>CM057157.1:3323794-3352794 GCA_029962745.1 Echinometra lucunter | reverse complement strand
GAACGTCTCTTATCACCACACGCCGCTGAAGGTGGGTGGATAAAGGAAAAAGAGAGCGAATGATTATAACACATTATTCACAGACTTCTAGAACCCGATGATTCATGTATTAAGCCTTTTGGAATAAAATCATTCAGTGAATACAAAGAGATTAATGCATTTTATTTCATAATGATAACTGTATTGGTAATTCTGTTCTCTTACGTCAGAGGCGAGAATGGGTTGGGACCATTTTCAAATAGTGTGCTGGATGTAGGTCACACCATTCTGCTGTACTTATGATAAATTTGTTCCCTTTCCAGAATTACAGTGATTAAAGTCAATAAAACATTCTTCAACTTCGTCATTCTTATCTACTATATGTATAAATAGAATGTTCCAATATGAAATACATTAAATTGTATCTGGGTGAAGATGGCCAGCATCAGCAGAGCAAAAGATAACTTTGACTCAAGAAACCCATTATGACAACAGCTTTTCTTGCATGTCAAGGAAGAATGCATTACTGATGTCAAGCTTTTTGCAGATCATGGATCATTTTAGATATAAAAAAGAATTATTTAATTCTAATCTTATATAGGCTGTTGCTTGTATATTAATCGGTACTTACACGCTGTGGTTTCCTTCCTTCACGTCAAACACATGAACTATTGTTAGATATTCCTCGTTATAAACCAAAACAAAAATTACAGACATTTATTGCAGTTTAACTCCTGATTTTTTTTTTTTTTGTTTGTTTAATAAACGTTCCTGTTCGCCACGCGTCCTTGAGAATTATTATAATGTATCTTACATGTTTTAATGATATTGCCATGCCATAGTGTTTACATCGGCACGGTATCCTACCACAATATTTCTATAGAAATATCATGTGTGCTAATTAAATAAGGGATCTTAGTTCAGTGCACAATGACACGCGTTGTGTTGGTTGAAAGTCAGTGGCACGTACATGCAATAAAGCAATGGGTACATGTGCATAATCATATTAGATCGAAAAATGGTTATATCAAGATATGATTCTTAAAAGCAAGAGGACATTGATAGAGTTGCAAACTCCAATTATTGTTGTTGTATTGTTGTACTAAAACTACTGAAATATGCAACGCACATGGTCCAAGGACTAATGAACACAGTTTTACCACTTCTATGCATTTCTCTCCACCCTTCTTATGCCAACTTGTGATGTCAAAAAGGCCATTTATAAGCATGTACGTCCCAAATGGCCCTTTCCACTGGGGAAATATTATCGTAGTCAAAGTATGTGAGGGAGTGCATAATACAGAAAAGTCGAACTGAGGTAGGAAATGGAAGGCATGCTGGAGAATAGAGAGCGAATGAAACTCATTTATGTGTTTTAGCGTGTTTGAGGTAAATGATTATGAGGCAAGGGGGTTACTTGAACATTGTGTTAGATAGGTAGAGAAGGTGGATGCGGGTAGTGGGGAGAAAAAGGAAAATAGTCCATACTGTGTCAAGATTTATCTCATGTCTCTTCCCAATGCTTTCGGTGCCCACGTCAATCCCTGAATCGAGGTTATTCTTCTATAATTTGGTACATTGGATAATACTATGTTTTCCGAAAAGTAAGACGAATATTTTGTTACCTTCATAAATTTTCAGTTTATTCATTGTTAATGGAAAATTGTGGTTAGCATGGTAGTTTTAAGTCATTTACATTGAGACTGAATACGCCTAAACTGCAAGGTTTCTAGCTGAAGAGAGGTGTGCATTAATCACTAACATCAGCATATAATTTAAAGATAACGTTCATTTCAGGAAAACTTTCATGTTAGTGACATTTTCTGCAAGTATATTTTCCTAACATGCCTAATATATATATATATATATATATATATATATATATATATATATATATATATATATATATATAGGCCATGGGCTAGTGGGGGTCATAGTGCACCCCCAGTCTGACTTACGGAAATGGTTATTTTCATGTAGCCCCGGGTCTTGCAATTCAGAAAATTGATGTTGCCAGGAAAAAAAAAAAAAAAAAATGGGATGGAAGATACCCCCATGGACTTTTTGACCACGCCAACTTTTACAACTGATTGTAGAAAATGTTATTGATAGTTTGTAATTGCTTTAACTTTGCAATTCTTCACATATATATATATATATATATATGTCTTATGACCCCTTAAAATGTCGGCCTGATTGAGTTCTACAAGTTTCTGCTGCGTTTTATGCAAATTTTTATGGTGAAAAGATCACCAGAGGTCAAAAGTTCACAAATTTTGACCTTTATATCTCTAAATATAAAGCAAATGCAGGGATTTTTTTTATCACAAAGACCCTATAACAGATTTTTTCATTGAAATTTGATTAAAATTGAAAGTTACATATGTCCAGTCATGTTCTTATCTAATACCAGAAAGTTAATGTTGCCAGTGAAAACAACTGGGATGGAAGATACCCCCATGACCACGCCCACTTTTACAGCTGGTTGTAGAAATTTAGGGGTATTGAAAGTTTGTAACTGCTCCAACTTTGCAATTCTTCAGAATTAAATATCATATGACCCCTTAAAATGTTGGCATAATTGAGCTCAACAAGTTTGTGCTACATTTTATGGAAATATCTTTATGGTAAAAAGGTCAACATAGGTCAAGAGGTCACAAATTTTGACCTTTCATCTAATATAGAGCAAATGCAGGGATTCTATTTATCACAAAGACTCTATAAGAGACGCTTTTTCATTGAAATTTGATTAAAATTGAAAATTACACATGTCCAATCATGTTTTTATTTAATACAAGAAAGTTAATGTTGCCAGTGGAAAAAAACTTCGATGGAAGATATATAGATAAGTGAAAACTTATGTTCAAGAATTAAAGCAAGAAAACGTCTCTTTTATTTAAAAAAAAGTCATTAATTTTTTAAATCTTAGGCATACTCAAGAATATTATAATGATGTACAGTGGAGATAAGGAACTGTTAGTTTTTCTTCCTTGAAAAGATTAAGGCGTGATCTTGAGGACCTGTTTCTTACCGTCAGGAAACTTCATTATCCCTTCTCGAATTGAATCGCACCATTCAAAATTGGAACTAATATCTCTTGTGGTTATTGTATTGACATGACTGATATTCCTGTTTCGGCACGAAAGTGGAAATAATATTACGTTACCCACAGCCATTAACCTTTATTAACAAATTATTCAAAGCTCACAACCCGTACAAATCCTCCCTTCCCCACAAAGTTAGAAACTTCATTGTAAGTGTTATGCCCATGACATCTTGTTTCATCATTCTATGTAAATAATCTAACATTATAGTTCTGTACAAACAGTCCTTTACTTAAAATTAGACATTCGATCAACGGTTATTTGTTGAACCTATATATCGTGACATACTCGCCAACTCTACCGGTTTAGGCGGTAGACCGCTTTTCGTGGAATTCAAACACCGACCGACGTTGAAATATCTTTTCCGTAGTAACTGCTGATTTTGATAATCTAATGGATCAAAAGTTTATTTTAATGCCATTACAATAATTACCTTCTCCATCACTCATTATTTATCACACTTGGAAGGATACTTTCGTTTGATTTTGTCTAATTTTTGTCTAACTTCAAATCTCAAAATTTCCCAACCGATTTTCCAAGTGCCTAAGTTTAGGTACAATCAGTGTCTTATCAATCGCCTTTCAAAAGCAAGAATTTTATTTTCCGTAGTATCGAAGTATCGACATTTTCTGAAGGCAGAAAAAAAAAAAGAAAAATGCCATGGATTGTGGGGAAGCGGTGTTTTCAAGTTTTTCTTGCAAAATCTAGCATATTCACTTACATTACAATGCCTTTCAAGACTTAAAAGTTGAAAAGCGAGAGCAGTGTCATCAATTTCGAAAGCAAGAATTTAACATGTATCATAACGACCGTCATTCAATTATTAGTTTCCAACCATGCCAACTATCGATATTTTTAAAGGCGCAAGGGAGAAATAAACACAGTTGGATAGCCACAATACTTTTTTTTATGGTTTCAAAGCTAAAAAACCAACGGCAGAGTAATTTCAATCGCATTTCAAGACCAAGAATTCAGTGTACATCATGACACCAATTAATCAAAGGAGGGGGACAGTTGCCTCCCCAAGAAAATTTCGAGGGGGGCAAATATATAATTTGATTTTGATATGATTAATCAATCTGTATCTTTGTTTATATGCTTCCAGCTAGTACGGTCGTAGTTTAAATTTAAAAAAAATGGTTGATCCCTTTCCTTCCATATCACAAAATCACGGAGTGATGAACCCACACATACACCTTCACTCTCTCTTTCTGTCTTTCCTCTTTCTCTCTCTCTCTCTCTCTCTCTTTATATCTTTCATAGTCATGCATCGGTATCGATCAATCACTCTTTAATACCGACATTTCAATCTCCCTCGAGGTCTTACTGTTACTCTCTTGGAATCCGTATCGGTTTTCATCTCCTTCTCGATCCCCCCTCCCCCATTCAATGCACGGTAAATGTTAATACAATCTCTTATTGTGGTGAGGTTGTTAAAAGATTGCTATCCAGTGCAATTTATGGCGCAATTTGACATGAAAACACACAAATACGAAGGGCCATTCGTGCCTGATGTGCTTCTTTTTTCTATCATTTTTTTAAGGAATCACACAACACATTGTATACATGGATGGTGGTAGCACGAGGGCACGTTTGCTCCCCCGCCCCCACCTCCCATACAACTCATTCTTACGACAGATCGTTTTTTTTTTGTTGAAGTATTTAACCGTTCTTGATGTAAAGTATTTCCTCCAAACACCAGGCTATACGCATCTGTTATACTTTTATTCAACGAACCCATGAAAGTGATGATTATAATGCGTTGCATTCTCATTACATATTAATTGAATCGTCTGCCTTAAAGTCTAAATCGTAATATCAAAGCACTCTAGCTATATAGGACAGAGTAAAACAGATCCGCGAAAATTAAAACAAAATCGGACACGGAATAAGAAAGTTATGCTTAGTATATGAAAGTTTCGGTTTTCGAAATAGCTACCGTAGCTAATGTTATGTTGTCAAAAAACCCACTTTTACATTACGTATCATGAGTTTTGCGTAAGAAAATGTGCGAAATCTTTAGGCAACATGAAACTTTTTAATTATGCGTGTACAAAACATAATATTTTTCCACGGGTTGTCAGTTTATGGCGTCATATGGCCACAACTTTCTTTAATAGTCGGCGTCCGATTTCGTTTAAATTTCTGCTGATCTGTTTTTGATCATTCGGTCTTAGCTTTGATTTAAAAACTACTTGACTCGAGAATTTTTGGTTCCTTTATATAATTTTACCAGAAGGAGTACAAATGTACAAATGAAGTGCAGTTGAAAAAAATATGAGTCATCTTAGGCATATTTTAAAAACCACAAAGCTAGAGCAATAGAAAAGATACTCCATAATGATATAAGGCTCTCGATTACAGTAACCATACAACATTATATTTACAATTTATTATCATATTCGACTTTAATGATAACATATTTTGGGGTCTAAATCATTTTGAAATGTTGAGGAAAAATTCAACAACTATGTGCTTACTGGGTAAACATAATTTTTTGTACCATACATGCACCCATATCTTTAATTTCTTTGAATAAGATGGCTTCTGTAAAATAAATCTCCGTACTTATTTTTTTATAATCCTAATCATGTGCAATTCAATGAGAAAAATATCGATTTACGCAAAGGGTTTCTCTCTCTCTCTCTCTCTCATGACTTTCAGGGAAATGTGAAATCTTCTAAAATTCCCTTCCTTTCTAACATTCCCTTCCTTTCTAACATTCTAGCTTCTAAGATATAACACTAAATGAAATGTAATTCAGAGGAAATAAAGATTTTGGTTATTATAGCATGTTCATTCTATCCTATATGAAATTTACATATGATTTTTGAAAATGGCATATGAAAACAAAATGGAAAAGTAAAAAAAAATCCTTCATAGATTAGGAAATTCCTCGTTGACTTCAATCCTAGCGAACTTTATGTAATAAAGCATTTTGTAACGCTTTGACTACCGCAATGGCGATTTGTGGAAGTTATCAGATCATTGCATTGACACTACAGTTACTCTGAAATGTTTATCTTGCACGAAATAAGTTGAAAGGGTCTAAAAGATTTTAAAAGTTCCGTATAACGACATCAATGAAAACGGCTGCAGTTCATACTGAACAGTAAAGACTACATACCTTAGCTGCGTCTCCATTTTATTTTATAAATTAGCAGTCGGGATCCACTCTTAAAAATGTTTTCTATTATCGGGCAGCGCGTTTCCGTTTTACAACGTTGCCTAGGCATTTTCGCGAAAAAAATCCTATAAGTGCTCTGGTGAAAGAGTCCAAGTCCTCAGCGCACATAGACGACAGCCAAGATATCCACTGCATGCACATCATTCATAATGTGCGCGAACGAGCTGAGCCCATAGAGTTATATATGTCACAGCCATGGGAGGGTGTGATTGACTTGTTGGTCCAGTGGCAACTTCTTAAATACAGAACTCAGACAAAGTAACAATGGAGACAATATTTTAAGGAAATTAAATTTAATTTCAATCTCCAAGTTCAAGTGTTCCTTGGAACAATTACATTACTTCAAAACATAAAATATGGAAAAGTGTTCAATATAAAACAATCATGAAATTCAATGGAGATCATACCTTGCAATACAATCCAGTAATGCAACCATTAACTATTCCTGATCAATACATTATATAAATGATCAATATATCCAACTATAACCAAACAGTTTACTTTGTTACTCCTTAAAGTCCAAAGTTCTTTTATTTCTATATCTTCATTTCTTTAAAATATGGAACCTGATCTGAAGAACTTCTTTGGAATATTGGAATCAACTCGTTGACCGTCTAACATGGCCGAAGTCCTTCGACGTTCGCCTTGACTGACTCAACTTGACTAGTGTAGACTTTACATCATACTGTAGTTTACATCGGGTTTACACCTCTATGCTTGAGAAACGCCTTCACTCAATGGACATCATAACGTCGTCCTTAAAACTGTCGACATCAACGTCAACGTGGTCAACGTCTACGGGGTTAACGCCATCTACAGATAATAAAATACCAAGGCATAAAAACTACCTATCCCTAACAAGACATAAGCTTCACCTTATACTACAATTATCTCAAATATCACAAGAACAATCAAGAATATTCAGCCTCATGCTATTTCTTTAAAACAACTCCTGATTTCTAGTAACATCATGACAAGCGAAGGTTTATACTAAGCAACATCCATTTTGGAAAAGAACAATTAATATCTTTGACAATTAAGGATAATAATCGAACTTACAAGAATATAATCTTTAAAATGTTTGCAATAGTATTCCTCAGCTTCAAGTCAAATTAACTTTTAGATATCAACAATCTCTTTAATCCACTTAATGGAAAGCATACATATGTGTACTACAATTTCAAATCAATCTTTAAATGATTTCAATGATTGCAATGTAGCCCAAAACTTGATTTCCTTCTTCATAAATATCTCTCAACAATTTGTCTAATGAAACTATTATAAAGAAGTAACAATTCAAATTCACTTACAGTTTAACTTGTGACAAGAACGCTTGGAAGACCGGAGCAGCCCATGTCCAGTACAGACAAACGTGGTGCAAAATAGCTAGAAAAACTAAGAAACTGCCACGCCTTGTTTCTAGATGTACAGCCTAAACATGCTGTCGTCGCCCGACCCTGTCGGCCTAGCTGATGCTACCAAACCCTAGCAGGCTAGCTGCTGTGGCTGCTCTTAGAGAGAACTCTGAGGTCTTGCCTCTCCGATTCCTAAGCTTCAAGTGACAACTATCAATTTTAACTAGGGTTCCTCCCATACAAGAATTCCAATCTAAACCCAAGCTACTTAAATATTGCATTCACCTGCTTATAGCAAAACCCTTGCAAGAAAACTATCTGAACCATCCTTACATTCAATAGGGATTAGAATTTAGAACTTGGAAGAGAGTCTATTTAAAGCTACCTTACACTGAGTTATGCAAGGCATGAAACACACAAATGAAAAAGTGCTAATAGCCAACTGCACTGCATAACTATGGACAAAAGGAAAAAAATTCATGACCAAGACAAAATATTTGGGTCACTGGCATAGATGGACATGGCTTGTAACAATATATATTTCTCTATGGCTGAGCCTGATCATATCTAAGGGAGAAAAAACAATGAAATACATAAGGAGAGAGAAGAAGATAGATGGAAGGAAGACATAGGACATGGGAGAGGATAGATGAGAGGACGAACAAAGAAATACATAAAGAAAGAACGGAGGATACAGAATTCACTATTTTTCCTTCTTTTTTCTTTTATCTACACCTTTCCCTTTTCTATACGGACTTCTACTAGGCCTATATGGATCCATTGTCACTACAGTTTTATTTAACTCTACAGGTAGCCTTGGCTTGGGTATACTAAGCTTTTTGCAAGAAAGCCAAGTCAGTTTATGTTTGATCGCCATTGAGAAACGCCTCGTACTAGTATATCTCCGGAGTTTGTTCTTTCGATCCAAACCAGTTTCGACAGTTCAAAGCCTCCAATTAGTAAGAACAGCACTATATATCAGTTTCATAGTGATATCTGTGTAGTGATCTCTTATTATAGCCAGTAATACGTATTTCTAAACTTATGTTTTCAGAAGTTTTTATGTTCGAAATTATTGCTTTCAATTAGGCAATGTGAACAAAGAGAATCTGTATCAATAGTCCAGGCTAGCCAACAGAAATGAGAATTGACCTGCATGTGCACAAAAGGTAACTCAAGGAACAAAAATGTATGAAGTTTAATGAAATAAATGGTCTGAAAATGCAAGTAACTGTGATTTTCAGGGTCGAATTCCCATTTTTGGCGGCCATTTTGGATCTTGCCAATTTGCGGAAAATGCTCAAGGTTACGCGAGTGGCATCATTCAGATTTGGAATCAGCATCCTCGAATTGACAAGAAACCACCAAAAAACATTGTATATATCCCAAAACAAGGTCATGTGTCCTCTAGCCGGGACTACAAAGGATGAATAACTATGATATGCTACACATTGTAATCTAACTTTATCTTCAGTGCAAAAGGTTTTAAAATGTAAATTGTTGACAATGACTTTTGAATTAGTGTCTCCATAAATTTCTGTGATGTTTAAATTGTTCAGATGATGCATTATTCAATAATATATGTTTGACTGCATGTATTCGAAAACACTTGATATATTTTAATTAATTGTTATTTTGAATTTGTACTGGCATATTGATATTGTAGACTTAAACGATAAATTCTTCTTTTATCATTTTGATATACATATATCTGTAATTTGATTTGATTGTTTTATATGTTAGATGTTATCGTTGTATTCAGTGCTTGCACATTTCGTTGACTGTAGTTCAGTATTGGAATAGTTATTTTGAACACTTTTCTAGTAATCACCGTAACGTTCTATATGACTTTGTTTCCTTTGTGATATCGTTCGTAAATTAGTATACTAAATGTTCGTTTTATTTGTTCTTTTTTTTCTTGCAGTATTCTATCTACTCTACTTTACACGGGAGATTCGGAATAGATTAAATCGCTTTCGCAAATTCATATCTCTCTGTTCGGAATAGATTCTGTTGGAGTGTTTTTGTTCTCCGAACTCGACCGAAACTCCTCACTTAGCAACTCGTGTTAAGTGAGGCAGTCACATCCATCTTTCTATTTACATTTCTTTGGGCTATCCTCTCGTCTGTTTCTTTGAAGGCCCCTTTTCCTTTTGTATTTCTTTGCATTTTCTTTCATCTATTCTCTCTGGCTCTGTACACGTATACGATCGCCGTGTGCGCCGCTGTACGTGGTATAGGCTTTGGAGAAAATATCTGAAAACAGAGAGATTCATATATCTCAATGGCTGACACGAAACCTAGACTTTGAAACCAGCACGTTTGATGCAATTAATCGAAAAATGCCTAGGCTACTGTGTAAAACAGAAACGCGCTACCGGACACGTGCCATATTGGTAAATGAATTCGTAAACATTCCATACAAGTTTGTATGCATTCTGCGGACTTCTTTCGATGCTGTCATTTCGGGAAGTCAAAGCCAATATAAAAAAATATATATCACATGAATGATAGATTTAAATGGTACAGGATATACTTTGTCGTCCTCCAAAATATCTTTGCAAAGATTTGACTTGACGGACATAATAGGAAGGTGATAACTTTGCCAAACGTCTAAATAGAATGCGTGCTTTAGATTATAAAAAGAAATATATCATCATCATGGATCAGAAATATTGACGTAGTCTCTTTGTTCCATTTGTAATTCTTCATAGTTCTCCTCCTTTCTGACTGTGGTAAGATCTTGATAAGTATGTGCATCAGAGTCTTTAGAAGAATCAAATGCAGGATTTTGATAGTGAGTTGAAAGGTCAGCCTTGGACTTCGATGTCTCCCTTTGTAATGCTGAGGGCGCCCGTCTTTTCTGAAAGCTGACAGTTATAGCAAATGATGTGTAAGTTTAAATGGGTAAAAAGTCTCAATAAATCCTTCAAAACGAGAATTGCCCGAAAATATATTTACATTTTCCTCTCTCTTTTTTTTTAATTCTAAGGATTTTGGAAGTCATTTACATGAGGACCTGTAAAAGTGAGTGAATATAGCTTAAAGGTTTAGATCAAGGTCAATGTGCGTGTATCAGGTATGTTACCCATAAATTGTCAACACTTGACAAACTAATCACTTGATATAGGCCTTAAACCCTTCGTCAGTCCCTACCCGTACACCCCATTCCCCCGCCCAACGATGCACCATATTCACTTGGAAACCTAGAACTTTTGTTCTAGATCTTCCCATTTAGAGATCTCCTTATACACCTTGCCAGCTTCCCCGTCAGACCGAAAAAAAGAAAAAAAATCTCACAGCGCAATAAAATGGTACAACTTCATGAGTTATTTCAGCATCTATTACAATGGCTTCATACCATAACAGAATGGCGATAACAACGTTTCCCATCATAGAAATGCCGAGTAGAATCCAACTTGTCAAGGAAATGCTAGCCCACTGTGCCATCATGTATTCATCTGTTACCATGGTGTGAAATTCTGTAGTCAGTACGTCCGTCTTTCCAGAGACATCTGCCAATGAGAAAGGTATGGCAACTTAGTTCAAATGGATATTCATTTTTCATTAATTCAATTGTTTATTATCGGCAAATTATCCAATGATGTAATATTTAAAGGAGTATATTAATTTGATTAAAGAGCATGATTATGGAGAAACGTCTTTTCGCATGGTAGTAGAGCTGGGAGTTGTTAAACTGAATCCACTGACCAATCTGAAAAGGAAATAAAAGGATGGAATCGAGCTTATTTCTTTTGGAAAATCCGAACGATCTATTCATGAACATTTCATTATTTAATGGTCTAAGATTTATATCAAAATAGACGTTTTCAACAGAGCGTTGAGCAAACTCAAAGTATATGTATATGTACGTGTAAGCTATGCCGACACGTAAAATTATGATAACAGACTTTAGTGTGTATATTGGAATTTCTAAATTCAAATAATTTCAGTCTTCTGTTCATGTGCTCATGAAGCTTGGGGGCCCCACCCCAAACCTTTATGGGGCCCACCTCAAATGCTTACTACCAGCATTCAACCTACCCCATATACACCTCCCTCCGAAAAGCACCTCCCCCTTATACATATTCATTCATAATATAAAAAATATAAAAAAAGTTTAGAATTTTTTTAAATTAAGAAAATACTGTTATCAAAAACTGTTTCCCATCTTCTCTCATTGTTAGTACTGAAACATGATTATTTGTTCACCGCTTCTAGCTTGTTAGGATGGCGTGAGAGACTAAGGAGACCGGGCATGGCAATGGGAGGGTTTATGAATGGCACAATGGTAAATTTTGGCGATGGGGCCGACACCCTTTGCCTGAAAATTAACTATTCAGTTTCATAACTTCGTCCGCGCGAGCGAAACGAGCGGGCAATTTTTTTTTACAATTTTGGTGGTGAAAATGTCATTGTACAGAAATGTCATATTCCGGCATTGCCCAAATGTGAAAAAAAAAAATACGGGCGCCCTTATACCAATATATGAGGATACTGAGGAGGGGAGGGGGGGGGGCAAAATAATCCCCCGAATAAAGCAAGCATCTGCCCTTTTTAATAGCTGATAGACAGAATTTTTTAAATACCGAGATGTATTGCATAAAAGAAAATTTTGTTTTTTGGATGTTGAAAGTTTGTATTTTAGAGCACTAATCGTGTCAGTATGCTACTTTTACATGGCTGTCCAAAAAAAAAAATCTTTTTTTTTCTTCCAAGGGGGGCCGGGGGCTGTTTTGCCCCCTTTGGAATGACGGGGGGGGGGGGGAAATTGCCTCCTCCCCCCCCCCCCCCCGCTTCAGCGCCTATGAAAATAATCCCCTGAATGAAGCAAGCATCTGCCCCCTTTTCATAAATGATAGAATTTCTAATTACTGAGAAACCTTGCTTCTAATAATACTATACCAGGGAGCGTAGCGACCGAGTAAGAAAATTTTGAATTTTGAATGCTGAAAGTGTGCATTTTAAAGCACTAATCATGTGAATATGCCCATTTCACATGCTTGTATATGATCGAAAATTTTTTTTTTTTTCTTCCGAAGGGGGCCTGGGGGCGAAAATCGATTTAACCCCCGCTTTCGAATGATTGGGGGGCCAATTCCCCCCCCCCCCCCTCCCCGCTTCCGGCGCCTATGAAGCTCATACTCGGATTAAGATATGACTATTCCATTTGAAATAGTATATTTTTTTATAGTAAGTGTCCATGTGAGAAGCTGCATACTATAAGCATTGGTACGTTGGGGCGCTTATGTGGGTAGAGAGGTTTTGTACTTGTACGGAGACGCGTGTAAAATTTTCAAAGAATATCGACCTCGGGTGCTACTGTCTTGACTCAAATTTTAAACAATCACTGACTTACTTATGTCATCTGTCATTATGGTTAATGCTGGTCCTTGATCTCCTTCAAAGCCTTCTTGAATAACAGATATACGAACAGAATATCTCATCGACCGCTCAAGTCCAGTCAAATAATAATGTACCACGCCACAAGCCAGTGAAGCGCAACCCGATATAGGGTCGATAGTTGCAGAGTGAACTAGAGAGTCGTTTCCAGAATAGACATACACCTTGTAAGCCATTACAGGTCCATCTCCAACATCAGTTGCAGAGTTCCACTGTCTCCATCTTATCACGAAGTGGTTGGGCCCGATTTGGTATTCTTCGGGTGCTGAGGACAGTACTGGTACATCTACAAGTAGATAGTATTTTTTCAACTATAGAAGCTGCTCTGTTCTTGATGTTCATAGCCAGTTGTTTGATCATTTCTTTTGGACTTAACTCTCGTTATACCACGTTCAGGTATTTATCAAAGTTAATCGATCTTGAAAACAAACTATAAACCCCTTGCCGGCTTTTTGAGACATCAGTGTTTACAAAAATGCAAGGTTTACCAAGGTTTATAAATGTCACCAACTTTGATTTGCTCAGTTGTAGAGATCACACCGCTTCTTACCTTGAGGGGTGTGTATACTCCTCAAATATTCTGTAAAATAGTTTGCATTTATTTCTCAAAGATTATGAAACATGATCAAGCAGTCGCTGAGCTATACTGGTTCACTACAGATCCCTTTAACAGTATAAGCTGAACAATGCAATTACAAAATAATAATAATAATAATAATAATAATAATAATAATAATAATAATAATAAGAAGAAGAAGAAGAAGAAGAAGAAGAAGAAGAAGAAGAAGAAGAAGAAGAATTACAATAATGATAATAAATTGATTAATTAACATGAAGACTCCCGGTCACTGGATTTAATTACATGTACTATTCTGCACGTTACTTTATACATTCTCCACTCCCTGGGGAGCATTCTAGCCAATGGTCCATGCTAATCCAATCACAGTGACCTTCGCATCATACCGGGTACCAAGTTACACTAAACGTGGATATAATGGCTTGGCAAAAGACATTGCGTTGGGCTGGGATTCGAACCCTCCATTATTAAATTCTGGATGAACCACTACACAACATCTTTTCTAAGCCAGCTCAACCTACCTATGTCCCGTTCGCATGCAAATCTGATATAGCTGGTACACGGCCTTCTACTCCATCCTCTAGTAACGAATTCATGAACACAGCTTTCATTCTCCCAGTCGGCTACAATGTTCATCAGTACCGTAAACCTAGCGAACAAAAATGGGCCACAAGAACTATCTGGGTGAAAATAGATCCCTCTTCATCGAAAAGCTGGACAGAGTGCTTGAAATTTAAAGCTACAATGAGACCCTCTGCTCCTGTAAACCACAAGGCCAGAGCTTGGCTAAATTATTTATGATTTATGAATTGTGCAGATTTTCCTCATAGATTCTGTGTCTGCTGGTCTGTAGAATGATGATCAACAAGACCCACGGTTTACACCAAACAACCATAAGATCGAAAGCTCATGATACCGAATGCCAACTGGATTTAGATTATGACTTGAACGACGGCTCCTGGCTCCCCGACCTTCTGCCCACTGAATAACTTCAAAGAGAATGACGGTCAACAGGATAGACGCCCCAAAACAGCGTTCTTGACTCGAGAACATATGGAATAATTAATTCCGATATTGGTCTTGTGGACTATGGGATTCGGTGACCACCTGTTACCTGGGATGCTCCCCTTAGAAAAAAAAATACTGTTCCTTTCTAATACCTGTAAGTGACGGAAGTTAGTGGTGAAATTCGGCCTTTTCCCCCCTCTTTTTGCAGCTAAGTAACAAATAAGCCTGGGAATTAATATACATTTTGGTTTTAACTAGTAGTTCAAAAGCTTGTGGGTAAATTTCATTCAATTTTAAATGATATCATTTAATATAATCACGGCAATTATTCATAATTACGTCTCGTTCGATCTCGTTCCATCTATCCATTGAAACACGCCGTCTTGTTCAAGGCTATCGAGTCCGATCCAAAATGAATTGCCCTTGGCTAAGCCCAGGAGGAGATTCTTGGATATCAAGAATCAGAAGATAAGATAAGTACATTTGAAGTGCAGATTTTTGCGAAGAAATAGATATTATGTTATTAGATCTGTTAGAGATAAAGAAAAGAAAAATTCGCATGCAAATTATGAAAGAAACTTTAAACAAACTTTTCTATGTTAAAAATTACAGGCCCTGTGTCTACTATGGTTTTGAATAGACCATAAGACTTTTTAACGAAAAGTTAATATGTAAATATCTTTAGATATTACATGCTAAAAACAGGGTGACCAGATTTTGGATTCTGAAATACGGGACTTTATTTGTCCTTGATTTCAGAGGGCCAGAGAGCAAGGCACATCAGAGAAATCGCGAGAAAGCGTAGCGAGCGAGCAATATTTATCAGAATCGGCTTCACAGTGTCTCTAAAAGTCGACACTAACCAACACTACTTACACAGCGGAATCCCCTTCTCATTATGGGAAAGTGTGATTAGATTAGAGGGAATTAGATTGTTGCATCGATTCGTATTTCTGCATCTCTTCCAGAGGATAAGGAGGTGTTTTATGTCTATGCTTGTATTGATTCTAAATCATGTATTCTTTTCAAAAGAATCAGGAAGTGTTCGTTGATTTCTGTAGAACCAAATTTGACTCGCAATGGAGTCAGCTGGGAGTCAACTCTATTCCGAATTAATGTGACTCGGATTTCAGAATCAATTTTACTCAGAGTGGAGTCAATTTGAATGAAATTTAGTCGACTCTCAGCCGATGCCACACCATTCGGAGTCAAATTAATTCGGAAATCCGAGTCACTTTAACTCGTCTAGTCACCCTGCCTGAAATAGACCTTTCGCGTAACGGGTTACAATACAATTACAATAGGCAAGGGTATCAATTGCTTCGTATAAGAAAAAGCTTTAACCTCACGGAGTCTTATCACAAGGATTTATTTCATGTCAGAACTTACATTAATTTCTTCTGTCTTCGGTTGAGCAAGATCCCCTCCATGACCTTGACAAAATCGTCTTGCAAACGAGTATGACGTCATCGAGAACTGGGAGATGTAGTACTCGGTTCTACCCAGGCGTGTCCATTCAGATTCTGGAACAGCTACACATTTGGAAATAATCTTGAAATTTCAAATTTTATAGACTATTGTACAAAAAAATTAGCTGAAGTTGAAATAGCGCTGACTTTGGGCGAAATTCTCTTACCAAAACACTATAGGCCCCCTATGTGATATACGTTTTCACAAACAACAACCTTTCACTATTCCATGCTCACTCCCTATCAGGGGCGTAGACAGTGGGGTGGGGGGATGAGGGGTGTGCATCCCCCACCTCACAAGGTGGGGGATGACATGTACAATCACTTCCCCCCCCCCCCTCGGTTTTTGGGAAGGATGCTTGCTTACAATTAAACCGAATTAACAAGTTTAGAAATGATAGGAACAACAATAATGATAATAACTATTATCATAACAACAATAACAACAACAGTAATAATAATAATGATAATAATTAGTAATGTATTAATTATGCTTATGATAATAATAATAGTTATCATCATCATCGTCATAATCATCGTTAATGTTACTGAAATGACGATTACTATCATAACTATATCGATCATTATTCTGATTTATTGCACTATTGCACTATTGCACTATTGCAGTGGTCACTATAGCAGGGTTGTATGCAATCACACCGTATTGTTTAATACCGGCAGTTAAATTCTTTTTACCTAAAAGGAAGTATTCTGCTGTACAAAATATACATTATGCATGTTTAGTGACAAGAAGCAATTGAAATCACTCTTTAAAAGAAGTGCAGGGAAAAGCGAATAGAGGAACGTGACTTACACTGGTAGCGTTCACATATGAATGGTTGTTTAGAAAAACATGGAAGATCATTCCATCCCTTGCTTGAATGAGAACGAAGACATGCACAATCTTCATTACCCTGACGGTTGTTAGGTTCACCAGGGAGCCATTCGGAATACCTGGATGTTATGAATAACAAAAAGAAAAAAATCAATTGATGAATCGTTACACGAAATAATTGCTTGACTAATCGTTGCAGTACAAATGACTATAATTCTTATCAGAAACATGTATACAATCATCCTCGCTACTGTAACGATAATTTATCTCTTGGGTTATAATTTAACGAAAATTCATTTTATCCAGTAGGCCCTATTAGGAAAAAAATCCCACTGGGTCACCTAACTTTTTTGTATTGCGAAATTTCGATCTAGAATGTGCATAATAAAGACCCCATCCGAAACAAAAAATAAAATGGACAAATTAAATTATACATATATCTATGGAGAGAATGATATTCACAGAATACAAAAATACGGCGTTCTTGAGATTCCATTGCCTGTGAGAGAAGTAATAACATCCAAAACCTTTTGGAGTGGAGGGCTTGAATAATTGGCATCCGTCGATTCTCTTCGAGGCCCTGCGCGTTGAACTTTATGATGACGTAATAGCGTGTAACGTCTTGGGCATACAACGTCTGCATGCATGCATGCTATGTTGTTCGGTTATTTTTGTTCACTTAAATTAAGGCATAGATCTATATTTTTAGATTTAGAGTTTGGATAAAATTACAGAGCAGTTCATTAATTCTATTAAAAAAATCCTTATTTGATCTAGGGTTTGACAAGAAACTTCAAAGAAATTAATAAGAACAATAAGTTTAGAGTTTCAAGGTTTTCACGTGCAGCGAAAAATGCTTCGGTAGCTCCTGCATCTAAACGCCTGATCTGGCGGCGCGGCTCAGCGTTTAGATGGCAAACTGCCACCTCACGCATCAGCTCAAATTACAGCCGCAAAGGTTCATGACTTTTGCACTGTGGATAATATAGGTTTCTTGAGTCCTTTAGCACGGAGAATTTACTGTCAAATTGATCAAATCTCTCTCATTTTCATGACAGAACTTGTAGAAGAAAAAAATTCCATTCACCTCAAGCGTTTAGGAAAAGGTATTGAAAATAAGTCCCTCCATTCAAGGTCAGTCCAAAATAGACTAGATTAACTTTACAGACCAAACCTTAGCCTTGCTCAGCATTTAGGCTCAAGATGAAAAGAGTTCCCTTCTCAGAAATCTTTCACAAGTTCTCAAAATATCACATTACTATTCCATACTGAGACAAACGCCGACTATATGGACACTAACTGTTATTGGTCTATGGGAATTTGTTCATAAAATTAAACACTGATTGTCGAGAATGGCTCAGCAGACGACATTCAACAAAAATAATAGACACCACCCACCCAAACTACGTCTAAAAATCAGAGGCCAACACGAACATCGACCGACTTCTGTCAGTGGGGTAACAGCCAGGGGGCGGGGGCATAGTGCCCCCCCCCCCCTGAAAGAATTCAGCGGGAAAATCCACCAAACCACCGGGAAAAAATGAAAGGGAGGGAAAGGAAGAAAAAGGAAGAGATAAAGGGAAAGAAAGAAGAAGAAAGGAAAAGAAAGGAGAAAGGGAAAGAAAGAAAGAGAAAGGGGAGAAAGAAGAAGAGAGAGGGAAAAGAGGGAAAGGGGAAAAAGAAAAAAAAAACAAACAAAGGAAAACAAAAGAAATGAGGGAAAATTTAGTACCAAAAACCCGGAGTTTCTGGGAGCTCCATTCCCTGGACCCCCGCAGTGGCTTTCCCTGTAGACCCCCATCAGGGGCCCTGAGCCAGAACCCTGGGCCCCACCCGCTAAGGGCTTCGCAACAAACAACTCGCGGTGCTGGCTCACATCCGCATATTCTATTTCTAGAGTTAGATACCGGGATCATACTTTCGGCTCTGCCCCCCCCCCCCCCCGATAAAAGGCAGAGAATGTAAGAGACCGGGAACAGTCAACGAACAATTCAAAGAAACGTCAGAGCTTCCACGCTTCGCGCGGGAGGGGAAAATCACCATCCCTGCACCCTCTCCCTAGCATGCCTAGGGAGCGCGCTTTGCACTATCGTCCTCCTAAAATGAAATCCTAGCTACACCACTGATTCTAGACTTAATAACCGGGAAATTTTTGGCTGTGCGTATGCCTCCCCCCCCCCCCCCCGCTTTGCGCGGGAGGGGGGAAACTCTCCTCCCTGCACCCTCCCCTGCAGGGAGCACTACATTGGCGTAAATCCCGGGGGGTGGCGGATCTATCACCCCAACTTGGGGGAGAGGGGGGATGGTGTGTACAAATTCTCCCCCCTCCCCTGCAGACGCACTTTTTAAGGAAGAAAATATATATTAATTAATCAGTTAGTAAAAATTCTGAATATCTATCATAAACAACCATCATATTTTAGAATTTCTATTTGAAAATGCTATTGAAAACAAAGTAGTTATTTTTGGCTCGCTCGCTTCGCTCGCTCTTCAAAATCTTAGGATT
The DNA here is from genome assembly GCA_029962745.1 of Echinometra lucunter. NCBI lineage: Eukaryota > Metazoa > Echinodermata > Echinoidea > Camarodonta > Echinometridae > Echinometra > Echinometra lucunter. Next base: position 3,333,371 of record CM057157.1, on the reverse strand, counting down.
TCCATCCGAATATGCGATTAAAATCGAGAAAAGTGGTTATTTTTGGCTCGCTCGCTTTGCTCTTTCGTCATATTTTAGAATTCTTATTCAAAAATGCGATTCAAAACCGGAAAAGTGGTTATTTTCTGCTCGCTCGCTTTGCTCGCTCGCAAAATAGATATCAAAATGTGTGTGAGAGGGAAAAAATCGTTTAAAAAGTTTTTCATCCCCCACTCCTCAAATTGGTTTACGCCGGTGGAGCACTACCGTCCTCCTAAAATGCAGTCCTAGCTACGCCACATATTCTAGACATAGACCAGTTACCGGGAAATTTGGGGCTCTGCCCCCCCCCCCCCTGATAACAGGTACCTGTTACGCCCCTGACTTCTGTTTCATTTCATAGTCGGTGTTAGATTTTGAATTCGCTGCAAAATAAACACTAACATCAACACCAAACGTGAAATCTCCTATTGTCTGTGTCATTTTCCTCACAACTTTCCCAAATACTGCCAGACTCTTCGCGTCGCGGCGTTCCGATTCTATACCAAGTCGTCCTGATTGTCTTTTCCTATAACTGAGGCAGCCATCTCTTTCAAACCAGAATCAAAAACTTTCACAAACTTGATACAAAAGTAACTTCGCTGCATAGATGTTGTGTACGAATGCCATTGTTGGGGGCGCGAGCCCAAGAGAGATCTACACAATGCGACGTCATTCTTATATCGACTGAGTGAACGCCCTAATGACGCAGAATTGGGAGGGGCGGATCAGTTGGGTTTCAATCTCCTTTCTTATGGATACTGAAAGGAAGTTTTATTTATGTGAATTTATATTCTATGTCTACTTAGCTTTCCATCAATGTATGGTTGTAATCACTTTGGATGGGGTCTTTAAGGTTTTTGGCAGAATTATGCACTTTAGGAATCAAAATCGGTATTATTGTTAAATGATACAATCAGAACAATATCAATTATTGCCACACTTTCAAAAATAAATTATGTTACCAAATCCATAATGGTCAAAACAATCTAAGGTTTTCATTCATGCTCAAATACAATTTACTGGGCATATAATTATCTCCCCTTAATCAATGGAAAATGAAAATGACTTCGGTGCTCCTATTAATGGTCGGACTCACGCTACGCTATTGTTAAAGGGTTGAAAAATACTTGGCCAATATGTTTTATAGTTCCGGCAAACTGCATTATCAAATGAACGGTTCAAACTCTACCAAAATCATGACAATAGACTGATTTTTAAAATGCAGCCGAACATTACATGTTCTGAACAGAGAAGATTTTATCTTGACCTCTACGGTCGAGTACCACGTAGCGGTAGGGTTCGAACTTCTAACTGACAAAATAATTAATCGTCAAGTGAATAATAAATCACAATATCATCAAAAAATCCCCCAAACACTTCTGGAAGTGTTTCCATATCAGATAATGGATTATGTATACATGGTTTTCTTTTATGGATACACCAAATTTGGTGCTTTTAGACAAAAGAACACTTGTTTTTTTTTTCAGCTATGCCACTCTACTCTAGTTATCGAACCTACTGTAAAGGCGTTCCGTCGATCCACGTGAATGTGCCTTCCGATGCTTGGTCAGTCAAACCAAAAAATAAACAGGTGTCTGATCTCGAAATTCTACCGTGTAGAAAGCTCTGATTGAAGGAAACAAATGTAATCTTATTATCGTTATCCGATTTCCGTGTTTTTATATCATTATTAATGCTATACAACTACTCATGTTGACCTAATAATGAATACAGAAAATGAATAATTCAACATTCTACTTGTATCGTAGGGACTCTTTGTATGCCAGTCTGAGAGGAAAGTCTTATCTGGAAAACTTATATTTGAGTAAACCTATCAAAATATCCTGAACATAATAAAACAAACTGATTTTTTTAATACCATTATGTAGAGGTGTCGTGGTCTAGTGGATACGTCGCGGGATTGTAGGTCACATGGTATTGAAGCAGTTCGAGTCCGGCCTTCATGGCCTTGGTACTGTCTTTTGGCAAGACGTCAATCTACGACTGCCACTCTGGACCCAGATGTAGTAACTGGGTACCATAGATTTACATACGCACTAAAATCCGGATTTAACTCTATGGTGGGTACCCAGTAGGCAGTAGGAAGAATTTCCTAGAAATACCGATGCTAGAACCCCTTTATACATGTGGCAGCCATGTTAAAACCGAGGTAATAACAGTCGAGCGCCAGGAATGTCAAGTCTGACGGACACGAGCACTATACCAGAATACACCATCATTATCAATTATCATTATAGGTTTCCCGTGTCCAAATTCCCACTTTTGTCAGTCCATTTAATAAATCGTTCATTCAATTTAGCAGAAAACTTCGTTTACCTTTTTTTCTATGATTTGAAATTGCTTTTAAATCAATCAATTTAGCTTTCTGAACAAGGAATGTGGCTTTTATATCATTCAAATTAGCACGTACGTAGGAATCATTCAAATTCATCCGCAACCCTTTGAGCATTCAAATTCGTAACATTTTCATTGATATAAACTTAATCTGTATTTTGTTTAGAATTTCTCTAAAAAGGGGCTGATTTCGAATTTCATTTCCTCTTTGAGTCATTGATGTAATAGACTTTTTTCTATAGGCTATACAAAGGATGGACTGCATTTTACACATTTGGGTTTCTTTTCTTTTTTTTAAATTGTACTTTGAAAATCATTACATCCCAGCATTACATATTCAAATCTCGTTCATGAAGTTTCCGAAATGTTTTCTACAATCTAGTCTAGGCCTTATCATGTAATCATTATGCATGTAAACATAAACTAATTATATAATAGATGGAGGTCTTTAGTCATGTTAGTCACCTAACGATGGGATTTGCAAGTAAACCATTAAAGAAAAACATAGGGGTCTGTTTCGAAAGCCTCATATTATGTCACATATTCAAAGATACAAAGATAGGCCTATAAAAACTGATACTGAAGAAATTGTTAAATTGAACGCACAACCCGCTAAATTGGATGCTCCAAAATTAATTCGAATGCACGAATGTGCTTGTTGCGTGATCATGTGACCATGCGATGTTAAATTAAATGGATGATTTATGAATACATGCGTAAATTGTGAATTAAGAGAAATTTGAATGTGAATGCTTCTACAATGATTTTGAAGGCTCAAATAATGAATATGAACTGCCGTATAGCACGACTGGGCACAAATCGTTTAAACTGAATGCTCTTAATATGAATCAGTCTAACAAAGTTGCACAATTGGCCGGGAAAACCTATATTATCATTATTATCATCATTATCATCTTTATTAAAAAAAAAACATTGAATGAAATTGTCATTGTGAATAGGAATAGGATAGTGTTGCCTGCTAACACACATATCCAAAGAGTGAAGTAGAGATTCCCCTTTTTGAGTAAGCATTTGGGAATTTTCTTCAGACTTTATCTCTCATTCACTATTAGAACACGATTTGCCTTTTTTAGATAATGAATAATAACGTAATCGGAAATTAATTCAATCGCAATGTCTTTTTTATTCTTCTTCTTTTCCCCTTAAAAAAAAAAGATTTCGACAATACTACAGCAAAATTGCAACCCAATAGATCCTATTCCGTGCAAAGTTCAGCAGCGACGACAACCACAATTAACAATTCCAAATAAATAGATAAAGAACAAAGTATATATACAGTAATCTCATAATACAAATTCTTAATACTGGCACCTGAATGAAAATTTTGGACATGATGTCTGGATTAGATTTTTAAAAAACGTACATTTATATCTTCTGTTGTGATGAGTGCTAAATCAGCTCCATGATACTGACAGTAGGTCCTTGCATCCGAGAAAGATCGATCTGGCATCCATGAAGCAGAGATGAAGTAATTTGTTCCTCCAAACACAGCCTCAGTAACTTCATCAAATGCTGAAATGGAATTGAGTGAGAATTCTTGAAAAAAAACTATGAATGGTTAACCCATTTTTATATAACTTCATGACTTCATAATTACTAAATCATCTCCATGATACTGACAGTAGGTCCTTGCATTTGAGTAAGACCGACCCATCCAGGATGCAGAGATGAAGTAATTGCTCATACCTCCAAATAGAGCCTCACTACCTTCATTCGAATGCTGAAATGGGAAAGGGTGAGTCTTTTTAGATGATTGACTCTGAAGGATTCACTCATCATGATATTACGTTGCGCCTTAACCCTTAAGCTACTTCTCTGTAACGCGCCAAGTCCCAGATCGTTACATTTTAGTCAGGCTACATGGCGTAATTTGCCGTGGCTCAAAAGTGCATTTTGTGATGAAAGCACTGAATTCAATACACAGGTAAATAAATACCTTAGAAGTTAGAAGCATTATTGGCCATTTTGGCCATTCAAAGTTTGGCCCCTGGTCCCGTTGTGCCTATACAAATATTTCCTCTATAAATGGTCAATAATTTCATCAAATTTAATTTTGATGCAGTAGTTTTTTTTTTTTTTTTTTTTTTTTTTTTTTTTTTTTGGTGGTGGTTGTGTGCGCCTGCTGGTAGCCCATCCACATTGCTCTTACTTGTTTGTTTGTTTTTGTCATGTTCTTGTATCTTTATGTACTATTGCTTATATCAACTGTTTTATTACTGTGTTAGGAAGCAGGTAGATCATTTTGAGGGTCTGGTAAGCTTGTATTTTGTGTAATAACTCATTTTGTTTTTTGGATCCTGACCACTCTGTTCACTGTAGCCATTTTTTACTACACTTCATGCACATTGCTCTATAAGTTTGCTGTTTAGTCACCTTTGTTGAATGCTCATTTGTTACTGTGCAACAGCTCTTTTGTTACCTTGTTAATAGTACTTTAAGAATCTCTTTACATAATGAAGCCAGCCTGCCTGGAATCTCTTGGATTTTGTTTAATCCTATTGTGCTATGGTTGTCAGCTCCAGCATCATGAATGTGCTCTGGATTTTAGCTGTCTGCATACCCATGTACACTCCTCTCAATCTTGTATATTAAAGGGGAAGTATGTTGGAACCCCTGTACAGTATTATGCTAACTCCGAGTCTACTTTTCAGACTTTGTTGCTGATATCTGGTGATATCAATCCGAATCCTGGCCCTATGAGTGTGAAATCTACTCTGTCTCAAAAAGATAATACTCGTTCCATTACTTCACATTACAAATATGATTCTCAAACACTTCATTCATTTAACACACGGAATAATTCTCTTTTCAAGAGTTGGTTTGATACCAACCAAACCGCCTGGAATCGGATTGTATCTCTCGGTATTAACAGAAAGCGGAAGACACACCGTGGTAGGCGTAGTAACAATACTCATGTAGGTAGATATATTACATTAGGTGTGCTTAATGTTCGTTCCATTCGCAGCAAATCCTCTATTTTCCATGACTTTGTCGTAGATCACCATTTTGATTTTACATGTATCTGTGAAACTTGGCTGACAACCTCTGATGACGCTGTCATTGAAGATCTTCGACCAAGTGGTTACACCTTTCTCCATCGTCCTCGAGTCTCTAAGCGCGGAGGTGGGGTCGGTTTCCTGTACAAGAACGATCTCAATGTGGTTTTGAATCCACCACAAGAACATGACACTTTTGAATCAATGCACGGAACCATTTCAAACAGTTCATCATGCTTGGACATTATAGTTTTATATCGTCCACCTGGTAATCAGTCCTTTTCTGCCTTTCTTGACGAGTTTTCTGAGCTTCTTGACATGACCCTCCTCAAGCCATCACCTATTATTATCACAGGTGATCTGAACATCCACCTGGACAGTTTGTCCTCACCGAATACACAGAAGTTCAACGATCTCCTTAGTAGTCATGGTGTATCTCAACTTGTCACCTCTCCTACCCATGACAAAGGTCACACTCTTGATGCGGTCATTGTGAGGAACTCTGATAATTTGCTCTGCTCTGGTCTGAAGGTTATTCCTGGTATCTCAGACCACTCTGCCATCACCTGCCGGCTTCGTCATAAAAGGCCTCTTCGGACTGACTCCACGTTCACCTGTCGCAACATCAAGGCAATAAACAGAGAAGCGTTTGCTGATGATGTTGCCAGCTGCACCATTATGGCCTCTGATACGGACAGTGTATGCAATGCTGTGCGGATGTATAATCTTCAGCTCGGCACACTCCTGGATTCTCACGCTCCTGCCAAGATGAGAACCATCAAGAACCGTAACGACTGTCCTTGGTTCAATCCTGATATCTCCGCAGCTAAGAGGAAACGCAGGAGACTTGAGCGTAAATGGCGTTCCAACGGTAAGCTACACATCGACAGAGAACTATGGTGTGCTCAGAAGAACTTGGTAAACTCTATGCTGATGAAGGCCAAACGCTCATTTTATGTTGGCCTCGTTGAAGACTGTGGTAGCGATTCACGCAAGCTCTTCTCTCTTGCTAACCGTCTTTTAAATCGCAAGCAGTCCACCCCTCTACCGTGTCACACTGATAGTCATGTATTGGCTGAGACGTTCATCCAGTTCTTCCAAACGAAAGTTCGAACTATCTGCGACACTCTTCATCCAGATGAGTCACGTCCTCAACCTTTCACTGCAGCCTCGCTTGAGACTCTGCATCCAACCGATCCTGATGAGATTCAATCAATTCTTAGGAAAATACCTCCTAAATCATGCCAGTTAGACCCAATCCCTACCATTTTGTTAAAAGATTGTTCCTCTACTTTTGCTCCCATTATTTCACAGATAGTCAATTTAAGTATTGATCAGGCTGAAGTTCCCACTTGTTTAAAGGTTGCTCATATCACTCCACTTCTGAAAAAAAGCTCTCTTGATTCAGAGGTACTGCCAAATTACCGTCCTGTTTCTAATTTGCCATTCTTATTTAAAATTCTTGAAAGGATTGTTTTTTCTAGACTCACTGAGTATTTTTCGGATAACAATTTATTTGATCCCTTTCAATCTGCATATCGTCCCAACCACAGTGTGGAAACTCTCCTGGTCAATGTGTCCAACTCCATCCTTCAGGGAATGGACAAAGGAAATATCTCAGCCATGTTCTTACTCGACTTGTCTTCCGCTTTCGATACCGTCAATCATACTGTTCTGCTCAATACACTCAGTTCATTTGGTGTTAGGGGTCAGGCATATGCATGGTTTCAGTCTTATCTTTCATGTCACTCACAGATTGTCTGTATTAATGACTGCAAATCTACCAGCATGCCTCTTACTCACGGTGTTCCGCAGGGTTCTGTGGGCGGGCCCACTTTATTCTCAATTTATTTGATTAGTTTGGGACATATCTTACGACGCCATAATATCAATTATCATATCTATGCCGACGACATCCAACTCTATCTCTCCTTCAAACCAAACCAGGCTGATGCAAAAAATGCAATCACCTGTCTTGAGAATTGTCTCTCTGACATTCACTCCTGGTTGGATCGTCATTCATTAAAATTGAATCCCTCCAAAACTGAGTTCCTTCTTTTTGGTTCACGGGCTCAACTCAGTAAGGTCACGTTGTCATCCGTCTCTTTTTCGGGATGTACCATAAATGTGTCCCAGACGTGTCGTAACCTAGGGGTCATGTTAGATTGTGGAATGTCTATGTCAAGTCAAATAAGCAACATCTGTAGATCCGTAAGGTATCAGCTCCGCAATATTGGGTTCATTAGGAAATATTTGTCAAAATCTGCCACTGAAAAATTAGTTCATGCACTGATTTCTTCACGACTTGATTTCGGGAATGCCTTGCTTTACAACTTACCCAACACCCAGTTGTCTAAACTCCAAAAGCTCCAAAACGCTGCAGCACGCATGGTTACCCTATCTAAAAAACATGTTCATATCACACCCATCCTGAAATCTCTACATTGGTTGAAGGTCAACGATCGCATCATCTTCAAAATCCTTCTCCTTGTATTCCATGCAATTAACGGTTCTGCTCCACAATACAACATCAATCTGATTAACAAATACACTCCTGTCAGGTCCCTACGTTCATCCAACTCTGGTTCCCTAGTTGTTCCCAAATCCGTTAAGACATGGGGGGTACGGGCTTTTGCTCACGCTGGCCCTGTTCTCTGGAATGATCTTCCCCTGGTTATCCGTGAATGCACTTCAATTGACACATTTAAACGTTACCTTAAGACACGTCTATTCAATGCTTCCTACTCTTAGTTGTTCCTTAATTTATCATTGTATTTGTGCTCTTCTCTCTCTTTCTTTCTTTCACTGCGCCTTGGGCACTCTGCAGAGTGGATTTGGCGCATTACAAATCCCATCTATTATTATTATTATTATTATTAATAACCCTGTTCTAGTCTGTGGTTAAATTTGGCTCTGACTTATATGAAGCCTAAGGACAAAGTGTGACACTTGAATGTCGAATATTTCAAAGTAATTCTTTGGTCTATGCCCTCCTACTCTCTAAGTGCCATATCTATAGACTTTGGCAATCAGTTTGTTCCACAACCCCCAGTTTCTACAGCCTTCTCTGCGAACTCCACTCGCTTGTCTTTCACTCCTTTCTCCTATAACAATTTCTGCAGACTGTCCATCTAAAGTATCCTTCTCCTTCCCCTACTCCTCTTTCCTTCAATTTTCCCCGTCATAACAAGGTTCTCGATCTATGAAGCCTTCATGAGGTAAGTGTCCCATGAATTTCAGCTGCCTAATCATAAGCTCACATATCAATTTTATTTTATTTATTTATTTATTTGTTGCTTTATTTATACAGGGTAGCATTGTCAGTTACAGAACTGCTTTCCCCAATGGCCTGGTCCGCGTAATATACAGTCGCATAAAGTTAATCCATATCATTGTAAATAATCAAACGCACAGAATTGATCTATTTACATATCATACAGAATAGCCTAACATAATAAGAAGTAAAAATACAATTTAAACAAGAAAACATTCAGAATAATAAAAACAAGTCAACATTTGAAAACAAAAATCGAAATAATTCAAAAGCAATCGGAAACACGTATCATTGTTAAACCGCCACATCTCAAAACTGCCACATTACTAACTTTGTCAGTCCAAGGGAACTTCTTCATGGTTATTAAAAACAAGCAAACAAACAAAAAAGCGAAGCAAAAACTTATTTCACAATTTTCCCAGCGTTTTCTCGAGTGAGTCTGAAGATAACGTCCGGGTTTCACCGCCGTGCATGAGTACTATGAGTAATGGATAGATATCATAGTTCAGTACTCTTATTCCTGTCCTCGTGGTCATTTTGCTTTTTGTCGTTATGTTCGCCAGCATTGAATAACCTAAATTTACACACTGTATTTAGCAAGAGCTGTCCTTCTCTTATCTCTTATCAGCATTATCTTTGTGACTGATTGACCCCTAACTTGTATTCCATTTTCGTTTTCCAATCATCTGATAAATAATTTGTTCACCATGTTCACAGTCTATTAGCTCCCGGTTACTTTGGGAGTGCCGCAATAAAACTGGATAGGCCTAGGCCCAGTTCATTGGAAATGTTCACTCATCATATTTTGTTGATAATTTGGTCTTCCAGAGACTATCATCTCAGTGACAACACCATCTGGTTCAGGTGCATTATTCTTCTTTATCTTTGAAATTCAGTGAACGGACTTCTG
>CM057157.1:3306047-3323294 GCA_029962745.1 Echinometra lucunter | reverse complement strand
TCTAAAAATTATATTTCGTCTAAAACGTAGAATTTCCACCCAAATAAACTTGATGATTTTGATAATGTACATCCTCCTGCATAATTCGGTAATGGTTGGAACCATGCTGCAAAAATATGATATTCAGACATGTTGCTGAGGGAATAAGAGTGCTTGCTGCTCGAAAATATGATGTTTGTAGATTTCTTTCTCCAACATTCGTCTTGTCAAAATGTGTATTTAGACTAAGGCAGTTCACTAGGAGTAATGATTCTCAGACAGTCTCTGGTTGTGAGTAACCGCAAGTTGGCGCTGTTGTAAATACATCATTTCAGAGCTATGTACGCACCAGTTCACTTTGGCTATAAAACATATCTATATCCATCTCCTTGTGACCCCACTGTGATGGTGAAAGAGCCCATAATCAATCAGGTAATTTTTCATTTCCGAAAATGAGCCCGTCAAACACAAAATAATATGGGTTGATTTTTTTTTTAAAGACCAGATATTGGATGTATATTCAGTCTATCATAAAGCACATAAAACAGGATATACCAGTAGAGTTTTGTAGGAACGTTGCCCAACGTACGGCATAGTGTTAGGTAAAATATTGCCCAAATTTTTCACAGTGTGTGGAGCAGAGATGAGGAGACATGAAGTTATCTGAACCTACAAAATAATATGATGATTCCTTTTCCCACGGAATGTTTTAGAAGGTAGGGTCGTTGTAAACTGAAAATTACTTTTGAAAAGTGTTGATAAGATAATTTTGAGTTCATGGTCATGAGCCGTGCGCAATATAAAGTAGAAAGGAAGGCACTTTTGATAAAAGAATAAAATGTCAGAATGACTTAAAGATTCAGACAAAATAAGGCAGAACAATTATTCGTAAAACTGAAGAAATTAGGAGTGGAAGATATCACTGATCAGTTTCCAAATTATTTTAAAATGATCGTAATCATAATTGTTATTAGTTTTTCATTTTTGACCCAAAAAAATTACTTGGAGATAAAAAGTTGAGTTGTACTGAATTAAAGATAAAATAGGCCTACACAGCCAAACAAAATAACAAACGAACTCTTTCATACCTCGTGTCCGCTCGCATATAAACGGAAAAGTACGTGTTGTAGGCTGGTCATACCAGGAGGAACCAGAACGGATTCCAAAACACCCCCATGAGTCGATATTATTGGGTTCCGTGGCATTATCCCAATAAGTAAACCTTCAAGAAAGCACATCATCAAGCAACTAATACTCCCATAGAATCAAGTTTAGGTATCTATCGTCAGTTTTTAGAAATAGGTGGGCAACATTCTGATTCTGGCAAAAACCTGACAAGATACTTATTTTGTTTTATGGAAGTATGTTAGAAGACATGGAACATACGCTTTATGTGCTTCTCACAACTGATACCAAATGACTTGTCCGCCAAATTTCACGGCGATTGAGCACAAAGTGAAAATTGCAAAAACAGCAGTTGGAACATCTTCTACGTGCTAAATTTGATCATATGCCAAGGAATTCCTGTTTTGGAAGGGTGTTATTGCAAATGATACCGATTAACATGATTAATCGACGGTTGAATGAACACGTAATAAAAGCAAAATATCACTAGTTAAAATCATGAAGTAAGTATTGCTTCATTTTTTGTGCACTAAAATCATATGAATAACTTTTGTAGTATGTTTATAATGACCGCTGTACATGTAGCAATGATCCCAAGGCATTTCATTCAATGTCCACCCTTTAATGAGCACCGTGGACTGGGAAAACTCTTATTTTTACTAATGTACTAAGATTCAATTGCTTACTTTGGTTAACTATCACGTTTTCTTGGGGAGTTCGTCTGATTTTTGTTTCATGGAAATCCCGATGAATTATGTTTCACTGAACAAAAAGATGAGCAAATTATCCCAATGAGAAAAAAAAAACTTTTAGGGCTTTGTCCTTGCTCCGTGCCGTATTGCATATTTTGATTTGATAAGGTTTCTGTTACTTTGTAACCCCTGAAGATATGTGTAAAATTTCATGCAATAGTTCGCAGTAGAATGAACAAAAATCATCAATGAAAACATTTAAAATATCACTTTTGTAAAAGTCATGCTTCCTGATTAAGCATATTGTCACAATGATAAGTAAAATCAATAGTTCCGACCACCGGCGTAAATCCACTTAGAGGAGTGGGGCTTGGATGATAGATTTTTTTGTTGATTTTTTTTTTTCTGTAGAACTCACACTTATGTATAAACACACTCCCTCACCCACCTGCACAGACCCCCCTTACACACATTTTTAATTTTATCTTGTGAGCGAGCGAAGCGAGCGAGCCAAAAATTTCTACTGTTCTGGTTTTCAATTGCATTTTCAAATAGAAATTCTAAAATATGAGCGAGAGTAGCGAGCGAGCCAGAAATAACCATTTTTCTGGTTTTCAATGGCATTTTCAACTGAAAATTCTAAAATATGCTGAGAGAGCGAAGCGAGTGAGCCAAAAATAACCGCTTTTCTGGTTTTCAATCGCATATCAAATAGAAATTCTAAAATATGATGGTTGTTTATGACAGATTATTAAAAATTTTACTAACTGATTAAATTAAATATATATTTCTTTCTTAAAAAGTTTGGGAATATCCCCCCAACCCCCCCCCCCCCCCCCGGGATTTACGCCAATGGTTCCGACATTACAAATTACAAAGATTTGATTTAGGGGAACTTGTTTTTGTTTTGTTTCCTTAAGCTGTACAGAACATGTGGTACAAGGACATTTTAACTTACCCTGGCATGGTGCCGTCGATCCAACTGAACTCTCCATATTCCTTTCTTCGTAGTCCGAACCAATAGCAAAAATATGGACGACATGATGTACATCCAGGCAGTAAATCTTTAATAAAGGTCTATAAGCAAAATAAAAGTCAATGTTGAATTTCCAATGTTTGTGCAATGACCCTAATTTACAAGTGGGGTTATCTTGACACGAGGGAACGGGATGAGAGGAAATCCCATTTTTTATGTTTGTCTACATCGATGCAGATACAACAGAAGCTTATCTAATCAGAGGAAAGGGGATTAAGTTTTAGTCACCACGGCTCTGCATCATTGCTTTATGAAGAATTCTTGGCATAATTATATCTTTACAGTTCTAGTTTATCAGCCTGCCAAGTAACCTAAAAATATTTTCCTTTGACGCAGTTGTTAGTCTTGCTTTTAAATTTGTAATCCTGTGTGATGTATAGATACTTTCAGCTTTGGTGCCAAACGGCACTGTGGAAAACTTGCACAATTTGCATAAATATTGTTTCAGGTTATGCAGCGGAAGACAACTTATAATTACATGGAATGTGAAATCAGTACTGATGGCTTTTACTAAACACTCGGGTCGCGTCGCGCTGGAAAACACTCGGGTCGCGGCTCGCTGGGTATGGAGCACCAAGTGTTAACTAATTTATTTGGTCTAAAACTGCATATTTTAGTGTCACAAGTTCACGCAAAACTTAATTTATTTATAGAATTCACGAAAAGTGAACCATTTCGTTACAAAATGGAATGCAATGGACGATTTCGCAACAAAAACCTCCCACCAATAGAATATACATACAGGATTCATAATTATAATCTCTCGTCTCTGCTCTATTCACTTCGCCCGGGCATTGACTATGTTTCGTTACAAACACTTTGTGCATAGCAGAGGGCGAGAGGATTAGTTAATCAGAATATGCTATGAGGGTTTGGGTTTACTATACACTGAATAGTTTTGGATCGAATAACCTAGTTAACACTTGGCGCACAGCGAGCCGCGACCCCAGTGTTTTTCAGCGCGACGCGACCCGAGTGTTTAGTAAAAGCCGTACTGATCACTGACGTATCCAGAAATTTACAACGGGGGGGGGGGGGGGGGGGAGAACAAGGCAATCGAGCGGGGGAGGGTGTGGTTTCCCCCTCTCCCACTGTAGGCAATTGTTTGAAAATTCGTGCATGAAAATGGCATTTTCCCAGGAAGTTTGGGAGCAGAGTTTGAACAAAAGTGAAAGTTGGCTAATTTTCATCGATGATTATTATTCAATCTACTGCGAGTTTTTTCATGAAATTTTGCACATATCTCCCTGAGGTCACTAACTAAAATGATCATATGCCACATCAACTATCCGATGCGGTATGGAGCAGGGACAACGCGCCCCAAACTTTCACCTCGTTTGCATAATTTCCTCGTCTAATTTCTTCCCTGAAGCGTAAGCGATCGGGATTTCGACGAAAAATCAAATCAGACGAACTCCCCAAGAAGACTTATCATGGTTTCCCACATTAAGCCATTGAGTTTTGGTTGATAGGTGAAAGAAGAGGGTTTCCAGTCCCATGTACTCATTGAAGCTTGAACTTTCAATTAAATGCCATGAGATCATCGATACACTACACCGGTCATGTAGACATGCTAAAATGTTATCAATAAGATTTTAGTGCACAAAAATAAGGCAATAATTACTGGATAATTTCAGCATGGTGATATTTTGTTTTTATTATGTGTTCATTAACCGTGAATTGATAGGTATCAATTGCAAAATTTGCAAACACCCTTCCAAAACGATTCCTCCGCATTAGATGAAATTCACCACGCAAAAGATGTCAAAATTGCAGTTTTTGCCATTTTCACCTCTTGCTCACTCAAGCATGAAATTTGGTGCACAACTCATTGGCATATTAGGTAACGAATAAAAATTTATGTTGCATGCCTTTAAACGCAGGAAACTTAAAGCATGTTCCGATATCACTGCATCAGAGTCATGGCACGAGGCTTGTGAACTTCAAAAAAATGACAATTTTGCATTTAGGTAGCGTTCACTGAAGCTCGACTGAATTAAGGGTTTGCCCTGAATTTTCCAGGAAATGTAACTGAGAAGTGTAGCTACAAATGATGAGTCTGTATTGAGATTTCATGAAAGGTTCCTGATCGAAAAAAATACAGTGATATGTTTTAGGGGAAACTTTTTGTTTGTTTTGTGTTTATATATGTAGAAACTCTATTTTATACAGTTCACAATAATAATTATTTCTAATTAACTAGAGGTAAAAAATTATTATGTATAATTTAGAAATTAATATAATCACTGTATCACTGATTTTTTTTCTTCGTTTCTATTCATGGAGTCATTTTACAGATCGGTTTTGAGAGAGAAACGAATATGAGAAAATGAAAGTCTATAATAGAGAGCCAATCAAGCCATTCCTGATGACGATCAGACTAACAATCAGAGAATACTGATCGAAACGTCGACTACACTCTTTCTTTAAAAAGAGATTACTTTTCAGAACTAATCCGAAAGAATTCACTTTTATTTTTTTTTCTTCTAAGAACTAATTCACTGCAAGAAAGATACCAAAAAACAGACCTTTTTTAAAATAAGGACTAACATTTACATGGTGCTATCGCAAACCTATAACTCAACGATATCATAGTTCTGTATCACAGGTTGCACTTACAAGACGGACGACACCATCAGAGATACCCATCAGTGCATAGGTACCTTAAAAATCTTAAAAATAAAGTTGTGTTGCACTGCATAAATACATATTTAGGCAAATTATGCATATCGCCCTAACTCGAAAACTTGAATAATTAGTTTGTGTAAAAACTCAAATGCTTAGACTATTAGAGGCCTAAGCGGATACTTTACATTTATTTCGGCTGTCTTGATCAAAGCCAAATCACCACCGTAACTCTGACATGTTGTCCTTGCAACATCCAACGATACTAACGGTTCTTGCACGATGAGATACTGAGATTCACCAAGATTATGCCATCTGCACCTCACATCTGTGTACGGAAACACAGGAAAACCTTATTACTGTTTATAAGATACGAATAGAGACACTGATAAAGAAAAAAAAGGTTGTCCTAGTATTATGGAGATACTTACAGCTCATAGCTATTTGTTGAACTTCCACTGAATGTGCATTTGAAGTAAAGCAATGCTACATTCTTTTTCTTCTGTTTAATGTATATGTGTGTACGTTTTTGGAATTTATATCATTATGTTTTATTGTCATAATTAATTCCAAATTGAAGAGGTCAACTTACCAATTGGTATTTGACAGATATGTGGTCTTATTGAAGTGCATGACACTCGGTTCCATTTTCCATGTAAAGGGTCAGTGAGGTTTAGTCCAGACCTCATGACGGCACAGTAAGGTCGGGCGTGGATGGTGTAAAGAGAAGAATCCCAGTTGTTATACCTTGAAATTGAATCGTTTTATAAAGTGAAGACTAAGATTGAACCAGTTGCGTATTAGGCAGTGTTGTATACTCATCTAATGATTTCTTTAGAATTCAGAAATTAAAAACAAAATGCTCTTAAAAGGTTTTGAAAAAATAAATACCCATCTTGGTTTTTTTTTTTTAGAATTCAGAAATTTTACAGGCTTACAGGGTGAGCTGCAGGAGGTGTGTTCTCTTATCTGTGTCAGCGGAATTTTATTCCTCATTGTGTACTTCTTGTATTAAAACTTCAAATATTACCGTAATTATAATGTAAATGTAGCTGAAGATGAAACTGTGAGGTTTTTCAGTTTCATTATATTTATTTCATACTTAGTGCACTGCAGTAATTATTTATAATTAAAGTGAAATATCTAATTCATGAAGCATCAGTTCATTCTATTTCTCTTTTGGCCTTTCCTCTTTTCGGTCAACAGATTTACAGACTTCTACTTGTCTCACGCTGTTAGTGAAGTCAACCCGATTTCTGATAGTCATCAATCATCACCAGCCCAGAAATTATATGGAAAATGCGAAATAAATACATTATAAAGTAGTTATTATATATATATTACGCGGTTAGGAAAAGTTAAAACTCAATTAATACAGTGGTTTTACCATTGTAGAATTGAATCATTTAAATTCAGTTGGAATCTTTATTTGAATTACCTTATTAATCTTGAACGTATTTAACATTTTTAAGTATGTTTTTTTTTTAAAGTCATCTGTAATTAATTCAGAACATATCAGTAACATTGTGCAAAGCATTCATTAATTTTTTTGGCTATCAGGAGTCATTATTCTGTCCACATTGACAAAAGGAAGAAAGTGACATTTCCTGTAAATGAATAAAATGTCATTTACACTGCTGATGCCAGTGCAAGACCATGATGTCTTGCCGAATATATCTCTTGGCAAGATGAGTGTTCATGGCTATCACAGTAGGGACGTTTTTTTTTCCCCAATAGGTTCTGTGTTGACTATAGTATGATTTCATAAATCATAAATACCATGCAGAGGCCGTGGCCCATTGGAGTGGGGGGGGGGGGGGGTGGCTGATACTCAGACCGGAGAAGTCCACAGGGGCTGTAGGCCCCTAGCAAGGTTCACGAGCCCCCTGAATCCCTTGGGGTTTTATGGTTTGGCAACCCTGTGATAAAACATTTTTACAATTAATAGGGTTTTTGAAAATTGCTGCCAAATAGTGGGAAGGGAAGCTGAACCTGAAGCTGCACCCCCATCCCCCGCCCCGCTTCCATAGCCTTTCTTTTTTTACTCCATAATATGTAGAAGAGATGGAATCTTATTATATTAAAAGTATTGAAATATTCCAAGAATTGTAGCAAGTGAGGTGAATGATTATAGACTTGAAACTTGGAGCTTTCTTTTTGATGATGTAGTCAAGGCAAATGATAAAGTTGTGAGAAGATAAGACATGCAGATGCATAATTGAAAATTATTTCTGAATGTAACCTCTATGTTGTCATTTTTTCAGACTTTGTTCATTTAAAATGGAATACGAGGAAAGAATGTTAACCATGGAATGAACAGGGGTTGTATGTACTTTTGTAGGCATGTAAGTACAGTGCGTCCCCCCAAAATGTCCCTCTGATTGAGTGCTAAATTAATTCTAAAATTTGATATTATTCCCAATTTGATCTTCATATCTTGAAAGCCACTTAATCTTGTAACTAATGAGAAAATTTCATTTGTCTCTCATCATTGGTTTTGAACAGAGAGTCTATTATGTAACAGCAGCGCATTTCAGCCCATTCCAAGTTTGCAGTGCTATAATTTCTGCACTGTCCTTATGTCTTCAATCAACTGTAGTGCTTTTGCATTCTCTGCTCCCTTTTATTTTAAAGTTTTGTTTAATAGAGAACATTTTTTTCAGATGTTTGGACTTTCATCATCAATGGTGTCTAAGAGCTAAAGCACATTTGTTAGGAAAATAAAGAAAAAGAAATCTGAACATGTGTTTTTGAGCTCTACAAGTTCAGAACTTATGAAATTAACATAAAAAGGCAACCACATAATCAAAGAAGGTTTGTATTGAAATATTTAGGATTTATCAATAGGTTTTATGCAAGAGGTTTAGCAGAGTTAAGGAAGGAAACAAGAATTTAAAAAATGAACAAGTATCCAGCTTAATTAGAAATATAAATTCAGAAATTTCCCATATTCTACTGAACTGCAAGAATTTCCCATATTCTCCTGAACTGCAAGAAATAAATTTTTCCTAGAGAGGTCTTTTGTAAAGAAATCAATGTTTGTATGAATGATCTGCCGCTTAAACGAATGTTCCAACGTAAAAAAGACAAAATCATTTGAGCCTTTTAGAGTTCCTGAAGTGTGTCGATACGTATGAAAGGATATAGTTATGATGTATTCTCGTACATGTCTTAGTTTATCTGTATGAAAGAATTGTTAGTTTAAAGACTGTAAATGTATCTTATTTTTAGTCTATGTATTGCACTGCACTTTTCCCGCCTTGGGGTTTATCGAAGTTTTATAAAATGAATATCAATTTAAAGAAAAAAAAAAAAAGAGAGAGAAAGAATAATAATTCGTGTGAAATTACTCGCATCTGTCGCTATACGTACCGACAGAGCGCCCCCGCGCGGCTTCTGAAAATTAGGCCTTATATTTTCAAGGATACCCCTTTTTGCTTTCCTTATATATATAAGGCTTTGTCTTGTCTGTTAATAGAAAAACAAATTATTTCAATAAGTCAAAAAGGGCTTATTTTTAACAACGCAACTGAGATGGCGTAAATATTCATTTTTGAATGACAGCGCCGTAAAAATCAACAACAACAACAACAACATACAATAAGAATGAAATGAACAGATTTTTGTTCCTTTCATGTCTTTCTTTCATAGTTAATTTAGTTGGGTGGAAGATTTGGTCTGCTTTTAGTTAATTTGTCATATTGACTTTTTAATCGTTTCAATATGGTTGGTCATCAGCTTACTGCCCGAAAAAGGGCTTTCCTTGTTTTAAAGTATGATCAAACGCACAGCCTCCTTGCCACTTGCAACGTGCATTTCAAAGGAGATACCCGGATCAGCCACCACCATGCACCAATACGATCAGGAGGAACTACCTAAAGTATCAAGAGTTTGGTGCCAGTGAGAATAGTAACAAAACTTTCAAATAAATTGGAACAGAGAATGCAAAGGCACTACAGTTGATTGGAGACATAAAGACAGTGCAGAAATTGTAGCACTACAAACTTGGAATGGGCTGAAATGCACTGCTTTTACATAATAGACTCTCTGTTCAAAACCAATTATCCGAGACTAATGAAATTTTCTCATAAGTTACAAGATTAAATAGGCTTTCAAGATATGAAGACAAAATTGGGAATAATATTGCATTTTAGAATCAATTTAGCGCTCAATCAGAGGGACATTTTTTTTTGGGGGGGGGGACGAACTGTACATATGTGAGAGAGAGAGAGAGAGAGAGAGAGAGAGAGAGAGCAAGAGTGCTGAAGAGGGTGAGACAAAGAAAGAATGAGAGGGTGAGAGACAGAGAGAGGGAGAGAGGGTAAAATTCCTCTCACGCCGTGTTCTGTACCATTTGGTACTTGTTTACTTCACTCGTATCAAAACCAGTAGAGTGTAATAAGTCAAATTTGTTGTTGTTTGTTGCCTGTTTTGTTTTGCTTTTCTTTATCACTATTATTATCATTTAGTTCATCTTTAAAGTCTGCAAAAAGTGTTTTTTAAAGATGCAACATGGTTGATAGTCAAAACATGCTGTATGAGCACGATGAACTCATCTGCATTATTCATAAATGGAAGAAAATAAAATAGCGCATAAAGACAGAAATGGAAGAGGCCGTGTTTCCATCTCTGGAAAGAGCGGTCGTTTTCTCCTTAGTAAAATTTTCACTTTTCAAAGGGCCTCACCAATGCTCACATTTCTATTTCCTTATAATTTTTTTTTCGTCTTACTTCTAGCTAAGTAAATGTGCATTTTTGCATATACCAAGAAATGATTTACCTATTAATAGTGTAATTTGGTAAACAAGAAATTTAAACAGGAGCTGATAGACAATCTCTAACATATATCCAAGTTAATGAAACCCAGGATATCTCAGGGCACAGTGCAAAATGAACTCAGGCTTCAACGATTCGAAAAGAGTCGCCAAATCATGCGACTTATTAAATCGTTGCCAGATATATCCTTATCTTCATGTAGAATTTATACAGGGGCCACCCGGTTTCAGCAGGCAACAGGTTAAAACCATCTTTGAAGTTGTCAAATGGTAATAGGTTATTTATACTAATGTTAATATTAATGATAATAATAATAATAATAATAATAATAATAATAATAATAATGATAATAATAATAATAATAATAATAACAATAACGATAATAATGATACACAGGATTTCTATAGCTTCATTTTCCATTTTGATTAAACGCTCAGAGCGCTTTAAGAAAAAAAAAAGAGAAAAAAAGTACAGACAAAATAAAGAATGTTTAACCACATCACAAACACAAACAAAAAAAAATGTCTGTCTTCAGAACCCAGTACCTGCTAGTGGACAAATGCGATTTTAGGTTGCCCTTAAAGGATGTCGAAGAGTTTGAGTTCTTCAGCTCCTGTGGTAGTGAATTCCACAGGGCTGATCCTGCATGAGTATAAAAGCTCGATCTCCCCAGGATTTCTTGGATAGAAAATTCAAAATGGCAAAAGTTTTGTCAGCTTGGGCTTGCTTTCATCACATGCTCAGAACAGGTAATCTGTTCATTACTATATATCCATGAAGAAAATAATGTTTACCAATGTTTACCTGAAACAGTCACTTAAAGAAAAAAAAGTCTTAAAATGAAAACAAAATAATACCGTATTAATTTGCAAGACGTCAAGTAATCATTGTATGCAGGTAGTGGACTCCTTTTTCAAAAGGCATAAAAATACACTGACTGGGCACATTTGCCGTACTAGAAGGTAACATGAACTTTCCCTGTACATGTATTAGAGTTCATGCTTTGAACACAAAACAGCTCTTGTGTACTAGGTCTCTTGTTTTGTCTGTGAAGCAAGTCTTCGCACAATTCATCTTTCGTCATGTATTCATGCACAATACATCTTGCTAAAAATACAATTATGCCATGAAGTGGTTTCATTTTATTACTAGAGTTACTTCATATCGCACATACCTAGGCGTTGTTCCATCAATCCATCTGTATGTATCATCGCTGTCCATGTCTTCTAAGCCGATGAAATAATTTCCATCATTGCTATTCGTCAGTAGTCTCTCTGCTATGAAATTCTGTTAAACATGGTTAAAGGTAAAGCGCAACTTAGGGAGAATCGATAAACAAACAAACAAACAAACAAACCAAAAAAATTTGAGCATCATTACTTACTCCAAAATCATAGCACCTATTCAGTATCATTTTCCAATAGAAAGGTCACAAAATTGAGACCTGGTATGTATGACACGCCATTATGGAATCAATACAAAATATATTTCACTTGAACAAATATATGTTTCTCTTACACAAAACCATTTCACTCCAGAAAGATTATATTTCGTTTCTAAAAAATTATTCCACTTTTCACAAGAAAGTCATTTCACTTTTCACAAAAATTCATTTCACTTTTCAAAAAAAAAAATCATTTCACTCTTCATAAGAATATGTTTCCCATTTTTTCCAAAATTCATTTCACTTTTTCACAAAATTACATTTCACTTTTCACCGAAATTCATTTCACTTTTTCCACAGAATTACACTTTACTTTTATTGGATATAAAATCCAATGAAATGATCTCGAGCCCCTCCTTCCCCCCCCCCCAATATGGTATATATCGGCTTGTTTTCTAGGTAACAACTTGGCTTGTCACGCACCGCGCCTTCGATAGCGTACCTAATACGTAAAATTCTGTTTGGTCTGGTGGGGCTGTGGGGGGGGGGGGGCTTTGAGGCTTCTGCACTTGAATTTGAAGTTCATTAATTATCCACTTTATGCAGGTTTATGCAGGATGAACAAGGGATGCAACTTCTACAGGAAGACTTTGGTTTTGCTTGTTTTGCCTGGTGGGGCTTGGTGGGGCTTGGTGGGGTTTCGAGACTTCTGCACATGATTTTGAAGTTCATTGATTATGCAGATTTATCCAGGTTTATGCATGGTGAATGAGAGATGCTGCTTCTCCCGTTTAATAGCCGTTTTTGTTACTCTGTTTGGTTTCGTGAGGCTAGCTGAGGGAGGGGGCTAAGAGGGATTGGGGTCGAGGCTTCTGCTTGTGATTTTGAATATTCTGCATTTATATAGCGCCTAATCCATCCCTCAGAGACGTAAGTGCTTTACAGAAATATTATTACCCCAGTCATCGGACTCATGCAAGCTTGCCCGCACACAATATATGCACCTTCTCCACTCCCAATGAAGCATTGCAGCCAGTCGCCATTTTACTGGCGCTCACAATGCTAGACAAATCACAATGACTTTCACGTCGTAGCGGGTACCCACTTAACACCTGGGTGGAGAGTGGCAAATGTACGTAGATTCATATCTTGTTAAAGATTCATAATCTTGCCGAAAGGACAACATTAGTGCAGCTGCAGGGATTCTAACTCAGACATTGGTTCAAAGTTCGGACACTTATCCACCGGACCAAAACCCGTCTACTATGCAAATTTTGGGGACCTGAATTATCATAAAGTAAAACTCTATGCAGGTTGGAGGAAGAGGGGGTGGTTGCGTGCAATATAGAATGCAAGTGGTAAGGGGAAATATAAGTACATAACTTTTAGTAGTTTATCTATAGCCTAATTTTTCCGCTTTATTCTCATACAGGGTGTACGTACATGTATATGCATTTCTCAGATTTTCATTCTGCAATATTACGCTTTGTTATGTTTCGTATCATCTGTGTAATATCTTCGTTGTGTAAAAAGTCCGAAGACAATTGGTTTTATTATATTCTGAATTGGCTCTTGACTTTCTCCCTCTCTCTCTCTCTCTCTGATGCTATTCTTTGAATATAATTGTGACATGCATGCTCATTTTCTGTTTTGTTCAGTGTTTCTGTTTAATGTTTTGTTTTGTTATTATGTTCTGTTATTTATTCATTTTTTTAATTGAGAATGGTCCTGAATGTTTTTATTTAAATCAGTTAATTTTGAATCTGAAATTAGATTGTATCCATTACAATCCTTCAAGTCCCCAGTGCCCCACCCCCATACCTTTTTTCATTGTGACAGTGGCCCTTTCGCAGTTCTGGGGGTTGGGGGGCCCCTGGGGGCTTGAAGGATTGTAATGGATACAATTCAAATTCAAATTCAAATTCAAAATTAACTGATTTAAATCCAAATATTCAGGATCATTCTCAAATTAAAAAAACAAAAACAAAAACGGAATATATAAACAAAAACACTGAACAAAACAGAAAATGAGTGGAGAAGGTGCATACACTGTGTGCGGGCAAGCTTGCATGAATCAAATAACCGGGGTAATGATATTTCTGTAAAGGACTGACACGTCTCAGAGAGATGGATTAGGCGCGATATCAATGCAGAATACTCAAAATCACGAGCAGGAGCCTCAATCCCCACCCCCCTTAGCCACCCTCCCTCAGCTAGCTTCACCAGACCCAACAGAGTAACAAAAACCACTGTTAAACGGGACAAGCAGCATCCCTCATTCACTCTCCATAAACCTAGATAAATTTGCATAATTAATGAACTTCAAAATCATGTGCAAAAGTTCCCAAACCCCCACCAAGCCCCATTCGTCAAAACAGGCAAAACCAAAATCCGCCTGCAGTAATAGCATTCCTTGTTCATCCTGCATATAAACCTGCATAAAGTGGATAATTAATGAACTTTAAAATCGAGTGCAGAAGCCTCAACCCCCCCCCCTCCCCCCGCCCCACCAGACCAAACAGATAAACAAAAAAAAACCGATGCGAAACAGAGAAGCAAAATGACACAAAACATGTAGACTAAGAATCTAGTTTTAAAAAGAAATATAAAAGTAAATTAATCAAGTCTTACATTCCCTGATCAAATATGTCACTTGCCTTTTCTTGTTTGTTTGTGCACATGACTGTGTATATATACATGTATCTATGAATTTACTTTTATATCTTGCAGGACAAGCCTGTGATAGGCCTCTCGCCTTTGTTTGTCCATCCACTTTTTGATATTTTTTGTTTACCACATTTTAATTGGTTTTCATAATATCTATCTTTTTTTTACATTTCTATGTCTAAGAATTGTTCTGTATGTTCTTTGCTGTCATTTTTATTGAATTGTGGAAATAAATGGAATGAATTTCAATATATTTCACAAAGTACCCCTAAACTGTTGGCCAATTTTTGCGAATTGCGCGCGCCAAGCTACTAGCTAGTGAAGCTCGGCAACAGCGCCTCCTTTAGGCCGAAAAAATGAGGAACGTATGTTTTTTTTTTTTTTTTTTTTTTTTTTTTTGCTTTTTTTTGCACAGCGTGAAACATGATGAAATGGTTTTCTTGGTGTGAGAAACAGGAATGAATTTTACTTACGTACACCATCGATATATCAAAACATACACGAGCTAGCTAGCTAAGCGAGAGCTAAGCTCGCCAAGAGCGCCTCTTTTAGGCCGAGAAAAAAGAGGACCTTATCTTTTTTTGGCAGCGAGTGAAAGGGTTTTTGTGAGAGAAAAAAAAAGAATGAATTTTACGTACTACGTACTCGATCGAAGGTGCGGTTCGTGAGGAGCTAAGTTGTTACCTAGAACATAAGCTTATATATACGATACTAGGTAGGGGCTCAAGATCAATTCATTGATTTGTATTATCCAATAAGAGTAAAATGAATTTTTGTGAAAAGTGAAATGTATTTTTGTGAAAAAGTAAAATTGATTTTTATGAAAAGTAAAATGTATTTCTTTGAAAAGGTAAAATGAATTAAGGTGAAAATTGAAAAGTAATTTTTTGAAGAGTGAAATGATTTTTTGTGAGAAGTGAAATGTAAGTTTTTGAAAAAAGTGAAATAAATTTTGGAATTGAATGAAACATATTTTTAAGAGTGAATGAATTTTTAGTGAAAAGTGAAATTAATGTTTGGGAAGAGTGAAATGACTTTCTTTTGAAGAGTGGAATATATTTCAGAAGTGAAACTTAACTTTGCTGGAGTGAAATGGTTTAGCGAAAGAGAAAAACATATTTCTTCAAGGGAAATTTTTTTCGTATTGGTATTGCTTCCCTAATGGTGTGCCATAAGTATGCGTTAAAATGAGAAATACAAGCCGAAAAATTGCGATGAAAATAAAAGCTGCAATTATTGATGCAGTAAACATCGAAAACTTATCTTTGAATTGTAAATACCCTATTGCTCAAAATAATCCTTCAAATCAAGCCACTGTAACCGTTAACCGAATAATTGATGATTGAATTCGTTCATTGTTTAAAAGCACTTAGTGCGCTCACCAGCTGAATTACAGACTATTTCCACAAGGCACACCAATAATGCTCCCAATATATTGTTAATTTACTTTAATGTTAATATTGCCAAATTAAATACCATGCATTGTTTATTGATTGTCTTGTTTGATTGTTTCACAAATAAAGCATTTATCTATCTCTCTATCTTGCGTAGGGGGAGCTATTTCTCGGCTGAAATTTCAGTAGTCTTTTGAATACTTTGACTGAGAAATGCATTTATTTTTAATGACCTATCCTTCACTGTTCACAGTAAAGTTGTATCGGCCAATGAAATAAATATTGCAAGTTGTTTTTTCTTTTCTTTTTTCAGGTTTACCAAAACTATGCTATAATGAAAAATATATGTATCAAAACGCCCAAGTTTTCGATGAAAAATCTCCATAAATAACCACACTGTCTAGATTCTCAGCATAGAGTGAGCTATTTTTCGTTTGGTCGAACGGTCAAAGTGCGAAGGTGTGTGCCTTTAAATGAACTTCAAATTCGTATTTAGGACGAAATTGAAAGTCTATCCAGCTGGCGCGGAATTGAATGACAACTTCTCGTCGTTAAATTGAATGAATTCTCTAAAAATGAATGAAACTTAATTTAAAACTGAGGAATGATATAAAATGGATTTAAATGCTTAAAGAATGAAAATTGACCATGAGACCAAGGTGTGTTGAGGAAATCGGTCGAACTTGAACGGCTATTCATGAATTCGAACGCAACTCTGGTGAAATTGGGCGGGAAACCTATATTAAATTGCCATGACCCTCCTTCACAGGATAGGTATTAAACGTTATGATCGGGCAATAAATTCAGATACTGAAAGTTGGTTCTTTGGGATTTACCAAAATTGTTCTTTAGCTTTAATTAGGAATATGTATACATATTATTACAATCCATATAATTTGTAAAATTCATTTATTTGTCATTAATCTGTTATACCTGTTTATTCCTTGTATTTTTGTATATAAAATATGAATACAAAAAATTAAATCGGCGAAGTAAAAGCAATTTTGTTATACAGAATGAACGCTACTGATATCCTATAAAGAGAGAATGTCACATTGAAAGTCGAAGGAACAAATGGGGCATAGAAGTAGCCCCCCCCCCCC
Organism: Echinometra lucunter; assembly: GCA_029962745.1. Lineage (NCBI taxonomy): Eukaryota > Metazoa > Echinodermata > Echinoidea > Camarodonta > Echinometridae > Echinometra > Echinometra lucunter. The sequence goes on along the minus strand of CM057157.1, from coordinate 3,306,513 downwards.
CCCGATTTTTCAAATAATTTTTAAGCCCCATGGAAACGAAGGACAAAAAGAACATGAAGCCGATCGCTCGTTTCGCTCCCTTCGCAACATTGTCATTAAATTTCGTGCTTTGTCACCCATTTTGGTCAATTGCAATTTAAATTCGTCGGTCACATTAGCTGGGCACGGCAACGCACATTATCGTGTGGGTAGTGTATAATAGGAAATTACTTTTATTGATATAGCGTTCCACATTATATATATAACAACAAAATTATTCATACCCCGTGAAATTTGTAGTATTTTGCTTTTTTCTCTCGTATGAATGACGGTATTGCAAAACTTGGTCCCTAGCATAATATATATAATATCAGCTCTCCCTGTTAATATACAATGATGCAAGAATTACCTCATTTGCATAACAATGTAGTAATGATCACTTTGGGGCCTTCACATACTTATTCATACCCCAGACAAATATTAAAGC
>CM057157.1:3292456-3305547 GCA_029962745.1 Echinometra lucunter | reverse complement strand
ACAAGTTGGATGTCTGGCCTTGCATCGTGCACCTCCAATACAGCGAGTACTGCAAAGAACTGAAATGCAACCGAAACATGCAATGTTGAGCATGAAAAAAATTTAGCACATATAATTTGAAGGATCACCTTCTTAAATATCATCCAACCTTAAAAACTTAAAATATTCAAACATGGATATTCATCTTTCTCAGCTGCAAGCTTCAAACCAAATGAAAGCCATACCTCAATCACCAAGCAAGATATTACAGAATAGCTAAAGGAAATGCTATATAACAATCATAACCTTTGAATAATGAAATGAACATATAGGTAATAATTATATTACAATCAGTATATCATCACACTTTCTCAGGTTGTCATTTGTTTACTTAATTTGTTGAGCTGTGTTATTACTATAGGGAGATGCATGGGTCTAGAGCTTTGTAACTTATGACACCATATCATTTCTCAAAGTCAACACTGTTAAAAAAACAAAATCTACTAACTCTTACCATGCTCGCAGCGAGATCCAGCAAATCCATACGGACATTCACAGCTGTAAGGACCCACACACTTCCCTCCTGAAGAAGGTAACACACAAACTGGTCTCTCTAAAGCCGCAATAGAACCAAAGGCTAGCAAAAATCAAAACCAAGATAACAACAAAAAAAGAAAGAAAGAGAAATTCATCATCACACAGTCAAACTGAGAACAGTAATAAGGGCATGTCATAATGATATCTGAAGTTGTATATGTTCAACATAATTGGAGGAGTACTTTCAAAAGTTTTAATCATGATTGAGCCTTACAATTTAAGACAATGCACAATGAAGAAAATAAAAGATAGGCCCAGTGTCTCCTTAACCCTCTTATACCCCATTAAGAACAGATTAGCTGTCACTTATAAAGATAAGGTACAATCCAAGTGATCCTTTGTAATCCAAGTGAACAAATGGCAGCATCATATCTGGCTTATCCAGTATGCATCTCAACCTGACCAATTAAATTAAAGTTACTATTTTTTTTTTTGTTTTTTGATTTTTTGTATTTTTTTAGTTCGCTACCATTTGATCAGTACAATACAGGCTTCTGCTTAGGATAACATTCAAATAAATCAAATATAAATAACCTATACAAACTATCGATATCTCATGAAAATTTAGAAAATTGAATGATGTTACATACATCGTATGTATTTCTGAAGAACTCACCCATGCATGATGGTGCATAGTCACTCCAGGTATTATCAGGCATACATCTGATGGAACTACTCCCAATCATATGAACCCTCGATGGCATCTGTAGCTGACAACATCTCCAGGGAAATAGCTGTCTCCAAATGTCCTTCCATTATCAACAGGAGGAGGTGCTCCACAGCCGTTGGCTTCACATCTGGGCCATGAATGGCTCCATGTCCCTGCAGAGGTACAGAGAATTCTGTGAGCTCCAACGAGCTTGAAGCCGCTGGCACAGGAGATAGAAACTGCATCTCCAACTGCCCTTGAACTGCTTAAATATACCATATTTTCATTAGTTGGTAGATCTGGACAACTTATGAGTTGGCATTGTGGTGTCGGGCTATTCCATCTGCGGTTCGAATTACAAGATGTTGTCGCTTGGCCAATGAGAGTGTATCCTGTATTACATGTGTATGTTACAGTGGATCCAAAGAACACTGCTGTGTATTCTGCATGCCCATTCTGGGTGCTCCAGGATGAGGGCCACTCCAAGGATCGCATGAGAACCCTGTCAGTGACCAAGCCTGATCTGGAAGACACTCAGCCATACCTTCTGAAGACGCTTTGAAAACCATTCTCACATTCTAGTTGCACAAAATCACCTACAACAATGCTGTCTTATCTGCAGGATAGATGGCATGTGCTATGCGATGTAATCTGGACAAGGTTTGGTGAACACCGTGGTTGCTTTTCACTCCAGTTCCATTAGCCAACATGATTTCCCTTTCTTGCTCCAGTCATTGAGTAGCCATCATGGCATACATAATGAGCTTTTGCTTTGGTAAACCTTGTTTTCCAATATTACTTTTCCATTTTGTGGGTTGGTTATCGACCACACTTGACAGGTTGACATTGCGGAGGGTCGGTGAGACCATTATTCCATCACTTGTGCATCGTAAGACATGTACACCGTTGCATTATGTAAGCCCGATGCGACAGTCGTACACTGCAGTATATGTTGAAGTAGTGGCCTTGTAGAACGCACACCATTGGATGACGACTGGGTGGAGTATGGCAGGATACTGGATGACATACAGGTACAGACCCACTCCAAGTTTGATCTGCCTGGCAACTCTTCTATTTCCTCCTTGCATCTTGTACCCTATATCGCAGTGATACTGTATTTCATCAGAGAGATGCATTATTTCCAGCACTGATAATGACACCATGTTCTATATCTCAGGCTCGTGGCAAGTAATAGGTTGACATTCAGGTGGTGACCCGTCCATTCTCCACTGAGACTACAGGTAATGCGTGACCTAGGTCCACTGATTACCTAACCATGATCACACATATATTTCGCAATTCCGTTAAAGAGTAATATTGGAAGTCGTTAGGTGGCATGCAAGGGCAAAGACAATGGTCCACAAGATATCGGTTCAACATTTGGTCACCTACACTCCATGAGCCATTAGCAAGACAGTTCGTATCCTTTCACCTGTTATGATATAACCAGTCCAGAACGTATGCTGCTTTTGAATTGAATGTGGTAACATTGAATGAAAACTATACCTTATCCAGAAACGTGGCTGTCCACATGAAACAGGTTCACAACTTGCACAGTACTGTTCCATGATCCATGTTCATTACACGTCAGAACGCTCTCACCTTGACAATGTACCCTACATTGCAAGTATATGTTATCTTTGATCTGTATTTTGGAACCTGAGTGTCCATTTCTAGTGACCCATGGGGAATCGGTTGTGGCCTGGGACACTCTCTAGCTCTACAATCCTGATGGGCATATGACCATGATCCATTCGCCAAACACTGTCTAGATGAAGGTCCATCAAGAATATATCCAGAAACACACGAATAGGTGGCATTGCTTTCATATCTGTCACTAGGTAACAATATGTTGCCGTTCAAGAGGTCTGGGGGGAGCCACATGAAACTCTCACGCATGTAGGCTGTTGACCACTAAGGATACCATCTTCTCCACAGGTCCGGAAACTTTGACCAGCTATCTCGTATCCAGGATAGCAAGAATACAGAACCTTAGGAGGAAAACAGAAAAGAAAAGATATTTGACATAATAGAATTATATCAAAATGAACAGTTCTGAGCTTATAACATCCTATCATAAGTAATCATTTTCACACTTTGCATTTATTCAAGAAATTGATATACAATAAAAGCTGTCAATAGAAGATATTGAACAAACAGGGAGGGACATGTAAATATTGAAGAGGCTAATGAATGATTGGTTTTAACACTTTCATTTCCTTCATTTGCATTGGCTATGAAATTATTGATGTGTATTAAAAATCTTACCTTGTCACCATTCACCACAGTGCGATTCCTTATGATAATGCCAAGAGGGAATGCTTCCTCTACTCTACACTCAGTTGGTTTACATGTTGGGTCGTAGCTTACTCCACGTTTCCGTTAGCCTGACAGAGTAGCTTTGCTAATCCCTCCAACTTATATCCAGGCTGACATTCAAAGCTCACTTCATCCCAGGTACTGATTGTCGATGAATATGGCAATGCCATGCGCAGGGTTGACAGGAATTGGACACCGAATAGGGGAGCAGACAGGTGGTTGGTGTGACCAGACACCCTGACTAGTACATGTTATGACTCCTGTTCCTTGCAATTCAAATCCATCATCACAGGCATACACCACCTGGCTGCCATAGGATACACCCGCTATCTGTACAGTTCCATTTTGAGGTCTTGCTAAGTTTTCACAAGTGACAGGCAAACAACTGGGTATGTCACCACTCCATTCCCCTTCTCTTCACATAGCATTGTGTCATTTCCCTCTATGTAGAAACCCTTCGTTACAGTTAAATTCCACCATTTCCCCATAAAGGTTAGACTCTGCTACAATAAGACCATTATCTGGTGGTACAACACTTGGACAGTTATCGGAACACAGGTAATACTTGCCGGGTTCCATATACCGTTTTCAGAACATCTCATTGTTTCAAAGTTTGATGTTTGAAACCTTCATCACAGTGAGCCACGACACTGTCTCCATACACAAATGGCCTTTTCCTGCATTATTGTAAAATGAAAGGTTGAAAGGTACATATTATATCTTGTATGAAGAATCATACATGTGATTTATTGTATTACCATATAAACTTTGTTTAAAGTACACATTCTCAAAGAGGATACAATATTGATTTTCTTTAATATTACAAGAGACCTAACCATTCACCTCTTTCTCATTGGTAATGCCATAAGCACATCATGCTTTTGAATGAGTAAATCATTATGTATTTATATATAAGAACAAAACTTAGGGAAAAAAAACCCCCTCACAATTGCATTGGCCTTTATGAAAACACCAGGATAAACACAGAGAGAAGAAGACATAATCAAAGGAGTATTACCATCAATCGATCATTATAAACAACAGGAACCTCTGAGCAGGGGACAGGCTGGCAACTTGTGTTGGTTACACTTCCACTCCATATGCCTGTTTCATTACATATACCATGAGCTCAGAGAGAGCCCCATGACCTATATCACACTGGTAAAGAGCAGTGGATCCATATGTGGTAGTATTCAATGTAAGGCTGCATTATCAAAAGTCCTCAGGCATCCCACAATCCAGCAGCTCACAGCTAGAGTCAGTAGGACTCCACATGCCAATGAAGTACATGTTTGATGATTCAGAGCCTATATTAAGAGGTAAAGATGACCATTTACATACAATGTCCTGATCATTGCCACATACCAGTGTATCATCTGAACAAGTTTTAAATAAACAAACAAGAAAGCTCTTCAGATCATGACTTGTCAGACCTACCCTATGATACCATTATATTGTTGCTAAAGCAGTTCTTTATTAGGATAATCATGCTATGTTATATGGTAATGATTCTATTTTGGTATTGCATTCAATTTTCCTTCAACAACATGAAGATTAAACAAAGTCATAGCAGACATACCAATCAAGATATAACCCGGGTCGCACATGAGATGCACAGTGTTAGGATAGGTGAAATTGGTTCCCAAGTGACACCATGAGCTGGGAGTGTCTGGTATCCCACAGTTGATAATCTCACATTCAATCTCAGCACTCCATTGTCATCAGCCTGACAGGTGATTTCATGGGTCCTTTATCATCTCCAAAGCTGAATCCATCATCACAGAAATAGACTAGAGTATTTTAAATGTAAAATTGTGCCAAGAAAGTATGCATTCTCCACCAAAGGAGGGCTGCCACATTCGACCAATTTACATAATGGGGGCTCGGCAGACCATTCACCAAGGGCTGAGCAGTTTTCTTTAAAGAAGATACGCCCTCAAGAATATACCCATTATGCAATCATATGTTAAAGAGCTTCCGTATGCTAGGTCATCAAAATAGATGTTCCCATAGCTGATTATGGGAGGGCTGGGCAAACGACTTGAATGCATTCAGCTGAGTGTTAGACCACTGCCTGAACTTAAGCAGTGAATGGACGCCTTGCCCTGTAGACGAAACCCTAAGTCACACTGTATTAATAACTTCACTTCTGGAAGGTTCGAAGTGGGCCAATTATGAAGCCATGATCAGGCGCTAACGGCCATTCGCACATTATTGGTTCACATGTGGGAGGATTGCCCTCCCACTGCCCATCTGCAGAACATCTGAGATGCCTGCTATTGTTGGTAACGTAGCCTGACTGACATGTGTAAGTAACTGTCTCATTAAAGTATCTTTCATGTGACACAACCGCATGGAGAGTAGAAGGTGGTTCTCCACACTCTACGATGTCACACTGTGCAGAACTTTTAGTCCATTGCCCAGAAGCAAGGCATGTGATAACAGGGTCGCCGGACAAGACGTAACCACTTTTGCAGGAATATACTACAGTTTGATTGTATAAGTAGTCCTGACCCTGGAAGAAAACCCATTGGTATGTCTGTTGGAGAGCCACAAGATATAGGAATACAGTCAAGAGGGTACCTACCCAACTTCCATCTGCCCACATGTCAGTTCAATGCTGTCTGAATCAAAGAGGTATCCAATGGGACAGGTGTACTCCACAGTCATTCCATATGTGAATTCTGTTAATTGATCAATGGCTAATTGATAGATGTCCATCTTTGGAGGTTCACCACAAGAAACCAGCTGACAACTGGTGGAGCGCTCGACCACTGTCCATTGCTCATACATGAAATCTTTCCATTACCAGACATGGTGAAACCTTTATCACAGTCATAAACAACACTGCTGTTGAAGCCAAAGTCCCCTCCTTGCATTGATCCATTCGCCACAGCCAGTGGCATATAGGACACTGAATACGTCTGCACTCAGGAGGAGAGGGCTCCCATACTCCACTTGCTCCACAGTGACTAACAGTTTGATCTGCTTCATATCCCTCATTACAAGTATAATGAACGCTGCTGCCATACGTCACTCCATCATATGTGAAGGTGGCAAAGGGCCTATTAGGTGGATGTCCACAAGACAAGATTGTGCAATGTGGCACTGGATTGTCCCACCTTCCATTCTCTTGACAGTGCAGGACATTTGTCCCTGTCATCCTGTATCCAGTGATGCAGCGGTATTCTGCAATGCTGTTGAAGACACTCCCATTGGTTGTAACAAGCATTGCGTTTGGAGAGGATGGCACAGGTGGACATGTGACGACCCTACAAGTTGGCGGTGATGTCCATTCACCATCACTCTGACATGTGATGTTAGGAGAACCTATCAAGTGGTAGCCACGTTCGCACTGGTACATCGCAACCTCCCTAGGGAATGCCATGTGGATTGGTCTCTCATCCTCAGGAGAAAAGACTGACGCATTTGGAACATGAGGAGGGTCTCTGCAAAATACATCTGTCCAGGAAAAAAAAAGATGGAAAATACTTTTGAACACACCAATCCCTTACTGTAAACAATTAAAATGTGGGATATCGTTCTTTCCTAAACTATAATATGAAGCTTTATGCTAGCTACATGGCAGCATGGGTAAGGCCCCGGGTTAATGCAGCTTATCAAGAGTCTCATCCCACGTCTTTGATCGTTTTCTCTGCGACTGTTCTTTTACATCGGCTTTCCCTTTCCTCCATTTGTTTTTGTCTACAGAGAAACAGGAGGATTGCAGGGGAAAACATGCTGAGCGGAAAAGATGATAAAGGCTGCGTTCCAAATTGGCTCTGACTTTTGATAAGGCACTGCCTAAGAGAAATAAAACAATATGACCATAGTAGCAGTATATCTTGTCTCCATTAAGTAAACATTGTACAAGGAAGAGAATCTTGACAATATCTCTTTCTTCAAGATCTTTCTTTTCAAAGATCTTTGGTTCAGTTGGAAACAAAAGGAAGATGAAAACCACAAACTAATAACAAATATAAATAAGTTCTATGATGAAAACAGGATATCATTCACATACTCACATCTGCATTCTGGAGTATACTCAGACCAATAGCCATTCTCCATACATTCCCTTATCATGGGACCAAAAAGGGTGAAGTTTTCGACGCAGTTGTAGAACACTTGATCACCAACAGATACATCCTACCAAGCACATAACCATGTTTTAGATGTCCAGGGTACCCACAGTTTATTCCTGCAGAATTCAAGGACCAATTTCTATTCACTGGATTTTAGGACATAAATTATCTGACATGATACAAACTTATCAATATATCAAGCATTTCGCTTAACCTTTAATTCATTTTTCACAGGAATGTTTGCTGGGAAGTTTATTTGACTATCCTTAATACAAATTAACATATTATTATTCTTATTATTTTTTGTATTATCATTATCATCATCATTACATTCATTATTTCAATCAAATTAATCTTAAAATGACTTATTATATTTATGAATCTGACCTCTGAAAGAGTGATAAGAATTGCAATGATTTTAAACAGTTCATGAAGCGTTTAACTTTCTTGTTTCCTTCAAACAAATGAATTGTTTGTCATATCAGAGTATCAGGTAATACTCACTATCACAATATGCTTGGTCACCAGGACTCCATTCTCCTGATATCTGGCATTCAGCCTGAGTTACTTCATGCCTTGGCAGTTCAAAGCCCGGTTGACAGTGGTAGGTCACAGAGGTCAAAGGTTGTGATGGTTGGTAACCCTTCACAAAGCCACTCTCAGGTGCAGTAGGACGAGGACATCCTTTTTTTGAGAAGCATAAAAATATAAACATATCATAAACCTAAACATACTGTAAAAGCAAAATAATGCAATTCAATAAATAAATTTGTCCAAGAAAAATATCATTTTGATGCAATGAGTAATAACAATACAGATGGTATTAATAAATGTGACTGACTTGATGACACACTTTCAGCATTAAAAAAAACATTGTCAGTCTTTGTTTACTCTGATTATTCTGCCTGATTAATGAGCCTTTTTGATTGATGATACCAATATAGCCTTCACAACAGTTCCTTGAAAGTAATTTTCTATAAAAAAGAGAGAAAAAAAATGAGGGGGGGGGGGGAAGAAGTTGCATGAATTGTTTACTTATTCATACTTATCCTTGCATACCTTGGCAGAAAGTATTATTCAATAGAAAAATTTGGCCTTCAATTCCAGACAGAAAATCAGGCCATGCTATGATGATATCTGATGGTTTCTGACAGGTCCTTCCAAGTTCATAAATCTCTAACGCTCCTAGAACCCTGTCCCATACGTTAAGGTAAGTGATCTCTCCAACAAATGACTCGAGGTGTGTGAAACCTCCTCCTAGGGTATCTTGATCTTGTCCCAGGATAAGCTTCCCTCCACCTGTAATAGGAACAATAATTACTTTATCACACTTTATACAACTCTATATGAAAATGACAACATTTTCCCTAAAGTGAACCAATACAAATAAAAAACCTGTGGCTACAGCCTTGTAAACGTAATCCTTTTGTATGATTTGAATTGATACACTGTAAAAATTCCTTTTATTCTTGATCTTGATGTGATTAATTTTTGAATGAGCAGTCCTTTAAACAATTTAAAAACGAAGAGAATACATTGCTATGGAAAAACGATCTTTGACCTATTTATCCCCAAAATCGTAATCAGATCATTTTCCTATCATGGTTATGCATACTAGTACCAAGTTTTGAAGTTCGTAACTCAAATGGTTTCAAGATATCGTGTTAAAATGACAAATGGACAGACGGACAACTCAAAATCATAATGCCTCTGGCACAACCTTTGAAGGGGAGAGGCATAAGAGCTCTCTCTGACTACAATTTAATTTGAGTTGTACGTTTTCTTTACCTGATCGTATTACAAGGAAGTTACTAAAATATCTAATAGAAGACGGGAAAGCTTTGATCTACATGAGTAAAGGGAGTACAAATGTAATCATTTTATTTTCTTACCTGGGATAGACGTGCCATTTGAAAGTCCTGTACCATTAGCTTGAAGAACACCGTCTTTGTACATCGTATAGGACCCACCATCAGAATTCCATGTGGCCACTATGTGATGCCATCTTCCATCATTTGCTGTGATATCACTTACTATGGTTTCCTCATTCACATTAAGTACGAATCTAAATATTGGATGATATAAAAGGCAGTTGAAGAAAGATGCAGTATACTGCTTGGTTATTATATTCTCTGCTTGAGGACTTCCCACTGAAGAAGCAAAACAGACTAAAATTCATGAAGCTAAAGCACTGGCCATTGAAAAAAAAATCTTTGAAAAAAGTTTGAGAAAGCTACATAAGTACCGAAGTACTATTTACAATACAACTTTGATCCTTTGCTTCCAAACACTTAAATCGCATTGTCTCATTTGTTTTAATAAAAAAAATCATAGAGCCCATGACACTCTTTTTCTGAAATGTAGCTAACTGAGGCAGAGTTTCTGCAACAATTCATCAAATAAAATTTCAGTGAACCCTCCATCATCTTACCCAGTATAGTCGGTGATAGTCAGAGCATTGGCACTGGTATCACTCACAGCATAGGAGAAAACCGTACCATAGTTCCCAGTGTTATCAGTAATCATCCAGAATGATATAGTCACGGCACTGAGTGTTGGGAAATCACGGACCAGAAAGACATAGTCATCTACACCACCTATGTCAAACACCATGTTGAAATCCCAGGTCATCTCTGAAAAATAAAACCACTGATTAGATTGTTCTGGTGATGGAACTTTCGTACAAAGAAAATATGGACGTTTGAATAGAAGAGATTATACCCAATGTTATCCCAATAATTCTTTATCATTAAATAAAACTGTTTCATAATTCAACAATTATGACAAAGGTTTAATTTAAAATAAAAATGTATTTCTAATGGATGAAAGATACAAGGTATACAATATTCAAGTCCATAAAAAATGAATATGAGAGCGAGGTCTTTAGTAAATTTTAATATGGTTTATCATGGAATGTCATATTTGATAGCAATTATTGACACTATCGATAATAGGTTCATATTTCATCTTTATCATACAGTTTCCAACTGAAGACATAATCATACTTTTTTCATGAAAAGAAGAACTCAACGCGAATATTGCATCTTTCTTTTCCTGGTTTATTGTTGCTCGTATTTCAAATGATGCCCTTGGACTTCAACTTACACAATTATCGATATGGATGAGGAATGACGCAGACACATACCTTCCTCGCAAAACATGCCTGTGAATCCAGGCATACAAACACATTTGAAGTCAGCAATAAGATCGTTACAAGTCGCTCCATTAAGACAGGGTGCAGATGCACATTCATCTATGTTGATTTCACACACGGTACCAGAGAATCCTGCCAGGCATTCACATCTGAGAGAGAAAGTTTTACTTGAAGTAAATGCATAATTTTAGTTATTGTAGAAATACAGTAGATGGTGGTTGTGTTCAAAATGGAAAAGAAAACAATTGCCATAAAGTAAGAGGTCTGTGACTGGCATTCAGGTAATATGATTGAAACATTAAAAGAACATACACTACTATATTATGTAAGTAATATTTTTGCTTTTCAATAATCCAAGACTAACCTAAATGAAATATACTCTACTACAGGTATTTATTGTTTCAAATGAAATTTCAACACATCATACAATTTCCCCTTTTTATTATCTGTTTAATTACATAGACTTGAATATATCTTGAGAATAGTTTTTTCCGGAGGCTACTAATTAACTATTGTGCATAACCGGACTCATACAAACCGAAATTCGTTCACCAAATCTTTACATGTGGCGTTGTTATCACATGGATAAGATAGACACTCATCTATCTCCATCTCACATAGGTTGCCATAGTAACCAGCAGGACAGGTGCATTGGAAACCTCCTACGAAGTCTGTACAGATACCCTGATTGTAACAAGGGTCAATCTCACAGTCATCCACATCCTCCTCACAGTTTGTCCCTAAAACAAAGCATTTTGTTTATAAATGATAATCTGATGTATCCTACTTTGGTACCTCCTTGCAAAGAAATATATCATTTCTAAAATATAACCCATATATCATGCACATCATGCACGATTGCACTTTGTGTATCTTGCACTATTTCGTTAGAATTTGGTACTGGGAAATTTATGTTCTATGTCCACATGTTCATGATTACACAGGGTCACTCGTTAGTTTTGGCAATGTTAACCATAAAAGATCATGTTGTCTAAAGAGCCGGGTAGCCAACATCTGAGGGTTTCATTCTCTCCACAGATACATGTTACAAATCTTTTAATGTTCATTAAATTGTATGATGCAACTAGTAATAAGCAAGCTCGTCAAGAAAAAAAATTATGACAAGCCAATTCATAAATCATTTTGTTGTAGATCATATATTTGAGATGTATGAATCATCATACCGGTATATCCATCCGGGCAGACACATTCATAATACTGTGGACCATCAATGCAAGTCGCACCATTGTGACAGGGATTGGTATAACATTCATTAACGTCTTCTGAACAATGTCTTCCTGTATGAGGTGAGAATCAAAATTGCTGTATATCAAACATGAGCAATGACTTATTTTTCCTCCGTAGAAATTAAAATTATCACTCAAATTGTACAAACTTCATGAAGGTGCAGCATAATGTAGGAGAATTCTAGCATTTAACAGGAAAATTTAAAATCATTTCAAGAACATGAAACATTAGTAAATGCAATCTTTGAAAAAGGCAAGAGAAGGAGACCGAACAGAAGAGTGCAAGCGGAAGAAAAATCATGCTCAGACTTCAGGCTCCTGTGCTACATAATACTCAAGTAAAAAATAAGAACAATACAGTTTGGCTAAATGGAACTGTCGCTCATAAAGCATCCAAAGTCACTTGCCATTCAGGATATATATGCCACAGATATGTTTCATTTTATATTTAAAAACAAATGGGTACTGTCTTTAATGAAATAAAAAAAAGGTAAAGATGTAAAGCTTTAAACTATTCATCATCTACAGCATGTACAACCTATTTGGAAATATTATATGTTTCATTGCAGTTTTGAGAAATTATTGGAGTATATCTACAGGAAGGCAGGACCAACTCACCAGTGAATCCTCGAGGGCAATGACACATGTAACCATTAATGAGGTCACGACATGATCCATTGTTCATACACATCGCCGTCTCACACTCATTAATATCCACCTCACAACGAAGTCCTGTTGAGATATTACAAAATAGTTTTGATCTTTCCAATGTGAAATTTGTATGAGCGTTGATAAACATTCTATGATATCACTAAAGAAATGGCATGAACGACTAGCAAATCCAAGATTTGTAAACAGTGGGGAACCGGGTCTGAGCAGTAGTACTATCGAGCAGCACTTACTTATCAGGAGGGCAGCGGCCCTATTAATGTGAGATTGCGCAAATATCATTAAAGCAATAAGCGGTGCATACAGCATTATTATAAATAATAAGATGGGTGCTTTGATCCACCACTGTGAAAGACAGGCTCGATTGTATAGCACTGTTGTGCATTTCATAACTG
>CM057157.1:3182132-3291956 GCA_029962745.1 Echinometra lucunter | reverse complement strand
AACTTTATTGTATGACGTTTGAAAGGGTTTGCAAGGTCAGATTCCATTACCCTATTTTGAAATGATACAGAGTTTAATATGATATCGTAAAGAAATTTCCTACTTTTGCGATCACTTTCCCCTCTGTGTCGTTTTATTCTCCTCCCCCCCCCCTTCCACGTCTTCGAAATTCTCATTACTGATGCAGAGATCTACCCGTTCTCTTCTTTAAAACAGAGTTACCATTCTTAGACAATCTACCTACAGTGGTGGAATCAAGCCATTACTGGGCCGTTATTTCTTGGAGAGCGTGGAACCCTTCCATTGATCAGGGTGAAGGTCCCATCACAGGCTACAGGGTTTACGTTCACACGGATGATAGAACCGAGGTACACAGTTCTACCATTCTACCGAATGGATCCTTAGACAAGGGGTCGATGAGGAAAAGGAGGGAAGTAACAGCTGAAGACCTACTGGATTACAATATTACTGGTCTGGAAGATGGGACAACTTACGAAATTCAGATTGCAGTGATTCGTGAAGGTCCAAAGGGGGAAGGAGAACAAGGTCCTGTTTTAAGAGTGACAACTCAGGAATTTTGTGAGTTCTCTTCAGCTTCTTACACGCTTGAAATCCATGTACATTGCATTTCATCTTTTCCATAGTTAAAACCAGAAAAATATGTGGACATTGGGGTTCATGACACGGTATTGGTTGTGATTTTCCTATGGATTGTGTCCATATTGTCTCTCAGACACTTAAAGTCGAAAATCTTATACGACTGTCCTGTCAGATCACACTTTTTTAAGGTTCAGTTCAGGGATACACCACAACCATTGTAATCATCTGTGGATGGCTAGATACTTTTTTTCTCTCTAAAGAAGTCAATGAATATACCCTGTCATTTATGTTTAAAGAAATTAGCACCATCGAGATGGCTAAGTGACAAATCTGTTTGCATAATTACCCATGACAGTACCGAATGAGGAAGGAAATGCAGGATCAGTAGCAGTAGGTCCCATTGCTGGTGGAGCATTTGGAGCAGTGATTGTCATTCTATGCCTTGTTCTCATCATTATCCTGCTGTTACGGAGGAAAAGGTAGGGAGGTGCGAGTATCTGCATTCACACATAATTTCTTGGTTGAAGTCATTTCAGAGGAATACTAGGTTAATTTGATTCAAGTGTTTTTGACCATGGCCTTATTTATTGTTTCTTTAAGGCCGGTCCCACTGGTGTGAGGATTAATTGCGCATGAATAGCGTATACAAATTTCGGCGTTTGTTGTCGTCCGCAACAAAACTGACCAAAAATGACAAATTTCTAAGTATGAATTACGGATACATTAATAATGTACAGCGAAGATATGACGAATAAAAACGGACATTTCACGAATAAAAGCGAATACGAGTGCGGATGCTCTCCCATGAGAAGTATAACTGGTAAATGTTGACGAATGTATTGCAAACATTGCGGACATATAACGAACAATCACGGATGTATAACGTATGTATTAAGGAAACGGATCGGATGCATTGCTATTATTACGGATGTATTGAGAATGTATTGCGCAAGTGTCGCGGAAACAGGGGTTGTATTGCGTATGCGCGGCATCTGATTTGCGGTCATATAAAAGGAGCACACGGGTTTTTCGGCAAATTCGGCATCACTATTCATTCCAACGCCAAAACGACAACATGTCTACACGAACGAAGTCAAAGAGACAAGGGAGGAAGAGGCAACAGGCTGCAGATGCAGAAGAGAGGGCTCCATCTCCCATCCCACCCCCTCCAGGGCCGTCCCGGGCTGCCATCAGGTCTCCAACCCCACCTCTTACTCATTATCATCCAACATTACATCTTGCCCAATTAAATAATCAAGAAGGTGATGAAATGAAACAGTGTTTCTTCAGGTTTCGAAAGTCTGTCTTTACACTAAGTCTATCATTCTGTCTTGCCAGGCTACGGAACCAGCAGGAGAATTACACCAATGCTTGATGAGGTTGCGCTGCATTTTGCCTTCTTTTGAAGCTCTGTTGGGTGCTTGGACTTCCATAGTGTCGGTAAGGTTTTGGCCCCTTTGCCATTCTCCAGGCTGCATTTGTCCATTGTGCAGCTGACAGTCCAATGGTCTGTTCTGCAGGACTGGGTAGCGGGTGCGCATCAGGTTGTGGAGCAGAACACAAGTTTCACTATATACCAGAGGAACTTATATTCGGAATTGACCATGGCAAACAGTATGATGCTAAAGAAGCCCTTGTAGTTGTAGTATTCCGACCCTGAGTTGGGGGGAGCTTTGCATGCCACATGTTTGCCATCGATGGCACCTACGTTGTGAGGAAAGTTCCACTTTTGCAGCCAGTCATCAGCAATTCGCCGCCATTCTTCTTCGGTGGTGGGGCAAATCATCTGCTCATCGAGGTACTCTTCCAATATGGCCTGACATACTTCTCTGACAACTTTGCTGATGGTGTTGTGGGGCACCCTCCAGGCATACTGCAGGTCCCTGTATTTTTTACCAGAGGCAAGGTGGCGCTGGGTTATTGCCACCTTGAGACCAGGCTCCAAGTTAGGTTTGAAGTTGGTCCGTTTCTTGGTCAGTCTGGGAGTGAGCCGGTTCGTCAAACATAGCTGGGGGCATTCTCATGAAGTTGTGAAAGGCACGTGGATCTTCATTACGCAGCTCGACCATCAGCTTATTGTACATGCCCAGGTCCAGTCTTCTACCAATCCATGCTCTCACCCAAATAGCTCTTTGATTTCTTCTTCGCCTTCTTTTCCGCCTCTGGAGCAATTGCTGGACTTGGAAAAGTTGATTGTTATGTTGTTGGATGGCAGCAACTATCACACGTCTTTGGGGATCCATAACTTCATCTGTACTTCTCCACAGCTGCACTGGCAATGACTCGCAAATGTCGATTTCTGCCACATTTATAGTGATGTGGGATTACGTGAAGTGTTTTTTATGCACTCGCATATTGTTCGCAAATCAGATACAAAGCAGACGTAATGCAAACGCACTATTTGTGGCAAGTCTGTTTGTATTCGCTACAAGTTATTTTAGTTCGGGATGTAGACGTGATAGGCACGCTGTATATCCGTTTTACACACTGTCCCACTCCACCGCCCAGCCGCAATACCCCGTCAGTTGCGGATAACAGCGGATATTCAGCGCATAGATTAGTATGTATTGCGTATGTATTGCGTATGTATTGCGTATGTATTGCGTATGTATGGCGGATGCTCATCCGCAGCCAAAATTTTGAGCTGCTCAAAAATCCTGGGAACGGAAAAACGTGCCTTTGCGGATAATTGCGGACGTATGCGGATGTCGACCGACTCATACAAGCATGTTTCACGTATATTGCGGATGTTTAACGAATACAAACCAATTTTGTGCGCAATTCATACGCAACTCTTCCTAAACGCCAGTGGGACCGGGCCTTTAGAACAGCCGGTTTAACTTCTGTTGTAGGTTCCAGATAAAAATGAAGAAAGTTTAAAGGGTCTCTTAACTGAATACTATGAACAGAGATCAATTTTACTTATGTAATTTTATCGGATTAAGATTAAACCTAAGAATCATTTCTTTAGATGATTTTTTGTCACCCGGAATACCGCCGTAGCATTCACTTTCACAGGGCTAAACCGCATCTCGGATTAATCAAACATATTTGTCGATAGTGCATTTTCTGTAAGGGAAAGTATTACATGTATTAGGGCCTCTGTTATTTTCACTTATCTTCAGAAATATGCATGGCAACGTTGGTAAACGTTCAACTCCTCCTCCCCCTGTACACAATGACTACACATCCCAAGGCCAAATAGGTAAGTTCAAGAAAGTAACAAAAGCAAGTCAGAACGCTCCTATCTTCTCTAAATTGGTTGCCCTCGGTGTTACTTGTTAAGGTAAGTTCTTTGAAACTTAGTAAACACGTATTATCTACTACTAAATATTTGCATGTTCATTTTCAGGGAAATTATTTCACAGAAATGTTGCAATTTTTATTCATTACCGAAGTAAAAGTTGATTGGAAAGGCGACAGTTGTTATTTAAAGGGTTACCAGATAAATGTAAATGGCTAGAATTATTGCAAGTGAGGGCACCCGACTAATCTTGATTAATTCCTGCCAAGAAAAAAACTCTTTCAAATTCTTTTGCTGGCCATATCTATTATCTCCTAAAACTTTGCAGAAATAGATGAAGAGCTGGGACAGTCTGTCCCGACACCAGCGATCAAATCATCAGTTCCGAAGAAACCCACCATTTCTCCCAAACCTATGGCCTGTGCAGCAGCAGCGGCACCACTGCAGCCAACGGCCGAAGAGGATGCTGATATACCATCCGTGACTTCTCCACAGAGCTGTTCCAAGGAGCGTCATCCAATACCATTGTCTGATTTCCCTGCATTTGTTCAGAAGAACAGGCATTCAAATGTTCTCCAAGAGGAATTCAAGGTAAGTGATTATCTAAAACGTTACCAAGAAAACCAGTCGGTGGAGCTGAGGGCTGGGGGCAGAGCGCCCCCTCCCCCTATCACGGGCACCAGAAAAGTGCCCCTTTTTACCCGTGAAAATGCCTTTTTTCATCTTTTTTTATTCTTACGAGGGCCCATTTTATTTCAGAGAAGCCTTTTCACCTTCTAATTCTTTTTATTTTCGCTTCAGAATCCTACACCTGCGCCTTTTTTACACCAGATCAGTGACCTTTTCCCCTTTTTCATGGCGCTATTTTCTCTTCTGAGCAGTGCACCCTTATCACTTCTAATGAATGCCCCTATTGAAATGTGATAAGTGCCCCTTTTGACTGCCCATTTTTGCTTCTAATGGTGCAATCCCCGTTCTGCTTAGTGTTTCCTTTAAACTTTTATAAATCCTCCTTTTCCACTTGGTCAGTTGCCTTATTTGAAATCTGATAAATGCCCCAATTGGCTTTTATTAATATATGCATTGTTCCCTTTTATCTGTGTATTAACGTGTCATAAGTCCCATAGGCATGAAAGGTTAAAGTTAAAGTTAAAGTGTCCCTTTTCCGTTTTGGCATGTGCCCCTTTTAAATTTGATACACACCCATTTGATTTCTAAAAATTACCGCTATGGCTTTGTAACTGCAGTGCCTTTTCTCCTAACGACGAGGTCCCTTCTCAGGGCCCTTTTTTTATTAAGTATATGCAATTCACTTTCCGATATTAAATGTGCCCCCTTCAAATCTGACAGAGTCAGGTGCCATTTCCCCCCTTTTTGATTATCCCTTTTCACATGGCAATTTGACTTGAAGATTCCAGAATAGCCCCATATATCTAACTTCCGCGAATAAGAGAAGTTTCATATAATAGCATGTTATTGATGCATTTACTGTGTGAGGAAGTGGAATAGAAGTAACACACAGATCTTCAGTAAGAGCCGACGGTGTTCCTACAATGGAGCAATGAGGATATTTTTATTCCAAAGTTCGCACGTTATGCTCGCTCACAGTTATTCTCAGGCATGACATATCAAGTGTGTTGTAACCATCTCATCTAATCTCCTGTTCATGTTGAGATTGTGCTTAAAATCCCCTTTCAGTTTAACCATTTTTCTCTGATAAAATATCTGCCGTGATGAGATCTAAAAATTGCATTGAATATTATAACTTTAGTCATAAGGAAAACGACCGGGATAATGGGTAGAAATAAAAATGATAGGGAAGAGCCTAAAAATGAATCTGCGGCATCCTTATCATCAAAACACTCTAAATAATGCAATGGATGAATGAATGAATGAATGAATGAATAAATAAATTAATTAATGAATTAATAAACTAATGAATAAAGAAAGAAAGAAAGAAAGAAAGAAAGAAATAAACCATTACCAAAACCATGCTTAGCTCGCTTGCAAATGAATAATCAAAGGAGTCTTACCAACTGCTAAACAGTTATTATGTAAAGATTAGAAAAACAAATATTTATTGAAAATGATCGTTATAAATGTGTCAAATAGAAAAAAGGGGAAATACCGTCGCGTCAAAACGTTATTTTTTTCTTCTTGTTTTTATCCTTTGTAAATACCCTCTTTCCCCCAAAGTGCCCCTTTTCGCTGGTGCCCCCGCCCCCTTTGAAAGACTCTGCAGCCTCATCAGGAAAGCATGTTAAAGTTAATCTATGCTTATGTTTGTTTGACTCTCCTGGCAAATGGGATTATCAGTACATAATCTTGAGTAAGATTGCCGGCCTTTGTGATTTGTTTTATATTCCTTTCAATTGTTTTAATTGTTTTTTGGTTTGTGTGTGTATACGTTAACAACAAAATCATTCATACCCTATCAAGTTTCCATTTTTTTTTCCAATTTGCGTTGGGGAAAATTGGGCTTTCCTGGTTATGTGACTTTTTACCATGCTACTTATCATTTTCATTGCAGTGGAAATGAGATGAAACCCACATTATTTTCACTTACTGCATTCACCCAATGCCCACATTCTATTGTTGATAGTCCGTCTTTCATTCTTAAGATTTAAAAAAAAAAAAACCTTCAGAATTACAAAAATCATGAATAGGAAAATGATGTTGTTGTAATTAATGTATTTCATCTTAGGACTTACCAGAAGCCAATATCTATCCTCAAACCGTTGCCAAGAAGAAGGTAAACTTCGAGAAGAACAGATACAAGAATATCTTGCCATGTGAGTATACTAAATAGAGTAATGAAGTTAGAAAGGTTTACAATTTGATAAATCGATTATTGTGAGACTGAGAAAATGATGCAAAATTTCTTTGCAACAATAATTCATACTTGCTCTATATTGCTGACAGTGACCATGCATCCAAGGTACGGACCTTATAGTTCACTATTTGATTTGCTGATACAATTTCCATTTATTATGAATATGTTGTAAGTGAATATTGTGTTTAACTTTATTGCAGATGACTCAGCTAGGGTGCAACTAGGAATACTCAATGATGATCCCCACAGTGATTACTTCAATGCATCTTTCATTCCTGTAAGTACACCGTTCTAGTTGTATTTTATGTTTGCATGTATGTCTTTGCCTAGGTGTTTCTTTAGTGTATTTTTGTTCTTTTAAAGACAAAATTATAGGCATGTTAAGTAACTTACACGTTTTCCCTGGATTCTTTCACAATGAAACTCCATGACAAGTTCTCAATATTGCCTCTAGAAAGAAAACAAAATCTGTCTTTCAAAAGTCCATCAGTCCCATCCACATCATATAATCAGTTATTAACACCGTGTTTTAGAACAGCACTTACTTAATTGTCATTATACCTTTCTTCGACAGAGCTTCCAACACCCGCACAGATACATTGCTTCACAAGGTAAAGGCAAAATAATTAGTTTCTGTGTCCGAGTCACATAACTAATGTAATGTATAATTGTCACAAAAGGAACAAAAATTAAAGTTCCATTCATGTCTATTGTATTAGCCTATTTGAGGGATCCACATTCTACGAGGCTTGCCTTTTTAGTGGATCCCTCGATTTGCACAAGGTTTTCTGTAAAACTACTAGAAACCAAGTTTACCAATATGTTATTGGATTAGGTTTGTATATCATTTGTTATGTAATTCAAATAATTAAAAATGCATTTATTATGGAAAAATCATTTATATTTTTTAATTTCTTCTCATAACTGTTATGGATCGTTTTGTTGGAAATTTAAAATAAACTGAACTGAACTACATAATTACCTTATCATTGTTTTAGGATGTATATTCTATTCCACGTGCACACATCCATCTACAGTGCAAGAACGTATCAGCAAATTGGCGAGAGGTCTTTTTTAGCTATTGCTCCCCTAGCCGAAACACGCTACTCCCTGAAATTAGAAAATTGTCATACTTCTACAGAAGTGTCTGGAAACATTTTTTTCTTCATTTTACTTAAAGTTCTTTTTTCATCTATGATTTTATCGTTTCTGTTAGATGCCCTATGTATCCTATGAAAATCTACTTTGTAAAATGATAAAAATATCATTACTATTATATTAGTAGTAGCAGCAGCAGGAATAGTAGTAGTAGTGGTAGTAGTAGTAGTAGTAGCAGCAGCAGCAGCAGTAGTAGTAGTAGTAGTAGTAGTAGTAGTAGTAGTGGTAGTAGTAGTAGTAGTAGTAGTGGTGGTAGTGGTAGTAGTAGTAGTAGTAGTAGTAGTAGTAGTAGTGGTAGTGGTGGTAGTAGTAGTAGTAGCAGTAGTAGTAGTGGTAGTAGTAGTAGTGGTAATAGTGGTAGTAGTAGTAGTAGTAGTAGTAGTAGTAGTAGTGGTAGTAGTAGTAGTAGTAGTAGTAGTAATAGTAGTACTAGCCGTAGTAGTAGTAGTAGTGGAAGTAGTAGTAGTAGTAGTAGTAGTAGTAGTAGTAGTAGTAGTAGTAGTGGTAGTAGTGGTAGTAGTGGTAGTAGTAGTAGTGGAAGTAGTAGTAGTAGTAGTGGTAGTAGTGGTAGTAGTAGTAGTAGTAGTAGTAGTAGTAGTAGTACTAGTTCCATCACTATTATAACCTTCATGAATGAATTATGAAAGAAGCGGGATCGGAAATAACAACTTGATTTTTTTTCTCTCTCTCTCTCTCTCTCTCCCTCTCTCTCGAGCGCTCTCTCTTAGCAGAGACAGGGAGAATATGGCAGAAGCCACACATGCAGAACTATGTTAAAACTTTATGGACCATACAACTTTACCTTTTCCTTTTTGTTTGTGTTTTGTTCGACATATTCCATTATTTTGTCAAACCTAGTAAAATCTATATTCTTTCTGTTCGTTTTTTTGTTGCAGCTATTTTTTTGATTGATTTTTTTTTTTGGGGGGGGGGGGGTGTAATTATGTTGATGATAATCCAATAATTCTGTATCAATAAATTTGATTTTAATTCGTTTGATTGTTAATATCATCATCATCACTATTATTGTTGTTCGAAATAAATTAAGGTTGAAATTTAGGTTGGGTTCTATGGTTGTCTTTTCATTAAATATACTTACGGGATCAAATTTGACTGAGTTTCTTGATCATGCATTTTAGTTTGCGTCACGTATCTGAAATTATAATTTGCCAAAAAGATAAGTAAATGGTAATAAAATTCAGGTTCGTTATTTCTCTAAGAAAAGGTATGCAAGTATGATCTTAAACACGTGCAACAGTATATTGAGAGTATAGGGCTAACAAGAGAGGATGGTGTTATCTCTGGTTGTTACCTCCACCCCCCCCCCCCCCCCCTCATTTTGTTTCTTTCAGACATATGCGAATTGTAACCACAACTGAACCCTAGTTCAAAATGTTCACATTAAATTGGCATTATTGATTTTTTCTCTTTGCAAGGACCGAATAATGCCTCTATGGATGATTTCTGGAGGATGGTGTGGCAGGAAAAGGTTCAGACTATTGCCATGGTTACAAACCTCAGTGAGGGAACCAAGGTAAAGAAACATATTTACCTTACCATTCACCCCCCCCCCCTCCTCCCCAATAAAAAAATTATCTGTATACGTTCACATTTTGGTATGGTCAGTACTGGCTTAGTGGAGAAGTTATTTGATTACAATGCACATTTGCTTTTGAGCATTTATACTGGACAGTAAGATCCTCTGTTGGAGGAATTTCCTTCCTTGCAATCTTTGGTTGTTGTTACTTATACATATCCGAGGGTAGTTGCAAGGTTTTAATTGCCCTAAGTCCTTATCATTATCAAGTGGAAATTATTATTGGTATGCATGAATATCAAATAAGATTTTTCCGAATAAATGATATCAATATGCCCATTCTTCAATATCTTAGATCAAGTGTCGTCAATACTGGCCAGAAATCAACTCTCCTCTTCAGTTTGGAGACATCACGGTAGAGTTGGAGGCTGTGCAGAAATGCAGTGGGGGCTCAATGCGATCCCTTGTCCTACGCAAGGTATATTTTCGACGTAGCTTCCATCATGAATCGAACATTATAATGTTATGATGATCTTGACCCAAAAGTGAAAGCAACAACTTTTAAACATCAAAATCATCACTTTGGTTTAACTCTTATTACTCTATTTTGTGCTAATGTGATGTGTGAAGAAAACTTCACAGTAATATATGCGCCCTAAAGTCGTATTAGAAACCAATAGATTCACATGCAAATCAACAATAGAAAAGCGCACCATTTCATTTTACATGTATGCTCTCTAATCTTAGAGGAATTTTTGGATATGTCTTTTCCAAAATTCTTTATTCTAGGGCAAAGAAGTAAGATTTCTTAATCAGTTCCACTACACGGAATGGCCAGATAGAGATGTTCCCAGGAAAATGTCTTCACTTCTCACCTTCATTTCTGAGGTTCAGAAAGATCATGGACAGAACAACTGTCCTTTGCTCATTCATTGCAGGTTAGTCTGCGCCAGTTATTAAGTTGTTGATTGTTGCTAGTAACCACTACGCCATCTATGTTGAATGTATATGCATGTTAGCATTCAGCTTAGTTCCAAGAGAAAGCTAAGCAATACGCCGACTATGGCTAGAATGATACTATAAAGAGAACCTATAAACATGATCATGATGATAAAGGTCTCATCCGTCAAACGTAACCACCACCCCCCCCCCCCCCCCCCCCCCCCCCCTCCCCGCCCGGGTCAACTCAACAGATGAAGAGGGGGGGGGGGGCTTTTGATTCACATCGAATGTGTATAAGACATAGAAAGAAGGAATCTTACAGTCTCAAAAAATTTTTGATATGCATTTGCTGCATATAATATAACATAAACCGTCTTATTTCATTTTCATTTCTCCTTTAGTGCTGGTGTTGGGAGGACAGGTGTGGTAATCACAATCGACAGCGTCGTTGCTGAAGCCAAAAGAAGCAAGCAAGTTGATATATTTGGTTTTGTGTCTAAGATTAGGCAGAATCGACCCAACATGGTGCAAACACAGGTTGGTAACATCACTTTATGTGATATTATGAATAAACTACTTCCCAATTACTATAAACATATTTCGTAGAAATATTAATGTTTCAGAAGCAGGCCAGTTATCAAGGTCCACAATACTTGTTTGAATTTACATACACCTACTAGTCCAAGTTACAAATAGGCAAACAAAGAGCAATACTACATGAGTCAGGAGAAGTAGTCATCAGTGGAATGGGGCATATCAAAAATGTCAACTGAAAGTCAGCTTCAATCTTGTAAGGTTCATATAAAGTTGTTCGTATGCATTATGCCGTTTATCTTTCATTCATACAGGAGCAGTACAAGTTTGTGTACGAAGCTATTCTTGATGCTTTACTGTCGGAGAACACGGATATCCCTGTCAACTATTTCACGTCTCGTTTGGCGAAGCTCCGTGAAATTGATCGCAGTGGCAAAGGAAGGCATACTGGCTTGTTTATCCAGTTTGAGGTAATTCATTCCACAGTTAACACCGGTAAATAATTTTGGGTAACGTACATTTCTGACTGCGTAACCTTAGTTTTACAACTATTTTGTAGGGAAATGCTAGTTGATATCTATACAGCAGATCGGCCTACTACATGTAGTTCTAGAAACCTTGCAAAGAAGGAGAGAATAATAATAATAATAATAATAATAATAATAATAATAATAATAATAATAATAATAATAATAATAATAAAACACCGAAGCCCCTCCAGCAGTCTGCAAAATTTTATCTTACTAAAATCCAAACACATTAATGTAGAAAACTATTCACAAAAATCAAATCAAATCAAGATCAAAATCAAAATCAAACGATGCAAAGTGTAGGTCCTGTAACATGGCATCGGCCTTGAAACAATTCAACTTGTGTCAATGGCATGATGGGGTGTTCTAAAAAAAATAGTTCCCTGCCTCGCATCATGCGTGTCGTAATTAACCCATTCGTGACAGGAATTATTTAAAGCCTAATTTTGGTCAGCTTTTATTCTTCAAATTGGCAGCACCAACTTGTTTATTTTATTGCTACACTTTTCTTATAAAACGTCATGTATCTGAAATAAATATAAATTGACAGAAATTATGATGAGTAGTCAAAAAGTTGCCAATTTTCAGGGGAAAACGGTGATTTTAAACTTTCTATCACATCGCCAATTTAAAGATTTTAATGCTTATTTTCCTTTAAAAAATTTTCAGCATCAAACAACGAGTATTGAAGCAACCAAAATGGGCACAGTTTGTGTAGAATTTTTTGCTCTTTCTGCTTATGCATTTCGTATGATTTATAGGGCTTTGAATCAAAAGATATTAGGCCAAACCACAAAATGTGGACCCTCTGTCACGAATGGGTTAAAATATCACAGCTCATCATTTGCATTATCCTTCTCCTGTTTGTTTCCTTGTGCAGAACATCAAAACCCTCTGCCCAGACCCTCCTGCATCCTTGATAAGAACTGGAACGACGACTGTCAATAGGCCCAAGAGTCGATATGGCAACAGCCTTCCAAGTAAGCAAACAATCATCTTGTCGCGAATAATTTCGGTTATCATGATATACTAATGATTAATGTTAATTTTACACTTGAAATTCTTTTCGAGCTAATCAGGGACAACTCCAAAATTCGATTGAAATCTTAAAGATTAAAAACCAATCTTATTGATTAAATTTTTTAATATACTTTTTTGGAGTTGTCCCTAACCATGCTAATTACATCGCCTTAGATTAATTTATAATCTAAGAAATTGAGAGTGTAGGTTTTTCTTCTATGGTGTGATCTTCACAACAGTATATTTCTATGATGTTCATTTGTCATAGGCTGTCAGTTTTCATTGCGGCAGTGTCTTTTTTTTCTCTCTCTCTCTCTTCGAAGGGAAAAATCTCTTTGAGGCTTGAGATTGCTGAAATGCAATTCTTCGAGATAATAGGGCTAGTCTAAGGATATAAACGTTTAAAAATGTGATATCAAATTGAATTCTTCAAAATGATTATCAGCATATTTGCTGATTTTTGGTTTATTATAACAATTTTGGTTTTTTATAGCTCAAAAGAATCGGGTGATTCTCCAGTCGGTAAACACTGAGTGCTCAGATTTCATCAATGCAAGCTTTGTGTCGGTGAGTTAGGCATGAAATTATTGGAGGGGTTTTAAAAAGCTGTTTTTAAAAAGGCTGTTTTTATTTTCTTAATTAAAAAGGAGAAAAAAAATCTTTCTTTAAATACTGTTTAGTAAGTCTAGAAATTAATCATCAAATAAAGGGCTTTTGGAGCTTACCGCTTTATAATTAAATACACTGGGAATTTCTATGTCATCAGGTAATACAAATTATAAAGTGCTCATACAAGTTGAAACTGATTATGAAATATCATATATTACTTACAATTAAGGTTGTGAGAGTTTTTGAAAGGAGATAAGCAGTGAAATAATCGAGGTCATTCCACAGGCATTTTGCCGTAGGCTTTCAAGCGTTTTCACCATCTTTGCTGTGCTCTAAGCGCAAGGAGTAATGTAATGGTTTTATACCGTTGTGACGTTTTCGTTTCATGCAGGGTAATCACGGTAGCTTCATAACAACGCAGATGCCCATGCCAAGCACAGTAGATGATTTCTGGGTCATGATCCTCGACTACAAACCGCCCGCTATCATTATGCTCAACGATGAGAACCAACGTGATCAGGTATGGGGGCAACACTTGAAATCCTAATCCAACCGATTGCTTGTTGGATATACGTCATAGATTTTTTCTTTCCTTTTACCTGGCCTTTCTACAGAATAAAAATAATCATAAAGAGAATTAAAGAAGATTGAATATAGGAAAATATATATACATCGCATTCTCCTTGAAGTATATTTCTTGGTTATGATTAATTGGTACAGGGTAAGATTTACTAGCACTTCAAGAAACTACTAATCCCTAGTGAGCAACCCACCGGGCATATCTGGGGCGTGAGATGCTTTGTTTAATTAAAGGTCGACTACTACTCCAGGAAAAGTATCAGGTTGAATACCGAAAACGATATCGCTAATTTATATTTTAACATGTTTAATGTATGCGGTACTCTCACAGAGCTGCGCTCGTTACTGGTTGGACGGAGGAATGGCAACCTTTGGCTATCTTTCAGTCTTAACACTTTCTACAACTGAGGACAGAGGTTTCATTAAGAGAACACTCGAAGTTTCAAGGGGAAATTCAAAGGTAAAATATTTTGTCTTTAATGATCATTGTGACCTGTTATATTTATCATGTAATCATGATAATAAGCAAATTACAAAAAAGACCAAATACAAGAAAACAATGACGGATGTTTTAATTTTAATTTTATTAACGCTTTGTGGATGATTGATCAACACTAGAACCCACACCATAAAAGTTTGCCTTTAGATACTCACTATTCGACTCTTTCAAAATAGTGATTCATTAGCGAGTTTTCTAGAGTGTAGATGTGTGCGTATATTTTATTTCTTTAGTGTGCATATTTTGACCATTCCTTAAGGGAAGAAACTATCAATGATAGTAAGCACGGTAAGCCTCAATATGCATGCCACTAATATTTTGTTAGGTACGCCATGTTGTAGAGCAGTACCAGTTCCTTGACTGGCCATCTGACGTGATGAAACAGAAGAAGTGTGCACGTTCAATTCTCAATCTTATAGAGGAAGTAAGAGAAGTCTACACTACTCAGCATGACACACCTCTCGTGGTTCATTGCTTGTAAGCATCACTATCAGTTATAAAGTATGGACATCTGGTGCAAGAAAGACATACTAAAATTCCTAATAAATGGCACGTACTACATTTTTAAAGGTCGGCGGGATTTAGCATTCTGGATATTTGCCTATCACTCCTCCTTTTATTCTCCTTTGTTTGATGACTACCATGACTACGGTATACCCCTCTCTATTGCGTTCTTTCTTATTTTAGGATTCAAGATGTTGGACTCGGAGACCCTCCCCTCCCCCACCTTGTGATAATATCGTCATAAATGAATAGTTTCGTTTTAGTTATGTTTTATTTATATATTATGAACTGGCTAGTGATATAGATGTGAATTACGAGGAGCCGCGTTACAAGATTTTGGATAATAGAATGTTATCCTTCATATCTACAGGAGTGGAGTTAGTCGTTCAGCCGTCTTCTGTACCGTGCTCGAATGCATTGCTCAGATAATGCATCAGCCAGTTGTCAATGTATTCCAGACCGTCAAGATGATGAGGAATGACAGAATGCACTTTGTCCAAACTGAGGTGAAGTACTCCGTATAAAAAGAGAATGTCCTATCAATTTCTATTACACAACTATAAAACTTAAGTAACGGATAGTAAATGATGGACTGTATCTTAATAATTTGTAAAAATGGCTTGTAAAAATGGCTCTGATTTGATTATCTTATTTTACAGAAACAAACGGAATTGCACATGATCTTTAATAACTTGAGTTCCAGTAGCCCTATTTTCTCCTTTTGACAAATGCGAATATTATTCCGAACAGCTTTTATATAGGCAGTATAAGTGGACAATGAAATGTCTTTTGAGTTGAGTTCTTTAGAAGCCTTTACTACCATCATTTCAAACTATCAAGTAAGATAAGGATATAATTTTGGATTATTCTCCTTTTATTGCAGGAGGAGTATTCTTTCATCTACATGTTGATCAATGAGTATCTGCAAGCCAGTGATTACGAGCAGTTTTCTTGTGATCATGATCAGGAGCATACCTATGGGAACGTAGAGAGCGCTCGTCCTGTCGCGGTGGAGAGTGTGTATGAGCTGACCGACATCCAAGCTGGTGCTGCTGGGGTTACGTCACACTCAGCCATAGATAGGAGAAGTGCCAATGAAGAACCACAAGTAGAGTCAAAACCTGCAGAAGGGGAGGTTGTCTATGAAAACTTAGGATATGATCCATAGACGATGGCTAACAGCCATCATTACATTCGAGAGGTAAAGTTTACTTGGGTGAAGATACATAAATTTAATTTGGGTAGCACTGCTTTCTTTGGAAGCAATGCTTAATACAAAGAAGCATTACCAAGTAGATTTGTTGATGGTGCAAAAAGAACTGTTCGTGGCGTAAAGAGATGTACTGATATACCTTTGTAATATAATCATCATAATTTCACATAACTTTCGTAAATTGCAAATATAAATTTTAAATTTATTTTCAATAAACAGGCTCATGAAATAATCACTGATTTGTGAAAAGATATTTCTTCCGTTAAAACTTAGGTCCTTCAGCAGTAAAAAAAAAAAAAGGGCAGTTTCTCCCATTAACACAGCTGGGTTTATGGAAGTTGCATTTAGTTTAGTTCTATTTTATTTCATTGTGTATTAAAGTGTGAAGGGTTATTTTGGACATCAGAATTAACCAGGATTAAAATCTATTCAAAACTAAGTATTCTGAGATCTTCCCAAAAATCTCTCCTTGCAACTACATAAATAACCACAAGATTCTACGGATCACGCTCTTTCAAGCTTTAGAATAGACTGCAGAAAATATAACAAATTTTGAAAATGTTGACAGCTTTCAAACACATCTCAAATCATTTCCGTTTAGGAACAATTTCCAGTAACTTCAACTGGTAACATCAGAAAGTATGTTGGGCATATCTCATTTCACCCTTCTCGGTTGTTTTCTCCCGCTGAAGGACCTAAGGCTAAATTAAAAGATATCTTTTCACATATCAATGGTTATTTCATGAGCCTATTATCATGCAAAATAAATTAAAAAGTTATATTTGTTTCCAAGCTAAGAATTATTAAAATAAACGACTGACTAGGCTTTTTAATCTTAACACGAGACTAGGCGTAAATAGTCAATTCTGACTGAAGCGCAAAAAAAATACAACCAACAACAACAATATTGTTTTCTCCTTTTTGCTCTCTATTGCAGGGCATAGGGACATATTCCTTATATGTTAAGTTTGGTTTAAAGTGATTACACAATGGTATAAAAAAAAATCGATATATGATCGAGAATAGAATTATAAGAAGAATAACATTGAAAATATGATGATTTTTAATCTAAATCAATGCATTTTGGCTTATTTTTCTCATAAAAAGTCAAGAGCTGACCAAAAAATTTGAGTATGAGGTATGACGTCAAAGTGGGTACCCAGCTTCGCGCATTGCAGTTGTGTTGCGCGCTAGACTGTACAATATGTATTATACCTTGCGCGCATTTTGCTAGAATTGCGCGACAAGGTACCCACTTTGACGTCATTTTGACGTAAAAGTGGGTACCCAGTTGAAACTGGGTCACAGCTGAGAGGTCAAAAATATCCCGAAATCTTACCACGTTTGGGGGTTTCCTTGGCAACACGACTGTTTAAAAAACTTTAGGCAGATGGTTTTCTGCTAATAAAATCATGCTCTTTTAAATGAACTAACATTGTTTCGGCATTGGGTACCCCCTTTAATATCATAGGATTTCCCGTTCAAATTCGTTTTTTTTTTAAATTTAAATTCATTTTTCTGGGCATCCAAATTCGCCCAAATCTATTCTGCCAAATAAATTACCATTTAATTTTCCCGTCTTATTATTTCATTGAGCATTTTTGGTCGAAAGGTTTTGTAGATATATCATCAGGGGGAAAGTAATGCATCACACGTGTTTTAGTTTGTTTGTTTGTAATTTCAGACATTTACAGTAAAAAATAATGCGAGTAAAATGCATGATTGGTCATTGTGGTGCATCCTGCTATTGTCTTTATTGGCGTAGTTACGTATCTTCAAGACAATCATCCATGGGGCGTAGTCAGAAATAAAGTCAAGAGTGAGCGATAACCGCGGCTGTGTGCTGGCGCTTCATGTACATTATCTGAGGCAAAGGGGGTGGAGAAAGGAGGAAGGAGCCTCACTTTCTCCTCTGACTTCAGGCTTAATAAGGGACATGCTAAAAATGCTAAAAATGAATTTGAATGCTAGAATAAAAACGTCGCAAAGTGCTCGAATCGTGTTGAGCTAGATAGTGAAAGGAGCACATTTTTCATGAATTTGAGAACGAAAAAAATGTAGATACGAAAGAAAAATTTATAGATTTTAAAACTAAAAATAAGGATATGAACCCGGGATATACCTGACAGCACTAAAATTTTGAATTTGAAAGCAATATGAATTCATGCGAATGACAAACTTGAGAATTTGGCCTGGAAATCTTATGTTCATTTACAGGAGTAGTAGTAGAGGTGGTAGTAGTAGTAGTAGTAGTAGTAGTAGTAGTAGTAGTAGTAGTAGTAGTAGTATAATGACAGTTTGAAGATGAATTGTGAAACGGAATTTAGACTATATTTTAGCTTTTAGCTGTTTGTAGAGGAATGCAGATATACAGGATCGGCATGATAGTTTCCTTTTGTGGGGAGAAAAGAAGTAACTGACAATTATGTCAAAGATCTATACTGAGGACATGGTAAATTTAATGCAAGTGGTACTTAAATGATCAACAGTGATCAGCATATTTGATAAACAAAAGTTCAAACATCTACACATTTTAATTCGAACTTCGGTAAGGAAAACTACAGTTACAGTTACGTAATGTCCTCGTTAATCACAGTACTGTGCACGTCATAAAAACGTAATGAGATTTATGTTTAGTTCGTAATTTGAAATGTAAATAAATGAATATATTCACATATTTCAAAACAATTTTTAAAAACTTAATGAACAGAGAATATTACACTGAAGCTATGTTTTTAATCGACTCCTTTAGCTAAGTATTGAACTGTTTCTAGATCATTTGAATTCAGTAATCAATAATATTTCTAAATTTGTTTTTGACATAAATGTTTGGCTTTCTTTCGTAAATTAAGATGGCTAGGCATTGTAATTCTTAAGCATATTAGGCATATCAGTTTGTGTATCATTTGTGTATTTGTCGTAGTTTTGTTAGATAATTCGTTGTGTCCGTGAAAGAAGAGGAAGTAGAAGAAATAGATGAGAGAGAGAAGCAGAAGAAGAAGGAGGAGGAGGGGGAGGAGGAGGAGAAAAATAAAGAGTAGTAGTTATATGGGAAGCTGTCTCGACAAGACCTTTTGGGGTTTTTTTTAATCCAATTTAGTTCCATTACAATATTTATGTGTATGTTATTTCATTTCTAATTCGCATTGAATTGCATGTTTATATTCAACTTGATGCATTTTTTAAAAGATGGAATTGAATTGCGTCGAATAAAGTGAACTGAACATCCCGGCTCAACATAAGCAGTAACATAATTGTTTTGTATACAATTAACTTCTTTTCAAACTCGTTATGCCTTAATGCCACATAACTATGATCAGATTTGTTTCATAATGAAAACGCATTATTTCGGAACTTCTTCAAAGATGTGGTAATAGAAACATAATATTGTAGCTGGATTTAAAATAATATAGGAAAATAGGCAGAGGGTTATCATTCTTTTATATATTTTCTTTATTATGTCTGCGCAGTTGTGACGAATAAGTCATAATTCAACCGATCTGGTGCAAACATCTTGCATCCTCAGACATTTACAATTTACTGTATGAATTATGATACCTTATGTCATGGTCATCCTGATCCAAACAAGATTAAATAAAATGTGTCTTTATGAAACCGAATCGTAAAGATAATATCAGCATAATCATATTATGAAACTATGATTGATTTCGGGCAGATGTTGAATAATCAGGCGAAAATCTATTTTTCCGCCATGACCGCAACTTGATCATGTCACTATAACATGTATAACCTGGAAGATATACATAGTTTGGTCGAGGTAATATAGCAAATGTTACTGGTGTTTGTTGGGTTGTTGGTTTTATTCAAAGCGTTTCTTGCATTAAATGATTAATTTCTACTTTGCTCATTTGGTTACAGTAGTTGTGGTTATAGGTAATTGAAAATTTTGTATGGTATACCGTTTTTATATCTGGTAATGCTAATGGGAATTAAAAAGAAAAGAATTGGCTAGAGAAGATCATGCCTTGCTCGTCATGAGATTTTGCATAGGGTGACTATGGATATGTGGGATGATTGAGTGCGTGTGGGTGGGTTGGATTTGTGTTTGAGACTATTCATGTGCTCACTAGCGTATTGGTGAGGGGTTGGGAGAGCTGCTGCCCCCTCCATTTGTACGACAAAATTTTTAGTTATTCTTTCTATCTCTTCGACATTGTTATTGCATCAGATTTTCTTGAATATCTAGCCCAATGACCCTTTCCTGCTATTCTTCATTTTTCTTTGAGTTCATTTTTTTTCATCGTCAAGATTTTTTTATTAATTTATTTTTTATATTTTTTATTTTTTGTTTTGCATTTTTTTATTTTTCATGTCATATTTTTTTTTATTCTGTTTAAATTTTATTTCATTTATTTATTTCTTTTTTATTTATTCATTTCTTTTTATTTATTTTTTTTTCGGGGGGGGGGGGGGGTAATGCAGCCCCCAAAATATTCGGCTTATTGCACCTCTGCATGTGTTTCATGAGATGTAACTGTGAGACAAGGAGAATGAGAAGATACTGAGTAGGATATTGTGAGGGCAGTATAATTATTATACAGTCATAAAATTGCATGGAAGGCCTACGCTTTATGATATTGTAGTCTAATTATCAAGTAAGCATGCTATCTCAATAATAGTAATGATAATAATAGTAATAATAACAATAGGAAGAAGATGGAGGAGGAGGAGGAGAAGGAGAAGAAGAAGAAGAATCAATAATAATAGAAATAATAAAAAATGGAACAATGATATTGATAATGATAATGAAATAATAAATCTCTTGGGTACACTATAAATTTCTTACATTAATGTATTCTTAGTCGGTTGTAATTAAGGACAATTTCAAAATTAGATTTAAAAAAAATCATGATCAATAAGATTTTTTTTTTCTAATTTATTAAGATTTTTAATCGATTTTTGGAGTTGTCATGATTCAAGTCTAATACCGCTTTCACACCAAGGTACGGTCGCTGGGTACGGTCTCTGCGACCGTACCCAGCGACCGATCGGACGTGCTTTCACACCGCCGTCAAAATTTAGTCAGGCCCAGAGCGATCGGTCGCTGTATAGCTGACCTAGCCGGAAGCGGAAGTAGAGATAGCGCGTGGACATGTATGGGGGTCATTGCATTTCGATCGGTCGCTGAGTACGATTTGCTTTCACATCAAGCTTGCATCGGTCGCGATCGGTCGCTGAAGTACCTCTTAGGTCGGACTCAGCGATCGATCGTTTTTTACCAAGACGATCGGTCGCTGAGAACGATGAAATGCTTTCACACCATGGTTTCATCGGTCGCTGGGTACGGTCTCTGCGACCGTTCTCAGCGACCGTACCTTGGTGTGAAAGCAGTAAGAAATTTAGAGTGTAAACTGAATCTTTTTTACGTATAACTGATTCACTGAAACTAAAAGGTATCCCTTTCCTCATCTCCTTTCAAAACTCTGAACCTTAAAAGATATGTCAATATTCTTGGTTTTATGAAAAAATGCTAATTATGAATTATGAAGACCTAGACAGTTCTCCAAAGATATGTTTTCTCTCCACCAAGAAATTGCGATGTTTGGATATTGTAAAACATCTCATGATGTACATTAAGTTTGCTTTGAAAGCTGATTGATGTGACTATCAAGGCCATACATAAGGGTAGAGAGTTTGGAAAATCTGTTTAAATTTCTAAAGTGTGAAGTTTTGGTGAAAAAACAAAGCAACAACAACAAAATGAGCAATTTGACCGGCTATCACCCTCCACCTTCCACGGGATCTTTTTTTATATATTTATTTATTTAATTAAATACATCTCAAAAAAGCTACCAACTAATTACCATTACCTCTTCAATCTAGAAATATTTTTCACTCATCTTTGACTAAAATGCATCCATGCTATATTTTCCAAGTTATCATGGAAACACAATATTTGCGAATAATTCATAATTGTCTGATTTTCTGACCGTATGACCTTTGACTTTTGACCTACAGTCCCCCTTAGCAATTTTTCATATATCTCAAAAGTATTTAACCAAATTTGATGATTCAAACGGTAATGAATAGGGAATTTTCCTACCCACAAATGAATGGTATGTGTCTGCTAATTAATGGCATTGTTGGTGTGAAATCATGCATTTTATGACAAACGGTGTAGAGAAAAAAGTTGAAATTTAATAATCATATAATAATATTCTGGATTTATATAGCGCCTAATCTCCAAGAGAGTCTAAGCGCTTTACAGAGATATTATTACCCCAATCATCGGATTCAGGCTTGCCAGCATACAATGTATGCACCTTCTCCACTCCCTAAGGAGCATTTTAGCCAGGCGCCTTTTGTAGGCCCCACAATGCTAAACAAACCATAATGACTTTCGCATCCTACCGGGTACCCACTTAACACCTGGGTGGAGAGAGGCAAATGTAGATGCATATCTTGCCAAAGGACATTAGTGCCGCGCTGGGATTTGAACTCGGACCACGAGATCTTCAGTCCGGTGACATATCCACTAGACCACGACACCTCTATCTTTTGTGATTAGTGTCAGCTTCAACACGGATAAGAGAACTTTCAAGCACGATTTGTTGCATGTCACTCTATACTCTATGCTTTACTTTAATAAGCATCACAGTGTTTATTGGACAGTGATTATTGATAGGTCCATTGTCTGCTTCGATCACCTCGCGACACCTCTTCAGCATACTGTTGATCAAAGTTTGTACGCGACGTTGATCCAGATTGACCATGGCCCTCTGCAAAATGTGCTGGAACTCGTCCAAACACTGCCAGAGATGTATCGTTCTTTAACTTCTTAGCTTTCGGCTTAATGTTATCAAGAGGTTCTTGGTGGGGTTGCATTCGGGGGAATTTGCAGGCCGTTCCATAAGCTCAATGCCATTTTCTCCACAACTGATCGACGTACGGCTACAACACCTCGTCTACGTATCCTCGGGCGGGCAATCGACCTGGAACGGGAACAAGATCTGTCTTCCCATGCATGGGTGTTGACGCCGCCCCACATCATCACACTTCCAACTTGGGAGCCCTCTATATCATGTATATCTGCGATGCAGTCAGGTTGGAGCTCCTCCCTTACCCTTCTCCTAACTCTCTCCCCCATCGATCTTCTTCAGGTAGAACGTGACAGACCTATCAAATATTGAACACTTCATTCATTGTGATGATTATCAAAAGTAAAACATAGCGTGACATGCAATAAATGGTGCTTAAAAGTTCAGAAACATGCGTGATTTTCTTGTTATTCGTGTAGAAACTTACACTAATTGCAAAAAGTGCAACTTTTTTCAAACCTTTTGTCACATACTGCATGATTTCACACAAAAACACCATTCATTTTATGCGTAGGAAAATTCCTTATTTACTACCGCTTGAATGATCAAAGTCATTAAAAATACTTTTTGAGATAAATGGAAAAAAATGTTAGGGGGCATGTTTGGGTTGAGTGTGTGTATATATATATTATATATAGAGAGAGAGAGAGAGAGAGAGAGAGAGAGAGAGAGAGAGAGAAAGATGTCCCCTCGCAAAACGTGTGCAGTGCTTCATTTTAGTACACATTGGAAGAAAATAAATGAAATGAAGCTGACGTAGCTCTCGATCATGTCCATTTATTCTGGCAAGCTTTCGGCCAACATGGCCTTCATCAGACCTCATGAAGGCCATGTTGGCCGAAAGCTTGCCATAATAAAAGGACATGATCGAGAGCTACGTCAGCTTCATTTCATTTATTTTCTTCCAATATATATATATATATATATATATATATATATATATATATATATATATATATATATATATATATATATAGGGTATATATATATATATATATATATATCTATATATATATATATATGTCTATATATTATAATTATACTATATATATATATCATGTATATATATATACTATATATATATATACTATATATATAATGTATATAGTTCCCCACATGCATTTATTTCCAAGAGAGTTGCTAAAGTTCTTGTACATGATCATATATGTATGTATATATATATATATATATATATATATTGTATATATATAATATATATATATATATATATATATATATGATGTATTATATATATACATACATATATGATCATGTACAAGAACTTTAGCACTCTCTTGGAAATAAATGCATGTGGGGAACTTTGATCCATGCTACGCTATTATCATTCTCTCAATTGATCCACACACACGCACACGCCCACACACACCAACACACACCAAAAACGTTCAGGTTCTATTGGCATTGCAAAGTGAGATTTTCGCGAGATTAGCGTGAAGTGCCATCGATACACTAAGTCCAGGTAACTTTAAGAGAAGAACGTAAAATTCCACACCCACACAGTAATATTCATGCAGCACGTGACTTTGATTTTTTTTTTTTTTTTCCACAAGAGTACTTGCTCTTTATAGATCAATGTCTAGTACACATGAGACACATTAAACCAAAGGGCTGATTTCGTATAAAAGGTTTCTGGGTTATTGTTCAAAAGGAATTCAGCTTGGATAATATGACCGCACACAGACGTGATTAATAAGATGATGGCATCAAGTAGCTAGGCTGAATAATTTACTGAACAATCGAAAAAAAAAGTATTTGATGCGCTTATGTTGAATAGAAGATATTCACAGAAAAACCAAGCGCACATGAAAATAAACGTGAGAGAATTATAGCGTCAAGCCCAAATCTGTTCTTCAGAACAGAACTTCAGAAACACAATCCGGATTCATATATCATGAATATGAAAGCATTTTCAGACAAATTCATTCGTGTCCCTTAAAGTAAAC
Source organism: Echinometra lucunter (assembly GCA_029962745.1). Classification (NCBI taxonomy): domain Eukaryota; kingdom Metazoa; phylum Echinodermata; class Echinoidea; order Camarodonta; family Echinometridae; genus Echinometra; species Echinometra lucunter. Next base: position 3,267,351 of record CM057157.1, on the reverse strand, counting down.
CAACACTGTCAAATCAAATAGTTTTTAAATCAAAGCTAAGAATAAAAATAAATAGATTGGCGAAACTTTGAACGGAATCCGGCACGGAATAAAAAAAATAGGTATGGCTAGAAATTTTCTGTATGACATTCTCTGACACTAAAATGTTTCTTGATGGCGTCATTCTGTGGACAACTCTCAATATGTTTTCTTTTTTTTTTTAACTTGCTTTTAGCTTTAAGGTTTGCACATTAATAAGCCAAACCCAAGATGTATCATGTACAAGTGTTTTTCTCCACAATATATCTGGGAAAATGACAATGAAAAACATGTGTTCTTCAAGAAAATACAGGATATGTGAAATTCTACGTACAAAAACTATCAAGGTAGTCCTCAACTTATATCGGCAATATCAGCAATAACTATGATAGTGTTAAAAAACATAAATCATAGTCATAACTGTCTTATTCCGCATTTTCCGAGTCCGATTCCTTTAAATTTTCGTTGATCTTTTTATTGTTACATGTCTTAGTCTTGAATTGAAAGCTACTTGACCTGAGGGTATTGGTTTCCTTTAATTAAGTATTCTTTACATAGAAGAAAATCTCATTATTATGATTTCAGACTTGTTCCAAGTGCCATTATCACTATATCATGAACTGATGAAGATTTTGAAGATGATCATTGCATCGCCAACAAACTGAAAGACCTGTTCATAGTCTTGTAATGTGTCACAATGAAAACTGTAACTTCTCTGTAATTTGCCTGAAGCTAAAAAAAAACGCATTCAGAGAATCCAAAAATTCTAATGCTCGACTTGTTACAAGGTCCCATTATAAAATAATGAATCTTTCGTGCTGGAATCAAAGTTCAAATCACTGTTATAGGCTTACCTTTAAATGACTCTAACAATTGGTCCCCTCTCATTTCAATTACATACCTAATATGTACCCATTCCCCCCCCCCCCCCCCAAAAAAAAAAAAAAAAAAAAAAAAAAATCTCAGATCTTACCCAAAGTCTCTCGTAGCAAGGACCAAATACACACAAACTTCGATGGGTCATATTCTTTCAAGGTTGCATTAGCAGAGCTTTGAAATAGACCGTCAAAAAGAATTTAATATTGTGAAACCGTGGAAAGCTGTAAACACATTTTGACACTATTTGTATATTAAAACAGTTTCTAGTGTTAGCTGGCATCTTTAGGAAGTATGCTGAGCATTATCATGATTATATCTTATTACTAATGTAGCTCTCTCGGTTTTTTTTCCTTACCTTTCTGTCTATCATGTCTATGACAGCGCATGGAGACATGTCTGAAATGGTTCGATGTAAAAATGTCAGAGGTAAAAATGTCAGAGGAAAAAAATGTTAGAGGTAAAAATGTCAGAGGAAAAACTGTCAGAGGTAAAAATGTCAGAGGTGTTAATGTCAGAGGTAAAAATGTCAGAGGTTAAAATGTCAGAGGTAAGAATGTCAGAAGTAAAACTGTCAGCTCTGAAAATGCCGAACTGAACGTGTTACAGGTAAGAATATTGAATTAGAAATTATGGAGAGCACGAGATATTCAAAATTGATACTGTATAAATGGAGTGATCACAGTACTACTCTGTAAGCCAACAGTGTATGTGAAGTCACTCGAATGGCCTTCCTGTCTTCATTTGATGTGACAGTGATGGTGTTGCCCTATTCATAAACCACCCAATGAGATGAATCCCGGGGGGGGGGGGGGGTTCACTTCCTTTGAAGAGTGGACAGCATTCGCGAGAAAAAAAAAAACGCGGAAAAGGGGTATTTTTTCAGGGGTAGGTGCGGAACGCGCGGAATGCGCGGAACGCGAATAGAGTGTCAAAAACGCCCAAAAATGAAAAAAAAAAAAGCAACCTAAATCACGATAATCTAAAACGCGAAAAGGGTATGTAATTTGCACCGACTGCGGGACCGACTGTAACAAAACCCGTGAACGGAAAATCCTGAATTTATGACGATTCTCGAAGATGCTGTCCACTCTTCAATGGAAGTGACCCCCCCCCCCCCCGGGGGGGGGGACGAATCTTATTTTGGCTAGGAGAACATTCTGGTATGCGCGCATAGCCCAACATTATTTTGATCTTCCATAGACTTGTTTAGCTGACTCCAAATATAGCATAATTTCTATAATTCAGTATTCATATCTGTAAAATGTTTACCTCAACATTTTCAAATCTGACATCCCTCTGACATTTTCACCTCTGACATTTTTACCTCTGGCATTTTTTTCTCAGACATTTTTACCACTGACATTTTTACCTCTGATATTTTTTCCTCTGACATTTTTACCTCTGACATTTTTACCTCTGACATTTTTTCCTCTGACATTTTTACCTCTGACATTTTTTCCTCTGACATTTTTCCCTCTGACATTTTTTTCTCTGACATTTTTACCTCTGACATTTTTACCTCTGACATTTTTACCTCTGACATATTTTCCTCTGACATTTTTACCTCTGACATTTTTACCTCTGGCATTTTTACCTGGCACCTCTGTGGTTTGCCGTTATTCTTATTATTGTTGTTATTGTTATTATTATTATTATTAGTAGTAGTAGTAGTAGTAGTAGTAGTAGTAGTAGTAATAGTAGTATCATTATTATTATTATTATTATTATTATTATTATTATTATTATTATTGTTATGAAAAATAGGATCTTGAAAGACTTTGCTTTGGCAAAAAGCACGAAGTTCGGCCATCAAGCGCAACTATTGAATTATTATATCAGTATATACTGGCAAACCGCATAATACTGTTTTATTATTATAGTTATCATTATCACTTAGAAAGTAAAATATAAGTTCCGCTTGACAGGATGATGATGATGAAGATAATAATAGTAATAATAATAGTAATAATAATGATAATGATGAAAATAATAACAACACTAATGAATATTATTATACTGATAATGATAACTATAATAATAAAATAGTATTTTACTTTCTAAGTGTTCTTTTTTTCTTTTCTTTTTCTAATGAGTCTCGTTGTTCCCGGTATAGCTGCCTTCTACAGGTCGTAGACTTGAAGATTTAGGAAGATCTTGTTGATGAGACTCTCGATTCCCTCCTTCGTCGTGCCTGTGTGTCCGATGATTACTGTCGTCACCAACTAGCTCTACTTTGGCATTCCACATTCTCCCTATTTCTACCCCTCATGTCTTGGTATATAAGCTGCGTGTGACTTTCCTCCACTGCAACACTTAGTGCCTATTTCCATATCATCATTATTGTCATTATAATGGCTGTGTGATGGTATTGGTATTTGCTTATTATTTTGTAATGGTCGAGTAAAGCCGTATTAAATAGTGTCCTCTTTATGCAACAAAACTCTTGTGTCATGTCTGCTCCAACTGCAATCATGTGGGACAAAGGAGAGCATGATATCATAAAGGTGAGGTCCTTTAAATATTTTAAATAATATCCCTGATCTAAACTATTGAAGGGGGTTACTTGTCTGTTATAGTGTTGCAAACAAGTAAACAAGGTTTTTGTTTCATTGACTATTTTGTTTCATTGACCTCTTGTTTCTTGGATTATTTTGTTTCATTGACCTCTCGTTTCATTGACCTTTTGATTGTGACCCATGGAAAAGGTATTGTCCATAACTCCATGGCTCCTAACCCCCTTTTTGGTAGAAACAAATGGACTATATGCTTCCAACATTGGAGAAAAATATTGTCCGAAGTTGGTTGGATGTATAATTACCCTCGTGCTGGGTAGATTTTTACCTCTTTTTTTAAAATAATGAATAAGAAACATTTCTGAATCCATTGCGCAGTGCAGAGTGTTTGGTTTGAAGAAATATATCAGTTTCGGAATAAACAGATTATTAAAGCAGTTCGCTGGAGAAGCTGATATCACGCAAGCAATGCATAAAGACTGGGTATAAGAGGATTCAATCGTCAACGTGTTGAAAAAAAAATCAAAATCAGGCAATTGACCTTGACCATCACTATTATGCGTGAGAAGTTAGGCTTATCATGGATTTATCCGAATGACAAAATCTTTTGTGAACCGCTCCCAAACTATGCGAACAAAAGGTCACCAATTGAAAATGATACAAAAGTAAACCTTAAAATCATCACTGTGTAAGCTTTGGTAAATTCTACAGGTGGCTCATCTTATCTAACTTTTCTTCATTGCCTAATGTGAGGAGTGGAAAATCGGGCCTATAGGTGGTTTATCACAAGGCAGTGTTTATGAATCAGACTAACACATGAAAACAATTTTATATGCCTCACGAATTATTATGACACCATTTTCGATCGGCTTCAGCAGCGACAATGCCGGTATTCCTTTGTGACGATGCGCTAAATAGGTGTTAAACCGTGAAATCAACTTATTTGGTATTTGCATATGGGTCAATACTATTTTGATCAGGGTTAGTTACTGAAATGCAAGCCTCGTGTTTATTTTACTCGCAGCAACATCATGGTTCATTTGAAGCATTGGATCAAGCCCTGAATGCCTGGCATTTTCTACTCAATGACCCTTCTTTCTTTCTTTCTTTCTTTCTTTCTTTCTTTCTTTTTCCCTTCATGGTCTCTTTCCTATCTTAACCCTTCCCCTTCGAATATGCTCTTTCTTACCTGTGCAATGTCAGTTAGAGGGAAGGTTGATTTTAAAAATGACTTCTACCTGCCTACGTAGCATGGAAAAGTGCTTGGGTTATTTACTGCGCATTTTAATAGCTAGATGGCCATTAAGATTTAAAAGATGACGATGATGACTGGGTTATTAACAGCAATGTAACTACTGCTTTTCCATTGGGCCCTGTAATCATCATTACCAAACGTTGCCAGGTACCCTGCACCTCTGGGTTTGAGACGGACATGTGGACAAATCACCTTGTCCTGTTGTCCAAAGATGTAAGCAGTGAGCGAGGATCGAACCCAGGACCTCGCATATGAGAGGCAAGAGCCTTCACCAAGTTATCACGATGCTCCCTCAAGACATTATGATTCAACGATGACATCATAATCCATTTAGTATACATTGTTTTCTTTCATTTACGTATTTACAAAAATTCCAACATGGGGGTGGTTTTTCTTTGTTTCTTTTTTTTTTTTTTTTTTACAGATTTGTCAAACGCAGGCTATTTATTCATTCTGCTTTCCAGAAGAATTTAAGCTCCTCCTGAATGCCGTTCAACCAAACGAAAATTATATTTTTTGAAATAAAAGCGAGGCTTCTGAAATTCACCGAAGCGAGTAGAGCAAACCGGGCCAAACATATTTTGATGACAGATAACATAACAGGAAACCATGGGTGCATCTCATTGAAATCCACAATGAAAAGGAGAGATATGTATGAAAAGTATTATCACAGAGGGAAGTTTACAGTTTCTGCTTATTTACATTGCAACCATGGGGGGAGAAGAAGTTCACTACTGATCAGACACTGTCATTTCAAGGTGAGTATAGATACAACGTAACATTTCATCCTGCTCGATATTTGTGAAAAGTGCGCTATTTGAGAGGAAAAAAATATATACTTCAAAAAAGAAAACAAAAAGTTTAATTTGTACTGTTTGTGTAAAGAAGTTAAAGTTGATGGTACATAGTACATTTTTAAACCCATAAATTAAGGAATGGGTAAGCCTTGAATATCACTCAGATCTTTAAAACTTAATGTAGCTGATTTTGAAAAGCAAATACCCCTAGGCCTGAATCCTGTGTGGAATAAGGCAAGGTGACAAGAATTGGGATTCTGAAATACCGGACTTGGGCCTTGACTTCAGAGGGCAATTAAGGCACAGAGAAATCGAGAGCGATCTGCTTCTGAGCATTGGCGTCTCTAAAAGTTGTTACCACTTGTGGCACGGAACACCCTTCAACAAAAATGCTGTTTTCGTAGGGGTCAGTTAACACATTTAAAAAGAAACAAAAGCAAACAGTAAAAACAACTGACATAGATAATTAGATAAATATACATTAAAACATTAAGAAAAAAAGCCTTCACATTTAGTAAAAAAAAGGGGAAAAAAGAAAAAAAAGACATATCAGACTTAAAATAAGTAAAAGAAAAAGTGGAAATGAAAAAAAAAAACAACCAAGAACAAAAAAACACAAAATAACTGTGTCAGTGTCGATGCCGACTTAGGCTAAGTGTCGGCTAGTCTGACGAGCTTTTTTAGCCTGTGCATGGGGCTGACACTAACCAACACTACACAGTGGAATGCCCTCCTCATTATGAGAAGGGATGTATTGATTGTTTTATTGATTCTTATTCTGCATCTCTTAGATTCTTGAAATCCTCTATTCTTTCCTCACGAATGATGAGGTATTCGTTGGTTGATTGAGTTGATGGTGACTTAATTTATAAGAATGAAAAAAACTCTAGTCACATCGGATTCGTACTTAGTAAAGCTTGGTGTTGTTTGTAATTTCATTATTATCATTATTATTATCACTGTTACTATTATCATAATCACCATTATCCATTGTTATTATTACTGTAATCATCATCATTATCATTGTTATTATTATCATCATTATCATTATTATCATTATTATTATTATCATTATTATTATCATTATTATTATTATTGTTATTACCATTATCATTATTATCATCATTATCATTGTTATTATTATCATCATTATCATTATTATCATTATCATTTTTATCATTATCATTATTATCATTATTATTATCATTATTATCATTATTATTATCATTATTATTATTATTGTTATTACCATTATAAATATTATCATCATCATCATTATCGCTTTGGTTAGTTTGGTCATAAGGGAATTCCACCAGTCAATATCATCAAGAAGATTTGCTTTTCTAAGACTCAAAAATAACACGTGGCCTTATTCCTTAGCTGACTAGCCCCAATGACCATATTACCAAACTATGTCAATTTTGACCCCTTCTAGTCCAAAATCAAAATTTAGTTTAATTGCTTGTGAGAAATACGACCACCGCTTATAGTAAATTACTTCAGAAGAAATATATATATTTAGGAAAGAAATGATGCTGGATAAAATGCCAAGATCACAACTTTGAATTTGGCTACTATGATTAATAGTGTTAAGTGATCTTTTGCATAATTTGTAACAAACTAAAGACCAACAATGCCAAAGACTACTGTTTTAAATTATATCTAACATGTCAAATGATAGAAGTATTATAATTTTAAAAAAAAACATCATGCCACACCTTCCTGATCACAATTTTTTTAGTTTATTTTGGAATCAGTATGAAAAATGTCGTGATATGTTTACCAGAAAGTTACCAGAATGATAGGGAAAATGTAAAAAAATGAAAAGCAACACAATGAAATGAAATGATAAAAATACCAAGAGTGCTGAGAATAAGAAACTTTTGATTCGGTGCAAAGATTTACATCTGGAAGCTTTTTAAGTCCTCGCGACCATATACATAGACTGGACTTTCGATCCGATTGTGTAAGATATAAAATGCTTATTTGGGGGGACGGAAAAGGGGAGGGGTGTCTTTAACGTTTATTTGTTTGTTTGTTTTTTCTCAGATGATTATCAAAGCAACTCAAACATAGTGAGAGGAAGAAAACCACTTTTGTTTTTCTCGAATAAAGCTTTGTCGTGTAATATAACATTTTACAAGTTCTTATTAGAGAATCTCCCAGGCGCAGACCTAAAACTTTGACAAATATTATCCAAATGTCTAACACATTGCATAATGCCTTTCTTTTGTCTGCAAAAGATTTACTTGGCGAGGTAAGCTTTTAGGTACGCCCCTCTTCCATCGCAAACATCTGCCCCCTTCACCCCCTAAAAAAAATTACACATTAAAAGTTCAAAGTCATGGAAATATCCCCTCTTCCCCTTATCAAACATCGCATAAAATAGAGGGGGAAATGAAATTTTAGTGCCCCTACCCCTCCGAAAACTGGAACTGCAAAAAGCTTTTCTTTTTCTTTCTTGTAATCTTTTTCCCAAAAGATACCATCCTCTGACGCACCATATGTTTTTGTCCTAGAAATTATTGTTAATAAGAGGGGGGGGGGGGGTGGATTCCGGCGACGACAGCTCTGATCTTATTGACCTCGTTTGTTACAGAATACCTGAAGATAGAGTTGAATCTAAGCCTGTTACACTTCCCACGATGCTCCCATACTCGGCATTAAATATTTTCAAATTTCATGTAATGCACACCTGATCCTGTAACTGCAAGGGATCACGTATGCTATTGTGATTCTTTAATGCTGATTCATCCTCAATTTTTTTTAGGTTTGCAAAAGGAATACAGACCGTATAACTGCTGTGTATAAACGAAAAGCAAAAATCGGGTGAGGGGTTATCAGAACCGAAATGATATAATAATAGAATAGTAATAACTTTGTTTACACAGAGAAGCATCCATCCATCTCTCCATGGGGTCCCTGCTTCTCGCGTAGAGTTAGTTGAAACCTACTTGAAAAAAAGCGACAGCAAAATAAAAGCGCTAGTCATTCAAGCAATCGATATGAATGAAATCGAATTTTCGTTACTGATAAATATTCAAGCTACATTGTTTTGTGTTAAACTATGTATAGTATCCAAAAGAAGTCAGTACACCCTTTACAAATTCAAATGGAAATTCTGTATTACAACTATGATAGAGAAGAACGAAATTCTGTGACTGGTGCATTGATAAGAATTATCTGTTCCATAACAATAATGTAATAGCTGAAGGATTTTGTTTAAATTTGTGGCAACAAAAGTTAAGCGCACCCTCAATGGTGTACTCACTTTTGTTGGATACTGTATTAAATTGTTTTCGTTCTTATCTCAAAGGGTATACTCAACTAGTAACATGTAACAAGTTTATTTCTGTGAAACCAGGAAAAACAGACAGCATAAAAACTTAATAATCATAAGGTATAATAAGACTATACTTATAAATCGCACAATAACTATACCCTCCTCTATGCGCTATACATAGAGGAGTAAAAAATGATACCTAAGTACCAGCCAGTATTCATGTTGTTAACAAAATATCTAGGCAATACATAATATGCGCTGTTATTTAATTACCGCTGATTAAGTAAGAACGAAAAGGTGGGATTTAAGTCCAGATTTTGAAATTGGCAAAAACGGGTGCTTTTCGAAAGTTTTGTGGAAGATTGTTCCTAAGATTGAGGGTCGAAGGTAAAAAGGAGAAAGATAATATTAGAAAGTTGGGACTACTAAATGATATGATAATGAAAAACTATCAGACTAAAGGATTTTTTAAAATTGGCTCATATGTCTTAAAGACAGACGTAATGGAGACACAAGAAGGTATTTCAAGTGAAGCCATTTAATCCTGTTAAGAGTTCACTGGTTCTGATGAAAACACTGCATGTGAACAGCTTGTGTCATTGATACGTTTTATGATAAACAAGAGACCGAAGTTAGCTCAAATTATTCCTGAAAGATAAGATATGACATACACATGATGCAAAACTAAATTTTTGTAGGGCCCCATTTTTAAGGAAGGAGTCTCTATTTAGATCTAAGAGATAATTATAATATGAAAAGGTTCGACCACAATAACTCGATTCAAACGTATTCGAGGGCTTCATGTTACGTACCGAGAATGAGAGCATTAACCGTTTTCCGTACGTGATACAAAATAATACAACTCGAATGAGGTGGATCTGCAACAATACCTATATGAAATGATCGAAAATAGAACATCAAACATGTCAAAAGCACATTCCCTTTTTGTCTGCACCTATTCAACTCCCTGTTTTTCATCCCGTTCTTTGGTAGTTTAGTTCACGGATATTTCATTGAAATAGCAAGTTAGTCATGCATGTGCGGCAGTGGCGTACCTAGAAAAAACGACGCCCAGGGCAAATGCGGAAATTGCGCCCCTTTCCAACTAAAAAGGTGCCTATCGTGAGTGTTGAATTGTCGAATTCGTGGTTGTATATGGGGGGGATGACTGGTGCCTGATATCCTCGACGGGGGAGCTAAACGACCGAGCGGGGGAAGGGTGTGTGCGTGTGTGTTTGTGTGGTGGTCAAACTTAAAGGATCGGCAAAGCGAAGGAGGATAGAGACAGGAACGGCGTTATAATTTTTAAATGGGGTGCAAGTACTTGCGGACAGTTTTGCTGCATTCTGAGTCTAATCTTCCTTCAACACCATATGCTTACAAGAAATTATCATCAAACAAAATCGCAGGTGTAGATGCTCATTACCTTAATGGAATGTCTAGGACCACGAAGCAGTTTTTGTTGTTGTTGTTGTTGTTCTGTTTTGGTTTTTGTTTTTAATTGGGGAAATTACGCTTCTTTCTAGATTAAGAACAACCCTTTTTTAAATTTTGCAAGAAAACAAAGGGAACGAGCCAAAAGTAACCATTTCTTGCAACAATAAATGTTAATTTGTCATCAAAATACACTTTAGGCCCTTTAAGATACTTGCATAGTATTATTTTTGTCACCGTGTCGCCAAATATGACTTTATTTTAGCACCTCGCTGGTCCAACTGTTTGCTGTGCGAAACCATCCCGTTTCAAAATATTACAAGCGAGCGAAACGAGCGAGGAAAACACATTCTTTTGATGGTAATTTTGTCATGAGAATACACTAGAGGTCTACAAAACAGGTAAATTATATATTCGGTCACCTAGTTTGCACCTCGCTGGTCCAATTATTTGCTGTGCGAAACCATCCCGTTTCAAAATATTACGAGCGAGAAAAACGAGCGAGAAAAACGAGCGAGGAAAACACATTCTTTTGATGGTAAATTTGTCATGAGAATACATTAGAGGCCTACAAGATATGTAAATTATATATTCGGTCACCTAGTTTGCAATGTTCTAATTCTTCTGACTTTCCAAACCATCCTGTTTCTAAATACTAGTGAGTGCAGCGAGTGAGGATTAATACACTCTTTGGCAAGCCTCAAAGATATCGCAATTGGATATTCGGTCATCTATTTGCCGAATATGTTGCTGTTGTGGCTCGTCGCTTGATGTCCCAAACCAATCTGTTTCTACAAGCAAGCGAAGCGAGCTCCTGACCAAACAAAAAAAAGTCTTTTTTTCTTAAACGTAGATTTGCCACCAAAGTTCACTGGAGGATTTTTATGATGTACATAATTGCAAAAATGATATGATATTCGGGAATCTCCCTATGGGAATAAGAGTGTTTCCTGCTCGAAAACAATCTTGTTTCTAGATTTTATGAGCAAGCGTAGCGAGTGGGAAAGAAAAAAAAAATCAAAATTTTCTACTATGAGAACAGGTTTTTATGTAATGTTAATTGTTACTCAATTTTATTGGCATCTTCGTTCTCGTAGTGGGTATGATAGGAATGGGCTATTGGTCACAGGCCGTTATCTCCTGAAAATTAATCCAATTTACATTAGGTCAACTTGCCGCTCGACCTTTGCATATTTCTAACACTTTCTGAGTAGCAGAATAGTGTATTACATTATACTCATAGACAAGATGGAAACCAATTTCCTTTCATAAGGATTGTAATATAACCGGCATTGGTTAAGATACTTAAAAAGCGAGCGAGCGCAGCAAGGTTTTCCTTTTTTCTTCTTTTTTTTTCTCTCTCATTTTGTCCTTCTCTCTCTCTCTCTTTGTTTTGCTTTTGCTTTTTTGCGCCCCCTTGACCCCCTCCCCCCCCCCCCCCCGAATACACCAATGATGAGCGTTCCGATGTGCAAAACCCCAAAAAACAAACTATTCCATTTGTTATTGCTGGTGCTTTTTACAAAAATTACTAGGAATTCGAATCTAACTTCTTATTTTTTCAAGATTTTTAGACTTCTTTCTTTATTCTTATTTATCAAAATCACATTTTTTTCTTTAAAAAAAAAAAGAAAAGAAAATTCAGTACATCCAGCAGCAGTAAGTGTGCCCCTGACTTTTCAAAAAGAAATCTTCGCAATGAAGTAGTATTTTTTTCACAAAAAGGGACAATTTGTTCATATAATCATTTACTCATTCATTCTTCGAGACCTTGAATTGTTCAGTTTAGAAAGGTCAACTCCAGAAAACTTAGATAATCAGGAAAACGAGTCTGATATCAGTTGATTGAACTAACAAAGTGCATTGTGGTCAACTGCACTAATTTTACACACAATAAACAGAAGTGCCAGTCCTCGCTCATCTGGAAAACATTGGTAATCAGAGGCGTCGATCCATTTTTTTCGGATTGAGGGGGGGGGGGGGGGCCAGACGACCAAGCGGAGATGAACCCACGGCTACTGAGATATATTATGTATATGCATATGTGTGTATATATACACACACACTATACATATATACATAACATAGGCCTATGTCAACGTGAAGCATTTTTAATGTGGGGAAAATACGCATCTAGCTAGACTGTGAACCATCCTAATTTTTTTTTTTTAAATAACAAATTTCTTGTTACAAGAGAAGTGTTTAGTTATCAAATTACACTATAGGCATATATGATACCTAATATATATATATAGTTACCTCGCTGCCAAATATGATTCTTTTTTGTCACGTCGATGGTCCATTATTGCTACCCCCGAACCTCTCTGGGTTTTTTTTAATATTACGAGCGAGCGAAGCGAGCGAGGAATCACACACTGTTTTTGATGGTAGAAGTAGTAACCCCTTCGGCAAATTACATCTACATTATCTATTCGGTCTCATCTTACTTCCCGAATTCGTTTGCTTTTCAAAACCATTAATATCAAACGAGCGAGCGTAGCGAGCGAGGAAAAATATATCCTTTTCCATATGATAGCAGTGTTATTTCGTCATCATAATAATGTGGTATGCGCTATACAAGAACGGAATGTTATCATTATCATCATCAGAATACACTATAAACCTGTCATGCCTGTATGATATCTAAATAATACATCCGATCACCAGTGTGCCGAACATGACACTGTTTTAGCTACCTGGCTTGCAGTCCGAATCCATTCCGTTTCTACCATTAGCTAGCCAGCAAAGTCAACGACCGATCCCGGCAAAATTGTACGGATCCGTCACCAAAATTTTTCAATCCCATTGCTGCCCAAATATTATGATATTTTGGAATCTCGCTGCTATAATAAGCTACTTGCTGCCCGAAATAATCTTGTATCTAGCTTTTAACAGCGAGAGTAGTGAGCGAGTTAACGAAAAATATGTCTTTTTAAAAAAATCTAGGCCGTTATCTACCGAAAGTGTATTTATTTTTTAGGTCAACTGGCCGTTCGATTTCTTGGAGTGATGTCTTGTTTGGTTATATTACTTCCTATGAGTAGAAGAATAGTATTGCATTAGACAGGAACTGTAGATGCAAACCGATTTCCTTTCATAAGTAATTATCATCGGCATTGGTTAAGATACTTAAATGTGAGCGAGCGAAGCGAGCGAGCACTTCCCAGTCAGTGTCCCATTTACTTTCTTTTTCCTTGTTTTCCGCTTTCATTTCACTTCCTTCTTTCCTTTTTCTTTCTTTTCTCTTCCTTTTTTCTTTTTTTTGGTTCGGAAATTATGAGGGGGAAATGATATCTTTGCCCCCCCCCAAAAAAAAAAATTCAACTGGCCCCCTTGCCCCCCCCCCCCCCCCGAGGATCGACGCCTCTGTTGGTAATAATCTGAAGTGCCTTCTGGCTACATAACCTTGGTCCTTCAAATTATCAAAGCATTTATTTTTATCTCCCACATCAAAAAGAATTCAACTGTGATGGGGATTTGAGCAGGCCACAACTGGCAGCTTTTTGTTTACAGACTATTTCAATCAATAGTCGAAGGAAGCTTACTGTAAAAAAGATCGAAGTGATAAGGCACAGAATTAAAAGTAATAATCAAATAGAAATGTGTGTTATGTAAATGGCTATGGTAAAAGTGTTTTCAGGCAGGCAGAATGGCAGTTGATCGTTTTATTATGTATTGAATATTCTAGGGGATTGGATGTTGGCATTTCATGGTCAAAGAGAACAAACAAATAATCTACTGGAATCATTTGAATAAGAAGAGACATTTCAGATTCCGCCTTTGAGGGCCGTTGGGGCATCTTTAAAAATGGTCACCATAGGGGCATTTTTTTTTTCAATATATACAGTCAAAAATCTAATGGGAAAAGTGAGATTCAGGTAATATAACATCACTTATTAATCAAAAATTTCAGCACTGAAATATTTTTTAAAAACATAGTTTAGGGGTCCATTTTGATAAAATGGGGGCTATTAAAAAAAAATGTTTAAAACAGAAAGCACTCGGTTTATATATGTTTTGTAATTTAAAACACCAAATTTCGAACACATATATAGTAAAACATTATCACAAGATTTATATGTAGAGCCATCTCATTTTCTACTCCTGAAGACCGGGGCGACCGGCTATCATAATAATTTTTGTATATACATGCGTTTTAAAATCATAAGAAATTGTGCATCTGTGTATGATTTGGAATGCCATTTTTCTTTTTTCTTTTTTTTTAAATGAATGTTTCGGATTTGACCCATAATTGGAAAGAGGATATTCACAGCTATTTTTTTTTCTTTTGGTAATAGGCCCTTTTTGCTAATTTAGGCAAATAGTCTAAGGAAAAATAGGCTGGCTTCAATTTAATCGAAAGAGGTTTCAAATGTCACAAAATGTGTTACATTTTACTAAGAAAACAGTTATCCCATTTACTCAATGAATGAGTAGTATAGTATTCATATAAAGAAAGAAAGATAGATAGATAGAGAAGAAATTAAAGAGATATTTTGAAATAGTCCCAGGGTACATAAAGCTTGGTAATTAAGACATCAGAATCGGCACATGACATGCATGTCATAAATTAGTGCTTCAGAGAAGTCTGGATACTGTAAGCGATAAAAGAAATTCTGCCCCAAATGTCATGGTGGCCAGTTAACAAAATGAATGCCATAACGTTTATTACCTAAACTGTCCAAGTTATCTGTGGATTAATCAAACTTGCAAAACACGATTACTTAAATATTTACAAATCATCTTATTTTTTAGGTACCCCATCTTGAAAAGGTGCCCTTTTCCATAAACATTTATGAAAGGAACAGAGATGAGTTTCGAATTCATATTATAACCATGAAAGTTCACATTAAATGAGTAACTGAGATAACTGTTTTCTTAGCAAAATCTAATACATTTTGTGACGTTTGATACCTCTTTCGATAACTATGAAGCCAGTCTAGACTTCTTTTAGACTATTTCCCTAAATTAGCAAAAAGAGCCCATTACCAAAAGAAAAAAAAAGAGAATAGCTGTGAATATCCTCTTACCAAGTATGCGTCAAATCCAAAACATTCATTCATTAAAAAAATGCATTCCAAATTATACATTGATGCACAATTTCTTATGATTTTAGAACGTATATATATAAAAATTAATATGATGGCCGGCCGGTCGCCCCGGCCTTCAGGGGCAGAAAATGAGATGTTTCCACAAAATATATATTATAAATCTTGGGATAATGTTTTACTTTACCTGTGTTCGAAATTTGGTGTTTTGAATTACAAAATAGATGTAAACTGAGTTCTTTCTGTTTCAAATATCTTTTTAAACAGACCTCATTTTATCTAAATGGACCCCTAAACCATATTTTTAAAAAATATTTCAGTTCTGAAACACTCGTTTATAAATAAGTGATGTAATATTACCTGAATTTCACATTTTCCATTAGATTTTCGACTCTGTATATAGAAAAATGCACCTATGTTGACCATTTTTAAAGATGGCCCCCTTGGACTTCAAAGGCAGAATCTGAGATGCCTCCACATCTAAATCTTGTGATAATGTCTTAATCTACATGTGTGCCAAATTTGGTACTTTTATTCCAAGACAGATGTAACTGGGGTTTTTTCGATTTTTTTTTTTTAAATAGCCCCATTTTATCAAATTAATCCCCTTAATCATATTTACAAAATATACAGCCCTGAAGCATCAGAATATGGATTATTGATGCTATACTACATAAAATTCACTTGTCACATTTCATTTGGGCTGTGTTCATA
The DNA here is from genome assembly GCA_029962745.1 of Echinometra lucunter. NCBI lineage: Eukaryota > Metazoa > Echinodermata > Echinoidea > Camarodonta > Echinometridae > Echinometra > Echinometra lucunter. The sequence goes on along the minus strand of CM057157.1, from coordinate 3,251,410 downwards.
GAAAACGATACCCACATTGCGACATTTTTTTCAAAAATCGCCCCACGGCCCCTAAGGGCAGAATCTGAGATGTCTCTACATCTAAATCTAGTTCAAATGTATTAACCTACCTATGTGCCGAATCTGGTGCTTTTTAGGTGTAAACTGGGGGTTATTTTCGAATTTATGAAAAATAGCCCCTTTTATCAAATTGAGCTGAGCCCCTAAATTTGTATGTAGAAATATGTATGCCCTGAAACATTCGAATATGGATTACTGATGTTATATTACCTAAAATTAACCATTCACAGTAGATTTTTGACATGTCATAAAGAAAGGTGGCCTTGACCATTTTTAAAGATGGCCCCCACTGCCCCCCTGCGCAGAATTTGAGATATCTCCTTCTCTGAATTTGTTTATATTACGTATATCTACATTTGTGCGAAATTTGGCTCCCTTACCCCAAAGTGCACAATTCGGGTATATTTTGTCACTATGACACTCCTGTTATTACCCCCCCCCCCCCCCCCCCACCTTTCGCATGGCTGCTATTACGACGCTCTAGAATTTCAAGAAATTCGTTCCTACCAGGTCCCATTTATTACACTTGGGTCGAGAGCGGCAATTGTATATTAATGTCCTGTCAAAAAACATTAATCCTATGGCGGGACTCGAACCGCGAACCATGTCATCTACAGTCACGCGACGTATCTTCTAGACTAGCTACGACACCTCTGCAGTCTGGTGCGTCAACAATACAAAGAGTTGATAGCTGATCCTACAGTCCAATGTCAAGTTTGCAAGCACTTCATGGTCATGGCACTGTGGAGAACAGCAACGAAAAATGATAACGTTGTTGCATATAATAAACAGAAGTGTCATTGCTCGCTCATCCGGAAAACGTTGGTAATAATTTAAAGTGCCGTCTGGTTACATTTCATTTAATCAGTGACCTTCGGCCTTAAAATTATCAAAGCATTTATGTTTGTCTCCCACATCAAAAAGAATGCAACCGTGATGTCGATTTGAGCAGGCCACAACACTGACAACAAACTGTTTATAAACTATTTCATTGTTTATAAACTATTCATTCAATAGACGGAGGAGGCTTACTGTATAAAAGATTGAAGTGATAAGGCACAGAATTTAAAAAAAGAATAATTAAAAAGGTAAAAAGTAATAATTAAAAAAGTAATAATCAAATATAAATGTGTGTTATGTAAATGGTTATGGTACAAATGTTTTCAAGCAGATAGAATGGATAGTTGACTGTTTTATCATAAACATTCTAGGGGTGTGGATGTTGGTATTTCATGGTCAAAGAAAACAAATAATCTGCCAGTTATTTGATTAAGAATTTCGAGACAAGGTCATAGTATTCCCTTTGGAAATAGAAAAAAAAAAGAAACGTTTGATGAAAACCGATAATCAATACTAAAGCATGATGTGCACTCATGAAATGCTGTTCTGGGATTCAGATATTTCTTTAACTATAATGACCCGTTTTCGTCACCTCTTAATTCAATTTCATCAGTTTACAATTCAGTTCCGTCCTGAGAAGCTAAGTGTCTTCAGATCTTAACCTCAATTTCGTTAAAATGATATTCTTTTTCATCTTTTATCAACCAAATTTAGAAATGAAGGATTCCAATTTGTCTCTGCCGCACAGCGAGCAAGGAACGCTTGAATCAAATTCCTCATTATTTTCTTTTCACGCAAATTCATTCAATTCCTCTAGTGTTATATTGGACTTTGAATGGAGGGTTTAGCCAGGTCTTTAACCATTTTCACTTTCTTGTGATACACTAGAATGTATACTGGAGTGTGAGCAAGATATTTTGACAAAATATTTCCATCATCCCCCACCCCACTCCTGGAAACGAATTTACGCCGGTGTCGTGATATAATTTGATTTTTGCTACTTTTCTTTGGAAAAATATAAATGATTATATATAATGTGGAATGCTATATCATTAAAAGTAATTTCGCATGATACACTACCTACAAGCTTTGTGTTACTGTGACAGGATCGTGGGCGTCGAATTCGAATGAATCCTTGACGAAAATGAGTGCGAAAGTGATTTTGCTGGCTCGTGCCCAGCTACTGTGACCGACGAATTTGAATTCCATTTTTTACGAAAATGGGAGACAATGAATGACAATGTTTCAAAATGTATCGACCAAAGACTAAATTGAAACAAGCATTCGCACATTCCACTGGGCCAGAGGCGAAATTGAAAACACATTTAAAAAAATGAATGAAGAGGTGACGAAAATGGGCGGGAAGACTTATACTGATTGTGTGTTTTTGTGTAACAACGCCTATGTGTTTTAGAATTGACACTTCTGACGTTCCACTGTTGTTACCCCGTCTTTTACGGCGATCTAGAATTTCAAAGACTTCCTTCTCACTGGGTTCTCATTTATTACACCTGGGGCGAGAGTGGCAACTGTATAATGTCCTGCCAAAAGAAATGAGTGTTATGGCGGGACTCGAACCGCGAATCATGTGATCTGCAGTCACGCGACGTATCCACTAGACTAGATACGACACTGTTACAGTCTCGTGTGACAACAATAAAAAGAGTTGATGGCTGACTTCATGGTCATGGCACTGTGGAGAAAAAAAAAACAGAAAGAAAAACAGGGGGAAAATGATAACCATGTTGCATATAATAAGCAGAAGTGTCAGTGCTCGCTCAACTGGGAAACGTTGGTATTAATCTAAAGTGCCGTCTGGTTACATTTGATTTAGTCAGTGACCTTGGGCCTTAAAATCATCAAAGCATTTATGTTGGTCTCCCACATCAAAAAGAATGCAACTGTGATGTGGATTTGAGCAGGCCACAACTGACAGCCTTTTGTTTATAAACTATTTCATTCAATAGTCGAAGGAGGCTTACTGTAGAAAATATCGAACTGATAAGGTCTGGAACAGAATTAAAAGTAATAATCAAATAGAAATGTGTGTTATGTAAATGATTGTGGTAGAACAGGCAAAAGTGTTTTCTGGCACACAGAATGGATAGTTAGTTTGAGAATTTTTTAAATCAGCTGCTCACAAAGTTAGCCAATACCTTTAATTGTTTCATCGTCAAACATTTTAAGGGGATGGATGTGGGCATTTCATGGTTAAAGAGAACAAACAATCTGCCAGTTATATTTGAATGAGAATTTTGAGACAAGGTCACGGCATTCCCTTTGAAATGCGAGGGGGGAAAGATAAGAAACGTTTGATAAAAACTGATAATCAAATGCAAATGCATGATGCGCACTCATGAAATGTTGTTCTGAGATTCAGATTTTCTTTTTAACTAATAATACTAGCAATATGTTCCTGTACAACGCCCGTGTCTTTTAGACTTGACAGTTCTGACGCTCCACGGTTATTACCCCGTCTTTAGCATGACAGCTATTACGGCGCTCTAGAATTTTAAGGAATTCCTTCCTACCAGGTACCCATTATTTCATTACACTTGGGTCGAGAGTGGCAATTGTATATCAATGTCATCTACACTCACGCAACGTATTCACTACAGTAGCTACGACACCTTTACAGTCTGGTGCGACAAAAGGAGTTGATGGCTGATTCTGCAGTCCAATGTCATGTTTGCACGCACTTCATGATCATGGCACTGTGGAGAACAAAAAAAAAAAAAGAAAAAAAAATGATAACGATCTGTATTGTCTGATTATTGTGCAACTGACGTATTTTCAAGGAGGGAAATTGTGTGTAGGAAAGTAATCCTTTCTAATCTCTTTAGCAAATATTGCCAAATTTCTCGTTTGCCTCGCTCTTTTGTAAAGTGAAGTGATTTGAAGCTGATACTGGGACAACTTGAGAAACGTCACCCTGGGGTGCTGTGCCTATGTACACATACACCCTCCCCCATTCCCATCCAGTCGGGATGCCTACAATGGCTTCATTGTCCGCTGTACTATTATTAGCTGGTTATCTCGTTGACTCTATGAGCCAGCTAAAATGCTCAACTAAACTCCACTTCGCGTTTTTTTTTTCTTTTATGCTTTGCATTTCATATTACATACAGGTCCCATCTAGGCTTTGTACTAATTGGTGACGACAGGCATACCTAATCTAACAGTTCTGAGTCAGTGGACTATGGCGGGAATGTAAGTCATTGTATACCATACTATAGGCTTGCTGAGAATCATATTGTTAGGATATTAGTTGACCTGGAAAAAAATTACGAATATAAAAAAAATCCCTTTATCCACAATATTTTTTTGTAAATATTACGATTTACCGTCCGTTTCAACACCTTCAGTTCATCAACGTTAACTCCTTAGAATCCTTAGAATTTCAATGACAATTGACAATTTGGAATGCTTCATTCTCAAATTCGATTGAGAAAAACAAATATGAATGACAATTTTATGAAATTGAACTAAAGATCTAAACGCAGCAAGCTTCTCCTGACACAAATTATTTTGGAAAGGATGAAATTGAATGAAGGGGTGACGAAAATGGGCGGGAAAACCTTTACACGGAGCGCCTTGTTCACATGCAAGGGGTAAAAATATTTTTTATATTACGAAAATACTCTTATATCAGGAGAGTTTCATGAATTCAGTTTTTGACATTTAATAGGTCCACAGGAATGGGAACTAGGTTACAACGATAAAACGGTTTCAAAATGCTTGTAGAGGTAATAATCAAGTCTAAGATTTAAAATTCTTTAATCTGCAAACGATGATCTGTTTTATTTTTTAGTTTTGTTTTATTTTCAGTGAAGAAAATAATGAGAAATGGTTATCGAAGTTGGAGAAGCGATTCCAGATAATCGCCGGAGATGATAATCAAATAGATTTGGACGAGTTCAAAGGAGCTCTTAATGTCAAGAAGGTATGCATAGTCTACAATTCTATTTTATACCTTTGCACGGTAACTACTTTGGGGAGATAATGGGAATCGCTTTGGGTCTTTCCTAACTGCTACCTTGTGCGCACGGGCACTATGTCCCCACTGTGCTTGAGTAATATTTATTCTTCTGAGGGACCTAATTTACAAGCTTTACTTTTCCTGGTCACCTCATCTTTCTTCTCTTTTACTGCTAATCATGAAATTAAATGTACAATGACTGTATGATATGTATTGTACAATATTACTGAAGAAAGGTTAATAAATAAACTAAAATAAACTAGAAATGAGACATTAATGCTTTGATTAGCACATTTCGCTGCCCAAATGTAATGCGGCAGGTGAATGAAAAACCCTCCAATGATCTTCCTCTCACCTCGTACGAGGCAAATAGGTCTACAGTGGCAGAAATGAATATAGGCCCATTACGCTATGTATTTCATGAATTCCTCATTGTCAAAGGTAGGTAACAACTAGACGTGCACCTCTCTGCATGTGGTCAACAACGGAGTTGTTGCAGTTAAGGGAATGGCACGTTTTATGGGGGGGGGGTGTAAGAGATGCAGATTGTTGCAGGGCCGTACGCAGATTTTTTTCCTGGGGGGAGGGGCAGAGTACGTAAAATGTTCGAAGAAACATGCAAGCGAGGGAGCGAAGGGGCCGAGCTGGACACGAGGGCCCTTTTGAATTTTTAAAATTGAAATTAAAGGGTCTGGCACACAATTTGGGTAGAAGTTGGAGATTTTTCAGAAAAAAGAAAATGTAAGTATTGAAAATTTCGGGGGAGGGACAACTGCCCACCTGCCCCTCCCCCCCCCCCCCCCCCCCCCCCCCCCCCCGGATTGTTGCACGGCTGGTTGTGACCACTAAAACGAAGGATGTACGAATCGCAGAATGGGCCACAGTCCACCGCAGCTACAGATACGCAGGTGCAAACCCGTAAAAAGAAACTACCATGGTACAAATATAATTTGATGGTAAATTACAATGGTGTACCATCAAATTAACATGGCAGTACCACGCAGGGCTGGATGCGACCATTACAAGCTAGTTAAAACTTTTATGTTCACTTATAACTCGTAATGGCATCTCAAAAGTCAGATTAATTGTAGATGGCACACATCGATACGTAGTCGGATTGCCGGGCAAGCAATGTTTGCGGTGTGTACAGCGAGATGTACCAGGGATAATGTGATCACTTAATTGCTAGATATGAATGAATTGTAGTGATTTTAAAAATGGCCTATTGCCATTGCCACATTTATGGTTTTTAAGAGCATTTCAAATAAAAAATCCACGATATGACCGTCATTTATGACATTTTAAAACAAAATTCACCAACTGATTAATTACAATATCATTTTTTCCTTAAAATTAGGGGGAATATTTGTACACGCCATCCCCCCCCCCGAAAAAGTGTGTGTGTGTGTGGGGGGGGGGGGATATATCCCCATCCCCCCCCCCCCCCCCCCCGGATTTACGCCAATGCCTATTGCAGATCCGGACAAAACTTTACTGATGCCAGCATTTGAGGATGTGCTTAAATTTTCTTTCCTTTGTAGTCTTTCTTTGCTGAGAGGTTCTTTGAGCTGATTGACACCGATCAGTCAGGGAGTATCACTTTGGATGAACTAATTGGGGCTCTTCGGCTTCTGGTCAATGGGACAGAGAAACAAAAACTTCAATTTCTGTTCCAGGTTTACGATGCAGACGGTAAGCGTATAACAATCATGGTAATAATTAATATAAGCACGACAACTTTTTTTGTATATTTGAATAGAATTGGAAAAAGTGGTAACTTTTATGAATAGCGCAGACAATATGAAACTAGGAATGATATGCCTAACAACACGACTGCAATGAGAATCATTATGACAAATTAGTTACTGCATGTGGTACACATAAAACACGATAGATTGCTCCCCCCCCCCCCCCCCGGCTCCCACACAGCAATCCCTCTATACGTGGGGAAACCAGGCACCCATGACTCAAGCCTGATAATCAAAGAAGGGTGCAGCTTTGAATTCCGTTAGATTGAAATATAGAAAGATGAAGTTGGGAAATGCAGGACAGGACATGTGGATTGATGACTATTTTGCCCCGCCCATTTCCGTCACCATTTCATTCAAGTTTTAAAAAAATGTGTTTTCAGGTTCGTCCAGAATACTGTGGAATGTATGATTTCTTCCTTCAGTTATGTATTTGGTCGATCAATTTTTTTAAAAATTCCCATAAATAAAAATTTCGTGCTTTGACATCCGTTTTCGTCAATTGCACTTCAAATTCGTCAGCACGAGGAAGTAAAATCAAAGCTTATTGGCATTCATTTCAGCCAAAGTTTCAAATCTTCTCCCAGATACGGTTAACTGACAGACTGCGAACCTGTCATAATGATACATACAGGGGAGACAGTGGGGTATTTTGGTGGGGGAGTATTTTTTTTTTCCTGTTTTTTTTTTTTTTTTTTTACAATGGCCCAAAAGTGTGTTTATTGACATGCTTTCTACCCAAGTGCACAAAATTAAATTAAAAAACTCGCCAGTAACTTTCAGACTGTAACAAATGCACGAGGGCTTGTGACTCACATGCACTGCTTTAGCTCAGACTAGTTACAAGAGGATTTTGACAATACTATCATTTTTTACATACAGTAAAAAGCCTGCATCTCAATCATTCGTCAACATTCTTACTGTAAACATTTGTATGGTACACTTCTCAATTACTCTCCTTTGTAATCTCGTTCCTTCTGATGTTTTAGTTCTTAAAGATGATCTGAAATAAAAGGTCGAAAATTAGAAACTCATCATGACTCTGATTGGATTATTATTCCTAGCACTATCAGCGAGTCATTCGTAGCTTAAAATTGAATGTTAGTTATTCTTTACGCTGACATTAATCAATTACACTCAATTTTAAAAGTGTGTTTTCATTCTCGTCCCACTATGGAATGCGAAGCTTGTTTCAATTTCAAATTTAGTCCATCTATTTTGAAATTTTGTCATGCAGTTTCGTTCTTTGTCACAAGTTTTCGTCGATTTCAATTCTAATTTGTAGACCCAAAAGCTGTGAACGAGACAGAGAAATCAATTTAGGCTATTGGCAGATGATTGGCATTCATTTTCGTCAAAGTTTCACTTAAAATCGTCTCCCAGCTCTATGGTCTACTGACTGACAACCAACCAGTCAGAGCGATACATAGCCGTGTGGGTGGGTTTATAATACGAAACTACTTGGAATCATTGCTATTTTTCAAAGAGGAATGGCAAAAATTAAAGTTTATCACGAGAAAGTAAAAATGTTCAAGACCTGGTTTAGTTGGCGAATTTGAATGACAAAAAATTACTTTGTTTATAAAAATGACGAATTTGATCCTAGCATTCCTAACTCGCTTAACAGCAGAGATGAATTTCAGTGACAACTGACGAATTTCAGTGCTTAATTTCAACATTTGATTAACAAAAACAAACAACAAACAAAAAAGAACGAATACTGATTACAATTTGATGAAAGTGCCCTTTGGGACTTGAATGCAAGCAGCTTCTGCGGACGAAATTGAATTGAAAATTAATGAATATGGGTAGGAAAACCCATACATTATTTTTTTAATGAGAAGCTGTCATTGTTAGGCGTATATATATTTTATCAGTATATCATGTTATTATGTATTTTTTTAATCTAAAAATTTGAATGGAATGTTGAAGAAAATGGGCGGGAAAACCTATACAATGTGTGAAACGGTAAAGATTTTCATCCATGTTTGTATTTCGTATTTTGGCCAAAATGCAATACATTATACCCATGATACCGTGCAACTGCGTTGGCAATGTACTCCAGTATTTACACTAATATTTCGTTTTATATTATAAAATATACAGGACACACAATCATTGTAAGAAAAATTACGGTTAAAACAATTTGTGTTCACCCTTATTTCAACCACATCATGCAAAGAGAAAAATCAAATTAAAACCAAACAGTCAGCACTGAAATTGAAACAGAAATTGCTTCAACAACATCCTACAGATTCGATCACACATCTTTTCAGTCCTAAGTTATTTTTAGTAACAAACCAATTTATTGTAAATCATTATTGGCCTATACATATTAACATGTCACATGGTTTATCCTTATTAGGCAGTGGATTCATCGACTTTGATGAGCTCAAGACGGTGCTCCACTCCTGTACTGCTGAAAGTGCATTGACCCTGAGCGATGATACATTGGATGAACTCACTGAAATTCTCTTCGATGATGCTGATGTTGATGGTGATGGCCAAGTCAGCTTTGAAGAGCTTTCTGAACAGCTACAGCGGTACCCCGGTATCACAGCTAACCTTACCATCAGGTAAGTAAAGCTAACGAGATTATTATTGAACTGGCTTTGCCACTATAACAAAATAACTGTGACATGAGTAACTTGGAAGATATAAAGAATCAAAATTATCCTAGAGATCTGGGCCCATATTCATGAAACCTTATTAAGCTAGTTGTCAACTAGTTACATAGGTCGCAGTACACAGTTAGGTGACCACTAGGCCTATGAAGGTTTTTGAATATGGGCCCGGATTTATTTATTTTTGTTCATTAGTGCGGCTGAATGGCTGAATCCTCGTAAGAAGAAGGACAAGAAGCAATTCCAAATGTCGACATGTTGCAACTATCATACTCTCCGTAATCATTTCTCCTTCATCATCTTCTGGGTTGTCTACGTGATGATCAACTCTGGACTGGCAGCATGGGGTGCTTATGAAGGCTATCAGAGCGTCACTGATGAGAGGAACCCAGCTGCACTATCCGTTGCAAGGAGTGCAGGTATCTATTCATTTCCCTTTGCATAAGTTCTGAAACTAATCTTTCTCTCCTGAAGACGGACAGACAGTCAAGCTGCCCGGAACGTCGAGTCTTCTCTCCTTCTCCACCCGCCTCAAGTCTTCTTACCTCTCGCCGACTCAAGCCTCCTCATCTCTTCACCAACTCAATCCTCCCACCTCTTCTGGTTTACAGTCCTTTTTAGGACTTCACCCAGTTTTCAGAAAGATACTCTACCCTCCAACTTTCCTACTTTCTCGCCTGCCTATTTCACCTCCACCTCTATCCACTTTATCTGTAGTCCTTTAGGACTTACCACATGGTGAACCGTAAACCCTTTCTACGAATAATCTTTCTCTTTCCCCACCCCTCTTCGCTACTGCTTACTCCCTAGTTCCCCTTACTTAATCTAGGCATATTGCTCACAAAGAATATTGTTCACTGTGTCAACAAAGATGTGAAGTATACCTCTAACCCCCTTTTCCGTTGCCAATCTTGCAAAATCGTACCATTCGTGCCTATAGCTGTCACTATATGGGTTTCTTCAATTTTAAATCCTATCAACAGTCGTCATAAGGTTTGATATTTGAAATGAAGTTTGTGCTAAATCGGCAAAAAGTACTATATATGCGTTCAAAATAAGAAAGCTCGTTATCTCGTACCTATTTTTCACTGATTTAAAATGAGTAAGTTCGCTAATTATTTTGTAGCTTAGTATAACTCATGTGTCATCATCGATTGGGCATTTGAATACTTAATTTGCGCTACGAGATTACTTTAATTAAACAATGCTAAACTTGGAAAAAAAAAGGTTTGATTATCAAGTTGTAAACAAAAATCTTATTCACTTGCTTATTCTACAGGTCGCTGTCTTAGCTTCAATTGTTGTTTCGTCCTAGTATTGATGCTTCGGAAGTTTCTGACAATATTACGTAATACATTCTTGATGTCAGTGCTTCCTCTGGATCAGCATGTCAAGATTCACAAGATCGTTGCTGTCTTCATCATCATCTTGTCTTTGATTCACACTGCAGGTCATCTTGGGAACCTCGGTGAGTTAACAAAGAATGCCATGATAAACTTTCGTCCTTTTAGTCTCGTGAATTTAGATTGTTGCATACCATCCTTTCTGATGAGAGTCATGATCATTTTACTGTTGGTGATCGTACGCCCAAAATCCAAACGTCAGTCGAATTAGCATGAATCGGCAGGGCTATAATTTGGAAGGTAGGGTTGGGGATAGTTATTAATTACTCGTTTCTACAGAGTCATTCAAGAAAGTGGTATCCTGTTGCTATATAGAAATTTGAAATGATCTCTTGATATTTAAACCTTGTGTTCTTTACGAATGTAGGAGCGCTCTACCAGGTAGAGGTGGTAAATGGCACAACATCGGAGTGGGTCTTGGAAGTCCTGGTAAGACGTTTCCCCGGTCTTGGTCTGATAGAAGGTTCTTGTATCATCACAGGGGTTTTGCTCATCATCGTGCTTATCACCATGACCATCTGCTCACTTCCTTTCATCAGGAGGAACGGATACTTCAAAGTAAGTCTCAAAGGAAAATTATTCGAATTTCAGCTCAGTAATAATAAGCATTTCGCATTCAGTTGTTGGTTGTCCCTTTCTTAGGGGAATTTAAAAAGAAATGTGCATAGGTGAAGGTTCTAGGATTGAATTCCTTTTAATCAAAATTCTTTCAGAATTGCAACATACGAAGGCACATGAAAGAACAGTTCTTCTGTGAAATCGTGAATAGTAATATACGGTAAACGCATATAGCACAGATTCGTAAGTAAAATCTAATGCCTAATCCTTATGTCCCTTTTTCTTTACTTTTGATCGAAAGTCTTAAACTACTTATAAATCCCTGACCGATTGCAAGTTTCGAAACAGTCTTCAGACTTCCACGGCGTCCCAAAACACCTAATTTCTTAACATGTTAATGTAGTAAATTCCTCACTACGTATTAAGTGAATTCATTAGAAAAATTGTCAGTTTTGATGTACGTAAATTTTCATTTACCATGTTTACCTTGATACCCTTTTTGTCAGGTGTTTTTCTGGACGCATCAATTATGCATTGTATTCTGGGCCTTGACCACTATTCATTCCAAGTTCTTCTGGAGATGGTTCATTGTACCAGGTATAATCTACATAGCGGAGCGCCTTCTACGTCTTCAGGTCTTCAGAAGAGCTCGTTTTGGTACAACCTTCATACAGAAAGGATACGTGTTACCTGCGAATGTAAGCAATCCTCATATAATTAGTTTCTAAAGACGAGTCTACGTAATGATTAAAAAATGACACTGTGGCAACATGATTTTTAAACCCAAACCTCGGAGATCTGGTTCCTTGCCTTTGCTGCAAATATTTAACCATAAGCAAGGTGGGGGGGGGGGGGGATTTTTAGCATGTTTAGTATGGCTTCACCCTGTTAAACCGCTTGTAACGTTCATCAGAATATACTGATTCCCGAGGCACTTTAACAACATTGAAATGGTCTGAAATCCCGATGCGCCTCCAGTAATCTGTTTATTGATTTGACTTTTTTCATAAACTGCCCTATGGCGATAATATTAAAAGTTCAGTGGCTTGACAAATCCTTCCCAGGTTGTTCATCTTGTGATCCAGCGTCCCGCCAGATTCAAGTTCCAGGCAGGAGAGTACATCTATGTAAATATTCCTTCCATTGCGTCTCATGAGTGGCATCCATTCACCATCAGCAGTGCACCAGAACAAAAGGGTAAGAAGTTTTAGTTATTTCTTTCACCCTCTCTTCTCTTCTCTCTCTCTCTCTCTCTCTCTCTCTCTCTCTCTCTCTTCACGCAAAAAGAGCCAAAGTCGATTAATATCCTGCTGTGGCTATCATATTGTGTGATATTTTTGTGCCAAAATGTAACATGTAGGCCTTTTTGGCCAAATTCTTTTAAATAATGTAAATAAATTACATTCATTCCTCAAAATCACGACAGAAAATTTGAAAGCGTAATTGTTAGACCCATAGATATATTTCACATTGTTAAAATTCTCTATTTTATGGTATTAAAATGACTCAACTTTTAATAGGCTCAGATATGCATTCCTTGCATTTCCTCATATCATTTGTTTCTATAACAGAGTTCTTGTCTCTGCATATAAGATCTGCGGGGCATTGGACAAACAGGCTTTACGACGTCTTCACAGATATTGAGCTCAGTCTTTTGGAAGACTCGACAGACAACTGCGATGTCTCTACCAATCTAAATCACACGGAACCGGACAAACCTTTAGAGATCATAGTTGAGGAATGTTCACCCGGCGCTTCGTCTTCAGTCCAGCAGATCAGCACGTCGGATTCATCCTTACAGAAGAAGAGACAAAGATCTCTCCAGAAAACGAGAGAAGGAAAGCCACAAATCAACGGCAAAACAAATCTAGGCTTCGAACTGAATATGGCAAATGATGGCAAAGATACTACTGCAAACCTAACAGAGGAAAATCCACGTAATGATGCTGGGCATCAAGGCACTCTTCCACGTACTAACGATAACCAGTCTGCGACGGATGTAGCTCACAAAGATGACAGCCCACATGTTCCTCAGACCAAGACACACAGCTATAGCAATGGCAGCAGTATCAAACTTAAACGTATGGACTCGCACAAAGGCAAAAATGATCAGAATCCACCACAAAGGGCCAACAGCAAGAGATCATCAGTCAAACGTACTCGGGCTAGTCTGAAAAAGAAAAGCGTTGATCTGACGTCTAAGATCGGCAGGAAGTTGAGTCTGTTTGCATTGAGAAGAAACAGCGCATTGCATCCGCTGGATCTTTCCAAGATGCTCAGTGGCACACCTCACACTGGATACGAAGTAAGTAGAGATCTGCCTCTTAATTTCCTGGTCAAAATCATATCATAGTGCACCGTAAGAATTTGCCGACGATAATTAGGTAATGTGTTCATCAGTAGAGACAAGGTAGATTGTGATGATAAGATTACGACCGCTAACCATTAACGCCTGTGTATTTGGTAAATAATGTTGACGGCCTTGGCTGTTGTTACCATTACAGCAAACGCGTAATTTCGACAGACTGACAGGTTTCGATAGAAATGATGAAATTAATAACTTTACTCCTTTTTCTGCCAAATCACAAGGAGGAACAATTCATCACAAGTTTCGAACTGCGAAAGGGCATCATTTGATACTGGTTCTTTCTTTGGATCTCACATGCCTTTATAAAAGGCAATCGACCTTTGTCTAAATAATCAAGGAGGATGTAGGAATGATAGGCTAACGTTGTTAATGACGGTGATTTATCTTCCGTCCAGATCATATTAGATGGCCCATACGGAGCACCAGCGCAGCACATCATGGAAGCTGAACATGCCGTACTCATCGGGGCAGGGATAGGCATCACACCGTTTGCATCGATCCTGCAGAGCATACATGAAAAATACAAAGCAGCCAAGAACCACTGTCCAAAGTGCCATCATACCTGGTTGCCTGATAAACCAAGTATCCTGAAAACCAAGAAGGTAAAACGAGTTCATTACTATAGAGAATTATGCTGCAAACAAATTTGTGAAATCCATCAATGAGATGATAATGAAATAGCAAATCTAATTTCTCTTATTTCTCATTTTCTAAGGTTGACTTCTTCTGGATCAATCGTGACCAGCGTTCCTTTGAGTGGTTCATAAGCCTCCTGAATGCCATAGAAATGGAACAGGCTGATATCCCCGCAGCAAATCGCTTTCTCGACATTCATCTTTACATGACTGCAGCTCTCTCACCCAGTGACATGAAAGCCATCGGACTCCACGTCGCTCTCGATCTCATTCACCAGAAGAATAATAGAGATACGATCACTGGCCTGATGACAAGAACCCAGCCCGGAAGGCCCGATTGGGACGCGGTATAACAAAATTTTGATATACTGTCTTATCCAGACCTGTATCTTCTATCCTATCCCATCGTCCTCTTTGTTTATTATTCCTCGCACACTCTTTCTCTCTTTCTCTCTTCTATCTCTTTCTCTCTACCCCTCCCCCTCACTCTCTCTCTCTCTCTCTCTCTTTGTTACGCTAGATCTGCCCCTCTCCTTTTTTCGTGTTCATTATGATGAGCTTGTGCGGATTCAGGTTGTGCCCATTCGGCCCGTGCCCCCCCCCCCCCCCCCTCCCTTCGCAGAGACTTTTGTTTCTTGTCAGCAAATTTTGATTTTGGGGGTAAAAAGACACCAGAAAACTCCCCCCCCCCCCCCCCTCTTTTAAAAAAATCTAGGATCTGCCGCCGGACTAGTACTTCTACTTCTCTTCATTTTTCATTCGGCCTGTCATGTTCTGAATTTTGGTTTATATTTTTATTTTCTGTCCTTTGTACGGGTTTAATTTTTTTTATTCAACTTTTTATTGTCATTATCGCTTAGCACACTCCATTACTATTGGACTTCTTTGGTTTTATCTCATCCACCTTGTCTCCTATTCTAAGAACACATGAGTGGAAATCTGTGTTGAAACGTGTGGGAGGCACATCTGAAGTGTTCTAACAAAGAAAACAAATGAAAACAAAACATAAATGCCCAAAAGTTCAGCGGGGGGGGGGGGGGGGGCGGGGAGGCTGTCTGTTTTGTTTGTTTGTTTGTTTGTTTATTTGTTTTAATATGTTTTTGTGTGTATGCCTTTTTACTCCAAAATTCCGCCCCCTTCCCATTCATGCCATTTCCGCTTTTGTAACGAAATGTCTCCTTGCGTTTTATTTAGCTTTCATTTGTCTTTAGTAATAAAGTGTTATAAAAGAAAATTACTTTACCAGGCTTTGTTCCACTCTCTGTCACTCTCTTAAAATATTTTCAAATTAGGTTTTCCAGGATCTGAAGCAGCAAGAGAAAGGCAAGATCACGGTTTTCTTCTGTGGTTCTCCAGCTCTCGGAAAGACACTCCGAACCAAATGTTTGCAGTACAAAATGGAATTCAGAAAGGAGAACTTCTAAGTCAGCAAGCTCCAAGAATCAATGGACCAAAATCAATATTGCTCTATTACTTATAGTTTCAAGCAGGGGCGGCGCTACAGGGGGCAGGGGTGACCGCCCCCTATGATTTTTCGAGTGACAAAAAAGGGGAAAAAGGAGGAGAAAAAGATGGAAAATAGAGAAGAAAGTAGAAAGAACAATATGGGCATGGGAAAAGAGATGGTTGGGTCTTGTAACTATAATGATACCCCTATTTTATCACTCAAAACGTAAATAAACTCATCTATTGGTCATCTTCCCCCCTATCAAAATACCCTGGCGCCGCCCCTGGTTTCAAGTAACAATAACTGAAATATACATTCAGATGAAGGTCTCATTTAGTTAACCTTATTCCTCAGGGCTCCAGTACATGGCCCATTTCAAATAAAATCAAACCAATTCAAGCAAAAACTGAGTATGACTCCTGCAGATGAAATGAAGTGATTTTAGATTTTAGTCTTTTTGTACCCATTTTTCACATGTATGTGATTTGTAGTATATATTACGACACATTTTGTTCTCCGAAATTCTCATTACCTTCCATGCATTTATGGGGTATCTGCATGTACATATGTATTATTCATATATCTCATCGCATGTGTTTATGTTATGATCTGAAACAAACAACAGTGTTATCAAAACGCGATGTATAACTCTTTTTTGACTTGATATTAATCATTATTGCTCTAAGTCTGCCCTAATGATGCTATTTTTATTGCGGTTTTCGGCTTTCTGTTTATTCATGCAATTTTACTCTAATGAGTGCATGTCTGTGTTCAATTATTTTCTGATATACGAAATACCTATTCATGTATGAAATGAATGATTATTTATAAGCATAAAATAATAATAAGCATAAATTTATATAGCGCAGTCACTATGCAGATATATTCACCTGCACTAGTTCAGAGCTCCTTTTACTTAATTCTACAAAATATATTACCTTAATTGAACAAATATGATTTCATCCTGGATTTAAAGACATTTAGGGATGAAGAGCTTCCTATTTCAATTGGCAAGCTATTCCACAGTTTTGGAGCAGCAATGGCAAATGCACGGTCACCGAGAGTGATTTTAGTTTTATTATGGGGGATTTGAAGCAACAGTGTGTCTCTGGAACTGCGCAGGCTATGACTGTGTGACTGGACTTTGATTTTAAGTAGTTCTGTAATGTAACTAGGAGCTTGTCCACTCAAGGATTTATACAGGATTAACAAAATTTTAAATGAAATTCTTTCACGAACTGGCAACCAGTGGAGCTTTCTCAGAAGTGGTGCACTTGAAGTGAATTTTGATTGACAGTACTTAGACAAGTCTTGCACAAGCATTCTGGACTCTTTGTAACCTAGATATCAGAGAGTAAGGCATTTCGAACAACAAGCCATTGCAATAATCAAGATTACTTGTAATGAGGGCATGTACAACCATTTTCATACTTTCCTGATCAAAATATTTGCGGATACGTCTGAGACTGTATAGAAGATAATATGTTGATTTGCATATATTTGTTACTTGTGTCTCCATGTTCAAGTTTGTGTCAAACTATACTCCTAAATTTCTTGCAGAATCCGAGGGTTTAACATTGGATAATCCTACTCTTACACCATCAATGCTAATTTTTGAAATCTGTTGTGAAGTACCAATAATAAAAAAATTCACTCTTACTATCGTTCACTTTAAGCTTATTTTTAATAATCCAGCTACGAATGAAATTAATGAATTTTTCCAATAATGAAACGTTTGCATCTTGAGTACTTAGGGGCTGGTCTAAAGGATAGATATTTACCTTTTAATAGAATCATTGTTTTATTTCAGGAAATCGTAAAAATTTCTATGAATTATTTTGGGTTGATTATGTTGTTAACATTGAAAACAAATCGAGCATAAGTTGAGACGTATGTACAGTCTTGTAAGTCGATGTTGAGTATAAATTTGATTTTGGAGATCGCCATCTACGTGAAGGAGTAGTTTGAGTCGAAGTGGAGCATTTCATACGAGCCTGCGAGTCTAGAATTTGAGGTTATCATTCGTGAGAAATTTGTGAATTAACTCTTAATTATCAATTGTCATGGTAGAATACATGCAATGCACTACAGGGCTTATAAGAACAGGGTTAATTCAACTTTTAGCAGTTACTTCATCATGTTTATGATCATGTAGTAATATGCGGTAGTTCTTGCTTGAATTAATGCTACATGCTGTACAGGTTGTCGCATATAGTTATGATATCATTATGTATAGAGCGACTTTTCACTGGAGAAGCGGAGATTTGTAATTTAGATGGCTGAAATGCTAGTGCGAAAATGATTATATTGTCGTTATCATCTTTTTATCACATCTCTAATATATTTTAAATCATCTATGCTTTGTAGAGGCTTTTTATTACGTCATCATGTAAGCAGCCTACATGTGAATGAAATAAGAAAGAGGGAGAACAAGGCCGAGAGGGAGTGAGTGTGTGCAGACGCGGTTCTAGAGTAAAAACTTGGGGGGGGGGTAGGGAGCTACAGGGGGCTTGGATGATTGTAATGTATATTAGAATATGTATATGAAATGAAAATTGCACCTTTATCGTCCAAAATATTTTAGGGGCTTGAGAATTTTTATTTGGGGGGGGGGGGGGCTTCAGCCCCCAAGCCCCCCCCCCCCCCCCCCCCGCAGAACCGCGCCTGAGTGTGTGGGTGCGGACAGCTCAGCGTGGGCATGTATGTGTTTTATTAAAAGAGGAATTCTTATTTTTCGATGAATATTCTCGAAATGTGTCTGTTCCTGGCTGAGTAACATAGGTTATGGATAAAAGAAGGAAATTGGATGTGGTTGTCAAATCATGTATACATCCACTGCTAAAATTAAATGTGGGGCTTCTCCTGACTCTTCTCAGATCACAGCTTCTAATATCCTTTCAACGAAGCTTTGCCTTATTAGAATCTGATGTACACTGAAAGAAGTAAACAGATCATTAAATAGTATAATCCCAACGATCAGCCCTCGAATCAATACTTGAAAGAAATTACAGATAATCACATAAGATAGGTCACTCAATTTAAGCCCACCGCACACTACGATCCGACTGCGACCCGACGAACAAATTGCATTTTGCATTAAATAGTTTAAACAAGTAAAATTATCTTATTTTGAAGTTCGGAATAATGACAGGAATATTAAATCAAAATTTTGGTTAACTGCAAGCCTTGTGGTCGGAGTAAAGGTCAAATCGGGTTCAAATCGTAGCCGATCGCAAGATTGCTATGAAGTCACTACGATTCGGAAGTGAGTTCGCTTTTATTCCTGCAGGGAGGCTCGCAATAGCTCGCAATACAATTTTTTGTATTCATACGACTATTTGATTTGATGTGATTTGATTTTATTTATTTAAACATGGTAAAAGCCAGTTCAGCTACTTGGCTGATTTACAACGGGGCCGTGTATCAGTTATCAAATAACTTAAAACAGAAATGAATACAAATGTCAAACAACAGTTACACGCACAAAATATAATAAAATAAAATACTTTTATAAATTATAAGATAAGACTTAGAAACATATTATTAAACATAAATATGAAGACGTTCTGTACGATTAGGCGTAAACACAATTTTAGCATATATGATGTGAAATATGAAATAGGAAATATTAAATATGATGTAGTAATGTAAAATTATACAGCATAATCATTTTATGTTCGGAAGTAAAGAAATCTAGCATATCAATACAAATATCAAACAACAATTAGCAGTATGACATATAAATTAGAAAGATTAGGAAAGGCGTAGGAACATCTTGCAAAACATAAACATGAAAATTTGCAGTACGATAGGGCGTATAAACTAAAAAAAAAATAAAACAAAAAAAAAGGTATTCGAAACTTTGATCATTAAGATTTTACATGTTTGAATGTTCATATCAATTTTTTTCCCAAATCGGATCGCAGATGGATTGTATAGTGTGCGGTGGGTGTTGTATTTAAAATATTAAACACAGTACAAGTACTGCGTGCAAGGCCGGATCCAGAGTGGGGGGGGGGGAATCGTCTTTTTCTGTAATCTGGCCGAAAAAAAATTGCTGACCAGTAATTAATTAAAAAAAAAAAGTCATGATCTTCAAAAAAGCGGGGTGACTGATCCCCCCCCACATCCGCCCCTGACTAATACATTGGAAATGAGGTCCTTGTGACCATCAAAATTACCTTGTTATCGCAGGAATGTTGTTATGTCAGGGTGAAAAGGAAATAGAATATAAGAGCTTGGACCAGCATATAACATTGTTATAACAGGAATATTGTTATATCAGATCTCGACTGATTTTCCACTGAAACATCAGTTTTTCGATCGAGACCAATTGAATCCCCATTGGGGATCCCCATTGAATACCAACTGGAATAACAGTTGGCTATTGGGAGTATATGGAAAGCGAAGTAATGGGTACCTATTGAAACCAATTGTTAGTTGAAATTGACCCATTAAAAACCAATTGGTCCCCATTAAAAATCAATTGCTTTTAATGGGTGCAATGGGGACCAATTGCCAATTGGTTTCAATGGGGACTCATTGTTTCACTTGCTATATACTTACATTTGGTATTCAGTATCCATAACTGAATTGGTATTTCCAACTGCATGGTCTTGTAACTGCAACTTAAATTTTGAACTGGTATTCAATGGGTCGATTGGTCCAATTGAAACCAATCGAAGTCCCTCAAACAGTTTGGTTTGGTTTGGTTTTGGGGTTTTGAGGCGCTTATCATTAGTAATTAGATTATTTGCGCCATTCAATCTGATTTCTTATATAGCATGATCAGTGTATAACATCAAAAATTCTGGTTTAGTGAATCAATCTTTCTATTGTAATTTAAAATATTTAATGCAAAATTATACATTTTGGTGAAATATTTCACAAACATAGTTAGAATATATATTCATAAAAAGAAATATGACTGCATTTGTATTTTACTTTAATTCTTGAATTTTCAAGAAAAAATAGCAAATATGCAAATGATGCAAGTGATTCCCATTGAAAACCAATTGGCTATTGGTCCCAACTGGTCCCCATTGAAACCATTTGGTCCAAATTGTTCCCCATTGAAGCCAATTGGTCCCAATTGACCCCATGGCTGGTAGGAATAGGACGTCGACCGGAATCTAATTTTGACCAATATGACATATTAAGACCCATTGGTACCAAATGAAACCAACTGAACACCAATTGAAATTCAGTGGGTGTTCAGTTGGTTTCAATTGGATTTTCGTCTTGGGGAGCATGAGGTGGCCCGAGAGGGTACTTCCATATATACGCTATACGGGTTTGTGCCACCCGAATGGGTCGCTTTTTCACAGGAAATCTCTAAACATGGATCCCGTTTTTTACCCCCCCCCCCCCCTCAAAAAAAAAAAAAAAAAAAAAAACTCCTTAAGCATGGGTTCACATTTTCAATAAAAACTCCCTAAACATGGGTGGTTTATATGTATTGTAAATTGTAGGCCTACTCGTAGAAAAGGGTCCAATTTTTACGACTAATCCCTAAACATGGCTACCCTTTTTTTCTTAAAATTTGCCCCTAAAGATGGGTTTGGGGTTCAAGGTCCGGGCCTCACACTCCCGTAAAAAAAAAAAAAATAATAAATCCGGGGACGTGACCCGTCGAACTGACATCGATCAACGTCGGACCGGTGCATCGGCCAACACGACCCACGGGACCATGCATTGGACATAGAGCCTTTTTCATTTTTTATTTGGTTGTTGGAAGTCACCTTGCTTGGCGCTACCAAATGGAGAATGGAAAGCGCCATATTCAAGACGGTACGGTTGCTGGACGTGCATGAACGTGACACTGAATACTGAACTTTAACGTTAAACTGCATGCAGACTTGGTTAACTTAGGTAAGAAGAAAAGAAAAAAAAAAGAAAAAAAAAGGCCAACCCGGATGATAATATAGGGGTCGGACCGTGACCGCGAGCGCTGTATTCATTTGTGTGCAGCAACTTGAGCAAGCGATGGCCCAGGCCAGCGCCAGCGGCGGCGCGGCGGGGACGATCTGATCTGCACAAGGTTTAGCGGTGAAACATTTGCTCCCTATTGGCTTATTGGCTTACTCGGGCACCTGGTCCCCTATTCTCAGGTTTTGCCTTTGATTGTAACAGACGCTAATGCACTTTTGTATCCATGCATGTGCATATTTCCAATTGTAATGAATGAATCTGCTTCAAAATTTCACAGAATGATCGGCAACATGTATACTATTCAGTCTTTCACTTGAATTTGTATAAAATCGGACCATGGGAACTTCGATTACGGCTTCAATCTCCAATGTCATTGCTCAGTACGGTCCCTCCTGCCTCGTTGTGTGCTTCATGCTTCCCTTCGTGTAATCCAAAGCTGAAGCTAGTAGTCTAAGTTGGTGACAAATCCACAAAAGGAAGTAATTTAGGCAGATTTTAGTGTCTCAAGACTAGAAGTTCCACCCAGCTGTAAGAGTCGGATGTTCATCTGAGGCTTACTTCAAGCTGTACCTTGCTCCCACTTAGCTCCGCCAGGAACGATGAAAACAAAACCACAAAAGAGGTTAAAATCACCCTTTTTAAGGCTCAGTTACCTCTGCAATTGGACCATTTACTCTGCACATGTACATTTAAAATCCCCAGGTGGCTTATGCGTCTTACCATGTATATCAATGCCGTGTTGCAAAAGCACGCATCTGGGATGCAAAATGCAAAAATCAAAATGTGACATATTGGAAAGAACTATATCATGCCACAAGAAAATTGCACACTGTACACGTATATCAGTAAACAAGGTCTATGCTACCTATGTACATGGAATTATCAATCATTGTTTGAAAAATATGATTTTCAACAATTTTTCATTTTGTGTTCCTGACCAGTTCTTTCGCACCACAACAGTAATATAAGAGGCCTTAAACCACCCCATGGTTTATACTTCTTTTGTGAATTCCATCCATTATGTCCAGAACTAGACTGCTGAATCTGTATGGCAGAGAAGCCCTGCCAGGGGGCCTGTGGGATGATTGAACTCCTGCACATTGCAAATAGCTATCCACAAAATAGCAGGCAAGCATGTGTATTCTGAGACTGATGTTCTCTTTCATCTACATGTATGACAGTAATCTTTTCGTATTCTGTGATTCCTGTAGATCTGCAATACCTGTAAAGAAGCAACAATGTCATTTACAAGAGTACCTAGACGCTCTCAGTCTCTAACGAGCAGAGCCAAGAAAACGAAGAAAAAGAAGCCAACTTGGGATGTAAGTATTGCTTTTTTATTTTGTTGTTGTTTACTCATGTAACAACATGCGTAATTTTCCACTTCATTGTTTCTTTTTTACATTGTCTTTGAAACTGGCTGAATAAGATGTGTCTAAGTACAACACAAACTTGTGGACCAAAATAAATCTTTTGAAAAAGAACCTGTGAGAATGACTTTGAACCTGAGAGAATGACTTTGTTCAAAGGAGTTACATTAAGCAAACATATATCTACATTATCTTCTTGATTGATTTTTTTTTTTTTCTAAAGCAGTTTTCCTAAAGTAGAAATAATAAATTTCTTAAAACAGAGTATTCAGTATTAACTCTAATATACCGCGGGGGGAGGGCTATAATGCCCCCCCTGTTCAATTTTTGATGGTACTCTGCAATGACTAGATGTATCGATATGAGATTCAATGACTTTTTTCTCTGATCCTTCCCGCACGTTTCGATACCAAATTTATGTCGATCGGACCTACGGTGCCGGTGTCAGATTACGATTACGAACACAAGTCGTTAAAATTTCACTATTTCTGTATATGACTGTGTACAAACCTATGGGCAAAATCAGAAACTTTTCAAAATTATGTGAATACTGTCAGGAAAGAATGATTACTCTCTCTAAGATAGTTAGAAACATCAAACACACACTCAAATACACACACACATGCACCCCCACACCCACACAAAGACGTTAAAAAACCCCCAAAGAAATACATAAGGAATTTGTAAAACAATAGAATGCATAACAAAAAAAAATGATAACCCAGTTTTTTAGTAAAGGAAAGGAGTCGATGTGAATGTTATGAAAAACATTTCTACCCAAAATCATTCTTCCTAAAGCTTTATTCAGTGAGATATAGCCAGACCTATGATTTCTCACGTAAATTAGCATATTCATATAAAATAAAACAAAACAATGTGATAAAATCTAACCTTATAGTCTTGTAGATTACATCATTTTCTACCCTCATGCCATTGTTCGTGCCGATCCGAGATTATAGGTGGGAGGCATGGGGGCATTATGCCCCCCCCCCCCCCCCCCCCCCCCCCCGGGATAACTAGACCAGAAATAGCCCGGGTCTTTTAGGGTTAAAAGATTTTTTCCGCATAAAGTAGTATATTTTTGTTCCCATACAGGACACAACCAGTGACTTGACTGTCCACAAACTAAGCAAGGAGGAGTTGGTAAGTGCAGAGTTTAAAAGGGTAGTGCAGTGTTATGCTGTAGTTGCATGACTTGTGGTATAATTGCTAGCTGCTTTTTGAGTATTTTAATCCATCCATCTGATAAACTTGTTGCTTTCAGTAACCAAGTTTAAAGCCGATCTCAACCTTTTGCAGCCTAAAATCTGACATTACAAGAATTTAGTAGTATATTATAGTATATTAATGATAATAACTTTTTACTAAAGGATTCAGCTGTAAGATAGGCGATAATCACTATTGTTTTATAATTATTAAATTTTTAAGTTAATTCTTAGTGTCACATAAAAAATAGATCGGAAGATTAAAAATTTTATTTGACCGTTAGTTAGAATAGCTCCCTCTGCTGAAAGATAGCACTTGACAAAAAGATTCACATAAGCACTACTATATATGTATGGTACATGTACGCGTGGTGGCCGCTGAGCAAGCTGCACTGAGCTAGCTCTGTGCTGTGTATCTAAGAAACTGCTGATGAGCTGATCTGACTTACTTATTCAAGATTGGTAGCCAAATTTTCATTTTATACTAATAACTTAACCAACGTATGACTCTAAGATTAAATACATAGTATCAGAAGGGCATATTCTAACACTGATGCCAAGTGGTATGGAATTTTGTAGATTTTGCAAAAGCTTGAGACTACCTTTAAGATCTTGTGATTACACTGATGAAGATTGTACTTCCATTACAATAGTAAGTGAAAGAGAGACATTTGGTACTGTACAGTTAGCTGGAACAAATTATCCTGTTCAAATTGTAACGACTTCTTTTATTTATGACATGATCTATTTGTTTAGGATCACCGACATGCAGTCCACCAGTCAGCCAATTTAGACATAATCAAAGAGGGGAATAGGAGAAAGGCTTTGCTGAAAGGTATGTTGCTCATATCCTGAAAATGATGTCATTTTGTTTTTATTCTCAGATGGGTAGCAAGAATTGTGGCAAGTCAGTAGCAAATTACTAGATATGATGTTTTGTTTACAGGCACCTGACACTTTTTACAGTGACCATCTTTCTCTGATAGCTTCCCAGGTAAAATCTGCATATCTGTAGATATTGGTTTTGGGAGTTTTTTTTTTTTCATTTTGTCTGGACCTGTAGGAAGAAAAGAGTCATTTTAATAATACCTCAAAAAGAGCTTTCCAGGCATACATCATTTTGAACTTTGATTTACAAATTTGTTTATATTGATCTGCTTGTATTTGTTGTCTATTTAATATTCCAGAAAATCAAACCAAACCAAACCAAACCAAACTGTATCAGCTACCTTAACTAATTTTTGTCAAGTTGAAAATAATATGCCAACCTTGCCTACTCTAGAAAATTCACCTGTCTTTAATGACTGTCTTCTGTGCCATTTTGTTATTTCTCAAGTCTCCACCATGCTATTTCTTGCTGTGCTGGTGTGATCTTGAATGGGGTCATATTCAGTATTTGATTGCGTCTGTTTGACAGCTAAGAAAAAGAGATCTGTCAGTGAGGGTAACCAGGCTGGCTTGCTGCGTGAGATCCTATACGATGAGAAACAGCTGAATGATGCACTGGCTCATTCTGACAGGGTCATGTCTGTTGTCAAAGATCTATTTTATGATGATCCAAAGCGATTGAAGGCTGTACCTCATATCACTAGAGCACCTGGGGGAGATGCCGAGAGAAGGTAATTAAAATAAGCTCAGTTAAAAACTGTTAGAATATTCAACTAAGCTTGTTATTGGTATTTGATGTTATGAAATGAGGAGACCTAATTCCTGCAGTGCATGTACTGTAGCTAAAAGCTATACTGCATCAATAACCAACTGTTGGCCAGTCAATTTGCACTAACCGTGACTTTCTATTGCATTACATTCTTACCCTAAATCATATGTACTTTATCTGATGAATTTTGGGGGATCATGAAATTGATCATAAGAAGAGTGCCATCCACAATTTTTCCAACACATGATAAAAGATGTTCATGTCAATTGTCTGCATTATTCTTCTTTATGTGTCTTGAAACTTGTTCCAGGTTTTCCTGTGAAGTACATGTACATACTTTTGTATAATATTTGTCTTTAACTCCTGTACAATGTATATTCCATTTAGATATCATTTTAACTGAAGAACATTCATTAAAGTATCCCTCTTCAGTCTTTACACTTTTCCACCCTTTCTTATTAGACTTCTTAGTTTTAATGTCGTTGTGCATTAGAACACGTCCAGAGCACAAAATACAGAAATGCAAAAATTAAAATGTCTATTTTGACATAATTGGAATAGACTTTCAGCAAAGATCATGCCACAAGAAGATTGTATATCCATTTACAGGGTCTACGTGCTACCTGTGGAATTATCAGTCATTGTTTGAAAAATATGATTTTCAATATTTTTCCATTTTGCGTTCTGTTGCACAATGACATAAAACTTGGACGCCTTAGGTTTTGTAGATTTGCAACTTACAGTCATGGTTGGGGGGGGGGGGGGGGGGGGGGGGGGGGGGGGGGAGGAGGAGGAAGCATCTTGATAGGGGATGATGCACAGTTTAACATGAAATGAACATTTTTCATGTCTCCTTTAAACCATTGCCTGATTTCTCTTCACATGGTTTATCTGTGTTCAGGCGAGCTGGTCCAATCAGTGAAAGAAGCCCACACACTAGCTACTTAGATGTCTTGAGTGAATCTGTCATGGATCCTTCAGCGCTCAACGAATATCAAGAAGAAAACGGTGAGTGACACAACCAGTCGATGATACAGATCTATTCCTGCATTTTAGAAATGAAAAAGAAGTTTAAAGGAGTATTGAGATATGAGGCAACATTGTGGCGCCCCTCATAATCTGAATGCCCCTTAAGTCAGAAAGAAGCGAACAGTGGTAGCATTCCTTTTTTAGTCTGAAGTCAATGACATGTCTTGTTAGAATGTCAAACTTCTATGATCCTATCCGAAGGACGTGATTTTTGTTTATGGTAAGCATTTTCTAGCATTGACATTACTTGGTACTGAATTAGGAATCTGATGATTGAATTGACTTGTGTTTCTGGAATATGGTATTCCAAGTTGATGTTAATATCCTATTTATCGAAATTGATCTTGCGAGATTCCCTTGAGAGAAAGAAAATTGCCCCATTCATCTTGCATTTAGGAACATTAATGTATTTTAGTGAGGATTGTATTTACTTTACCGCTGGCCTGTTATTTTAGGTTGATAAAATTGATTGCATTGCCTGATCACATACAGACTCTGAGGAGGAAGAAGGAACAGAAGATGAAGAGGATGAGGAGGAAGGGGAAGAGTCACCAGTGTTTGACAGTAGGCTGGATGTTGATCGATTCCAGAGTTACATTCACAGAACAGCTGCCGAGGTAAATATAGAAATATGGTCAAATTAGACTAGGCTTTTTATGTTATGTCTTTATTATTGTCTTTACAATGAGAGGTGATTGTTACCATCTCTTTCTATGGGGAAATAAAAATGCAAACTTCAGTGACTAAGTGAATTAAAGGCATTGGCTAACTTTGTGAGCAGCTGATTTAAAAAATTCTCAAACTAAGATGAAACATGTGTATGAGTACTTGTATTTATACTCAAAAACCCTGAAACCAACCATAATTTGGAAGGAAAAGCTGTAAGTTGGACGCAAACCGCGATTTTATTAGCTTTCGTCTCGAGAGACACTGAACTAAGAGGACCGTTTGCGCGAATTAAAAAATACCGTTACTTGCCTTCCGCCGCGTGATACGTCAATACACACAGTGCGGTCCGTTGAGTCATGTGCGCATGCGCACTCCTTACGTTGGGTCTATGCAACCGACCCTCGTATATTTTTCAAACATTGGTTCACATTTCTAATATTTAAAAATACTTCCCGTGGATATTATGCTCTGAAACTTTCACACTGGTATTTTTACACTATAACCCTAATGTTTATCCCATTTTTAAGTAACAAAATGAGATTTTTAAAAAATCATAACAATGTTAGCCAATACCTTTAACTGTAAGTAGATTTTTCTAGCAGTTATTGTTTTGTAATATTTCATTGTCGTCTGTAAAAGCTCGTAAGCTAGTAAATTTTGTCACTCCCATGAGATTAGTACAGGGACCACCGTGACCCTGTTCCACTCGGCAGTGTTTAACTGATGACCGTTCCTCACATCACCTGAGCAATGGTTGATTGTGATTTTATGTCATCAGACATTAATCACTTCTTAGCTGTTCCTGCTAATCATTCTTGTTATCTTCTCTCAATGCTGGGGTCGATGGCAAAGGATGTTGCAGGATGCACGAAAGAGGATTTGCACATTTTCACCCAGACTTACATTTTGACTTGTGTAGAGTTGAATTTATATGAGATCTGGTTTTGCATGTGCAAACATATTTATGATTGTCAATTTATATCTACCCAGCAGACATGTTGTTTTATTCGCATGTGTTTAAAATTCTCACCTTTTCTGCATGATATGAAGTGTGGTCACGATTTCCAGTAGAAATTGTTCATAAAATCCAATGTGAAAACATGATAGAAAAAAAAAAACCATTATGAAGCCACAATCCTTAGCATGACCTTACGGTGTATCCAGCAGAATTAAGTTTCGTAATATTCTCTAGATTGGGAATAAGATTGTATTAGTTAAACACACAATTTATGACATGCAATGTAAAGCCTATGCAGGCTCTATGCAATCATGACATTCTTCTGACATTTGATTATTTTGATTGCAACTCTTATAAATCTTCCTTCTTTTTTCTTTTTTTTACTTCATTTGCAAAGGAAATCTGTTTCATCTGTGTTGCCTTTAGGCCTCTTCTATCATTTTAAATAATTAGGAAATGTTACAACATGATTTTTTTCAAGTACTCCTGAGAAATGCAGTGTGTTTTTCTTTTAACAGCATATTTGTAGGCTGTCTCTTGTGAATAGTCACTCCACCTATTTTGCCCTGTGGCAGAAACGAAGTGAGAAATTCTATCACATTTAACAAATTTCTGTTGAATTTTTAGCAGCCTCATGAAAAGGAAGAAAGAATTCTGCCCAAGCATCAGTCCAACAAAGAAAACATTGGTAAGTCACCAGGGACAAGATTTAAGGAAACATTTGAGAAATTTTCAAGAGGTAACACAGTTTCCAAACATACCCTGTAATTTCAAATTATAGCAAGATTATTAATATGAAAGTTTATTTTATCATTATGTTAGCTACAGTATGCAAAGCTTTCATTGAAATAGATATTCATAAAACTATGTTTAGGGGAAAGTCCACACCAGAAGTTTCACTGTTTCAATAAAAGGAGATGAATTAGAACAGCATTTTTAAAATGAAATGAGCAAAATCGGTCAAAGAATAAGAAAATTACACTCATTTACATTTTCTAGTTAATCACTCTCGGCTCTGCAAAGTGGCAGCACTGATGACATCATGTGCAAGCA
Source organism: Echinometra lucunter (assembly GCA_029962745.1). Lineage (NCBI taxonomy): Eukaryota > Metazoa > Echinodermata > Echinoidea > Camarodonta > Echinometridae > Echinometra > Echinometra lucunter. Next base: position 3,221,876 of record CM057157.1, on the reverse strand, counting down.
GCTCTCCATTCACTTTGTACATGAAATTTCACATTTTCTCAATTTTCTTGGAAATTACACATTTTCTCACCCCGTAGTCAAAGTATGTTATGTAAAAAGCAATTCTTCTGAACATACATTGACTTTGGGGGTTAGAAAATGTGTAACTTCCAAGAAAATTGAGAAAATGTGAAATTTCATGTACAAAGTGAATGGAGACCTGCTCGCACATGATGTCATCAGTGTTGCCAATTTGCAGAGCGGAGAGTAATTTACTAGAAAATGTAAATGAGTGTAATTTTCTTATTTTTTCACCGATTTCGCTCATTTCTTTTTCAAAATGCTGTTCAAATTTAACTCCTTTTATTGAAACAGTGAAACTTCTGGGGTAGACTTCGCCTTTAATAACTGAATGGTATTATTTCTCTGTAATGTCTTAGTTTTATAACATCCTAGGGTGTTTATTGTAGATGTACACAAGTTTTTATCCTGCATACAGCACATGTTGCGATAGTTATACATCTACGTCCTTTTAGCATTAGATCTCATTGACAACAGTGCCTTTGTTTAGATACAAGGATATATCTCTCTAAGTATTTCTATCACATCCCTGCTCCAATCAAAGAGTTACAGACCTTGCCAGACTAAGATGTATGCCTTTGAAGAATGTAAGTTGTTTATTAGTAGCATAATGTAGCGCCCTCTCATGTCTCAGACCCAGCTACACCAGAGAAGTCTCCCCTTAGCACCAAACAACAAAAGGCTCTCAACAATACTGCCAAGGCTAAAAAGAAAATGAAGTCAAGATCAAAAGCAGAAGGTGAAAGCTTACTACTAAACATCACTCAAAAAACCAAACCTGAAGACCTCCGAATGGTGAATATCTTCTCCTTAACTTAACTTTTGTATTGATATATCTTATAACTCATATAACCCCCTTTTGTGTTTATATTTTATAATTCTTACCCCTCTTGTATGTTCATTCTATCCTAGAGATTGTTTATTCTTGTCTCTTTCCTGCACAGTTTCCTTTCTATTGTTAACTTCAATGACTTGTCACAAAAATGAATGTAATAACATATTCCCTTGCATTAACAAAAGATTTGTTTTGAGACTTTCGTTTTCTTCAGAATTTAATCAAACAGAAATATTTCATTCTTCCTCTTCTCTAGTTTCAGAAGATCAATATAAGTATTCTGTTTGAACATATTGCCAATAGTTCACCAATATACGTGCAAATATTTGATCTCTTTGCATTTGGTAGTTCAAGGTGACATTGCCCATTTTACTAGCAGTTTTTTTTATGCATGCCGATAATATTTCTGTCATGACTTTTGAGAAAGAATTTCTAGAGAGAGCTTGTAGTTGCAAGGGTACACTTAATATTTTGTCCAAGTACATGTGGCCAAAATAGTGCCTAAAGATTCATCCTGGAATAAACCAACTGCCATTTTCTAGTGAAAAATATATGACATTGATAAATGTTTTGGTTACCTACGTACCTTTGACCATTTAACGCAGTTATGTGTTTGCAAACATCTTGAAATAGACACTTTGAGTCCTGAATTATTTGTTCATCACTAATCAAACACATTAGACCAATAAAACATTGGTCTTTGGTACACACTATGCATTACATAAACATGCTTCCAATTAAATAGAGGACTAAAGCTACACCCAGCTTATTTATAATGTACAGTTTTGGCATAACTTGCTAGCCAAAGAATGCAGACTTCCAGTGGCCCTGTTCCTACCTGTTCATCTTGTACCATTATGTCATCTCTATATTATTTGACTTCCACACAGTATATGGGTGAGCTGATGACAGCCTGCAATGCCTTTGATAGAACTAGAGGTGAAACAGAATCCAGTGATGTCAGTCATACCTTCAGTACTGGTTTTCCTCAGCTGAGTGGATACACTGCTTTCTTAGTTCAGACCCTCACCAAGATTCTCAAGCACCTCAATGAGGTAGGCTTCTGTGGATACATTCACTTACATTAATGTGTTATAATTTTGTAATGATTCCACCTAAACTTTCCTTTATTAAATGTGACATTGAAATGGCATTATCTGTCCACAGGGATATGGGTGGGAAGTTCATGAACAAAAAATGTTTTGTATACATGTACCTGTATTCCAGTATAACTCAAGTACATGAAGTTATGTTTTCACATATGAATCATAAAATGGACATATGTTAAATACAAATTGTCATGCATGATCAATGTACACTTTGCTGCAAATATACTTTTAAAATGTATGGTAAAAGAAATGAAGCATTATCCATACCACTTCATGTCTGTTTTTTATCTCGATTTTCTTTTCCTCTCGTGTATTGGCTATTGTCAGTAGCTGTTTTTGTATTTCTGTTCAGTATTTGGGATGTGTGTTATTTTGTTTATTTCTAAGTTTTATTGTATTAAAACTGTAGAGGGAAACACAGATTTTACAGGAGAGAGAATCACGAAGAAGACTGGAAGAAGAGATGATTCAACAGAGACAGATCATTGATGCTATGACTGTGGTAAGTAGAAATGTTTTGAAATTTGTTAATTTTCAGGAGAGGGAGATGGGGGGGGGGGAGATTTGAATTAATCATAATACTTTTTCCTCTCGTATATTTGTATGGAAGGTCTATCATTATTTGTCGACTTATCTTTAATAATATTTTTTGTATATATAATTACTTGCTTGTATTTCACCCTTTCAATATAATGTTAAATCCTATCATAATTCATAATCTTGGAACTCCAGCTAGGAGATCTTCATTTTCATTTTCATTTTCTGTTTCTTTATTAATCATTATTTTCAGTATCTGTTCGTATGCAACCAAATTTCATGTTCAATGTAATAATGTTTAATTTTCTTATGTCTTGTTAATTTTCGCCTTGTACTGCCCTGTTAAGGCAATATCCTAGGCTCATTGTTTTTACATGCTTTTATCTGGAATTATTTTCATTAAATGAAGTATGTGATTAAAAAGGAAAAAAACCCATTTCATTAATGTTTGTTCCCCCCCCCCCATTTGATATTCAGATTGATACAACCCGCCAGTATGAGCTTGTATTTAGAGGAATCTTTCATATGCTATCGAAGTAGAAGCTTCCATGTTTACTATGACATTTTAGTATTTGTAGTGTTTTCATCATCGTGTGCTCCATCATCATCATTTCCATTTATTGTCTGTTTTCCTAATCCGTTGGATTTAACATCTAATTGTGGCACACTTCTGTTGGATCCAGTCCCAAACATTCATATTCAAAAGGGTTGGGAATTTTTTATTCTCATCTGCTTGTGCTCCATCATTGACTGTTTTTGAAGAATGAGAGTTTTGACTCTTTTTTTTTTTTCTCTCTCTTTCAATTTAGGATCTGATGCAGTCTCAGGAGCTGAACATGAAGATCCAATCTGAAGCTAGAAAACAGATCAATCAGATGGAACAGAGGCTACAGATTGTAGAGGTAAGACTGTATCACTTTTATTCTCTAGAATGCATTTGCCTTGCTTGGCAGAGGTTCCATCTTCTGTTCCCGATCCATACAGTCATGAAACCATGATTGTAGGTTACAATCAAGCTATGGGTAAGTAGATGTAGAGATCATGAGATAGGGGTTTCTTTAATATGCGTTCATTGTCAAACTAAAAGAGCATGCTTGTCTTGAAAAACTGAATTTTCTACCTTTCAAGATCACAGGCTGTTAAGAGCCGAAATTCTCTGTCTGAGCACTTGTAGTATTTCTCATGTTATTTCTTTGCTGGACATGGTTTTCTGTGGAGAATGGTCAAAGGACTTTCCTGAATTGTATTTGCTGCTTGTAAAATAGCAAAAAGTGATGATTCTAAGTATTTTTTTTTCTTTATTTTTGTCTTTTCAGCATTTGCTGGCTAGCAGAGAATTTTCAGAGGATAGTGTGTTAGCACCTACAGCTGGAAAAGATAAGGAAGGTATGTTGAGAGTTTTGGGGACCATTTCAAAATTTACATTCTTTTGACCATTTATTGTGTCATAATAAGCTTTGCACGAACAGTTGTGAGGGTTTGACAGAAACCCAAGAATGAACAACAACTAAAATACATGTGGTGTGTAATTACTATGTTTGGCTTCCCTCTGCCCCTCAGATTAGGGGAGGATTTCATCAGGTGTCTTGTCAGTGATTTTTACCGACAAATTTGCTCTCAGCCAATCAGATGCAAGGATTTCAATAGCTCATAACATTTGTCGGTAAAAATCACTGACAAGGCACTTGATGAAACGCTCCCCAGTGATCACATGCCGTGTAAACACATCTGTATGAGTTCACCTGCATTAATTAATTGTTTTGTGTTCATTTACCCATGAGCTCATTAGCTATATGCTATTACTTTGCAATACTTTACATTCTGTCTGTCAGCAGATGTTCCAGAACAAGGTCAGACTGTAAGTCAGCATCAAGAGTCAAAGCCAGTGCCTACAGCATCTACAGCAACCACTGTTTATTCAGCTAATTCGAGTGAAAACCAATCCGTTCAACCACTTGGTATCATTTCTGGTAGTTCTACAATGACTTCATCAGCCCCAGTTTCATTGCCAGCCGCCTTGGAACAACCAATATTGCCAAGCAATAAAACAATGCATACCACAGCAGCAGGGAAGACTGAGAGTATGCTCAGCACATCACTTGCACAGTCCTCTGTACATGTACCTCAGGTCTCGAAAGGAACTGATGCTTCTGTCCAAAAGGTCACTTCTGGCCATCAAGTTCCTCAGTTAAGCCAGCACACCTTGGAAAGGTTGATGTATTCTCGTCCTGCACAGGGGACTGGCAATGTCCACTTGGCAGAAAATCTTAGAAACGTTCAGACCAATGTACCTAGTGGTATTCAAAGCAGGGATTTGTTACAGTCAGATGATGCCCAAAGACCTGTTTATGGAATGGGTAGTAGAGTGTTTCATGTGTCATCGATGTTGCCTTCCAATGCGCAGAAAGGTAGAGATCCCATCTCACAGGGAAGCAGTTCATCAAACTCAGCTTCAGGTGTCTTTAATAGTTCAAGACTTAAGAAACAAGATACCTTGGGGGCTACTTCTGCTCAGCACCTCCATCCTATCCAGCCTGCAATGCTCTTATCTCCACCCAGGCAGAAGGATAGGAGAGATTTCATCAAGCCACCTGGCTACCAGTCCCAACCTCAAACAGCTGTATCACATGGCCTCACTTCTGCAGGAATGACTGCCACAAGTATCGGCTCCAACTTACCTAGTAGCCTCAAGGTGTCCGCTCATCAGTCTCATGCTTTGTCCTTAGAGAATAGGTCACAGTTCTCTAGTGGCCGTAAAGCTCCACCAAGTCAGTCAGGGCATCCTCCACAGCATCCATTGCTCAACAATTACACCTCCAACCTGAATGGTGAGAAGGAAGGAGCACCTTCAGTCATTTCTATCGACAGCTCGTCCACACGATATCTTTCCCTCCCTAGTGACCATGGTAAAACCAACATCATCAAGAACATCCTGCACCCAGAAACTTCTGATAATGTCAGCAGACCCTACCCGGGGCATGCTCACCCAGGCAGGGTAGGGCCAAACGGTCAAGACCATCAACAACAACAGCACCCCTCCAGGAATGGTCATCCCATTACCATGGAAACTGTCTATGAAGCATCCCTGGATGGCTCAGTGGATCCTAGAGGAGACGATACATCCGTTGATCTGAATGAGAAGATAGCATCATTGTCCAGACAGCGTGTAGAGGCTCAAGCCAGACTGGAGCAGCTCAAAGAAGTTTATGGTGCAGAGACCAGAGTGACTGCACCTCAGAGACCTACTACAAGTGGAGGAGAAGCTACAGACAACAGGATGTCTGCCAAGTATACAGGTATGGTATGATCCTTGGGAGGTATTATTTATCATAATCCCATTTTTCCAGTAGGTTTTGGGGGAAAAAAGAAATCTTAAGTTACCATTTAAGACACATATTTGGAATTTTTAGTCTCTATTTTGTTTCATTTACAATTTCCAATGGGACTGGCTTGTATAATTAAATTAATGCTTCTGTTTCAAATTTTGGGAAAAAGGAATGCAATTTTTAGTCAAAAATTGTAGTTCAACATTTGCACACTTTTTAGGAACTGCAGTCAATAAGGGGTTTTGGGGGTTTTTCATTGATATTGCTTGTTTGGGGTTTTTCATTGATATTGCATGTGAATGCTTATTTGTGGGAAACATGGAAGGGTCGAATTGAAAACATTTCCAGCTCAAATTACGTTGATTTATCCTTACGGCAGTTTTGCTCAGACAACTCAGGCTATATCAATTTCCTGTGAAATTAGCATATCAGAATTTTCCAAACAATGTGAGGAAGATTTTAATCATTGCTTGTCAGTGAGACAGATAGCTTGGAGTATTTGGGAAGTTGCAAAGAAAGACCAATTCACAGTTAATGCTTTCTCCTTTTTTATGTTTATTCATTTATTCATTAATATATTATTAGTAGTATATTTATTCATTTATTTATGCATTTCTTTATCTATTTGTTTGGAAACTGTTAGGAGTTCTGATTGGTGATTCACCCCCTGTTTCACCAATAGCAAGAGAGCTGCCATCACAGAGACCTGTACCCACTGGAACATCCAATGTTGCATCAGAGGGGAGGACCATCCATGTGTCTATGCCCAAGCTCAATGAACTTGAAATCTCTGCAACAAGTACACCAGCATCCAAGAGGTAATCATTGAAGTGGTATTAGGTTTATTTTGCTAACCTTGCTGCCAGGAGCCAATACACTGAATGCAAGGTCATAACCAGACATTGTAATAGGTGGTGAGTCACAGTGTGCTGTTGGATGGTATTGTGTGTAGAGACTGTTAGTTTGAGAATTCTTTGTTAGGGTTCACAATTTCAAATGTACATGCAGAATACCTTTTTAAAATATTTTAAAAATAAGCATTTTGCCCAGCAGTTTTGGGATTTCTATTGAAATCTTTTTTAGATTATTCCTGCAATGTTTCAACAACTAGAGATATGTAGTTAAAGTAAATGAACGTGCATTACATAGATGTTTCCTTTGTTGGATTCTGTCAGAGTCTACATGATGGGGTATCCCTTTGTCAGTTTTCACAGGAAGGCAGCTTACTAGGAATGAAGCAGAGTCGATATCTTCACGATAACCAAGATCAAATTTTACCCCCATTTTTTTTTTCTCATTAAAAAAAAAGAAAATTATTATGCTTTGTGTTTGATTTGTAACGTAATATCTGTTTCCAAATCATTTGCTTTTAGAACATCCACTGGAAGTGGCGGCCCCTCCCCTAACATCAACCAGAATGACTGGAAAACTCCTATTAAGGTACGTTCAATCTTATTTTTATATATCTTTAGTTGTTTCTCTTGATCTATCTGACTCTCTTTCTCTCTGTCCCTGTCTCTCATCATCATGTCACCTGATTTCCCTGTCTTTATTTTATCATCTTATTTTTGAATAATTATGATTTCTAGATTTATTTTGATTTCGTAGATCTACGTATATGCGCAACATGTATTTACCAGAATCAAATTTTAGCTATATTTTGTCCTTTGCAGTTAGTCTTGTTTTGATCATTTTTTCCCCCTCATTATTATGCCTCCATCCATTTATTAAAGGTGATGCCAGAGGCGTTATGTTTTCAGGTTGTCTTTCTGTCTGTCCGTCCATTTGTCTGACTATTCTTCTTTTTCATTAGAATAATATCTCAAGACCCATTTGAGGTATGAAATCCAAACTTGATACAAGAATGCATCACCACAGGAAGATGATCTGATTGGATTTGGGCTATGTAGGTCAAAGGTCACAGAGGTCAATTCCAAGATTTTGGGTGTTAGCTTTTTGATGCAATACAGTGGAAAATCAGTACCGGTATAAAGAGATCTGATATAACAATATTCCTGCTATAAGAAGGTCATATTCCAGTCCCAGCTCTTAATGTTTCATTGTTTTTTTTAACCTGATATAACGAGATTCCTTCTTTAACAAGGTAATTTTGATGTTCCCATGGGCCTCATTATACTGATTTCCAGTACCTCTGTTACCTTTGACCTGCATAGCCCCAATATTCCAGTCCTAGCTCTTAATGTTTCATTGTTTTTTAACCCTGATATAACGAGATTCCTGCTTTAACAAGGTAATTTTGATGTTCCCGTGGACCTCATTATACTGATTTCCAGTATCTCAAAAACCATCTGAGGTGTGAACTTCAAACTTGACCCCATTGTGTATAACCATACTGAGGCAAATCGATCACATTTTATGTTTAGTTAGTCAAAAGTCAAAGGTCATGGAGGTCAGTATGCGTAAAAATAAAGATTTGTTAGTTTTGGTATCAACTATTTTGTATGCATGACTGAGGAGACAAAATGATCAGACTTTTGGCTCAGTGAAAGGTCAGAGTGGTCATTTATCATGCAATTATTGGGGGGGGGGGATATACTTTGACTAAAATGTGTAACTTCCAAGAATATTGAGAAAATGTGAAATTGCATTTACAAAGTGAATGGAAACCTGCTTGCATATGATGTCATCAGTGTTGCCAATTTGCAGAGCCAAGAGTAATTTACTAGAAGATGTAAATGAGTGTAATTTTCTTATTCTTTGACCGATTTTACTCATTTCTTTTTTAAAATACTGTTCAAATTTATCTCCTTTTATTGAAACAGTGAAACTTCCAGGGTGGACTTTCCCTTTAATGACTGTATTCTTTACTCAATATGTTTTCTCTGAAAGTCTGTATGATCTGTGTACCTGTAAAGGGAAAAGTTGTTTCAGAGCATTAATGAGCATCTCCTTTAAACATGCCATTGTTTGCAGGATTCCCCAGGGAAGGAGCAATTTTTTGCTCTCAAGGCCCACATCTCAACTTGACATAACTCCCATCATCTCTCGAGCTTGATCATGCTGGGAAAGAGCGATTCTTTGCTCTCAAGGCCCACATCTCAACTTGACATAACTCCCATCATCTCTCGAGCTTGATCATGCTGGGAAAGAGCGATTCTTTGCTCTCAAGGCCCACATCTCAACTTGACATAACTCCCATCATCTCTCGAGCTTGATCATGCTGGGAAAGGGCAATTCTTTGCTCTCAAGGCCCACATCTCAACTTGACATAACTCCCATCATCTCTCGAGCTTGATCATGCTGGGAAAGAGCGATTCTTTGCTCTCAAGGCCCACATCTCAACTTGACATAACTCCCATCATCTCTCGAGCTTGATCATGCTGGGAAAGAGCAATTCTTTGCTCTCAAGGCCCACATCTCAACTTGACATAACTCCCATCATCTCTCAAGCTTGATCATCCTGGGAAAGAGCAATTCTTTGCTCTCAAGGCCAACATCTCAATTTGACATAACTCACATCCACGGTTCTCACTAGAAAAAATTCCACACATGGTTCCCACTCTGCGCAAACCGTGGAAGTTTCTGAATTTTTACGGAATGACACGTAAAGTTAGGTGTGGCGGCAGTATATGATATAGTAAAAGGATGAAAAATACTTCTTGGTAAGCAGGAGTTGTCTACTAATGGCATAAAAGTAAAAATACATTGCCAAAAAGCAAAGCAATTTGTGACATTTATCATTATTGTTAGGGATATATTCTCCAATATTTTTTTTACCCTTGTTGCCATGCATGGTGCAGCGATTTCACACATGGTTCTTCCTTGTCTGAAACCCTTTACGCATGGTATCGGAACCATGGGTGTTATGTACTGGCGAGAACCATGCAGTCACATCATCTCTCCAGCTTGATCATCCTAAGGTGATCCTAAGGTAATCCCAAGACTATTATCTTGCTCTTGGTGGTCACCTATCACCCAAGACCACTGGTTAAGAATAGGTACTGTACTTTACTCATGGTAAAAGTGTTCTTTTAACCCTTTAAGCACGATTTGATTTAGGTATAACACACATTTTCCATAGACCCCAGCCCGAGTTATCTCGGGCTTAGTCTTCAACGGGTTAAAACAGGTTTTAAACGAAGGTTTAGTTCTGGCAATGGGAAGAATAATGTAGTTAAGATGAGCAAAACAGCGTAGCACGGTAAGAGTCATAAGACACATGTAGAAGGCAAACAATACAAACAACAATTTGCACTTTGCTTTCCAGGGGGGTGTTTCACAAAGACTAGGATTGACTCAAATTGCTCTTAACTATGCTGGCCATTCATGCCACTGTTTGCTTTCACCATCGGTCTCTCATGGAGTGCGCAAATCATTGTGAAAAATTTGAAGAATTTACATTTTTGTTTTCTTCATCAGTGAACTATAAAAAAAATTATAAATTCTGCAGATTTTTAACAATGATTTGCAAATCCTTCGAGAGATCCATGGTGAAATAAAACAGTGGCATGAATGGCCAGCCAAAGTTAAGTGCGATTTTAGTCAATCTTAGTCTTTGTGAAACACCCCCCTGATGTGTCTTTTCATGCCACTATATTTTTGCTAGGCTAACATCAGTTTATCATTCTTTTGTACTCTTGTGGAAGATAATAATAGTAGCAATATTCCTTTGAAGTGGTACTCTCATATTTTCAATGGGACTGGAAATGATTTACAACTCTCATTCGAATGCTGGAGCCACATGTTTGAGAGTCCCATGTAACTTTAACTGTGTCCAGTGTTTTCAAAATCAAATTACAAAGGAACATTTTAACAAATAGGGTAATAAAAATCATACCGATATGCAAATCAGTCTAAAGAAAAACCCAAGATAAAACAGAACTTCTTAAGATATTATTGAATGTAAAATTGATATTCCTAAAAAGAAAAAGGAAATTACTTACGACTAATCCAAACCAACAAGCTAAGAGAGCAGAATTAAAATGATTTAAGGATATGATAACAAAAAATGAATTAAGTGGGAGGGTTATGACAGATACATTTATTACAATGTGTTTGGATAGCTTGTCTTTTGCAGTGTTACCTTATATTTCTCAATAAACCATGAGATTGTTTTATCACTCAAATTGAGTATTTGTTCATATACAATGTACTGTACATTTATATTTTTCCAGTATTATGTATGTCTTTGAAGTCCATAATTTCATTCTAAACATGCTATCAATTATTGTTAATTGTTCTTCCTATAACAAAGCCAGGTTGATAGTTATTGCATGTACAGTGAAAAATAGATATAAGAGATCTGGGGGGGTGTAAAAAATACAATCAATCTTACAATTGATATCAATCGTAAGTCTGTGGCAAACCATGTACTAAAGAGATACAATCGATTGTAAGATTGATTGTATTTTTTACGTTACACCCCCCCTGATATAACAATATTCCTGATATAACAAGGTAATATTTTGGACCCAGCTCTTATATTCTATTGTTTTTTAACCCTGATATAACAAGATTCCTGCTATAACAAGGTAATTATGATGGTCCCAAGGATCTCATTATACCGAGTTTTCACTGTACATACATGAAATGAATGATTGTGACCTGAAATTTTTGTAAATCTTCACAATGATATTAATATTAAAAATATGAAGTTGTTTGTATAATTATCTATGCATATTATATCATGTTTTTAACTTTGGCGTTTCAAAAAAAAAATAAATCAAAATAAAATGTATTTATGTACACTCATGATAAAAATTTGTGGAATCATAGTTATTTGCCTGTTTAAAATTTTCATTTTTTCTTGAAAAAAATAGCCATATCTTGCTTTTAAGGATCAATGCTGCTTTATGTACTGTTACTACTGTTGCTATAGTGTAAGGGCAGGGGAGCTGGAGTAAAGAGGGACACAATGCCTTTCCATTCCCACAGAAAAATAAAATATGTGTCATTCCATTCTCCTGAATGCGACCATAACTTATGCAAGCAATGGCTTTTTTCCCCTCAGAATTATTACAAAGAAAGGAGACACTCTTCAAGTACTTAAAAAATAGCAGGGGGATGAAACTGTGCCCCTACCCCCCTGGGAGCACTGCCTCTGTATGTAGGTGTGTGTGTGTGGGTGTGTGTGTGTGTTTGGACCTTATTGCTATAGTTAGTGCGATAATCTTAATTTCTGATAGGCCAATGAAACATTTACAAATGGAAGAATGTGTCAAGAATTAGCCATGATAGTAAATTATTGTCTGTTTGATATACCCCCCCCCCCCTCCACCCCCACTTTCCTTTTTTGTTTTCTTTTTTTTTTTTATTCATTTGTTTCTGAATTCATAGAGACCCCTTGTTTCCTTCCCTGGTGCATCACCTATCCTATCTGCCTTCTCTACTTTTTACATAGCCAACTCGTCAGTTTTAAACTACCAAACGCTGTTGGGCGCCACTCCTCATTATGGCCACTGCCGTATCATAAAAATCTCTGTCCTGTCTGCCCTCTCCCGAAACTTTGGTACAATCGAAGTTTATTAACGCTATCAGAGCTATGCCTATCATGTTATACCGCCATCTTGTGGCAGTAATGTTCTTAATGTTCTATTCACTTCATGATCGGGACAAACCATAGAACTATATGGCGTCTTATGTTTCTGTGGGACAAACAACAACGATTACAAGTGGATACCTACATGTTTGTCGGACACCGGTTTTACCGTCGAACAGGGTCTTTTGATCTAGGCCGAATCAAGACCATGTTCGACTGTTAAACCGCTGTAAATAAAATATTTCTTAAAGGAAACAAAAAAGCACAAACAAAATACAAAATCGGAACACCTCCCGCCCCTCAAAAAAGAATTCAAAGATGAAAACAAAATGTGGAGCAGTATGAATATTAAAGTCGTTATATATTTGTTATCGTGGTGATAAATTCATTTGACAGCCAAACTTTATGCACGATTAGACATTTCTTTACTTCCTCATTGTTTCCTCACTATTTCCTTCTTTCACTGGATATTATTTAAGGTTTTATAAAAACAAACAGCAGATCCAATAATTTTATTCTCTCATATACAACATGGATTGTTTCAGCAGTTTTGTTTACAAGTTCAGTCGAATCGCCACAAATTGATAATTTTCCTTTAAGAGAAAATACCTGCATAAATATATCCTGTGGCAAAATTTCAAACGGGGAACTTTTGCTTGAAAACAGTAACGTTTTAAGTTTCAATAGTCCATGTTTTATGCGCCTTCGTGCATTCATAAGTATGAGTTCATCCTCGACATTGTTTTCCTTTTGTTTTGTTTTGTGTTGTTTTGTTACGTGTGTGCTTTATTGGGGGGGGGGCGGGAGGGGGTTCACTTATCCGAGCTTAGGCAAAGAAAGGCTTCCAACCAACATATTAGTTTATTCTCAAAAACATTAATTCACTGACAATATAGTAGTCAAGACTTGAGCATATTGCATTTCAAAACTTTTTTGCAACGGTATAACATATAAACATTACAATACTGGGATTATTACTTTGCAAAGTTCAACTATGAACCTTCAAGTACGACCTTTTCTGTCTCGAGTTATATCGAGCGAGTCCAGTATGCACCTGTCGTCCAGATGTTAGGTGACTGAGGTAGGAGGGTTTGTGGTCTTGTTTGAATGCAGGTTATCAATTATACCATACTTTATATCTCGGGTTATCGCACACACTTGGGTGCCGTCAATCAAAGTTTGACACGAGGCGATATTTTTCTGTTTTTGTGGCATCTGAATGCCCCAAAAGTGCTGTAGGAATATAATTTCAGAGTGCTTTGAAGAAATGACCATGTAAGGAAATCATCATATAAAAGCATGCTTCGGAAGAGTTCGTCAGACTGTACTAAGGTCTTTTATTCAGCATAAAACGGGCGGAGCTACAGGGGGCAGGTCCGACCGCCCCCATGATTTTTTTAAGTGATTAAAAGGGAGGAAAAAGAAGAAAAAAAGAGGGGGTGGGGAGAAGAAAGAAGAGTTTGGGTAAAGAGAAGGTTGGGTCATGCAACTAATACCCCTATTCGTTCATTTAAAACTTAAATAAACTCACCTTTGGGTCATCTTTCCCCCTATCAAAATATCCTGGCGCCGCCCCTGTATACAAATGTATTTTAAAAATCAAACGAAGATTACACAGACTGATACTAATGACATAAACAGATGAAGAATACCTTCTTCAGGCAATGTTTTCATTTAATTCATCATACAGTCATGTGCCAATATTATGGGATGATTTTTTTTAATATTTTGTATTGATCCGTGGAATAATTAAATCCTTAATTTCTTTAATCATTCGAAAGAGGGTTGAAAAAAAAAACGTCACGTAAAATGTAATGGGGGGGGGGGGTGGGCAAGGAGGAGGAAAAAAATATGAGTTGATTTACTTTAAGTAGGAAGACGTAGCGTAGAGATGAACTCAAAGATAGAGAGGAAGGGAGTGAGAGATAAGGGGTTGATGTACATGACTGAGGGGGCAAGATGGAGGAGTAGAGAAAAGGGAGGGAAAGAGAATTTTTTAAAAAGGAGAGCGGGGTTAAACCTATTTGTACGGGGGGGGGGGGTCCTCTAAACAATTTCCGCCGCGTAGTTCGAACCGCTGCATTTTAAGCCACTCCACTTTCTGACTTTTTTCTATTGAAATCTTTCCCATCTTTTGACACCAAGTTTACGATAATCGGTCCTACCGTTACTAAGTCATAGGCCTATAAATATGTGACCTTTCGTGACCTCATGTCAGCCCGAAAACGGAAAATTTCTTAATTTTATGTACAAAGCTAATTGGAGAGTACATATCTCCATTATTACTTGACAATTAAAAGCTGTTAATATAATATTTTCACACTGAATAGTGGTCCACATAACACCCCAAAACAGCAAACTTTAAAAAGCAATACAAAAAGATATACACAAGAAATTTATAAAACAATAGAACACAGGCTTTCTTCTTTTCTTTTTTTTTTTTTCGTTTATGATGTTTCAAAGTTAATTCCTTCATAGTATTTTCATCTCCATGGCTTTGCATTACTTGATTATCACTCAAAATATGTTTTACGCATATAATTTGCATAAATTATCATATTAAATCGAGAATAAAGACTTGCATAAAAGTACAGTGGACGTGTGTTCTTTTCGAGTTCCGTTCAAAACTTCACGGCTAACAGTCATGCCGTGGCCGAGATAAGGGGGGGGGGGGAGGCTCTGAGCCTCCCCACCCTCTGTCTTTCCTAAGCTTGAAATAGCCCAGTGCAGAGGGGCGAGAGAATATACACAAGATAATCAACACTTACAGATTTTTTCTTGTAAACTGGCTTTGAATTTCTTCTAGTGCATTCGCACCTGTGCACCATCAGACTTATAACCTGCGTGTCATATTTTTTCACTGTGTATTATTAAAGACAAAGCAAAATTAAAAAAAATAATAACTTTACTGATCATGCTGAGAACTATTTAGCTCTTGAAAGCAGTTTGTTACAAGCCAGTTTTCTAAATTCCTTTGGGGAAAATGCAGGGGTGTTCAGCTTGAGTCTTGCTCCATTGCATCGAATGATTAAAATGGTAATAAATGTGGGCCTATTTGTCTTTGTAAAGACTGAAGCTAAGAAGTGTTTGATACTGACAAGTATCGATGGAATACCCCACAAGGAGATATGAGAGGCAGTAGCAACGAGCTTCACTCTGGGAATAAATCAGTTGACCTCAGATCAGCTTGGTGTAAACGCGGGCAAAAAATGATAGTCAAACAGAGAGAGAGGAAAGTTTATTGACATAAAGCGTTCTGTGCGCGTGTGCTGGGTGATACGAGAAAGGTCTCCCGGTGATGTGGTGAAAGCATTATGACGAACTTGACAAGGGCTTATTTTTCATTCCATAATCAGGGAGAGAAGCTGTTTTTCTTTTTACGGTTTTATAATTATGCAAAGAGGTATGGGTACATGATACTTTTCAGTGTTCAAAAAACCTTAATCTGTGTCTGTTGTAAGAGACAGCGTAAAAAATATAGCTATTATGTCCATTAATGATTGATAATAAAAAGAAGAAAATCATATTAATTTTTAGGAACATGAAGTAGTGCAAATTGTCTGACTCCATCGTGTGAACCTGGTCATCACCATCAAATGAAATGAGCCGTTCGATCTCCTGAGTAATATAAAAAATACACCAAATCTGTATGAAAAATTGAAACTTAAAGAGAGATTTGAAAGAGGGAGAAGAAGAAGAGGAAGATAAGAGCTACTCAAAGAGAGACAGAGACAGAGAGAGAGAGAGACAGAGAGAGAGAGAAAGAGAGAGAGAGGAAGTGAGAGGGGGATGATCTTGAGTGATCAACATAAATAAAAGAAAATAAAATAAAAACGGTATCATGGTCTAAACAGTTGTCTCTCGGGATGTGGTATTTGTATTAGATCAGAAAATGGAAATCAGTTGTGAATGCAGATCGTGATATTGTTTTGCTGTTTTCCATATGATTTTACTGGTTTCCAGTGCATTAATATCAAAAGGAAAAAAAAAATGGAACATAATTGATAGATCCAAAGGATGACATACGCGCTACTGATGTCACTGCGTACAAGGCGATTGCTTGGGGACGGTCCAAACAGTTTTTATAAATGTACATCCCCTTGCCCATAGCTTCATGGACCCCGCTTCTATACATCCAGATATGTGTTGTCCTTACTAGGAAGAAGAACGGTGAGGAAACATGAAGAAACATAGGGGCAATTATCCCTGCCGAAAAATTGAAAAATTTCAGACCAAACAAAAATATATCGAGAGCCTCCCCCCCCCCCCCCCACCCTGTATAGTGACCTCAATACATGTAAGTTGTTCCCTTCCTATCCTTTTTTAAGGCTTAGAAATTTTGCCCCTCCCAACATGCCTAAGAAAAAGGTCGACTGAATACACCACTGGGTGTCTTCTATTATACTGTCCTCTTCTACCAGTTCTACTGTCCGCCCTAAACCATTCCACTGAGGAGTGCTCTCTGCATGCGCCAAAATACAATGCTGTTAGAATAAACGTAACCTTTCCGGCGTCTGGCTGCGATTTGTCGGTCGAGGAATATCAAACACGTTGAACTCTCTTTGTTGTTCTAGATCATGTTCCTGCTGCTGTATGTGATGATGTGATCATTATCTATTCCAGACAGCTGAAGCTCCCGTGTAATATTAACATGAATAAGGATTGCATATTAAACGCGAGGATAAACTGTCGATGGAGTGGTGGAGGTTGATTTTTGTTAGAGGATGAAATCATTGTTTTCTTCATGGTGTGAACGCGTCTTATTGTAACAATGGAACGGTACTGTGTAATCAGTACACTTCTACTTTTCTTTTGTTTCCAGTTGTCTTTTGAGAGAGGACTCCCGCCAAGAGCTCCAGACTTAAAACTGCTCCTTGCTTCAGGAATAAATATCTCCTTCCCAGATGAACCTCGCCAGCTGGAATTTGCGGATTACCCTCAATCTGATGGCTTAGTCAGCCAGCCCCGTCCGGCAGACGATCCGCTGCCTCTTCCTCTGCTCCAGTCACTTTCCTACCTTGATATAGACTTCGAGCGCTCCCATCATGAGCTTTACGAGGCTCTCTGGAGGAATGCAGACGTCCCCATGGATACATCATCTGCTACTAAGATAGATGTCCTTGGTTATCTTCTCAAGAAACAAGTCGAGAAACTCCGTCGCGTCAGCAATGGTCAAGTCGAATTGGTGTTTCTCGTTGACAGCTCGGCGAGCGTTGGTATTGAGAATTTTTTCAATGAGCTCAAATTTGTGAAGAAACTTTTGGCCGACTTTACGGTAGCGGCTGATGCGACACGCGTAGCCATTATCACATTTTCATCTAAACATCGAGTTGAGTTAAATGTCAATCAACTGGATGATAGTATCCCGGGGAAACATCATCATAAATGTGCTCTCTTGAATGAAGATCTTCCCAAAATCACATACGTCGGTGGTGGAACGTACACCAAAGGAGCTTTCGAACTTGCCAAGGTATAGATTATTACATTGTCATATTCAAACAAATCAACTTTAGCGTGAACTTATTCTAGAAAGAATCTAACTTCTTTCTTTCTTTCGTTCCTTTTTTTAATAAGGAAAGTTGATATTCATGAAGGGAGAAAGTCAAAACCTAGTGATGTCATTCAAAAGGAAGGAGCAACTATTAAAAACTAGTTTTATCCATCGACCAACATCACTCACTTTTGGAACTTTTGGGAAAAAAAATACCCTTGGAACCTCTCGAGTATATGGTTAAACTACAAAAAAATATACCCCTTCTCCTTATTCTCTGTCCTTTCTGGCTTATTTGACACCCTAAATGCGTCACGCATTTCATGTAACTCAATCCTTTAAAAGAAAACCTACCCTTTTCACGCTTTTTTCTAGCGGGGGGGGGGGGGGGGGGTCGAGCGTAGGTACAGCAATCTATCGTACCCCGGGGTTTGAGGATGGTCAAAGTGCTCGAGTCAGGAAAACTAAAATGTCATTTCAGAATAATTTTCTACATCATACAGCCTTGTATAGTGTGAATTGTAGGGATGATTCTTGCGGGGCATTAATCTCTAGGTGTCATGAATAATAGTGACAACCTGTCACCTCTTGATATAAAAGATCCCTATGAAATTGTCCTGTTAAGATGAATTAGTAGAATATGACTGATCGGACCCTGAGATGAGACGATCATGTGAGATGTAGGCATATTAATGATTAGTGTTTCTTTCGAGGAAGGAAGATTGCGTCCAATCGATTTCCGGGTGACCCGAAATCGTATAGACTTTATGCAAGTGTTGATGCCTTCGACAACTTGGACATGGACCATTAGCGTAAATCCCGGGGGGGGGGGGGATGGGGGATATATCCCCCCCCCCCCACTTTTTTGAGAGAGGGGATGGTGTGTGCAAATATCCCCCACACACACTTCTTAAGGAAAAAACGATATCTTAATTAATCAGTTAGTTAAATTTTTGATAATCTGTGTCATAAATGACCATCATATTTAACATTTCTATTTGAAACTGAGATTAAAAACCAGAAAAGTGGTAATTTTTGGCTCGCTCGCAAAATGAAAATTAAATTGTGTGTAAGGAGGTCTGTGCGGGTGGGTGAGGGTGTGTGTTTATACTTAAGTGTGAGTTCAACAGAAAAAAAAAATCGGCAAAAAAGTCGATCACCGCCGCCCCCTCTTCCCGAATCCTCAAAATGTATTTACGCCGGTGACATGGACAGTGGTGTCATAAGAAGTCTTGCATTAATGACATAATCTTCTACATTTAGTAATGCGTTTTGGCAATTTTGATATCGTTATCAGTGAGACGAATCGTGATTCAGATCTTTGAATTTATGAGACAGAATCTCCTCATCCAGCCAACTGGTTATGCAGATTTTAGAATAAAGTAAAGCACGTAGTACTGGGGACTTGCGGTACGGCTCTTTAACTTTTCCCAAAACGTGGGATCGTTGGTACGCGAATAAGTTTTGAGCTGAATATTGCTTGGTCTCCATCAATCATTGTAATATAATTGTAATATGCCGTTCTTGTATAGTGCATATCAAATTATGATATAACGTCTCTATGCGCTTCCAATATTGGATATTATTTGGATATATGCCGTACTAAATGTGGAGTTGGTTTTGATAAACATGATGAGCAGCGCATTCCGGGAGAGGGGAGGGGGGGGGGGGGTCAAAATATTTTCCCCTTCCACATGGTTCTTTATTTTCAAAACACATTCCATCATAATCATGCAATTTTACACTGTTAGAACAGTCGTTTAAAAATCATTAGGTTGATTTAATTATGAACCTATCAACTGTTGTTTCAAAAATTTTGTATGTAAAACATATGAGGATCTTTTAAACAGGTTCATGTTTTAAACAACCTTATGATTTAGTTAATAGATTTCCTTAGTAGTTACATAGATAACTTGCAATCATAATGACTGTAAAACAAAGATAATAATTATCACGGACGAAACTAGTGGCAGATAAAAACAAAACAAAAAATGAGAAAATTAGCATTTTGGAATGAAATAACACCATACATGGAATGTTCATATTTGTGTTTCCAACACTCTCAAAAAAATCCTAAAAATGAAACCATTTCTTTTTCAGTTTGTTCTTTATTTGGTATATTTTTCCATTTCATAATGACGTTATACACCTGATATTATGTCAAATGCAGGAGTAAAAATATTGCTTTACACACGCGCGACCAGAAAAAAACGCGTGAAAAGGGTCGTTTTTGCCAACAATTAGGCTCGTCACGTGGGACGCTATTAGCATGATTAGGGTGTCAACAGGAGCGCCGGAAGGATCCCAGCTTTTTTTTTTTTTTTTTTTTTTGAGGGGGGGGGGGGGGGCAAACACTCTTGGGAGCCAACCCCAAACCTTTATGGGGGCCCACCTCAAATGCTTACTACCAGCATACAACGTACCCCATATACACCCCCGCCCTTTTTACATATTTATTCATATATAAAAGGACAATTAATTTTTTTTTAAATTAAGAAAATACTGTTATCAAAAACTGTTTCCCATCTC
The DNA here is from genome assembly GCA_029962745.1 of Echinometra lucunter. Taxonomy (NCBI): domain Eukaryota; kingdom Metazoa; phylum Echinodermata; class Echinoidea; order Camarodonta; family Echinometridae; genus Echinometra; species Echinometra lucunter. Next base: position 3,201,490 of record CM057157.1, on the reverse strand, counting down.
TCATCTTTAGTACTGGAACATGATTATTTGTTCACTGCTTCTAGCGTGTTAGGATGGCGTGAGAGACTCGGGGGACTGAGCATGGCAATGGGAGGGTTATGAATGGCATACTGGTAAATTTTGGCGATGTGGCCGACACCATTTGCCCGAAAATTAACTATTCAGTTTCACAACTTCGTCCCCCAGAGCGAAGCGAGCGTGCAATTTTTTTTACAATTTTGGTGGTGAAAATGTACATAAATTTTATATTCCGGCATTGCCCAAATATGAAAAAATACGGGCGCCCTTATGCCTATATATGAGGAAACCTAGGAGGGGAGGGGGGGGGGGGGGCAAAATAATCCCCTGAATAAAGCAAGCATCTGCCCTTTTTAATAGATGATAGACAGAATTTCTAAATACTGAGAAACGTTGCTTCTAATTACTATACGAGGGAGCGTAGCGACCGAGTAAGAAAATTTTGATTTTTGAATGCTTGAAGTTTGCATTTTAGAGCACTAATCATGTCAATATGCTCATTTTACATGGTTTTATATGATCCCCAAAAAAATCTGTTTTTCTTCGTGGGGGGGGGGGCAAAAACCTATTTTGCCCCCTTTCGAGTGATGGGGGCAATTGCCTCCCTGCCCCCCCCCCCCGCTTCTAGCGCCTATGAAAATAATCCCCCGAATGAAGCAAGAATTTGCCCCATTTTCATAGATGATAGACACAATTTCTAAATACTGAGTGACGTTGCTTCTAATTACTATACGAGGAAGCATAGCGATCCAGTAAGGAAATTTGGATTTTTGAATGCTCAAAGTTTGCATTTTAGGGCACTAATCATGTCAATATATTCATTTTACATGCTTGCATGTGATCCAAAAAAAAATTTTTTTTTCTTCATAGGGGGGCCCTTGGGGGGGGCAAAATCGATTTCCCCCCTTTCGAATGATTGGGGGGCAAATGCCCCCCCCCCCCACCCGCTTCCGGCGCTTATGTCAAAAAAAGTTTGTTATCTTAAGTTTTACGAAAAGAAATAGATAGAGATCTTGTTTAAAAGATGTGTTAACTCGTTTATAGGTTTAGGCGTTTAGAGGAAGGCTCCGAAAAACCCCTCTTAAAAGGTATGATTTTAATTAATGAATGGAACTCGTTTGGGATGGTTTGGAAAAGCCCGAGTCTGTACAGGAATGTATACTGAATTCCCCCCCCCCCTCCCCCCTCCGAGCCCATTCTCTCAAATGTTACTTTTAATTTTAAAAACCCCGCAACATTAATTCAAGAGAATTATTTCTGTTGGTCGGTTGTAGAATAACCATTGTAGTTGTGATTTACTTGGTAATCTTTATTTTTAAAGAATATCTTTGTTTTTTAGATTTATGTAAAGTACTTCAATGAGCAAGGGATTTGAATGCATTTACGGTATTCTCTTCACTTCTGACAATTGGAAATAAGGATAGAAAACAAAATGATAATCCTCTTTAGTTTATGGATGATATGCCAATACATTTAGCTGTCCAGCATATTAAAATATTGCAAATCAGAGTGGGAAAACCACAGTGAGGTCGACTTTGCACTCAGCAGTGAGAATATGGAAAGGAAACGCTCTTTTCGTAATTACAGGGCATTAAACAAGCAATCAACCTGCAAAGAATAACAGTGTGGTCTTTGTGGGATTATTCCGGTGTTTTGAGAGGGAAATCGCGGCTGGTTTTCTCCGTTCGTTTTCTCCAACTTCTCGTAGTTTGCCTTGCAGATACATGACTTGTATAGTGAACGCTTTACAGATGGATCACAGTAGGAGAGGTTTGAGAATGATTCCATGTGTTCAATCCATTGGCTTACTTCCACTAGTGTGCAACTCTTTTCTCATGAATGACAATCTGTTTTCCTGTACTTGTTGCACATCACTAGAAGCCTGTAATATTGCAAAACTTCATTTCCTGATTATCATTTATCAGCTAGGACTGTTATTTCAGTAGATAATGAATAACTGAGAGGAGTATAATCATAATTTGGCCAATGTATTTTAATTGTAAGTTATGACTTCTTTACTATTTACTACGTCGTGCAGAAAGCGATATATTCTAGTTTTCCTTGCCGAGTTCACCAGTACGTTGTAGTCGATTTATGTGATAGAATTCTATGAAAAATTTTCGACCTGAGGAATTGAACAATACTATGAAGCTATATTTCAACGAATGCAATCTAGATATAGACGTGTGTGTAGTAAATCATAACATCACTCGGAGAGTAAGAAAATAAATAAGCCCATGCGAGTCAGTTGTAGCTGCTTCCAACCACTCTCACCTGTGTAACATATGGGAATATGTTTATATTACTTCCTGCCAGTTTGGGGTGAAAACACTTCAAACAGGTGTGAAAAGGACATTGTGTTTACAAGTTCTTTCACAGTGTTACTGTATATAGAGGCGGCGTCACATATGGGGCGGGGGGGGGGGGGGAGTGGGGGCGATGGTAGCTTAAAAGGAAGGGGTGGCGCTCCATGGCATTTTATTTGTTCCTTTTATACTACGCAAATAGTCACGTGCCATCCGTATAATTTCCTTAATATCTTACCGCCTATTCTTTAGCTTATCAGCAATTTTCGAAACAGCCCCCCCCCCCCGGGGCCCCTCAACCAGCAAAGGATGTAGGAAAAATCTACTCTAGATCACGGTGTTGTTACCCATGGACACACGTTATCTGAAAGGACAACATAAGTACTTGCACATGTGTAAAGTTTCTTCGTCATTTCCTTATTCATGGGGGAGCGGGGGGGGGGGGGGGATGGAATCCGACAAGACCATGACGTGCCAAATTCATACTTAAATTTGTCAAATTTATACATGTATATGTAGCAAGTATCTAGTTTAGCACTGAAGAGGTTTTGCTTGGACGTTGATCATAATTTTCTCTTGACTGTTCAAGACTTGTGTAAACCCGGAGTCATATAAGTCTACTCTTCAATGTCAGCGGAAGTGTTCACTCTTGTGTGCTTACGCAAGAGAAAACTGGCTATCCTGTTGGCACATGAGTTACATGCAATATACATGTACCAGTGGTCACACGTATATATACAAGGGGCATATAAATTTTTAAAAAGGAAAAATATTGACCCTTATTACAGTCTTTTGTATTGCTGATATGTGAGATTATTGTAAAGTTGTAAATCGATCTTCAAGAGTTTTATATTATTTTCCCTGCATGGGCTCGATTATTGTAACCGCAGCTGTGGGTTATAGTCACAAATATTCGCATCTCCTCCTTTCCCCATGTAATGAATGGTAAAAGAACTAAGGTGTGTAAGAATACCGAATGCAATATAAATTACAATGTGATTATGATGATTGCAAAATATTCACTACAAAGTTTGTGCTTCACCTGTATGCAGTTATGTTAATAAAAAGTAGGCCTACTTGAATGATCATAACAAAGGTCACTGATTCAGAATTATGAATACAAAGGAAATACTATATACTTTATTTCATAAAATCGAAACACTAATTCGCAAACCTTTATTCTCTTCAGATTGGATTCGGAAGATTGTTTAAAGCACACTCTTTTGTATTATTAAGTGTCAAAACTTAAGTTATTGCTGTTTTTCCATGTACTTTGATGAAGAATTATCACGTACCATAGAAAGAGTATATATATTTTTCCTCGCTCACTGCGCTCGCTCGTATGATATTTAGATACAGGATGGTCTTTGAAAGCAAATAAATTAGATAAGAGAGGTGACCAAATATATCAAAATAGATATCTTAAAGGCTCATTATGTATTTTGATGAAGAACTTTCACTTCTGTCATGAAAAAAATTATATGATAAGGAGTATATAAATTTTTTTTCCGAATGAATCAGACCAGAGAGGTGACCGAATATATAATTTAGATATCTTTAAGCCCATCATGTAGTTTGATGAAGAACTATCACTACTACAAAAGAGAGTGTATATTTTTCCTCGCTGCGCTCGCTCGTATTATATTTAGATACAGAATGTTTTCGGAAAGCTAACACATTCAGCAAGTGTGGTGAGCAAATATATAATTTAGATATCTTAAAGCCCATCATGTAGTTTGATGAAGAACTATCACTACTACGAAAGAGAGTGTATATTTTTTTCCTCGCTCGCTGCGCTCGTATTATATTTAGATACAGAATGTTTTCGGAAAGCTAACACATTCAGCAAGTAAGGTGAACAAATATATAATTTAGAAGGAAAATATGATAGAGGCGCACAACTGAACATGCCTCGTGGGCTTTATATTTGTATTTGTCGACGTTGGTCGTCGGCAATCGGAGGCATTATTTGTAGGCAATCTGGCCTCTACACCCCCCCCCCCCCCCATTAAAAAAAAAGTCTAGCGACGCCCCTGAATACCTGTTAACGGTAAATGACAAAGATGAGTTAAACCATGGACTTAAAAGCACATGGTTAAACTAAGGTATATGTATGTCCAATACTGATCAAATTCAAAAAGAAAAACCTGTCTGTTTTCTGTTCTTAGCACAAATAAATTTTTAGGAACCTTCATTTTCTTCAAATGGATATTACGGTTATTATGCTAATGCATGATTTTGACATGATTTATGAGCAGGGTTCGAAAAAGATTTTTGTGGCTTTTTAGGTTGAACGTTGATATGCACATGTAGATTGCAGGCTGCCTAGTTTAAGGCTTCATATCCTGTAAAATAAAGTTCAAACGACGAATTTATATGTATGAATAAATTGCCGTAATATCCTGAATTGTACATCGGAAATGGGATGTTCTGTTTACCTCCTCCCTTCATAATATTCGTATACTTAATATTTCACAATTGAAAAGTAGTTATAAACATGGACAGAATACTTGCTACTATGCTTCTAGAATCCCCTCAGGTCCGACGGGTAGTCTTCCTGACGTCAAGATTTTTACATTATCACAGGAAATGATGTTTGTATGTTTGTTTATCTTTAGTTATCGTTTGGTTATACGGAATTATATGACAGCGATTCGCACACTATCACATGATAAAATAAAGCGGCAGACACGTTTTGTTCTCTCTCTCTCTCTCTCTCTCTCTCTTTAACTATTGCGGGATTCAAATGATTTGTACTAGGATTAGGTGTCATAGTATGGGGTCTTATTTCTTCAAAAGTATGGACTGGGGCAAACCACACTGGATAGATTTCACCTTCCACTTACAACTGAATAAAACATTGTCGTTTATTTTAAGCAATATAGGGTCTACATAAGATGTTTGATGCGCATTTATGATATATTTATACTTCCTTCGTCATTGTGACATTTTCACAATACACTTGCGTCCTTCCAATGTCCCGTTGTCCTCACAGCTTGACAATTATTAAGAAGTAAGCACATGTTGATTGGACTTAACTTCCTTCCCTGTCAGCTGTGGTTTTCCTGTTATAAGAATTCTAGCAGGTAGAACCAGTGACGGAGATGTGTGGTTCAGCCACCGAGAGGGCACAGGTATAAGAATTAGGGGCAAAGACTTTACAATGACCGTTGATAATACGATTGTCTTAGAGGATTAGAGGAGACCCTTTCATTCCTTGTTCAAGTTTCTTCCCCCTACCTCCTACGCCCCCCCCCCCCCACCGGCTTGCTTTCATTCCTTCTCGTTTTCTTTCCCTGGTCAATGGGGGGGGGGGGTGCTTTTCTCTCCCGTAACCTTCGCAATTATGGCAATTGGTAGAACAGAGGGGTGACATTTGTCACTATTGATAGATGAGCTTTTCCATTGGTACATTCTTGATAGAAGAACATTATATTAACATTATATTCATATAAACAAGGCAATGTATGGATAAATGCTATATCACAACAAATTCATCATGTATGGACTGGTGTTTACTCCCTTTCCCACCCCACTCCCCCTGGCTTTTGTATCTTTAGTTCGTCTTTCTTGTTTTAATCATTTTTTAAAAATCACAAAAATTTATAAGAAGCAGAGTACGCAATCCTCGTCTTAGGGGGCAGATGGAGTTGTGACACCCCTTCGCGTCTCCACTCTCGATCCACCTTCTCCTATCTTTTTATGCAAGAGGCAGGAGTATCTCTATAGACAACTAATCCGGATATGTCTCCCTTTTCTCTCTGGAGACAGTAGGTGTCAATTAATAGTTACCCGAGGTTCTCAAGAAGGAAACAATGCATTACAATTTTGTACAGTCACTATTTGCTACTTAAAAGAGCAGATTGCCCCCCTCACATTTAGCCTTCTCAGGAGTGGCAGGATTTTTTTTTTCTGTTTGAATGTGGAGGGTGGGGTGGGACACGTTGCCCTGCTAGATTACATGTACCTATATGTATGTATGTATATATATATATATATATATATATATATATATATATATATATATATATATATATATATATATGTATATATATAAGCATAGGTTTAAAGAGATTTATATCCACCTTTTGCCAGAAAGTGCTGCAGGGGGCGCGTGCCAACTCGACCCAAGCAGTGTTCCTACTGACCGATGGTCTGTCCAATGGACCTAACCCCGTTCCTGTAGCGGCCAGTCTAAAGGATGATGGCGTGGAGGTGTTCTCATTTGGGATCCGGGATGGTTACATCCCTGAGCTACTTCAGATGGCATCAGAGAAGAAGGATGAACACTGCTACATCCTCGATAGCTTTGCCGAGTTTGAAGCATTAGCACGACGGGCACTTCACGAAGGTGAGATCCCAGCAAGACCGTACGCAAGAAAATTTTTCGGGGGGGGGGGGGGAGGGGCGGCAAGAATATGTTCAGTATGCAAGGGAACACGTGAGCGAGGGAGCGAAGCGACCAAGCGGGAGCTTTTGCATTTTTAGAATTGAAATTGAACGATCTGGTGCACACTTTGGGTGCAATCTTTGAAATGTTCAATAAAATAGTAAGAAAAAAAAGAACAAAGGGAGGCTTTGAAAATTTTCGGGGGGGGGGGGGGGACAACTGCCCCTGCCCCCTATACGTATGGTTTCCCGGTCCATAATATGAAGAGACAATAATCATCATTTAGAAAGTCATTTCCCTTTAATCAAATAGTTTGATTTTTAATTCATATGATATTATAGGAGAAGCGCAAGGTAATGAGTTATGAAACCTGTAGGGGTGTTTTTTATCGAGTATTCCAGGTTACAGTGCAGTGCGAAGACGGTATTCAGTGAGTACTGATTGCATGTTGAAAGATGTACAACATCAGAGGTCTGTACTGAAGCATTTATATTCTTATCTATCATTGGTTCAGATTATGTGTGAATATATTTAGAGCTGCATGATGCAATCTATTTGGATGCCAGGTGTATCACACTCTTCAACTTAAGGGGTAGTTTATGTATGAGTGGCCATGTGTGGTATTATTAGATGAGCACGCTCATTGAAATAGATAGACTTCATCGAAAATGGATTCAAAATTTGTATGCATATTAGTATTGGAAAATTGCTTTTGACATTGAATAAGTTTGTAGTTGAATATATTTGATATATAGGACTTGCAATAAAAATAACAAAATCCTTTACAAAAAAGGACTTCCGTAGTTATTAGGGTATAAGACGTCTTCTCCCTTAGATCTGCGGATGGGTGAGTTCATCGAAGAGGCCCCAGAGAAATGTTCTTCAAGATGCTTAGGTGACGACCACTGCTGTGATGACATGGCATCATGTAGATGTGGTACCCATACTGGATCCTACGACTGTGTATGTCCTGCTGGTTTCTACGGCAGTGGGTTACTTGGAAAATGCACCCGTAAGTTCGAATCATTCGTGAAACTAGATTTAACCATCTGTTTGAAGTTTGTCTTGGACGAAATATAACTATGAGAAAAGGAATTAAGAAAATTCAAAAAGTTTGAGAGACAAAGATTCAAAAGAATAATTGACTTCACACTTATACCACACTACCAATATGCAGGCGGTATGCAGGTGTGTAAATCAAACGTTGATGAGCTAAAAGTCTTGGAATAAGGGTTAGATATGAGGGAGGGTTAGTGTTACGCTTGGAGGTGGAAAACTCGACATTAATGGAGGATAAATCAGGAATGGTTTTTACTTAATCAAGTTCAAGTTCAAGTCTATACACCATTTTCAATAATAAGCATATGCTTTGTATTTAATGCATTTCATTACAGAACATAAATCCAATAATAATTTTAGTATCAATGATGTATTTTCATTGATTATTAAGTAATGAGTAATAAATGAGTAAAAATATATCAAGTTAAATATAAATGCATGGATTTCACCAAAAGAATAATATCAATCGGTGAGAAAACGGTTGGACATGTTAAAAAACCAAATTTGTATATTACATGCCCGATCTTGATGTGAAATAACGGTTCTCATCACAATACATTCATTTTTTTTAAAGCACGTGCACACGTCGGTATCAATAATGCCTATAGCATTTTCATTTATTTGATGTAGATAAAATTTCTTGCTCAAGGGCATAAGTGCCGTACCGCAGGGATCGAACCCCCGACTTTCGCGTCTCCAGTCAAACGCCTTGGACCACTCGACCACGGCACCTCCACATTCATACGTACATATACTATTACATGCCCGATCTTGATGTAAAATAACGGTTCTCATCACAATACATTCATTTCTTTAAAAAAAAAACACCTGCACCCATTGTTATCAATATGCCTATAGCACTTCATTTATTTGATGTATGATAAAAGAGCAATGTAGATAAAATACCTTGCTCGGACGGGGGCATAAGTGCCGTGCCGGGGATCGAACCCCCGACCCTCACATCTCCAGTCAAGCGCCTTAAACCACTGGACCACGGCACCTCCCACACACACGATACCTGCGCACACACACACACGATACATGCGCACGCACACCCGCACAACCACCCTCACAACACATAATCATACATTTATACCAAAATGTGGTGGCAGCGGTGGGATAAGAACACAAATCATCAAACTGACCACCGTGCACTGTACTACCATGCTGCCCTCTGATTTCTGAAGTAATTGCAGTAGGCCTATTATGTCATTTGGAACTAAATATGAAACATTTTTTTCCTGATTACAATTCTTAACAATTTGGTATAATGACGTGCATGGTTAACTTTCCCTTACTCTAGCTTGTCCTATGGGAACCTACAAACGTGAGGCCTTACCAGGAGGGATCAACACATGTTTACCATGCCCTGATCAGAACCATGTGAGCCCTCTTAACAACACAAGCCCGTACATGTGTGTATGTAAGGATGGATATAGATGGGATACAGCTACACGCAGGTGTAAAGGTAAGCCCCCCCCCCCCCCATCAATTAACCCAATTCTTTATGCTTAAGGCCTACTGAAAACTCTTGTTGACCGAAAGTGTAAGCTTTGTTTAATTTGGAGATTTGCTTCATCATAACCCTTTCAGCAAGGAACCTCTGTGCTTGTCACAATGTTTATAACAAATGATATAAGTTAAATGCAACCCTACATGTTAAAAGATATCCCTCATCCATATTATGTTCCTAAATTAGGAAGAAGTGCTTATATGTAGCTGAACACCGGATCTTCTTTTCATTTTTTTTTTCCTACCTTACAATGTTTTGCTATTACTTCATATTTTCTTTGCTAGTCATTCACTGCCCTTTGCTACAAAGACCAGAGAATGGAGAGTTTGTTGAGTGTAGCAACGTAGTGAACGGAGCATGCGCCATTCGGTGTAACCGTGGATATGAAGTGACAGGTAGCAGTATCCGGCTTTGCTTTTCAAATGGATCCTGGTCAGGAGAAGATTTTGATTGTCGAGGTACATGCATATTCCTTATCTTTCATGTCAGACACATATTTATATTTGTTCTGTAGAAAAGTAATTTGACCAGTCTGGTCTAGCACTTTAAACTAAAAACAAAGCCGAAATAGAAATTCAAAGTCAGAGAGGAAAAAAATATTTGAACGAAAGATGAAACAATTTCTTATCATAAATTGCTGGTTTCGTCGCTTTCTATCAAGATTGAACTACGGCAGTCTAAGTGAATATATGGACAAATTGCTGGTGAATGAAGTTATCCCAGAGTCCACAGGACGAGGGAGATGGAAAGGGGGGGGGGGGGGCTCCAACACGAACCCCTATTCCATGATACTGAGTTTATTAGATTACGCTGTATTTCACGATGATGTAATTTCATCTTGCTTTCACACATGGTCGTCTGATAAAGAGTTGCTATTGATTTAAAGAGATAAGAGTTGCAGTTGATCTGAACCATGTGCAACTCTTTAAAAGAAGGGTCCCATTTCTTGGACATTGTTTGCTCATTGCTACAGGGATAAAAAGATCTATTTTTTTATAAAAAAGATGCTTTCCAATAGCCCCCCCCCCCCGAAAGCCTTATTGATACTTTTCCTTTTCTTTTTTCTTTTTACCCTAGTGAAGACTTGCGAAGCATTGGCCGCCCCAGTGAATGGTTCTCTACAATGTACTTCCGATGATTACGCGTTTGGTACAGTCTGTGCTGCTACATGTGACAATGGTTTCAAGCTGATAGGATCCCAGTCAAGACGGTGTTTACCCATTGCTCATTGGGATGGACTACCTGTGCACTGCAGATGTAAGAAAACACACCTCGTAGATTAAATGGAGTTCAGAAGAATATTAAGAATTAGAATTTAGCATTCCTTCCATGATCGGTTATGCACATAATACACGTGTTGATGAAATATTGCTGAAGATATGGCTTGCGAATTATAGAATCAGGAAATTAACAGACATTTGTAGAATTATTCCACCATTGCTACTAGAAAAGATCTCCATCCCCCTCTCTCTCACTCTCTCTCTCTCTGTCTCTCTTTCTGTCTCTTGCCTTCCCAATCTCTCTGACTTTCTTTCTGTCTCTCAGGCTCTCATTTCTCAACCTTCTGGGTATTTAAGAGTCTAAATCACATTCTTTGATGTTCCCTTGCAGCCATTCAGTGTCCAATGTTACCACCTATTCCCCACGGATACACGACGCCATCTCACTGTAACACACAGCGACAAGACTACGGAAATATCTGTAAGATATCATGTACTGAAGGTTTCTCTCTGAGGGGGCCTCAGAAGAAAGAATGCTTGGCTAACGGTAGCTGGAACAACAAGTTCGATCCAAGCCAGGCATGTACTGGTAAGGGAAAATATCCCTATTTAAAGTGACTGAAAATACAGAGTACTCTAAAGCAATTTAGAATAATAATAATGATTCAGACATACATGTGCATATACAAGCATTTGATTACTGCCGTGATGACACTTTTAGGATTTCTTTGGAAAAATGTATTGATCAAATGACATCAAATGACATAATAAAAAGTGTATGTAATCTTTAATAGTGACAGGCTGAAAACAGGCATATTCTGGCTGCCTTAAACATTGTAAATTTACCAAGCTCTCTGATGCAGTCTGCTGGAAGGCCCTGTCTTATAGGGAGTTGCTCTCAGTGACAATCAATTTGCAATTGATATTAATCGTATCTCCTATCTATTGGTATATAATGACATCGTTCTCAATCTTGTTGCTGGGAGTGGAATATTTTATTTTGTCATTATCATTCTTTGCCTCTGCTTTGCAATCACCTAAACAGATTACATGCCTCCGTCCTTGACGTGTCCGACAACCATCTCGACTGTGACCTCTCCACGTATGGATCGTGTGGTCCTTGAATGGGAGGTACCTAGGCCTACAGACAACTCAGGAGAAATGCCTCTTTTACGTGCTGTTCCTAATGTTCGCCCGCCATGGACGTTCCCTCTTGGACAGTGGAATATCACATACAGTGCAAGCGACCAGTCAGGAAACATGGCACAATGCGTTTTTACCGTGATTGTTGAAGGTAAGGAGAAATAGAAGGCAAGTGAAATAATGACAGAAGTTCAGAACTTTAACTGCTGATTGAGCACCACATTGCAGTGGAGTAAAAAACATAATTCATATCTATCGGAAATTATACCAATACAATTGGGGGGCGCAGGAATAGGCTATAATGTTCTTTGTAGAAAAAAAAAATTGAAAGAGATTAAATGTAGACTTCTCCAGAACAAAAGATATTCCTAATTACAGGTCACTAATTGTCTAATCTGGAGTAGATCACCTTGGCACTCATGATGATTTTTTTTATTGGATAGATCACGAACCTCCTTCCATCAGGCGATGTCGTTCTCCAAGCACCTTCATTACCTCGAAGCAAGAACACAGAGTATCATGGGAAGAACCACTGTTTTCAGACAACTCTGGAGGTGCTGTAACAGTAACAAGATCACATGACCCAGGCAGCATATTCCCACTAGGCACCACGACTGTGGAATATCTGGCAAAGGATGCAGCTGGAAACACTCGGTCATGTATGATTTATGTTGATGTAAAACGTGAGTAATTAATTCATTACAACGTCATTCGCACGTTCTCTCTCTCTCTCTCTCTCTCTCCGCATTCTCGATGAGACCATAATCATAATGCTGTTCACATATTTCATTTACCTCAGACTTAAAAATCATCACCATAATTATCACCACAATCAGCATCATCATCATCATCATCATCATCATCATCATCATCATTAGCACCAATGCCATTGTCAACAGCATCCATTCCTCTTGCTCGTAAATGGGAATCTTACTGCCTGGTGAAAAAAAGAATACGCAGGTCTGATCTTTTCTGCCGTTGTACTGAAATAAGAATAATCTTTTAATATTCTTTATGATTACATTTATTAGAGAACTTGTGTCAGAAGCCACGTGATCCAGTTGGCGGATCAGCCATTTGCTTTCACACGACACAGGGAATGAACTGTTCTGTGACCTGTGGACCAGGGTATGCCATGTCCACAAGACCTCGTAAGCAATACTTCTGTGCACTCAACGGTACTTGGTACCCAGATGGCAAGGTACCATGGGACGACTGTTCAGGTAGATAGATAACAGACTATTATAGCGCGTTTCGCTTAGCATTGGCTTGTGAATGGGCGGGTATAGGCCATGTCTCTTGTGATTCTTTGTTTAAGTGTACATCAATCAGATATGATTATTACTTGTGTCAGGGAAGTGACTTGTTGATGGTTTCTACATTAAACGATAAAAATGTATCTAAAAACTGCCATTTTAGGCAATCCTGGGAAATCACTGTCGGTCATGACTGTGCAATGACAGTTTTAGAAAAATTTAGCTTCGACAGATGCATATTGCAGTTGTGGAGAAAAATTCCCCATTTTAAAGATGATTTCCTTGGATTCAAGATATATTTGGTAAAAGAAGAATGGTCGATGGTCATACGGATAAAAAGCGATATGATCCGAAAGACATGCAAAGGAAGTAATATACCGTATCATTCCAATTGCATCATGTCTTCCTCATTATTCTGTTGTGTTATGGCATCGAAACTTACTTTCTTTAGTATAGAAGGTACATAGCATGGGTACGGAGACTCAAAGATATTTATGGCATTTATTTAGATGAAATAAACTTGAAGATGATAATAATTAAATGAAGTCTTGATTACAAAAGTCAAATGGTGACTATATACGTATATGTATTCTCTCAAATCTTTACTGGGAGTTGATCAACTTTTTATTAATAATAATAAAAATAATAATAATAATAATAATAATAATAATAATAATAATAATAATAATAATAATAATAGTAATAATGATAATAATAATAATAATAATAATAATAATAATAATAATAATAATAGTAATAATGATAATAATAATAATAATAATAATAATAGTAATAATAGTAATAATGATAATAATAATAATAATAATAATTGATTCTTTTACAGAAAAGCTGATCAGAGCTTTTATTGCTGAATTATTGAAAATGTGCATTTGGTATAATTTTCCCGTAACAATACATTGTACATCATTTCCAATTTATCATTTCTATTCATTTATTTCAGAGACTCATCATGCTAATAATGTTCTACAGCCTATGACGTTTCTTTATGAGACTTCTGACTGCAACACTGAGTTTGCTCGGAACATTGAACGAATATTGGCAACAAACCTTGAGGAACCGGTAAAACAGAACGTCAATCATATGCTTATCGTTACTTTTAAGAAATGAAAAAGTACTACATGTCTATGAAGTACTGCATCGAACAGCACTGAAATTTCGCTTGTGTGTACCAAGGCATAAACAGAGGACACTCATTACCTTCGAGAAATCTCCGATGACTATTTGGAAAGAAAAGGAAACAGAAAATCTTTATTTGACCATAAATGCCTAATTCATTATTAATGAAAGAAGATTTTCTGGCAGAATATTCACTGTCTGTAGCAGAGGAAGACTGAAAATCACATTTTGACTGTGGTGTCGTGTCATCTACAGATGAGGTGTTGTTGCCCAGTGGACACCTCACATAGTTGGCATTTTGTCCCGCCGCGGTATAAAGATTTTTCAGGAAGATATCAATCTACTTTTGCCGTGTGTAGTAAATGGGTAGCTAGTAGAAACTTGTTTTTTAAATGCTTTCAGCACCTTAAGGCAGTTGAGCTAAGGTCCACGATAACAGTATTAATTTAAAGGTGACTTCAGCATCCTTGGCATCCTCTGGAATGGATATGTGCTCCATGTAAATTTAGCTTTTATGATGATGACTATGACATATTCCTTTTCGTTTTTCACAGATTCGGAATTACTGTGGAGAGAATGTGAAATGTGAGCTGTCCAGCGTAAGGGCTAAATGTGAAGGCAGAGGTACATTCTAGATATCTTTATACTTATAATCTTCAAACATTTTTCACATTGTTCATGAACGGCTACGATGTTAGCAATAGATTTATGTCCATAATGCTTCCCATGAATGCAAGCTACAATAACCTTTCTGTTTCAGTTGTGTGCAACATTGTGCAAATTGCAATTATTATTGTTTTATATGAGAAAATGTCAAATAGTGTATTTTGCTCCTCATCTTTACATTTCGTTCATCAATAATTGTTCGGAAAAAGGGAAAAATTCTCTTAAATTAAGTCATGTTACCTTCTACTTTTAAGAAACTTCCTTACCAGTTGTCACACATTATCATGCTGGTTAGATCCTGTGGCGTTTCTGCGAGGTGCATCATCCAGTCTCCAGCAAACAAACCAAGGATCTAGTTCACGCCTTGCTCTTCAAGGTGCGGGGGAGGTGAGCGTCACTGCTGAAAGACTCAATATCTTGCAATCTCCCAATTTGTTTGTCAACATCGTTGTGAACGGTGAGTCTCCGCTTATTTTTCGTATTCCTTTTTGTTTCTATTTTCTTCTCTTTCAATATTGTATGGAGCTATATGTAAATTTTTGAGAGAGAAAAGGTGTATAGACTTGAGCAAGACTTTCGTTAATAAATTTGCTTGCTTTCTCTAATACCGATTTGAGAATATAAGAGTATTAAATGGCTGGAAATGTTAGATGAGAAAAGCTCCACATTTCATTTGTCTTTTTGAGGCAAGAATGGACCACAGTCTCACATGCATGAAGTCTGACAATTTTATTTTTTTTTGAATGGGTTTGCTTTGATTTCATGCAATGCATACATTGGAGACAGCAAACATGAGAGTAAGAGTAGTTGGCATTCTGTGGTTTGAGTGGTAATCCTTTAAAATCGTGTAAATGTTGAAATCCTTTGCAGTATAAGCTAAGATTATTTTGAAATACCTCTTGTCAGGTTTCCAACTATTTTTTTTAATATATGTATTTATTTTTATTATTTCCTCCCTATGATGTTTGGTTAGAGCATCTGCGACCTCTAAAAATCTTTTAAAATCAGGTAAATGGTTTCATCCTTTGCAGGATAATAAGAATATTTGTACATGCCTCTTATCAGTCTTATGCCTATTTACTGTATTTGTGTATTTTCTCTATTCATTTGTTGTTTGATGACAGCATCTGCGACTCCTAACGAGACAGCAGCACTGACAGCTCCAACAAAACAAACTTACAAAATGGTTGTCGAAGTTGCAGCTTCAGTTCCAGAGCAGATACAATCTAACCTTGACAATGGGACCATTGTAACCAGTACAAATCGGAGTAGTGAAAGAATGTTTCAAGTCGACCGGATAACCGTCTATCGGGAGGATATCCAACCAGTTTGTTCAGCTGGTTCAGTTAGGCGTGGTGAGGGTGAAGAAGCGAAGTGTGGTATGTATTAAAACGTTATTTTAGGAACATATTGTATGATATGAATTATTCTCAAAAATACAATTAAGAGTATTTAGCAATCAATCACTTTTTCAATTCAATTATTGCTAAAAATCTGATTCCAAAAACGTTTGCATATTGATTTATCTAAACAGGTATCCCCTAGTTTGAATACCGGATTTTTAAATATAGCAAAATTAGACATGCTGATTTGATCAGGTAGCGGCCGAGTCTGATCCCATTTGAAACACATTTTACTGTTACTTTTCCAGAATACATGTATTCAGCCCAAAATATGGACTCATTCTCTTAACATGAATAATGTTACTTTTGATAAAAAGAATGTCGGTCCTTTATTTTCTTTTTCAGTTCAATGTATTCCGGGAACCTACTATGATATTGTGACATCATCTTGTGAATACTGTGAGATCGGTACCTATCAAGATCAGATGGGTCAGTTATCATGCACCCATTGTCCGATTGGAACATCGACAGTAAACACCAAGTCAACATCAATAAATGACTGTAAAGGTGGGTGAGGTATTCATAAGGCAATGATTCCTGTAGAATATCTCCTTTGGCAGCATCTTCTAATGGGATTAATGGTCGAGAAGAATAAAATAAATCACACACAGTGATTCTTTGTAAGGGAAATGGGCATTGCAGCTGTAGAATGTTGAACACCGATACAATTTTTTTTTTTTTGGGGGGGGGATAAGATGTCACGCCCTAATCATCCCCTTCTCCTTTTAGGGGGCTCCTTTTTTATTTGTTTCCTTCCCATTTCCTGTGAAAGATATGAGTCCTAATTGCAAATGTTTGTATTTCATTGCTTATTTTGAAAATCGCTTTATATTACTCTACCATAGAAATTTAGAGCTTTAATGGAAATTCCTGTTCATTAAAATTCTTATTCTACAGTTTTTAGTTTATTATGCAGAAGAGCTAGGAGGCATGTCCAATAATCAAATCATTTCCATGGATTTGACGGCAGAGTCGAGCAGCCATAGCTTCAGATGACATTCTTTTGTCATTGTTTTTTATAAGGCTGCATATCTTCTGTTGACTGATTTTTAAACGTATCATGCTTTGGTTGAGAAAAAGAAATGTCAAGATTTGATTTTTGTGATACTGTCTTACCTTTACCTCAATGAATTTAACAGCATATTGTGAACCTGGGAGCAAATCTACAACTGGTTTAGAGCTGTGTGAACTGTGCCCATTAAACACTTACCAACCAAATAGGGGCAGTACCGATTGCCTCGAGTGTCCACGAAGACGTCACACTGCCTCACATGGTGCAAAGAAGTCATCAGACTGCAAAGGTAGTATTGCTGTTGCTGTTTTGTTGTTATAATTATTATCATCATAATCATTGTTATTATTATCATTACTTATACCTCTTTTTTCCCACAAGAGCCCAGAGCACTTACAATAAAGGAAAATAATATTATTAAAATGTAAATTTGTTATATTGCACAAGTTCTATATGCATATACTCAACTGCTCATAGCCGTGTAGTGGAAATAGGTAGAGCAGTACCAGTAATAACGTAAATTAAATCATAGCTAAGAGGGAATCTGGCTCTACAAAAATTACATGAATACATGTCATTACAAAAATAAATTGATTAAACTTACAACTACAATTTAGAAAAAAAGATGTGTTTTAAAGGGGTTTCTGAAGATTTTAACTGATGAAGAATGTCTACTTCTAGGTGGTAAGTCATTCCAGTATTTTTGAGGCTGACACAATAAATGTCCTATCACCTGCGTGTGGGTGACTGGGTAACTGTATATGTTAGATGAAGAGGATCACTGAATGACCTCAATGCTCTGGTGGATGTGTGTAAATTCAAACAGGTATCTAAATACTTTGGTATGAATAAAGATATTTATATGTATAGAATAGATCTTAGAATGGCACTGTGAATATTTTAAGTATATTTCATTTTCCTTTGTTTGATAGATGTTTGATTTATCGTCACTTTCATTCTGTCTTGGAAATATGAGGTTTTGGTTATTAGAGTTTTACCAATATGCCCTACAAATGGCATGATTCATACATTCCTGATCCTGGATTGATTATTGTTTCCAGTTATAGAGCTCCCTTCCTGGAGATAATCATAAATGAGATCAATTAGATATGTAAAACCTAGATACAACTAAAAACACTGTTTCGCTATTGCAATTCTATTTCTGAAATGTTTTGCGCATATTAAACATTCCGTTTATTAAAATAATGCCTTCTTGTAGCTTACTGTCCACGTGGTAAAACTTCAGCCAATGGCTTGACACCATGCCTACCCTGCCCGGCGGGTACCTTCAAGATGAGCCAACGATCAACCTACTGTCTTCTTTGTCCTGAAGATTATCCTCTCTCTAATCCTGGTTCTATAACTATCACCTACTGCAGAAGTAAGTTCAGCTAAACGAAAAATGAAATCAAACGTTTTCATTATGTTGGGAAGTATTGCAATACAGTAACTTTGATGAAAACCACATGAATATGCTTTAAAGATCAGTTTTTAAAATTTAAACTTCTGCTCAAATGACAAGATGAAATACTTTTTAAAAAATAATTTAGAAAAGCTTGTGTTGCCGTTTAGTCATTGACAAAGAGTCGACTCATTCTTCATCATCAATACCGCTCATCATATTCTTACGGAAAAGAGAATAATTGCTTCAAGGTTATGAACATTGGCTTTTCAACAAGATAAAACTCCTTATATAGCAGGACATCTATCATATGCATTGCAGATGAGGTTTAAACGATAATGGAAAATTATATCTGGTACCTTAATTTCCTGTCACGTTTAGACTCTGCTAATGAGAGAAGTCCAGGTCGTATGATGTCTTTGAGGTCCTTACCATTCAGTGAATGTTTCTCATCACCCTGTCGGAATGGCGGATCATGCGAGTCATCTCCTGGTGGTTTCACTTGTACATGCCCTGCTGGCTATACTGGTAAGCCATGCATAGATTGGTAAAATTTAAGGAAAGGCTTTGGAAGGAGCGTTAAAGTGTTAAGGAAACCAATAGCTTAAATGAATCAAATTGGATGACTGGCTTTACCATGCAGACACGGTAAATTTAATTGGCATTATTCATTTCATTTCATTTTTATTATTATTCTATTTATTTATTTTCTTAAATTATGTTTCCAGTTTACAAATTTTCTTATCCTTGCGTCATCATAATCTGAAATGATAAAAGTTTACATCAATTAGAATAAGTGTAAGAGTGCATTTATTCTTGTAATTGTCCTTGAT
>CM057157.1:3149776-3181632 GCA_029962745.1 Echinometra lucunter | reverse complement strand
TTGAATGGCTAGAGCAGAATTGAGCCTCAAAGTGTGTTTGGATGATTGACGATAAATCCAGTGACTATGATTTTTTAGCGGGCTGTATCGATATCAGGAATGATTCGCCAGATGTCAGCCTTAAGGCCCCCTCACACCTAACCGAATTGCCTGAAATATGGCTTGCGATGGCTGGCGAAAGGCATTTTTAAAAAAATCGTTTTCAATGGTAACTGATGGTAAATCATATTTACCCTTCGTGTTTGGGTTCGTACACCTTCTGAACTAACAGCTGCGATTATTCAAATTCGCGCGGAAATTTTGAACATGTTTAAAATTTCCCGACGAATTGAAAAATCGTTGGTCATCTGTTTGAATTCGCATCTCTTATTTAGTCTGCGGTAATCGTTCGTTTATCGTTCGTGTGTTATTGTCGCGCATAGTCCCTCATCGGGCTTTGGCCAAAGTGGACCGATCTCGAAAGAACCCTTAACGAAGCAACACGATGACAAACGCCCGATCTATTCCCTCGTCTTCGTTTCTAATCGCACACCATATCAAACCATTGCTCACTGTTCGTTCGTCTTATTGGGTTATATCAACCCTTCGCTCGCCTTCGGCTGCAATTTACTCAAAGAGGTGAACCGAAAAATCGGTACCCTTCGCATGTCATATTTATTCTTCGCTTACCGTTCGTTGATAAAATTTGACAATAGTTACTGATCGCATGATTTGACGGAAATTTTATTTGAATTCGTTGAATTCGCGTGCATTTCGTGCATTTTTCCCATTCGTCACCCTTCGTCTGCCTACATTCGGTCAGGTGTGAGGGGGCCTTTAGTTTAGGTTTTTTTTTTTTTTTTTTTTTTTTTTTTTCCCTCCATGACATGTCCTCTACATCTTCTTACCCCTCCCCCCCCCCCCCCCCGGTCCTCGCTGGACGCGC
This sequence comes from Echinometra lucunter, assembly GCA_029962745.1. Lineage (NCBI taxonomy): Eukaryota > Metazoa > Echinodermata > Echinoidea > Camarodonta > Echinometridae > Echinometra > Echinometra lucunter. Next base: position 3,180,707 of record CM057157.1, on the reverse strand, counting down.
GCATGTGGCGTACCATAGATCCGGCGCGCACGCGTAGTATGAGAAGCCATTGAAGCATGAACTGTTATGGCTGTGACTTTGTTTTGACGTGTTTGCTTTGTAAGATGTTTCACTTTCAGTTTTCGAAATGGATGGTAAATATAGATCTAACGTTACTATTAATGATTTTTTTGTTTGAACTATTGATTTGTATCATCGGTTAGTAGATTTACTTTCAAACTATCTATAGTTTTCAAGTGACTGCAATTTATAAGGCAGTGTATACAGCCACACGCGTGTGTCTTTACCTTACGGCCACACGCGTGTGGTTGTATCCACAGCACCGACATGAGACTGCAGCCACACTGAACTGAATTCCCACTTATACTCTGCGCCGCTACAGCTATATCGCTAGTGTGTATGTATGCACGCACTGCACAGGCGATGTGTCGGTGTTGCCAAACCCCCAGGCCAAACACCAAAACTTGGATCGTCACGAAGGTTTTATCTCTTGAAATTCACTGAAATACAAACAATATTGTACTATATTGTCACCTGCTTGCTGACCAGGTGAGAATAAAGTGAAAATATTGTTTGTATAATAAGTGAAATCGAGACATAAAACCTTCGTGACGATCCAAGTTTTGCAAGTCGCAACACATACCCTTGCATGAATACACATCGCTGGTGCAGTGCATACATACACACTAGCGATGGCTGTAGCGGCGCAGAGTATAAGTGGGAATTCAGTTCAGTGTGGCTGTATTCTCATGTCGATGCTGTGGATACAACCACACGCGTGTGGCCGTAAGGTAAAGACACACGCGTGTGGCTGTATACACTGCCATTTTTGTATTCCTGATAATCTGTGTTTAAAGGCCCGGTCCCACTGGTGTGAGGATTAATTGCGCATGAATAGCGTATACAAATTTCGGGCGTTCGTTGTCGTCCGCAACAAAATTGACCAAAAATGACAAATTTTTAAGTATGAATTACGAATATATTAATAATGTACAGCGAAGATATGACGAATAAAAACGGATATTTCACGAATAAAAGCGAATACGAGTGCGGATGCTCTCCGATGAGAAGTATAACTGGTAAATGTTGACGAATGTATTGCAAACATTGCGGACATATAACGAACAATCACGGATGTATAACGTATGTATTGAGGAAACGGATCGGATTGTTCGCAAATCAGATACAAAGCAGACGTAATGCAAACGCACTATTTGTGGCAAGTCTGTTTGCATTCGCTACAAGTTATTTTAGTTCGGGATGTAGACGTGATAGGCACGCTTGTTTTGGTAAGAACCCGAATATATGAGAAAATTTAATCCTTCAGAAAGTCTAAATTGGAGAGGAGATTAAACTTTGGAAAAAATGGATTTGTTTTGGATTAAACGCCATATAATTGTTATAACGTTTGTTTTAATTGTCTATCTCAAAGATACCTTAGCAAATTTGTCAACACGTCAATTTACAGCAGTGCGCTTTCTTCAGCGTCAGATTTTCACGTTCATGAGTTAACGGAGGTGTTGCAGTTCGTCACCTTTTATGTCAAGAATTCAGCAATGTTCATTTGTGTCCCGTCATAGAAGTAAGTTCGTAGATTAATCAGATAATAGGGGAGATAATGTGTTGATTATATAATTATGTCAAGAAAGTCAAAGAGAGTTATTGACGAAAAACAGAAGTAAAAATTCATTATAAATGTACACGTGAAAAGAGGTTGAAGTTAGTAGACAATTTTTGGCTCGAAATGCTTGTGTTGAATCCAATCACAGTTGTCTTAAATGCACATAACTGAAATTTGTGTTATAAAGGAAAAGATATAAGATGTCGAAAATCTGAATGCTTAATTAATGAAAAGCTTCAGTTGAAAGCTTTGTTTAGTTTCTTTGGGCAATGATTTTTTTCTGCCTTTTGTATGAGGGGTGATTTTGATAGAAATAATATTGTCTGCTACATTCAGACTTTTAGTTGGTTTATATTAGTCTTAATCCATGCTTTTACTATAAACAATGAAAGTCAATCTTGGCTAGAATATTTAGTAATACTTTGATGGACAAATGAAAATGCATCAAGACCAGGTTACACAAAATATTCGTTTGTAAGTGCATGTTTTAATTCAGGATGAGATGACTCAAATATGCTGTTTTGTTTTATCATTTCAGATTGAATAAAATCTACAAATCTACTGTAGAAATATCTCAATTCCATGGTTCACATCTCGGCTTGTTCTGTGCTATCCATCAATTCAATTTCTACGCATGCTCCGGGAATAGTACAAGAAGGACAAGATGGCTGAAACAGCAGGCGAACTGAAGGTGAAGCGGAGGTCGGCAAAGGGGAAGTTCACAAGGACTTTGAATCAAGTTCAGGCCCTGATGGACAGTGAAAGATCCAGCAAAGAGGTTGATGAGGGCTTTCAAGAATGTCAGAAATGCTACAAAGATCTGGAAGAGAAGCATGACGTGTACTGTGAGCTTCTTGACGATTCGGCATATGAATCAGAGCAGGCATGGATAGAAGATTGCATGAATAAATTCATGCAAGTGAAAGCGAAGGTTTGGGACTACCTCGAAAGAAATAGCATTGGAAATGTCAGCTCTGGAGGAGTAAGAAATGCAACTCAATGTAAGGTGCAGGTTGAAAAACCTAAGTTACCCAGGTTTTCAGGAGATATTAGAGAATACCAAACTTTTAAGTCTGACTTCAAGCATCTCATTGAAACCAGATATGCCGAAAGGGATTGCATAACCATTATGCGTACTAGCCTGCAAGGGAAACCACTGGAAATAATTCAAGGGATAGGAACTGACTATCAAGCAGCATGGGAGCAACTTGATATTATGTACGGTGATCCGAGGAATCTCGCCGATGCTATCATATCTGACATCACAAAGTTTAAGAACTTGAAGGACGGTGAGGATGCAAGGTTCATCGAGTTTGCCGGATTAGTTAGGAGGAGCTACAACACTCTGAAACAGATAAATAAGGAAGAGGATATGAACAATTCTCATATGTTGTCGTTGATAGAACGGAAGCTTACAAATGAAGATCGTAAGATTTGGTTACGTCTGCAGAGGTCACCCACTTTAAAGGGCTTGATGGACTGGATGAGCGAGGAACTACAGACTCGCATTCGGGCGACTGCATCCATTCGAGAAGGAAGGTCAGATAACAGGACCAAACAAGGTGCATCCATACACCAAGTTATGAACCATGACAAAGGCAATGATGTGGTTCGTAAGCAGGACTTTAAGTGTTGGCACTGTAAATCCAATGATCACTGGATTGATAAGTGTCAAATGATTATCAGTATGAGCCAACCTGAAAGGTACAACCTGATGAAGGCTAACAGAGCTTGCTTTTCCTGTCTGAAGCGTGCTGGCAAGGAACACCGCATGACCACGTGTAGACGAAGGAAAAAGTGCGACCAATGCCCCTCATATCATCATCCTTTGCTGCATTCAACAATAGAAAAAAGGGAGTCTACAGTGGACGTGGCAAGTATCGGATCAAAGGATACTCTTTTACCAATACTGTCAGTCAAGGTTCGAGGTACGAAGGGAGCGGTCATTGGTAACTGTTTGTTGGACTCTGGGTCTCAAGTGACACTCATCAGGACGGAGATTGCAAAGAGGCTTAATCTAGAGGGTGATCCAATCCAAGTCGTGATCACAAAAGTTGGTGGAGATAGAGAGACTGTTGATTCCAAGTTATATCGGGTTAAGCTTGAGTCTTTGGATACCCATGAAGTCATTGTGGTACAAGCTATCGGACTAGATGTCATCAACGATAACATCGCAGGTGTTAATGTTAGAGAGCTAGCAAGGATTTTCCATCTTGACAAACTCTACAGGAGTTCTGGCCCAATTGATCTACTCATCGGTGCTGACTATGCAAAGCTCCATCTTGGGGATGGAAAACCAAGAGAGAGAGGACATCTAGTTGCTAAACGAACACCACTAGGCTGGGTGGTGTTTGGTGGTAAACCAGGCCAGAAGGGTGGAAACGTGCTCAATGTACAAGTAATCAGGAATCCCATTGATCTACAGGATTTTTGGACGACAGAGTCTATGGGAGTCGCCTGTCCAGATAAAGAGGTAGATGAACAGAAGTTTATCGTCAAGGCTTGTCAGAAGAAAGGACGACAGTGGTTGGTTCCATATCCATGGCAGAGAAACCCAAAGGAACTGCCAGACAACAAGGTACTGGTGGAAAAAATGCTCTGTGCTACAGAGAAAAGGTTGCTGAAGGATGCTGAGCATGCCAAAGCATATGATAATCAAATCAAAGAAATGGTACAGATGGGTTTCGCAAGGAAAATCACAGATGAGGAATGGAGTTGTATGAGGGCCCTGTGCATTATATTCCTCACCATGCAGTGTTGCGACCTGAAAAGAAGAGCACACCGATAAGAATTGTCTTCAATTCCTCTTCAGTGTATGCTGGCAAGTGTCTCAACGACTTCTGGATGAAAGGCCCTGACCTCTTAAATAACTTGTTTGGAGTCATCCTACGTTTCCGGGAGAGGTCAGTAGCAGTTTGTGCAGATATCTCAAAAATGTACCACAGGGTGCTGATACCCGAGTCTGATCAGCACGTACACAGGTTTTTATGGAGGGACTTGCAAGTGAACAGAAAGCCTGATACGTATGTGATGCAAGTCGTGACGTTTGGAGATAAGCCGGCTCCAGCCATGGCGCAGACAGCACTGAGACTCACCGCAGAAGAAGGCCGTGCTCAGTCTCCAGAGGCTGCAGATGTATTGAAAAGAGATACATATATGGATGACATCTGCACATCTACAGATACAATAGAGCAAGCTAAAGCCTTAACCAAGGACATTGACATGATTCTTGCTGATGGTGGGTTTAAGGTGAAAGGCTGGACTTCCAACACACAGCTAAAAGGTCCAGAGGAAAACGAAACGGAGAAAACTATGATGGAAAGTCTAGCAGAGGAAAAGGTGCTAGGAGTCTTCTGGGATAGAGAGAAGGATAAGTTCTCTTACAGAGTGAAAGTCGACAAGTTCATGGATAAGAGACTTACCAAGAGAATCATCGTCAGTCAGGTTGCCCGAATCTTCGATCCGATTGGCTATACAGCACCGTTTGTCATCCGGGCTAAGATTGGACTACAGCAGCTATGGGAAACTGGCTATGACTGGGATGCAGTTCTTCCAGATGAATGTCAAATGGAATGGAAAAGATTCTTTCAAGAAATGGAAGAGCTCAAGGAGGTAACATTTGAAAGATGTCTGACTCCGAAAGCTGCAGTGGGTAAGCCGCTGCTCTGTATCTTCAGTGATGCTTCGATGCATGCCTTTGGAGCATGTGCATACCTGAGGTGGGAAATGGATGGTGGAGGCTACATGACTAGATTTGTGGCAGCAAAATCACGAGTGGCACCACTCAAGCCACTAACAGTTCCCCGTCTTGAGCTTCAGGCTGCAGTTCTTGCAAGTAGGTTATATAAGACGATATTGGAGGAGCTGAGGATTGAAATTGAGGATGTCATTTTAATGACAGACAGTACGATTGCCCTCTCGTGGATTAGAGGTAGGGCGAAAACCTTCAAGACGTTTGTTGCAACAAGAGTGGGAGAAATCCAGACCAGTACAGACCCCAGCAAATGGAGACACATCTCTGGAGAAAGCAACATAGCAGATGTGTTATCAAGAGGACTAAAGGCAAGTGAGCTGGTAGGGTCATGGCAACGGGGTCCAGACTTTCTTCAGAAGTCAGTATCTGATTGGCCCGATGAAGTCAAGGTTCGTGAGGACCTTCCTGATGTTGAGAAGGAGAGGCGTCATGAGAAGACAGTCCTAAATGTGTCTCAGAGTTATCATCTGATTGATTACAAGAGGTTCTCTAACTGGAGAAAACTGGTCAGAGTAGCAGCATTGGTGATAAAGTTTGTAAAGAAACTCAAGGCCAGACGGCAGAATCAGGAAAAGGAGACCAGTATAGAGCTTACGCCCACAGAACTAGATGACGGAGAAAAGTACATCATCAGAGATGTACAAAATGGCATGGAGTCTCGGATCAAGAAAGGAGAGCTGAAGTCTTTGAGTCCATTCATTGATGACTACGGTATCATACGTGTTGGAGGCAGGATAGATAAAGCGATTACGTCATTCGAGCAGAAGCATCCTGCCCTGCTTCCATATGGACATCATGTTTCAAGACTGATCACTCGTCATGTACATGAGACGAGTCACAGTGGAGTAGCTGCAACCATGGCAAAGATAAGACTGAAATACTGGATTCTTCATGGTCACAAACTTGCCAAGACAGTTAAGTATAGATGTACCAGGTGCAGAGTGTTTCAGCACAAGACAGAGACCCAACAGATGTCAGACCTACCAAAAGAGAGATTGGCCCCAGGTACACCGCCATTCCACTTTACTTCATGTGACTATTTCGGACCGCTGACGGTGAAAGTGGGACGTAACAAGACATCAAAATATTACGGCGTAATATTCACCTGCTTGAACACTCGTGCTGTTCATCTTGAACTGGCAGTGGATTGTAGTACGATGGAATTCATACAGGTGCTAAGACGTTTCTTCTCTATCAGAGGACAACCGACGATGATCATGAGCGACAATGGTACCCAGTTCATACATGTAGGTGCAGAACAAGAACTAAGGAAGATGACGGAAGGACTTTCTGACAACGAGCTGAAGGACTTTTGTGCAGAGAGAGGCACTACATGGAAGTTTGTAACTCCAGGGGCACCACATCAAAACGGGTGCGCCGAATCTTTGGTCAAGAGCTGCAAGCATGCATTGAAAAGGGCGATAGGTGATCAAGTGTTGTCGCCTTTTGAACTGTATACATGCTTAGTGGAGGTATCGAATCTTGTCAACCAAAGACCTATCGGCCGACTTCCAACTGATCCAGACAATGGCAGCTATATCTCACCGAACGACATGCTTCTAGGACGAGCTTCGGGGAGCGTAGCGCAAGGCCCATTCTTGAAGACGCGAAATCCAAGACACAGAGTGGAACTGGTTCAGCGCATTGTAGATTCCTTCTGGCAACGGTGGACAAGGGATGTTTTGCCACTGTTAGCTCCAAGAAGGAAGTGGAATGTTCATCGACGCAATGTCTGCGTTGGGGATGTAGTAATGCTCGCCGACATGAACTCTGTACGCAGCAAGTGGACAATCGCTCGCGTGATTGAAGTTTACCCAGGTGACGACGGTAAAGTGCGGAATGTGAAAGTAAAGACTATGAACTCTGAATATCGTCGTCCAGTAACCAAGTTAGCGGTAATCTACCCTGTTGAGGGATATGAAGATTAGTACTGAAGGACTGTAAGTTTTGATACAATTTATCTGTGGCGCGAATTTGGCTGTTTTTTGGTTTCAATTTGTAATGAGGACAATTCCCTCATTGGGCGGGGAGGATGTTTTGGTAAGAACCCGAATATATGAGAAAATTTAATCCTTCAGAAAGTCTAAATTGGAGAGGAGATTAAACTTTGGAAAAAATGGATTTGTTTTGGATTAAACGCCATATAATTGTTATAACGTTTGTTTTAATTGTCTATCTCAAAGATACCTTAGCAAATTTGTCAACACGTCAATTTACAGCAGTGCGCTTTCTTCAGCGTCAGATTTTCACGTTCATGAGTTAACGGAGGTGTTGCAGTTCGTCACCTTTTATGTCAAGAATTCAGCAATGTTCATTTGTGTCCCGTCATAGAAGTAAGTTCGTAGATTAATCAGATAATAGGGGAGATAATGTGTTGATTATATAATTATGTCAAGAAAGTCAAAGAGAGTTATTGACGAAAAACAGAAGTAAAAATTCATTATAAATGTACACGTGAAAAGAGGTTGAAGTTAGTAGACAATTTTTGGCTCGAAATGCTTGTGTTGAATCCAATCACAGTTGTCTTAAATGCACATAACTGAAATTTGTGTTATAAAGGAAAAGATATAAGATGTCGAAAATCTGAATGCTTAATTAATGAAAAGCTTCAGTTGAAAGCTTTGTTTAGTTTCTTTGGGCAATGATTTTTTTCTGCCTTTTGTATGAGGGGTGATTTTGATAGAAAATAATATTGTCTGCTACATTCAGACTTTTAGTTGGTTTATATTAGTCTTAATCCATGCTTTTACTATAAACAATGAAAGTCAATCTTGGCTAGAATATTTAGTAATACTTTGATGGACAAATGAAAATGCATCAAGACCAGGTTACACAAAATATTCGTTTGTAAGTGCATGTTTTAATTCAGGATGAGATGACTCAAATATGCTGTTTTGTTTTATCATTTCAGATTGAATAAAATCTACAAATCTACTGTAGAAATATCTCAATTCCATGGTTCACATCTCGGCTTGTTCTGTGCTATCCAACGCTGTATATCCGTTTTACACACTGTCCCACGGACACCGCCCAGCCGCAATACTCCGTCAGTTGCGGATAACAGCGGATATTCAGCGCATAGATTAGTATGTATTGCGTATGTATTACATATGTATTGCGTATGTATGGCGGATGCTCATCCGCAGCCAAAATTTTGGGCTGCTCAAAAATCCTGGGAACGGAAAAACGTGCCTTTGCGGATAATTGCGGACGTATGCGGATGTCGACCGACTCATACAAGCATGTTTCACGAATATTGCGGATGTTTAACGAATATAAACCAATTTTGTGCGCAATTCATACGCAACTCTTCCTAAACGCCAGTGGGACCGGGCCTTAAGACCCGCAAGATTAAGCCATTTCTTAATCGCTGCTCCACGGTGAACTCTCGGACCGGGGGCGGGCATTGCCATTGCCGGTGTAGCGGCAGATTTGGTTCCACCGGCGGATTTTGTAACTGGTACAAAATCTGCCTGCAGATATCGTTGATTAATTAACTCATTCATTCAGGAATCAATCCAAGGAATCAATCCAAGTATCTTTGCCCTCACCAGTTCACTCAAATAATTGCAGTTCTGATAATTTAATTTTTTGCAAAATATCAAGGCTATGTTGTTGTCACATTTCCTCATCGATTCATGTTAGCCTCTTATTCTGGTAGGGTCGGCACTCCTCCTTACTCCTCCTTTTTATAAAGGAGGAGTAGATCTCTATTTTGCATCAATCATTTGGAAACTGGCATGGGCAAAGTTTGGACTAGTTTTTGTAAACCTTTACCAGTTCCAGTGCACTGCGATATGACATTCAATTTTGCAATCGCGATATCTCGAGAATTCTTTGTCAATATTCTTGAACCCATTCGTAGTCTAAAACTTTGCTTTCCCTTTGGTATCAATTAATCAAAATAATTTCGGTAGAATTTGAGAAATTGTAGATTGAATATTGCATTCTTTAGAAAATTAAAATGTGTGCAACTTAGTTTGGTCACCCCATTATACTAAAGATACATGTCATGTACGCAGGTCATAAAGCTATGCTCCCTGCAAATACGCAATACGATGCGTTCAATACGCCACGTCATCAGTGTTGCCAGTTTGCAGAGCCAAGAGTAGTTTACTAGAAAATGTATTTGTCAAAATATTATTCCAAAATAACATTTATGATGGAATGGATCTAGCCCGTAACAATAATTTTGGGCTTGTGCAAGAATCTTCAAATCTGAACTTCTGAAGGAGACAGATTTACCAGAAAAAAACAAGAAAAAAAATCTATGATAATAGACTGAATAGAATGTCATTCAATAAAAATAAAAATAAAAGTTTTTGTGTTCTTCATTCAGACAAACTAACTGGCCAGAAGAGGAAACGTCAGAGTGAGGAACAGAGTGAGGTTACCTCCAACAAACAAGTAGTGGAAGAAGGAATATCTTGGTGGACATGTATGATGCTAGGAGTATCACAAGATAACAGCAAACCACAGGGTAGAAGAGCTGAGAAGAGCCAGAATAATTCTGGGAAACAAATGAACTGAGCTTACATGTACTTAGCAGAGACTTCTGTATCAGTATGGTAAGCACTCAATCATTATTTGTTACAAATTTCATAACATAATTGGTGTAAGAAACTAAGCAAATTGGAATTTGGCTTTAGTGGTAAGAGTAAAAAGGAAACAAAGACAAAAAATATGCATCAAAATCAAGTGAAACACCCCATAAAACACCATTACTGTAGTTCAGTGAGATGAACAATTCTTCAGTAATAATCTGATCAGTAAACATCAAATTTATTTTTAAGCCACTCACACAAATGTGAGATTATAAGTAACCTCGCACCAATATAGGTCTATAAGGGGACAATAACCAACACAAGCAGTGTTCCAGAACTCTGATGTGAGCTTCAGATGAATAAATAAAATCTGAAACTTTCACTTGATATCAAAGTGATTAAGATATAATTGCATGGATGGTATGGAGACAAAATATTTCATCATTCTACAGTGTAGGTAATTTTCTGGATTTTTTATGATTATTGTTGTGATTCATATCTTTAACTGTAGAGGTCGACTGCTTCAGAAACTTTCACAGCCCAATATATGAATGCTCCGCTATGTGATTTCAAGCCTCAAAAGACTTAAATACATGTACCTCCACTTGTACTTTTTAATTTCTTAATTATTTCATTCCATCAAGCTTACAGGAGCTCCAAGTTTCCAGAAGCAATAAAGTACTTTCAGTTGAATGTAGAAAAGGATTGAATATGACAAATTACATAGTGTCCTGGCACTTTTTGATATTAATGGTAAATTACAGTAATGGCTAGTGTGCACTTTGACCCTGATGTTTGTAAGGAGTGTCAATCAATCCGCCCAGTCACACCCCCTCCAGACTCCTGCTGTGGTTCAGGATGTGCAGTGTGTGTTTATGACATTCATGATCAGGAACTTCAGTTGTGGAAAAAGACTTGCAAGCGGAAACATGGTGATGGGGAATGTGAGGTGAGTTTTGAAATTTAAATTTCTTGCCTCCAATGCATTTGGGATTAAAAGCAAGTCATCTGTCCCTAGGTTACAACACTATTGATTTTTTTATGTTGACAGAACAGTCTTTATACATGTAATACCTTGTTCATGCAGAGTACATCATAAACTTCAGTACATTCAGTACACAACAGGTCCCAAAGAGATTACTTTTGATAAATTTTCTTTTATTGCACTGTGTTACTGTAGCTTTGTTGTGTGAAGTAAATCAGACATGTACGATGTGAAAGCTCATATCATTTTGCTGGCTGTCTGACGTAATTTCTTTCAGTATTCCTTTATTCATTTAAAAAGCTTTGTCGTAAAAGTCTGTCATGTCAGGTGAATGATTTTTTTAAATTTCCCAAAGGCTTTAAATAACACATGTTCAGTACGATCTGCATACAGGTATATACATTGTACAATATACATGTATCTGATAAATCAATTAAAATTTTTGTTCTATGAAGAATAGACTTCAAGGGGCATCAGCTGTTACGAGCTTACCTGAATTTTAAATTTGTTCTTCAAGGCTAATAAGCAAATAATCACCGTTGTTGAAGATGATGGGTAAACTATCACTTAGTTATGAGGCAATCTGGATGTACATGTAGCTACATGTATCTTTCTGAAGCGAAGCTGAGGAAAGATAGCGTGTACAGCCAGATCGCCGAGGAAGTGATAGTTTGCCTCTTCACCTGAAACTAAAAGGTGATTATTTGCTTTATATTCCACATCTGAAACCATTCCACTAAATAAAAAGGAAATGAAATTTTATTTCCCTATAAAGAAAGGATTAAAAATCAAAGTTTAATTTTAAAACAGAGTTAAGAGGTTTCAACAACTGCCTAGTGTATAACCTTCTTAGCTCTAGTGCGTATCTCGTGACCATGTAATACGCGCGCGTGACTAAGCTTGCTTTGCCTCTAGCTAGGTATTGTGACGTCACAAAGGAAGAAAACTTGTAATTGCCGAGTGCGCTGCTCGCCTATGCGATGGCCTGTATAAGTGTGTACGGTTTGGTTTGCGCAAGCAGAGAATTATGTTGGCAAAATTTGTTGGCAGATTCATCACAGGGGTCACGCACTTTTATTTCGCGCGTACCCAAAACTATCGATAACGCGTTGTGAATGTATGGGCTGAAGTGATCAGCGAAACACAAAAACTGCCAACACTTAAGGGTCACAAACTTTTCTTATCGGGTGGTGTTTGATGGCAAAACTACACTTTATCACATGATTCACTTTTGACCAATCCTACAGCAACATTCTTAGTATGTGGAATATAATACTGTATATTCACTTTGTCTGTTACAGGTAGAAAACAATGAAACTGCCATGGATTTGATGGACTACAAAGCTTTTGTTCTGCAATCAATTGATTCCATCTGTGTAAATACAGCTATTTACAGATTCACCCTTCCAGTTGGAAAGAAGCTTGACTTATCTATTGCTAAGCACATCGTTTTGAGGTGAGGCATGATGATATGATATTGATGAAAATAATATGTAAATTTGTAGAGCACAAAAACTATACACCTGTACAAGTGAATATTCTAGGGGCTTGATATACATACCGTATTGCACAATCAGAAGAATTTTGAATGGTATTCTTTAGCGTACTGGTAGCCAGTGCAGGTCTCTTTAAAAAGGGATGATCGGTGAGGATTTGGAACAGCTAACAATCAGCCTTGCCCAGGTGTTTTGGGACAGGCTGCAATTGCCCTATTTGAGAGCCTGGGAGTCTACACAGTACTGTTAACTTATTACATTAATCTAAAAAACTTACTATTTATGCAAGAATGAACAACTTCTTTCTCACTCTCCTTACCAAGATATGTCAGAGATCATGTGTTAAGTACTGTGAGCTGGAATATGCAAGTGTTCATACATGTATATTTGGGATTTTTTTTTTTTTTTTTTTTTTTTTTTTTTTTTGTTGTTACGAATAGTTGTTTGTAGCAATAAATGAAAATATTTAGATAAAATCCAGATTAGCCACAAACTGTTTGATACATGTGAGGTTTGTGTGAGAATGATTCATATTCATTGATTGATTTGATTTATTTATTTACGAACAACAACTACAAAACGTTGATTTCAAACACTGACATATGATATATTGATGTCCATTCATGCTATACATGTACGTTTCTATTGAATTAGTTTAATTATGATGACATGTTTTGTCATTTATGTTTGCTCTTTATGGCTAATACAAGTATTTACCTCGCTAAGATTTGATTTTCCATGTACAGAGGTCTTTTGTTTCCATTGATCTACTGCATCAGCTGTGTATAATTTTTCATTTGTTATCTCTATAACAGGGGTGTACACAATGGTAAGGTGATAACCAGGCAATATACACCAATCTCCGCTCCTGATAATGTGGGATACTTTGAAGTACTTATAAAGGTAAGCAAAATGATGATCACTACCTTTTTATTATGTTTTACTTCATACTTAAATGTTACAATAGAAAAGGACAAGATGCTTATAGTAGTGGTATGATAAATAACTTGAAATAGTTTCTAGTTGGGTTTTCATGGTTGTCCAACATATTTCATATATTTGAATGGTAAAGTTGATGAAGTCTTGAAAAACAAAATTTTTTTTTCTGTCTGGATATACTTGGAAATGTAATGGATTTTGTTAATCTTTAAAAAAAACCTTTTGCTAATGAAAATCTATATACATGTAACTGTTGTCTGCCTCGTAAGATGAACATGTTATACCGCCATTTACTGTAATGACACTTCATCACATTAATGAGAACATTTGTTGTCATGTTGATAGCACTCACAGGATTGAATTCCATAGGATTCACATATGTATGATGACATGAAATTCATCTCTGTATTTGACAGTTGTATCCTGATGGGGATATGTCTCAATACATTAAGGAGTGGAAGATAGGAGATGAAGTAGAATGGAGAGGACCTTTTGGATCATTTACATACCAACCAAATCAGGTGATCTATCACATGATTTCTCTTTTCTTCTTATAACATCAGATTTTCTTTAGAACACATTTTAAGTTTAGCATTGCTATTATTTTCCTGAGCATTTTCTCCTGTAAATAGAGGGAAGAGTTAACAAGGAATTCACATATTCTCCTTATGGGCAGAAGAAAACAAAAGGAGACGAACAGAACAGAAGAAAGATGTTTAATGTATCACAGTACTTGACCCCACTTAGGCTTCGATGCACACGGACTCACAAAATTGCACCAAGATTCCATATTGGGGCTTTATGGGCAGTACATAGACATCCCCCCCCCCTGTGTAATTTAGAAAAATGAATTATTATATCCTGCTACAATGTACCTGCATTTGAAATAGTACACCTGCCATTTCCATGGCAGATCATAAATCAAGTGTACATATAGCTCCATGAATTATTGATTAATATTATTTCATGTTGTCTTTCATATATGATGTTAGTTCTTCCTTCAACTAACAATCATAATAGGTAATACTCTACATGTATTTCCACTTTTCATCCCCAGGGCCATTATATTATCGCCATAGCAGCTGGTACAGGTATCACACCAATCCTCCAAGTGATCCGGCATATTGTAGAGAAAGAGGAAGATGAGACAGTTTTCAGATTACTTTACACTTGTCGTTACTATGAAGAGATTCTTCTGAGGGAAACGCTGAATGAATTGGCTCTTTACTGGAATATCACTGTTATCTACAACCTAACTCGGGTAAGCAAATGTCCATTGGATACATCATGGAGGTACTGACACTGAATTAGGTAACACTGCTGGGGAGGGGAGGGGGGGGGGGGAACAGAAGAAAAAGAAAGGAAAACCTTCATTGGTGGGATTTGTGCAATAATGGACCAGAATGGAAATAAAAGTCATTTCTTCTTCATTCCTTGTTTTCCCATCAGGGCTTCCAGTTCAATAATGCAAACTGCCAGGTTCATTTTGATACCTTTTTAGCTGTTCATTTTTCTACCTGTGGCTGATTTTGGATTGCACTTTTGTGAGAGCAAGCTCATTTGCCAACATTTTAAGAATCCTTGTATTCCTACTGCCCTTGTTCTGCAGAGCACACCAGGTAGTCATCCCATGGAGTACGGTGAGACCATTCAGTATGGCCGCTTCACACAAGATAGAATAACCAAGGAGGTGGCTGCATCGATGGGACGACCTGTGAGGGCGCTGGTCTGTGGAACTCGTTCTTTTGAAAATGACATGATTACATTCCTGAAAGAAGCAGGAGTGCCGAGCAGTACCATCAAGAAGTTTTAACCAACACAAAATTCAGGATAATATTGATTTCACACGATTGGCTTGCAAACACACGTTTGCCTCATTGTGAGCATGTTAATAATGGAAGCATGCACCATGTAGCAACATGTGTTGTAACAAAATACTATACATGTACAAGTCATAAAACATTTGCTTTTGTATCTCTATATATTTTTAGTCAATTAAGAAAACAATGAGTGAACTAGTAATCGGATGTGATATTTTTAGAATGTACATGTACTACGCTGTAACATTGCTAGCAAATACATGTTCAATTGGTGATGCGACATTTGCTCCTGCGATAAGTGCTGCTTTCTTAATTTCTCCAAAGACATAGGGTTAGGGTTAGGGTTGTGACAGGGGTTGGTTCAGAATGATGTGAGGATAAGGATTAAGCTTAATGTTAGGTTTTATGTTTTACAGATTTTCCATGGGAGCAATTGCCACCAGAGCAAATGTCATTGAACCTGCTCAATCATAAGGTTTTTCCCACTCCTACAGCACATGCTGATACACAGTGTTTCAGCACCCACTGTTTGCATTGTTTGAAGATAGCAATATCAAAATTTGTGTGACAGTGTAAAATTTGTTATTTATTGATTGACAGACAGGGTATTTTACATTGATTATTTCTGTTACATTAATCAGACTCCATAAATAACCTTAGGGACCTGTTATATAAGAAATTCAATCTCCCCAACATCAATCACATTTTTCTTGGAAGTTACACATTTTCTTACCCCATAGTCAAAGTATGTTATGTAAAAAGCAATTCTTCTGAACATGCATTGACTATGGGGGTTAGAAAATGTATCTTTCAAGAAAAGTGAGAAAATGTGAAATTTCATGTACAAAGTGAATGGAGAGCTGCTTGCATATGATGTCATCAGTGTTGCCAACTTGCAGAGATGAGAGTAATTTACTAGAAAATGTAAATGAGTGAAATTTTCTTATTCTATGATCGATTTTACTCATTTTTTTTTTCTAAAATGCTGTTCAAATTTAACTCCTTTTATTGAACAGTGAAACTTCTGGGGTGGACTTTGCCTTTAAAAAAAGTTCACTGAAGTACTACATGAATGTATGGGCATTTGGCTTTGATTTCAGAAAAAAAAAAACCAAAACTTTCATTCCTTTGTCAAGAGTGAAGTAAAGCCAAACTGACATGGCATACCCGGTACTTGCAAATTTATGGATTAAAATTTATCCTCTTGTAACCTGTAACATATTGCAGTAGAACGATAATGATTATGGTTCACTCAATGAAAAGTTCACCATATTCCTGTCTTTGATTAGTCACTTTCATTTTATGTTTTGGGGTTGAATGTACATGTATGTTGAATATATATTCGGTTGAATATATATGAATATATATTACTTTTAGGTTTATATGTTTTCCAGGCACTAAATTTTGATTAATTGAGAAGATGAAAATTTTGCTGTTAAACACTGACATCCTCCACAAAATACTGATTTTCAGTCAGCAGGAGACGACACTTCAGTGAACGAAATTCTTATCTTCACCATCAGTTTATGACATACCATGTTAGGAAAATATGTCAGAATATGAAGTCTTGTGAATGTAAGTTTGAATGTTCTGATGGAATTTCAACATTGCATACAATGTAAATATTGTTTCTGATCGCCTAGGTTTTGTGTGTGAATTTCATTTCTGATCTTCTTGATTTTTTGGTGAAATTTATGTGCTTGCATTATTAGTTTCTGAAATTGTCGCAAGCTTTTTATCTCTCTGTACATACTATGAAACATTTATAAGATGGATATTATTTTATGATAGTGGATAAGAGTGGTTGCAATAAATTCCTGAACATTTATATTTATTGTGTTGAAGTACCTGTATGTGTGGGTCATTTCTTGTCGCTCAGAGATGAACAGGAAAAGTTGATAAGAAAATTTTAAGTAAACTGTGATATTAAGTATGAAAGATAACTTTTTATCCTCTACTTATCTGTAAAATGGAGTTAGAAAAATGTACTCTTACTCTGTACACTCTTTAAAGACACATAAACATATAAAACGTCAGTTCAAATTTTATTACTTCAAGTTGAAATTACAAAGAAAAAGTCATTATACACATAGGAACCTTTTTTATGATGAAACATCTTTCAATACAATGCAAGATTTGTCACATATGGAAAAAAAACCCCCAGAGAGTTTGATTATTTTGAGGATGGAGGAATCATGGAAAAGAAAAGTATGGAAAGGAGATCAATGAGTGAGAGAGAATGTGAGTGGTAAAGAGAGAGGGAGATAGAGGGGGATGGGCAGAATGATGTAGACAATGAGAAAGAGACAGTGATATCATGATGTAGAGAAATAAAGACAGACAAAAGTAAGAGTTGACAGGAGGAAGAGAGAGAGAGAGGGGGGGGGGGGGAATTTCATGAATGCATAAACTCAGTATGTTGCTATGCTATGAAAGAGCATATAAGTTTGAGATCTTGTTACAAGATTTTCTCTTACACTGGTATAAATCAAGAAACCATTATGAAAGGCACACAAGAGATGATAGAGATGATAGAAATGCATTCATTAGTGCATGCAGGTCCAACATCAGCAGTACAAAATATCAAGGGTTTTTACGTATCAGGGAATGACATGCAGGACATCACAACTTCAATGTGATGAATTCTACACAACTAACTATATATTTTCTCCCCATGCGTTAAAGCATTCAGAAGATTTACGAATAAAATGTCCCTTTACGTCTGCATAAAACTTTTTGAATATGTACAATAGTTTTTATTATACCGTTACTGCATTATTTGCAGTCTTTGCATTGTGTATTCATGGATAATATTTTCAAAACGGTGCTGTGAAATATATGAGATTACATCAAGTTACTCATATTACTACAGTGCATAGCATAAAATAGCAACAAACATAATATTTTCCAACCATATAAATGCAGCAAAATAAATAATACAAATGCTGATGAACATAGGCCGGCAAATGAATTGTAAAACATATGAAAAACCACACTG
The DNA here is from genome assembly GCA_029962745.1 of Echinometra lucunter. Lineage (NCBI taxonomy): Eukaryota > Metazoa > Echinodermata > Echinoidea > Camarodonta > Echinometridae > Echinometra > Echinometra lucunter. The sequence continues at coordinate 3,162,550 of CM057157.1, read as the reverse complement.
ACATAGTTGCATTGACAGATTTTCAATTATTAGGCCTACATGCCATCATATTTCAGGGGTCTTTGAGACTTTACTTTTGGTTAAGTGAAAGAAAAAACAAGACTATGGAAAATTAAACACCTCAAATGTAGGCCTATAATTTACCTTTTATACTCTTCTGTACACAGAGTTTTGTGATAGTTCCCAATTTCCTGAAAGTCTTATCTATATATCATGGTTTTCAAGAATACACAAGATCTTCATAGGGTAGAAAGTGAAAGTGATGTCCTCAATCCAGGGGTGGTGTCAGGGTATTTTAATGGGGGAGAGGGAGATGACTCACAGGTGAGTTTATTTAAATGTACATTTTAAAAATGAACAACTTTGGCTATAATATACAAGAGTTGCATGACCCAATCTCCCAGAATTCCACACTCTTCTTCTTCTTCTTCTTCTTCTTCTTCTTCTTCTTCTTCTTCTTCTTCTTCTTCTTCTTCTATGTTCGCTTTCTTCCTCCTCTCCCTCTTCTTCTTTGCCTTGTGATCACTTCAAAACAATAAAGGGTGGCCACTGCTGCCCCCCCCCCCCCCATAGCCCTGCCCCTGCCTTGGCCATACATTATCTAATATAGTCAACTCTGCATAAGTCGAAGTCTCATAAGTCGAATAATCGCCTAAGTCGAAGGTCTGTACTTGGTCCCATTCCTTTATTTTCTGTTGTTTTTGGCCCCTCATAAGTCGAATTTTCTCTAAGTCAAAGCATTTTCTTCAGTCCTAAGAAATTCGACTTAGGCAGAGTTGACTGTACACTGTAATATGGATATCAGAAAATCATACTACTCCACAGCCAGATCAAGCTACAACAACAATCAAGTTCATTTCCAGTCAAAAAGAAGTAAATATGTTTCCTTGAATAATTAATACTGCACGAAATGTATTTGTCCCAGTCATATTTGGCCACTTAAACCAAACTGGCCGCTGAAACACTTGAAGAGACAAATTGAGCCAATACAACAAATAGCAGCTGCTGCAGTCTGCAATTTCTTGCAAAAGCAATGTGAATTCAAAGGTCATCTTCAGTAAGTAGATCCCATTTCATACAGAGAATCCATCCAGCATTGAATTGAGGGCCACTTATAAGGCACTGCAGCTTTCTCGTGTTCAACAAGTTGGATGTCTGGCCTTGCATCGTGCACCTCCAATACAGCGAGTACTGCAAAGAACTGAAATGCAACCGAAACATGCAATGTTGAGCATGAAGAAAAATTTAGCACATATAATTTGAAGGATCACCTTCTTAAATATCATCCAACCTTAAAAACTTAAAATATTCAAACATGGATATTCATCTTTCTCAGCTGCAAGCTTCAAACCAAATGAAAGGCATACCTCAATCACCAAAGCAAAGATATTACAGGAATAGCTAAAGGAAATGCTATATAACATCATAACCTTTGATAATGAAATGAAACATATAGGTAATAATTATATTACAATCAGTAATATCATCACACTTTCTCAGGTTGTCATTTGTTTACTTAATTTGTTGAGCTGTGTATATTACTATAGGGAGATGCATGGGTCTAGAGCTTTGTAACTTATGACACCATATCATTTCTCAAAGTCAACACTGTTAAAAAAAACAAAATCTACTAACTCTTACCATGCTCGCAGCGAGATCCAGCAAATCCATACGGACATTCACAGCTGTAAGGACCCACACACTTCCCTCCATGAAGACAGGGTAACACACAAACTGGTCTCTCTAAAGCCGCAATAGAACCAAAGGCTAGCAAAAATACAAAACCAAGATAACAACAAAAAAAAAGAAATGAAAGAGAAATTCATCATCACACAGTCAAACTGAGAACAGAAATAAGGGCATGTCATAATGATATCTGAAGTTGTATATGTTCAACATAATTGGAGGAGTATTTTCAAAAGTTTTAATCATGATTGAGCCTTACAATTTAAGACAATGCACAATGAAGAAAATAAAAGATAGGCCCAGTGTCTCCTTAACCCTCTTATACCCCATTAAGAACAGATTAGCTGTCACTTATAAAGATAAGGTACAATCCAAGTGATCCTTTGTAATCGAAGTGAACAAATGGCAGCATCATATCTGGCTTATCCAGTATGCATCTCAACCTGACCGATTAAATTAAAGTTACTATTTTTTTGTTTTGATTTCTGTATTTGTTTAGTTGCTACCATTTGATCAGTACAATACAGGCTTCTGCTTAGGATAACATTCAAATAAATCAAATATAAATAACCTATACAAACTATCGATATCTCATGAAAATTTAGAAAATTGAATGATGTTACATACATCGTATGTATTTCTGAAGAACTCACCCATGCATGATGGTGCATAGTCACTCCAGGTATTATCAGGCATACATCTGATGGAACTACTCCCAATCATATGGAACCCTCGATGGCATCTGTAGCTGACAACATCTCCAGGGAAATAGCTGTCTCCAAATGTCCTTCCATTATCAACAGGAGGAGGTGCTCCACAGCCGTTGGCTTCACATCTGGGCCATGAATGGCTCCATGTCCCTGCAGAGGTACAGAGAATTCTGTGAGCTCCAACGAGCTTGAAGCCGCTGGCACAGGAGATAGAAACTGCATCTCCAACTGCCCTTGAACTGCTTAAATATACCATATTTTCATTAGTTGGTAGATCTGGACAACTTATGAGTTGGCATTGTGGTGTCGGGCTATTCCATCTGCGGTTCGAATTACAAGATGTTGTCGCTTGGCCAATGAGAGTGTATCCTGTATTACATGTGTATGTTACAGTGGATCCAAAGAACACTGCTGTGTATTCTGCATGCCCATTCCTGGGTGCTCCAGGATGAGGGCACTCCAAAGGATCGCATGAGAACCCTGTCAGTGACCAAGCCTGATCTGGAAGACACTCAGCCATACCTTCTGAAGACGCTTGAAAACCATTCTCACATTCTAGTTGCACAAAATCACCTACAACAAATGCTGTCTTATCTGCAGGATAGATGGCATGTGCTATGCGAGGTAAATCTGGACAAGGGTTTGGTGAACACCGTGGTTGCTTTTCACTCCAGGTTCCATTAGCCAAACATGTTCTACTTCTTGCTCCAGTCATTGAGTAGCCATCATGGCATACATAATGAGCTTTGCTTTGGTAAACCTTGTTTTCCAATATTACTTTTCCATTTTGTGGGTTGGTTAATCGACCACACTTGACAGGTTGACATTGCGGAGGGTCGGGTAGCCATATTCCATCACTTGTGCATCGTAAGACATGTACACCGTGCATTATGTAGCCCGTGCGACAGTCGTACACTGCAGTATTGTTGAAAGTAGTGGCCTTGTAGGAACGCACACCATTGATGACGACTGGTGGAGTATGGCAGGATACTGGATGACATACAGGTACAGACCCACTCCAAGTCTGATCTGCCTGGCAAACTCTTCTATTTCCTCCTTGCATCTTGTACCCTATATCGCAGTTATACTGTATTTCATCAGAGAGATGCATATTTCCAGCACTGATAATGACACCATGTTCTATATCCTCAGGCTCGTGGCAAGTAATAGGTTGACATTCAGGTGGTGACCCAGTCCATTCTCCACTGAGACTACAGGTGCGTGACCTAGGTCCACTGATTACATAACCATGATCACACATATATTTCGCAATTCCGTAAAGAGTAATATTGGAAGTCGTTAGGTGGCCATGCAAGGGCAAAGACAATGGTCCACAAGATATCGGTTCACACATTTGGTCAACTACGCTCCATGAGCCATTAGCAAGACAAGTTCGTATCCTTTCACCTGTTATGATATAACCAGTCCAGCAACGGTATGCTGCTTTTGAATTGAATGTGGTAACATTGAATGAAACTATACCCTTATCCAGAAACGGTGGCTGTCCACATGAAACAGGTTCACAACTTGGCACAGTACTGTTCCATGATCCATGTTCATTACACGTCAGAACGCTCTCACCTTTGACAATGTACCCTACATTGCAAGTATATGTTATCTTTGATCTGTATTTTGGAACCTGAGTGTCCATTTCTAGTGACCCATGGGGAATCGGTTGTGGCCTGGGACACTCTCTAGCTCTACAATCCTGATGGGCATATGACCATGATCCATTCGCCAAACACTGTCTAGATGAAGGTCCATCAAGAATATATCCAGAAACACACGAATAGGTGGCATTGCTTTCATATCTGTCACTAGGTAACAATATGTTGCCGTTCAAGAGGTCTGGGGGGGAGCCACATGAAACTCTCACGCATGTAGGCTGTTGACCACTAAGGATACCATCTTCTCCACAGGTCCGGAAACTTTGACCAGCTATCTCGTATCCAGGATAGCAAGAATACAGAACCTTAGGAGGAAAACAGAAAAGAAAAGATATTTGACATAATAGAATTATATCAAAATGAACAGTTCTGAGCTTATAACATCCTATCATAAGTAATCATTTTCACACTTTGCATTTATTCAAGAAATTGATATACAATAAAAGCTGTCAATAGAAGATATTGAACCAAACAGGGAGGGACATGTAAATATTGAAGAGGCTAATGAATGATTGGTTTTAACACTTTCATTTCCTTCATTTGCATTGGCTATGAAATTATTGATGTGTATTAAAAATCTTACCTTGTCACCATTCACCACAGTGCGATTCCTTATGATAATGCCAAGAGGGAATGCTTCCTCTACTCTACACTCAGTTGGTTTACATGTTGGGTCGTAGCTACTCCACGTTCCGTTAGCCTGACAGAGTAGCTTTGCTAATCCCTCCAACTTATATCCAGGCTGACATTCAAAGCTCACTTCATCCAGGTACTGATTGTCGATGAATATGGCAATGCCATGCGCAGGGTTGACAGGAATTGGACACCGAATAGGGGAGCAGACAGGTGGTTGGTGTGACCAGACACCCTGACTAGTACATGTTATGACTCCTGTTCCTTGCAATTCAAATCCATCATCACAGGCATACACCACCTGGCTGCCATAGGATACACCCGCTATCTGTACAGTTCCATTTTGAGGTCTTGCTAAGTTTTCACAAGTGACAGGCAAACAACTGGGTATGTCACCACTCCATTCCCCTTCTCCTTCACATAGCATTGTGTCATTTCCCTCTATGTAGAACCCTTCGTTACAGTTAAATTCCACCATTTCCCCATAAAGGTTAGACTCTGCTACAATAAGACCATTATCTGGTGGTACAACATCTGGACATGTTATCGGAACACAGGTAATACTTGCAGGGTTCCATATACCGTTTTCAGAACATCTCATTTGTTTCAAAGTTTGATGTTTGAAACCTTCATCACAGTGAGCCACGACACTGTCTCCATACACAAATGGGCCTTTTCCTGCATTATTGTAAAATGAAAGGTTGAAAGGTACATATTATATCTTGTATGAAGAATCATTACATGTGATTTATTTGTATTACCATATAAACTTTGTTTAAAGTACACATTCTCAAAGAGGATACAATATTGATTTTCTTTAATATTACAAGAGACCTAACCATTCACCTCTTTCTCATTTGGTAATGCCATAAGCACATCATGCTTTTGAATGAGTAAATCATTATGTATTTATATATAAGAACAAAACTTAGGGAAAAAAAACCCCTCACAATTGCATTGGCCTTTATGAAAACACCAGGATAAACACAGAGAGAAGAAGACATAATCAAAGGAGTATTACCATCAATCGATCCATTATAAACAACAGGAACCTCTGAGCAGGGGACAGGCTGGCAACTTGTGTTGGTTACACTTCCACTCCATATGCCTGTTTCATTACATATAACCATGAGCTCAGAGAGAGCCCCATGACCTATATCACACTGGTAAAGAGCAGTGGATCCATATGTGGTAGTATTCAATGTAAAGGCTGCATTATCAAAGTCCTCAGGCATCCCACAATCCAGCAGCTCACAGCTAGAGTCAGTAGGACTCCACATGCCAATGGAAGTACATGTTGATGATTCAGAGCCTATATTAAGAGGTAAAAGATGACCATTTACATACAATGTCCTGATCATTGCCACATACCAGTGTATCATCTGAACAAGTTTTAAATAAACAAACAAGAAAGCTCTTCAGATCATGACTTGTCAGACCTACCCTATGATACCATTATATTGTTGCTAAAGCAGTTCTTTATTAGGATAATCATGCTATGTTTATATGGTAATGATTCTATTTTGGTATTGCATTCAATTTTCCTTCAACAACATGAAGATTAAACAAAGTCATAGCAGACATACCAATCAAGATATAACCCGGGTCGCACATGAGATGCACAGTGTTAGGATAGGTGAAATTGGTTCCCAAGATGACACCATGAGCTGGAGTGTCTGGTATCCCACAGTTGATAATCTCACATTCAATCTCAGCACTCCATTGTCCATCAGCCTGACAGGTGATTTCCATGGGTCCTTTATCATCTCCAAAGCTGAATCCATCATCACAGAAATAGACTAGAGTATTGTTAAATGTAAAATTGTTGCCAAGAAAGTATGCATTCTCCACCAAAGGAGGGCTGCCACATTCGACCAATTTACATAATGGGGGCTCGGCAGACCATTCACCAAGGGCTGAGCAGTTTAAAGAAGATACGCCCTCAAGAATATACCCATTATGGCAATCATATGTTAAAGAGCTTCCGTATGCTAGGTCATCAAAATAGATGTTCCCATAGCTGATTATGGGAGGTGCTGGGCAAACGACTTGAATGCATTCAGCTGAGGTGTTAGACCACTGGCCTGAACTTAAGCAGTGAATGGACGCCTTGCCCTGTAGACGAAACCCTAAGTCACACTGTATTATAACTTCACTCTGGAAGGTTCGAAGTGGGCCAATTATGAAGCCATGATCAGGCGCTAACGGCCATTCGCACATTATTGGTTCACATGTGGGAGGATTGCCCTCCCACTGCCCATCTGCAGAACATCTGAGATGCCTGCTATTGTTGGTAACGTAGCCTGACTGACATGTGTAAGTAACTGTCTCATTAAAGTATCTTTCATGTGACACAACCGCATGGAGAGTAGAAGGTGGTTCTCCACACTCTACGATGTCACACTGTGCAGAACTTTTAGTCCATTGCCCAGAAGCAAGGCATGTGATAACAGGGTCGCCGGACAAGACGTAACCACTTTTGCAGGAATATACTACAGTTTGATTGTATAAGTAGTCCTGACCCTGGAAGAAACCATTTGGTATGTCTGTTGGAGAGCCACAAGATATAGGAATACAGTCAGAGAGGGTACCTACCCAACTTCCATCTGCCCCACATGTCAGTTCAATGCTGTCTGAATCAAAGAGGTATCCAATGGGACAGGTGTACTCCACAGTCATTCCATATGTGAATTCTGTTAATTGATCAATGGCTAATTGATAGATGTCCATCTTTGGAGGTTCACCACAAGAAACCAGCTGACAAACTGGTGGAGCGCTCGACCACTGTCCATTGCTCATACATGAAATCTTTCCATTACCAGACATGGTGAAACCTTTATCACAGTCATAAACAACACTGCTGTTGAAGCCAAAGTCCCCTCCTTGCATTGATCCATTCGCCACAGCCAGTGGCATAGGACACTGAATACGTCTGCACTCAGGAGGAGAGGGCTCCCATACTCCACTTGCTCCACAGTGACTAACAGTTTGATCTGCTTCATATCCCTCATTACAAGTATAATGAACGCTGCTGCCATACGTCACTCCATCATATGTGAAGGTGGCAAAGGGCCTATTAGGTGGATGTCCACAAGACAAGATTGTGCAATGTGGCACTGGATTGTCCCACCTTCCATTCTCTTGACAGTGCAGGACATTTGTCCCTGTCATCCTGTATCCAGTGATGCAGCGGTATTCTGCAATGCTGTTGAAGACACTCCCATTGGTTGTAACAAGCATTGCGTTTGGAGAGGATGGCACAGGTGGACATGTGACGACCCTACAAGTTGGCGGTGATGTCCATTCACCATCACTCTGACATGTGATGTTAGGAGAACCTATCAAGTGGTAGCCACGTTCGCACTGGTACATCGCAACCTCCCTAGGGAATGCCATGTGGATTGGTCTCTCATCCTCAGGAGAAAAGACTGACGCATTTGGAACATGAGGAGGGTCTCTGCAAAATACATCTGTCCAGGAAAAAAAAAGATGGAAAATACTTTTGAACACACCAATCCCTTACTGTAAACAATTAAAATGTGGGATATCGTTCTTTCCTAAACTATAATATGAAGCTTTATGCTAGCTACATGGCAGCATGGGTAAGGCCCCGGGTTAATGCAGCTTATCAAGAGTCTCATCCCACGTCTTTGATCGTTTTCTCTGCGACTGTTCTTTTACATCGGCTTTCCCTTTCCTCCATTTGTTTTGTCTACAGAGAAACAGGAGGATTGCAGGGGAAAACATGCTGAGCGGGAAAGATGATAAAGGCTGCGTTCCAAATTGGCGCTGACTTTTGATAAGGCACTGCCTAAGAGAAATAAAACAATATGACCATAGTAGCAGTATATCTTGTTCTCCATTAAGTAAACATTGTACAAGGAAGAGAATCTTGAAAATATCTCTTTCTTCAAGATCTTTCTTTTCAAAGATCTTTGGTTCAGTTGGAAACAAAAGGAAGATGAAAACCACAAAACTAATAACAAATATAAATAAGTTCTATGGATGAAAACAGGATATCATTCACATACTCACATCTGCATTCTGGAGTATACTCAGACCAATAGCCATTCTCCATACATTCCCTTATCGTGGGACCAAAAAGGGTGAAGTTTTCGACGCAGTTGTAGAACACTTGATCACCAAACAGATACATCCTACCAAGCACATAACCATGTTTTAGATGTCCAGGGTACCCACAGTTTATTCCTGCAGAATTCAAGGACCAATTTCTATTCACTGGATTTTAGGGACATAAATTATCTGACATGATACAAACTTATCAATATATCAAGCATTTCGCTTAACCTTTAATTCATTTTTCACAGGAATGTTTTGCTGGGAAGTTTATTTGACTATCCTTAATACAAATTAACATATTATTATTCTTATTATTTTTTGTATTATCATTATCATCATCATTACATTCATTATTTCAATCAAATTAATCTTAAAATGACTTAATTATATTTATGAATCTGACCTCTGAAAGAGTGATAAGAATTGCAATGATTTTAAACAGTTCATGAAGCGTTTAACTTTCTTGTTTCCTTCAAACAAATGAATTGTTTGTCATATCAGAGTATCAGGTAATACTCACTATCACAATATGCTTGGTCACCAGGACTCCATTCTCCTGATATCTGGCATTCAGCCTGAGTTACTTCATGCCTTGGCAGTTCAAAGCCCGGTTGACAGTGGTAGGTCACAGAGGTCAAAGGTTGTGATGGTTGGTAACCCTTCACAAAGCCACTCTCAGGTGCAGTAGGACGAGGACATCCTTTTTTTGAGAAGCATAAAAATATAAACATATCATAAACCTAAACATACTGTAAAAGCAAAATAATGCAATTCAATAAATAAATTTGTCCAAGAAAAATATCATTTTTGATGCAATGAGTAATAACAATACAGATGGTATTAATAAATGTGACTGACTTGATGACACACTTTCAGCATAAAAAAACATTGTCAGTCTTTGTTTACTCTGATTATTCTGCCTGATTAATGAGCCTTTTTGATTGATGATACCAATATAGCCTTCACAACAGTTCCTTGAAAGTAATTTTTCTATAAAAAAGAGAGAAAAAAATGAGGGGGGGGGGAAGAAGTTGCATGAATTGTTTACTTATTCATACTTATCCTTGCATACCTTGGCAGAAAGTATTATTCAATAGAAAAATTTGGCCTTCAATTCCAGACAGAAAATCAGGCCATGCTATGATGATATCTGATGGTTTCTGACAGGTCCTTCCAAGTTCATAAATCTCTAACGCTCCTAGAACCCTGTCCCATACGTTAAGGTAAGTGATCTCTCCAACAAATGACTCGAGGTGTGTGAAACCTCCTCCTAGGGTATCTTGATCTTGTCCCAGGATAAGCTTCCCTCCACCTGTAATAGGAACAATAATTACTTTATCACACTTTATACAACTCTATATGAAAATGACAACATTTTCCCTAAAGTGAACCAATACAAATAAAAAAACCTGTGGCTACAGCCTTGTAAACGTAATCCTTTTGTATGATTTGAATTGATACACTGTAAAAATTCCTTTTATTCTTGATCTTGATGTGATTAATTTTTGAATGAGCAGTCCTTTAAAACAATTTAAAAACGAAGAGAATACATTGCTATGAAAAACGATCTTTGACCTTTTTTACCCCAAAATCTAATCAGATCATTTTCCTATCATGGTTATGCATACTAGTACCAAGTTTTGAAGTTCGTAACTCAAATGGTTTTCAAGATATCGTGTTAAAATGACAAATGGACAGACGGACAACTCAAAATCATAATGCCTCTGGCACAACCTTTGAAGGGGAGAGGCATAAGAGCTCTCTCTGACTACAATTTAATTTGAGTTGTACGTTTTCTTTACCTGATCGTATTACTGGAAGTTACTAAAATATCTAATAGAAGACGGGAAAGCTTTGATCTACATGAGTAAAGGGAGTACAAATGTAATCATTTTATTTTCTTACCTGGGATAGACGTGCCATTTGAAAGTCCTGTACCATTAGCTTGAAGAACACCGTCTTTGTACATCGTATAGGACCCACCATCAGAATTCCATGTGGCCACTATGTGATGCCATCTTCCATCATTTGCTGTGATATCACTTACTATGGTTTCCTCATTCACATTAAGTACGAATCTAAATATTGGATTGGATATTAAAAAGGCGTTGAAGAAAGATGCAGTATACTGCTTGGTTATTATATTCTCTGCTTGAGGACTTCCCACTGAAGAAGCAAAACAGACTAAAATTCATGAAGCTAAAGCACTGGCCATTGAAAAAAAATCTTTGAAAAAAGTTTGAGAAAGCTACATAAAGTACCGAAGTACTATTTACAATACAACTTTGATCCTTTGCTTCCAAACACTTAAATCGCATTGTCTCATTTGTTTTAATAAAAAAAATCATAAGAGCCCATGACACTCTTTTTTCTGAAATGTAGCTAACTGAGGCAGAGTTTCTGCAACAATTCATCAAATAAAATTTCAGTGAACCCTCCATCATCTTACCCAGTATAGTCGGTGATAGTCAGAGCATTGGCACTGGTATCACTCACAGCATAGGAGAAAACCGTACCATAGTTCCCAGTGTTATCAGTAATCATCCAGAATGATATAGTCACGGCACTGAGTGTTGGGAAATCACGGACCAGAAAGACATAGTCATCTACACCACCTATGTCAAACACCATGTTGAAATCCCAGGTCATCTCTGAAAAATAAAACCACTGATTAGATTGTTCTGGTGATGGAACTTTCGTACAAAGAAAATATGGACGTTTGAATAGAAGAGATTATACCCAATGTTATCCCAATAATTCTTTATCATTAAATAAAACTGTTTCATAATTCAACAATTATGACAAAGGTTAATTTAAAATAAAAATGTATTTCAATGGATGAAAGATACAAGGTATACAATATTCAAGTCCATAAAAAATGAATATGAGAGCGAGGTCTTTAGTAAATTTTAATATGGTTTATCATGGAATGTCATATTTGATAGCAATTATTGACACTATCGATAATAGGTTCATATTTCATCTTTATCATACAGTTTCCAACTGAAGACATAATCATACTTTTTTCATGAAAGAAGAACTCAACGCGAATATTGCATCTTTCTTTTCCTGGTTTATTGTTGCTCGTATTTCCAAATGATGCCTTGGACTTCAACTTACACAATTATCGATATGGATGAGGAATGACGCAGACACATACCTTCCTCGCAAAACATGCCTGTGAATCCAGGCATACAAACACATTTGAAGTACAGCAATAAGATCGTTACGAAGTCGCCTCCATTAAGACAGGGTGCAGATGCACATTCATCTTCTGTTGATTTCACACACGGTACCGAGAGAATCCTGCCAGGCATTCACATCTGAGAGAGAAGTTTTTACTTGAAGTCAATGCATACTTTTAGTTGATGTTAGATACATCCAGCTAGATGGTGGTTGTGTTCAAATGGAAAAGAAAACAATTGCCATAAAGTAGAGGTCTGTGGACTGGCATTCAGGTTATATGATTGAAACATTAAAAGAACATACACTACTATATTATGTAAGTAATATTTTTGCTTTTCAATAATCCAAGACTAACCTAAATGAAATATACTCTACTACAGGTATTTATTGTTTCAAATGAAATTTCAACACTCATACAATTTCCCCTTTTTATTATCTGTTTAATTACATAGACTTGAATATATCTTGAGAATATTTTTCCGGAGGCTACTGATTAACTATTGTGCATAACCGGACTCATACAAACCGAAATTCGTTCACCAAATCTTTACATGTGGCGTTGTTATCACATGGAAGATAGACACTCATCTATCTCCATCTCACATAGGTTGCCATAGTAACCAGCAGGACAGGTGCATTGGAAACCTCCTACGAAGTCTGTACAGATACCCTGATTGTAACAAGGGTCAATCTCACAGTCATCCACATCCTCCTCACAGTTTGTCCCTAAAACAAAGCATTTGTTATAAATGATAATCTGATGTATCCTACTTTGGTACCTCCTTGCAAAGAAATATATCATTTCTAAAATA
>CM057157.1:3092974-3149276 GCA_029962745.1 Echinometra lucunter | reverse complement strand
TAAAAGTTTACATCAATTAGAATAATGTAAGAGTGCATTTATTCTTGTAATTGTCCTTGATCAGTTATGAAAGCACAACAGTGCTATAACCTCGAGCCTGTCTTTCAACATGGTGGATCAAAGCACCCCATCTTATTATTTATAATAATGCCGTATGCGCCGCTTACTGCTTTAATGATATTTGCGCGATCTCACATTAATAGGGCCGCTGCCCTCCTGATAAGTAAGTGCTGCTCGATAGTACTACTGCTCAGACCCGGTTCCCCACTGTTTACAAATCTTGGATTTGCTAGTCGTTCATGCCATTTCTTTAGTGATATCATAGAATGTTTATCAACGCTCATACAAATTTCACATTGGAAAGATCGAAACTATTTTGTAATATCTCAACAGGACTTCGTTGTGAGGTGGATATTAATGAGTGTGAGACGGCGATGTGTATGAACAATGGATCATGTCGTGACCTCATTATGGTTACATGTGTCATTGCCTCGAGGATTCACTGGTGAGTTGGTCTGCCTTCCTGTAGATATACTCAATAATTTCTCAAAACTGCAATGAACATATAATATTTCCAAATAGGTTGTACATGCTGGTAGATGATGAATAGTTTAAAGCTTTACATCTTACCTTTTTTTTTATTTCATTAAAGACAGTACCCATTTGTTTTTTAAATATAAAATGAAACATATCTGTGGCATGTATATCCTGAATGGCAAGTGACTTTGGATGCTTTATGAGCGACAGTTCCATTTAGCCAAACTGTATGTTCTTATTTTTTACTTGAGTATATGTAGCACAGGAGCCTGAAGTCTGAGCATGATTTTTCTTCCGCTTGCACTCTTCTGTTCGGTCTCCTTCTCTTGCCATTTTCAAAGTTTGCATTTACTTTATGTTCTTGAAATGATTTTAAATTTTCCTGTTAAATGCTAGAATTCTCCTACATTATGCTGCACCTTCATGAAGTTTGTACAATTTGAGTGATAATTTTAATTTCTACGAGGAAAAATAAGTCATTGCTCATGTTTGATATACAGCAATTGATTCTCACCTCATACAGGAAGACATTGTTCAGAAGACGTTAATGAATGTTATACCAATCCCTGTCACAATGGTGCGACTTGCATTGATGGTCCACAGTATTATGAATGTGTCTGCCCGGATGGATATACCGGTATGATGATTCATACATCTCAAATATATGATCTACAACAAAATGATTTATGAATTGGCTTGTCATAATTTTTTTTCTTGACGAGCTTGCTTATTACTAGTTGCATCATACAATTTAATGAACATTAAAAGATTTGTAACATGTATCTGTGGAGAGAATGAAACCCTCAGATGTTGGCTACCCGGCTCTTTAGACAACATGATCTTTTATGGTTAACATTGCCAAAACTAACGAGTGACCCTGTGTAATCATGAACATGTGGACATAGAACATAAATTTCCCAGTACCAAATTCTAACGAAATAGTGCAAGATACACAAAGTGCAATCGTGCATGATGTGCATGATATATGGGTTATATTTTAGAAATGATATATTTCTTTGCAAGGAGGTACCAAAGTAGGATACATCAGATTATCATTTATAAACAAAATGCTTTGTTTTAGGGACAAACTGTGAGGAGGATGTGGATGACTGTGAGATTGACCCTTGTTACAATCAGGGTATCTGTACAGACTTCGTAGGAGGTTTCCAATGCACCTGTCCTGCTGGTTACTATGGCAACCTATGTGAGATGGAGATAGATGAGTGTCTATCTTATCCATGTGATAACAACGCCACATGTAAAGATTTGGTGAACGAATTTCGGTTTGTATGAGTCCGGTTATGCACAATAGTTAATCAGTAGCCTCCGGAAAAAAAATATTCTCAAGATATATTCAAGTCTATGTAATTGAACAGATAATAAAAAGGGGAAATTGTATGATGTGTTGAAATTTCATTTGAAACAATAAATACCTGTAGTAGAGTATATTTCATTTAGGTTAGTCTTGGATTATTGAAAAGCAAAAATATTACTTACATAATATAGTAGTGTATGTTCTTTTAATGTTTCAATCATATAACCTGAATGCCAGTCACAGACCTCTTACTTTATGGCAATTGTTTTCTTTTCCATTTTGAACACAACCACCATCTACTGTATATCTACAATAACTAAAATTATGCATTTACTTCAAGTAAAACTTTCTCTCTCAGATGTGAATGCCTGGCAGGATTCTCTGGTACCGTGTGTGAAATCAACATAGATGAATGCACAACTGCACCCTGTCTTAATGGAGCGACTTGTAACGATCTTATTGCTGACTTCAAATGTGTTTGTATGCCTGGATTCACAGGCATGTTTTGCGAGGAAGGTATGTGTCTGCGTCATTCCTCATCCATATCGTGATGTGTAAATTGTGTAAGTTGAAGTCCAAGGGCATCATTTGAAATACGAGCAACAATAAACCAGGAAAAGAAAGATGCAATATTCGCGTTGAGTTCTTCTTTTCATGAAAAAAGTATGATTATGTCTTCAGTTGGAAACTGTATGATAAAGATGAAATATGAACCTATTATCGATAGTGTCAATAATTGCTATCAAATATGACATTCCATGATAAACCATATTAAAATTTACTAAAGACCTCGCTCTCATATTCATTTTTTATGGACTTGAATATTGTATACCTTGTATCTTTCATCCATTAGAAATACATTTTGATTTTAAATTAAACCTTTGTCATAATTGTTGAATTATGAAACAGTTTTATTTAATGATAAAGAATTATTGGGATAACATTGGGTATAATCTCTTCTATTCAAATGTCCATATTTTCTTGGTACGAAAGTTCCATCACCAGAACAATCTAATCAGTGGTTTTATTTTTCAGAGATGACCTGGGATTTCAACATGGTGTTTGACATAGGTGGTGTAGATGACTATGTCTTTCTGGTCCGTGATTTCCCAACACTCAGTGCCGTGACTATCTCATTCTGGATGATTACTGATAACACTGGGAACTATGGTACGGTTTTCTCCTATGCTGTGAGTGATACCAGTGCAAATGCTCTGACTATCACCGACTATACTGGGTAAGATGATGGAGGGTTCACTGAAATTTTATTTGATGAATTGTTGCAGAAACTCTGCCTCAGTTAGCTACATTTCAGAAAAAGGAGTGTCATGGGCTCATATGATTTTTTTTATTAAAACAAATAAGACAATGCAATTTAAGTGTTTGGAAGAAAAGGATCAAAGTTGCATTGCAAATAGTACTTCGTTACCTTATGTAGCTTTCTCAAACTTTTTTCAAAGATTTTTTTTTCAATGGCCAGTGCTTTAGCTTCATGAATTTTAGTCTGTTTTGCTTCTTCAGTGGGAAGTCCTCAAGCAGAGAATGTAATAACCAAGCAGTATACTGCATCTTTCTTCAATGCCTTTTTGATATCCAATATTTAGATTCGTACTTAATGTGAATGAGGAAACCATAGTAAGTGATATCACAGCAAATGATGGAAGATGGCATCACATAGTGGCCACGTGGAATTCTGATGGTGGGTCCTATACGATGTACAAAGACGGTGTTCTTCAAGCTAATGGTACAGGACTTTCAAATGGCACGTCTATCCCAGGTAAGAAAATAAAATGATTACATTTGTACTCCCTTTACTCATATAGATCAAAGCTTTCCCGTCTTCTATTAGATATTTTAGTAACTTCTTGTAATACAATCAGGTAAAGAAAACGTACAACTCAAATTAAATTGTAGTCAGAGAGAGTTCTTATGCCTCTCCCCTTCAAAGGTTGTGCCAGAGGCATTATGATTTTGAGTTGTCCGTCTGTCCATTTGTCATTTTAACACGATATCTTGAAAACCATTTGAGTTACGAACTTCAAAACTTGGTACTAGTATGCATAACCATGATAGGAAAATGATCTGATACGATTTTGGGATAAATAGGTCAAAGATTTGTTTCCCATAGCAATGTATTCTCTTCATTTTTAAATTGTTGAAAAGGACTGCTCATTCAAAAATTAATCACATCAAGATCAAGAATAAAAGGAATTTTTACAGTGTATTAATTCAAATCATACAAAAGGATTACGTTTACAAGGCTGTAGCCACAGTGTTTTTTATTTGTATTGGTTTACTTTAGGGAAAATGCTGTCATTTTCATATAGAGTCGTATAAAGTGTAATAAAGTAATTATTGTTCCTATTACAGGTGGAGGGAAGCTTATCCTGGGACAAGATCAAGATACCCTAGGAGGAGGTTTCACACACCTCGAGTCATTTGTTGGAGAGATCACTTACCTTAACGTATGGGACAGGGTTCTAGGAGCATTAGAGATTTATGAACTTGGAAGGACCTGTCAGAAACCATCAGATATCATCATAGCATGGCCTGATTTTCTTTCTGGAATTGAAGGCCAAATTTTTCTATTGAATAATACTTTCTGCCAAGGTATGCAAGGATAAGTATGAATAAGTAAACAATTCATGCAACTTCTTCCCCCCCCCCTCATTTTTTTTTTCTTTTTTCTTATAGAAAATTTACTTTCAAGGAACTGTTGTGAAGGCTATATTGGTATCATCAATCAAAAAGACTCATTATTCAGGCAAAATAATCAGAGTAAACAAAGACTGACAATGTTTTTTTTTTTAAGCTGAAAGTGTGTCGTCAAGTCAGTCACATTTATTAATACCATCTGTATTGTTATTACTCATTGCATCAAAAATGATATTTTTCTTGGACAAATTTATTTATTGCATTGCATTATTTTGCTTTTACACTATGTTTAGGTTTATGATATGTTTATATTTTTATGTTTCTCAAAAAAAGGATGTCCTCGTCCTACTGCACCTGAGAGTGGCTTTGTGAAGGGTTACCAACCATCACAACCTTTGACCTCTGTGACCTACCACTGTCAACCGGGCTTTGAACTGCCAAGGCATGAAGTAACTCAGGCTGAATGCCAGATATCAGGAGAATGGAGTCCTGGTGACCAAGCATATTGTGATAGTGCGTATTACCTGATAACTCTGATATGACAAACAATTCATTTGTTTGAAGGAAACAAGAAAGTTAAACGTTTCATGAACTGTTTAAAATCATTGCAATTCTTACCAGTCTTTCAGAGGTCAGATTTGTAAATATAATCAAGTCATTTTAAGATTAATTTGATTGAAATAATGAATGTAATGATGATGATAATACAAATAATAATAAGAATAATAATATGTTAATTTGTATTAAGGATAATCAAATAAACTTCCCAGCAAAACATTTCTGTGAAAAATGAATTACAAATTAAAGGTTAAGCGAAATACTTGATATATTGATAAGTTTGTATCATGTCAGAT
Source organism: Echinometra lucunter (assembly GCA_029962745.1). Classification (NCBI taxonomy): domain Eukaryota; kingdom Metazoa; phylum Echinodermata; class Echinoidea; order Camarodonta; family Echinometridae; genus Echinometra; species Echinometra lucunter. The sequence goes on along the minus strand of CM057157.1, from coordinate 3,143,915 downwards.
AATCTATGTCCCTAAAATCCAGTGAATAGAAATTGGTCCTGAAATTCTGCAGGAATAAACTGTGGGTACCCTGGACATCTAAAACATGGTTATGTGCTTGGTAGGATGTATCTGTTTGGCGATCAAGTGTTCTACAACTGCGTCGAAAACTTCACCCTTTTTGGTCCCATGAAAAGGGAATGTATGGAGAATGGCTATTGGTCTGAGTATACTCCGGAATGCAGATGTGAGTATGTGAATGATATCCTGTTTTCATTCATAGAACTTATTTATATTTGTTATAAGTTTTGTGGTTTTCATCTTCCTTTTGTTTCCAGCTGAACCAAAGATCTTTGAAAAGAAAGATCTTGAGAGAAAGAGATATTGTCAAGATTCTCTTCCTTTTACAACGTTTTACTTAATGGAGAACGAGATATACTGCTACTATGGTCATGTTGTTTTATTTCTCTTAGGCACCTTATCAAAAGTCAGAGCCAATTTGGAACGCATCCTTTAGCATCTTTTCCGCTCAGTGTGTTTTCCCCTCCAATCCTCCTGTTTCTCTGTGGACAAAACAACAAAGGAAAGGGAAAGCCAATGTAAAAGTATGGTCGCGGAGAAAACGATCAAAGACGTGGGATGAGACTCTTGATAAGCTGCATTAACCCGGGGCCTTACCCATGCTGCCATGTAGCTAGCATAAAGCTTCATATTATAGTTTAGGAAAGAACAATATCCCACATTTTCATTGTTTACAGTAAGGGATTGGTGTGTTCTAAAGTATTTTCCATCTTTTTTTTTCCTGGACAGATGTATTTTGCAGAGACCCTCCTCATGTTCCAAATGCATCAGTCTTTTCTCCTGAGGATGAGAGACCAATCCACATGGCATTCCCTAGGGAGGTTGCGATGTACCAGTGCGAACGTGGCTACCACTTGATAGGTTCTCCTAACATCACATGTCAGAGTGATGGTGAATGGACATCAACACCAACTTGTAGGGTCGTCACATGTCCACCTGTGCCATCCTCTCCAAACGCAATGCTTGTTACAACCAATGGGAGTGTCTTCAACAGCATTGCAGAATACCGCTGCATCACTGGATACAGGATGACAGGGACAAATGTCCTGCACTGTCAAGAGAATGGAAGGTGGGACAATCCAGTGCCACATTGCACAATCTTGTCTTGTGGACATCCACCTAATAGGCCCTTTGCCACCTTCACATATGATGGAGTGACGTATGGCAGCAGCGTTCATTATACTTGTAATGAGGGATATGAAGCAGATCAAACTGTCAGTCACTGTGGAGCAAGTGGAGTATGGGAGCCCTCTCTTCCTGAGTGCAGACGTATTCAGTGTCCTATGCCACTGGCTGTGGCCAATGGATCAATGCAGGGAGGGGACTTTGGCTTCAACAGCAGTGTTGTTTATGACTGTGATAAAGGTTTCACCATGTCTGGTAATGGAAAGATTTCATGTATGAGCAATGGACAGTGGTCAAGCGCTCCACCAGTTTGTCAGCTGGTTTCTTGTGGTGAACCTCCAAAGATGGACATCTATCAATTAGCCATTGATCAATTAACAGAATTCACATATGGAATGACTGTGGAGTACACCTGTCCCATTGGATACCTCTTTGATTCAGACAGCATTGAACTGACATGTGGGGCAGATGGAAGTTGGGTAGGTACCCTCTCTGACTGTATTCCTATATCTTGTGGCTCTCCAACAGACATACCAAATGGTTTCTTCCAGGGTCAGGACTACTCATACAATCAAACTGTAGTATATTCCTGCAAAAGTGGCTACGTCTTGTCCGGCGACCCTGTTATCACATGCCTTGCTTCTGGGCAATGGACTAAAAGTTCTGCACAGTGTGACATCGTAGAGTGTAAAGAACCACCTTCTACTCTCCATGCGGTTGTGTCACATGAAAGATACTTTAATGAGACAGTTACTTACACATGTCAGTCAGGCTACGTTACCAACAATAGCAGGCATCTCAGATGTTCTGCAGATGGGCAGTGGGAGGGCAATCCTCCCACATGTGAACCAATAATGTGCGAATGGCCGTTAGCGCCTGATCATGGCTTCATAATTGGCCCACTCCGAACCTTCCAGAGTGAAGTTATGATACAGTGTGACTTAGGGTTTCGTCTACAGGGCAAGGCATCCATTCACTGCTTAAGTTCAGGCCAGTGGTCTAACACCTCAGCTGAATGCATTCAAGTCGTTTGCCCAGCACCTCCCATAATCAGCTATGGGAACATCTATTTTGATGACCTAGCATACGGAAGCTCTGTAACATATGATTGCCATAATGGGTATATTCTTGAGGGCGTATCTTCTTTAAACTGCTCAGCCCTTGGTGAATGGTCTGCCGAGCCCCCATTATGTAAATTGGTCGAATGTGGCAGCCCTCCTTTGGTGGAGAATGCATACTTTCTTGGCACCAATTTTACATTTAACAATACTCTAGTCTATTTCTGTGATGATGGATTCAGCTTTGGAGATGATAAAGGACCCCTGGAAATCACCTGTCAGGCTGATGGACAATGGAGTGCTGAGATTGAATGTGAGATTATCAACTGTGGGATACCAGACACTCCAGCTCATGGTGTCATCTTGGGAACCAATTTCACCTATCCTAACACTGTGCATCTCATGTGCGACCCGGGTTATATCTTGATTGGTATGTCTGCTATGACTTTGTTTAATCTTCATGTTGTTGAAGGAAAATTGAATGCAATACCAAAATAGAATCATTACCATATAAACATAGCATGATTATCCTAATAAAGAACTGCAACAATATAATGGTATCATAGGGTAGGTCTGACAAGTCATGATCTGAAGAGCTTTCTTGTTTGTTTATTTAAAACCTGTTCAGATGATACATTGGTATGTGGCAATGAGCAGTGCATTGTATGTAAATGTTCATCTTTTACCTCTTAATATAGGCTCTGAATCATCAACATGTACTTCCAATGGCATGTGGAGTCCTACTGACTCTAGCTGTGAGCTGCTGGATTGTGGGATGCCTGAGGACTTTGATAATGCAGCCTTTACATTGAATACTACCACATACGGATCCACTGCTCTTTACCAGTGTGATATAGGTCATGAGTCTCTCTCTGAGCTCATGGTTATATGTAATGAAACAGGCATATGGAGTGGAAGTGTAACCAACACAAGTTGCCAGCCTGTCCCCTGCTCAGAGGTTCCTGTTGTTAATAATGGATCGATTGATGGTAATACTCCTTTGATTATGTCTTCTTCTCTCTGTGTTTATCCTGGTGTTTTCATAAAGGCCAATGCAATTGTGAGGGGTTTTTTCCCTAAGTTTCGTTCTTATATATAAATATATATTTACATAATGATTTACTCATCCAAAAGCATGATGTGCTTATGGCATTACCAAATGAGAAAGAGGTTAATGGTTAGGTCTCTTGTAATATTAAAGAAAATCAATATTGTATCCTCTTTGAGAATGTGTACTTCAAACAAAGTTTATATGGTAATACAAATAAATCACATGTGATGACTCTTCATACAATATATAATATGTACCTTTCAACCTTCCATTTTACTATAATGCAGGAAAAGGCCCATTTGTGTATGGAGACAGTGTCGTGGCTCACTGTGATGAAGGTTTCAAATATCAAACTTTGAAACAAATGAGATGTTCTGAAAACGGTATATGGAACCCTGCAAGTATTACCTGTGTTCCGATAACATGTCCAGATGTTGTACCACCAGATAATGGTCTTATTGTAGCAGAGTCTAACCTTTATGGGGAAATGGTGGAATTTAACTGTAACGAAGGGTTCTACATAGAGGGAAATGACATAATGCTATGTGAAGGAGAAGGGGAATGGAGTGGTGACATACCCAGTTGTTTGCCTGTCACTTGTGAAAACTTAGCAAGACCTCAAAATGGAACTGTACAGATAGCGGGTGTATCCTATGGCAGCCAGGTGGTGTATGCCTGTGATGATGGATTTGAATTGCAAGGAACAAGAGTCATAACATGTACTAGTCAGGGTGTCTGGTCACACCAACCACCTGTCTGCTCCCCTATTCGGTGTCCAATTCCTGTCAACCCTGCGCATGGCATTGCCATATTCATCGACAATCAGTACCTGGATGAAGTGAGCTTTGAATGTCAGCCTGGATATAAGTTGGAGGGATTAGCAAAGCTACTCTGTCAGGCTAACGGAACGTGGAGTAGCTACGACCCAACATGTAAACCAATTGAGTGTAGAGTAGAGGAAGCATTCCCTCTTGGCATTATCATAAGGAATCGCACTGTGGTGAATGGTGACAAGGTAAGATTTTTAATACACATCAATAATTTCATAGCCAATGCAAATGAAGGAAATGAAAGTGTTAAAACCAATCATTCATTAGCCTCTTCAGTATTTACATGTCCCTCCCTGTTTGGTTCAATATCTTCTATTGACAGCTTTTATTGTATATCAATTTCTTGAATAAATGCAAAGTGTGAAAATGATTACTTATGATAGGATGTTATAAGCTCAGAACTGTTCATTTTGATATAATTCTATTATGTCAAATATCTTTTCTTTTCTGTTTTCCTCCTAAGGTTCTGTATTCTTGCTATCCTGGATACGAGATAGCTGGTCAAAGTTTCCGGACCTGTGGAGAAGATGGTATCCTTAGTGGTCAACAGCCTACATGCGTGAGAGTTTCATGTGGCTCTCCCCCAGACCTCTTGAACGGCAACATATTGTTACCTAGTGACAGATATGAAAGCAATGCCACCTATTCATGTGTTTCTGGATATATTCTTGATGGACCTTCATCTAGGCAGTGTTTGGCGAATGGATCATGGTCATATGCCCGTCAGGATTGTAGAGCTAGAGAGTGTCCCAGGCCACAACCGATTCCCCATGGGTCACTAGAAATGGACACTCGGGTTCCAAAATACAGATCAAAGATAACATATACTTGCATTGTAGGGTACATTGTCAAAGGTGAGAGCGTTCTGACGTGTAATGAACATGGATCATGGAACAGTACTGTGCCACGTTGTGAACCTGTTTCATGTGGACAGCCACCGTTTCTGGATAAGGGTATAGTTTCATTCAATGTTACCACATTCAATTCAAAAGCAGCATACCGTTGCTGGACTGGTTATATCATAACAGGTGAAAGGATACGAACTTGTCTTGCTAATGGCTCATGGAGTGTGGTTGACCAAATGTGTGAACCGATATCTTGTGGACCATTGTCTTTGCCCTTGCATGGCCACCTAACGACTTCCAATATTACTCTTTACGGAATTGCAAAATATATGTGTGATCATGGTTATGTGATCAGTGGACCTAGGTCACGCACCTGTAGTCTTAGTGGAGAATGGACCGGGTCGCCACCTGAATGTCAACCTATTACTTGCCACGAGCCTGAGGATATAGAACATGGTGTCATTATCAGTACTGGAAATATGCATCTCTCTGATGAAATACAGTATAACTGCGATATAGGGTACAAGATGCAAGGAGGAAATAGAAGAGTTTGCCAGGCAGATCAGACTTGGAGTGGGTCTGTACCTGTATGTCATCCAGTATCCTGCCATACTCCACCAGTCGTCACCAATGGTGTGCGTTCCTACAAGGCCACTACTTTCAACAATACTGCAGTGTACGACTGTCGCACGGGCTACATAATGCACGGTGTATATGTCTTACGATGCACAAGTGATGGAACATGGCTACCCGACCCTCCGCAATGTCGACCTGTCAAGTGTGGTCAATTAACCAACCCACAAAATGGAAAAGTAATATTGGAAAACAAGGTTTACCAAAGCCAAGCTCATTATGTATGCTATGATGGCTACTCAATGACTGGAGCAAGAAGTAGAACATGTTTGGCTAATGGAACCTGGAGTGAAAAGCAACCACGGTGTTCACCAAACCTTTGTCCAGATTTACCTCGCATAGCACATGCCATCTATCCTGCAGATAAGACAGCATTTGTTGTAGGTGATTTTGTGCAACTAGAATGTGAGAATGGTTTTCAAGCATCTTCAGAAGGTATGGCTGAGTGTCTTCCAGATCAGGTTTGGTCACTGACAGGGTTCTCATGCGATCCTCTGGAGTGCCCTCATCCTGAAGCACCCAAGAATGGGCATGCAGAATACACAGCAGTGTTCTTTGGATCCACTGTAACATACACATGTAATACAGGATACACTCTCATTGGCCAAGCGACAACATCTTGTAATTCGAACCGCAGATGGAATAGCCCGACACCACAATGCCAACTCATAAGTTGCCCAGATCTACCAACTAATGAAAATATGGTATATTCAAGCAGTTCAAGGGCAGTTGGAGATGCAGTTTCTATATCCTGTGCCAGCGGCTTCAAGCTCGTTGGAGCTCACAGAATTCTCTGTACCTCTGCAGGGACATGGAGCCATTCATGGCCCAGATGTGAAGCCAACGGCTGTGGAGCACCTCCTCCTGTTGATAATGGAAGGACATTTGGAGACAGCTATTTTCCTGGAGATGTTGTCAGCTACAGATGCCATCGAGGGTTCCATATGATTGGGAGTAGTTCCATCAGATGTATGCCTGATAATACCTGGAGTGACTCTGCACCATCATGCATAGGTGAGTTCTTCAGAAATACATACGATGTATGTAACATTATTTAATTTTCTAAATTTTCATGAGATGTCGATAGTTTGTATAGGTTATTTATATTTGATTTATTTGAATGTTATCCTAAGCAGAAGCCTGTATTGTACTGATCAAATGGTAGCGATAAAAAAAATACAAACAAATACAAAAATCAAAACAAAAAAATAGTAACTTTAATTTAATTGGTCAGGCTGAGATGCATACTGGATAAGCCAGATATGATGCTGCCATTTGTTCACTTGGATTACGATTGTACCTTATCTTTATAAATGACAGCTAATCTGTTCTTCATGGGGTATAAGAGGGTTAAGGAGGCACTGGGCCTATCTTTTATTTTCTTCATTGTGCATTGTCTTAAATTGTAAGGCTCAATTATGATTAAAACTTTTGAAAGTACTCCTCCAATTATGTTGAACATATACAACTTCAGATATCATTATGACATGCCCTTATTACTGTTCTCAGTTTGACTGTGTGATGATGAATTTTTCTTTCATTTCTTTTTTTTTTCTTTGTTATCTTGGTTTTGTATTTTTGCTAGCCTTTAGTTCTATTGCGGCTTTAGAGAGACCAGTTTGTGTGTTACCCTGCCTTCATGGAGGGAAGTGTGTGGGTCCTTACAGCTGTGAATGTCCATATGGATTTGCTGGATCTCGCTGCGAGCATGGTAAGAGTTAGTAGATTTTGTTTTTTTAACAGTGTTGCCTTTGAGAAATGATATGGTGTTATAAGTTACAAAGCTCTAGACCCATGCATCTGCCTATGGTAATATACAAGCTTATCAACACAGCTCAACAAATTAAGTGAACAAATGACAACCTGAGAAAGTGTGATGATATTACTGCTTGTAATATAATTATTATCGATATGTTTCATTTCATTATCAAAGGTTATGATGTTCTATAGCATTTCCTTTAGCTATTCCTGTAATATCTTTGCTTTGGTGATTGAGGTATGCCTTTCATTTGGTTTGAAGCTTGCAGCTGAGAAAGATGAATATCCATGTTTGAATATTTTAAGTTTTTCAGGTTGGATGATATTTAAGAAGGTGATCCTTCAAATTATATGTGCTAAATTTTTCTTTATGCTCAACATTGCATGTTTCGGTTGCGTTTCAGTTCTTTGCAGTACTCGCTGTATTGGAGGTGCACGATGCAAAGCCAGACATCCAACTTGTTGAACACGAGAAAGTTGCAGTGCCTTATAAGTGGCCCCCAATTCAATGTTGGATGGATTCTCTATTTGAAATGGGATCTACTTACTGAAGATGACCTTTGAATTCCCATTGCTTTTGCAAGAAATTGCAGACTGCAGCTGCTGCTATTTGTTGTATTGGCTCAATTTGTCTCTTCAAGTGTTTCAGCGGCCAGTTTGGTTTAAGTGGCCAAATATGACTGGGACAAATACATTTCGTGCAGTATTAATTATTCAAGGAAACTTTACTTCTTTTTTGACTGGAAATGAACTTGATTGTTGTTGTAGCTTGATCTGGCTGTGGAGTAGTATGATTTTCTGATATCCATATTGCAGTGTACGTGTATTAGATAATGTATGGCCAAGCAAGGCAGGGGCAGGGCTATGGGGGGCAGGGGTGGCCACCCTTTATTATTTTTGAAGTGATCACAAGACAAAGAAGAAGAGGAAGAGGAGGATAGAAGAAGAAGAAGAAGAAGAAGAAGAAGAAGAAGAAGAAGAAGAAGAAGAAGAAGAAGAAGAAGAAGAAGAAGAAGAAGAAGAAGAAGAAGAAGAAGAAGAAGAAGAAGAAGAAGAAGAAGAAGAAGAAGAAGAAGAAGAAGAAGAAGAAGAAGAAGAAGAAGAAGAGTGTGGAATTCTGGGAGACTGGGTCATGCAACTTTTGTATATTATAGCCAAAGTTGTTCATTTAAAATGTACATTTAAAATGTACATTTAAATAAACTCACCTGTGATTCATCTCCTTTCCCCCATTAAAATACCCTGACACCACCCCTGGATTGAGGACATTACTTTCACTTTATACCCTATGAAGATCTTGTGTATTCTTGAAAACCATGATATATAGATAAGACTTTCAGGAAATTGGGGACTATCACAAAACTCTGTGTACAGAAGAGTATAAAAGGTAAATTATAGGTGTTTAATTTTCCATAGTCTTGTTTTTTCTTTCACTTAACCAAAAGTAAAGTCTCAAAGACCCCTGAAATATGATGGCATGTAGGCCTAATAATTGAAAATCTGTCAATGCAACTATGTCAGTGTGGTTTTTCATATGTTTTACAATTCATTTGGCGGCCTATGTTCATCAGCATTTGTATTATTTATTTTGCTGCATTTATATGGTTGGAAAATATTATGTTTGTTGCTATTTTATGCTATGCACTGTAGTAATATGAGTAACTTGATGTAATCTCATATATTTCACAGCACCATTTTGAAAATATTATCCATGAATACACAATGCAAAGACTGCAAATAACGCAGTAACGGTATAATAAAAACTATTGTACATATTCAAAAAGTTTTTTGAATATGTAGAATATGTAGAATATGTAGAATGTGTAGAATTCATCGTCACATTGAAGTTGTGATGTCCTGCATGCCATTCCCTGATACGTAAAGACCCTAGATATTTTGTACTGTTGATGTTGGACCTGCATGCACTAATGAATGCATTTCTATCATCTCTATCATCTCTTGTGTGCCTTTCATAATGGATTCTTGATTTATACCAGTGTAAGAGAAAATCTTGTAACAAGATCTCAAACTTATGTGCTCTTTCATAGCATAGCAACATACTGAGTTTATGCATTCATGAAATCCCCCCCCCTCTCTCTCTCTCTCTCTTCCTCCTGTCAACTCTTACTTTTTTCTATCTTTATTTCTCTGCATCATGATATCACTGTCTCTTTCTCATTGTCTACATCATTCTGCCCATCCCCCTCTATCTCCCTCTCTCTTTACCACTCACATTCTCTCTCACTCATTGCTCTCCTTTCCATACTTTTCTTTTCCATGATTCCTCCATCCTCAAAATAATCAAACTCTCTGGGTTTTTTTTTCCATATGTGACAAATCTTGCATTGTATTGAAAGATGTTTCATCATAAAAAAGGTTCCTATGTGTATAATGACTTTTTCTTTGTAATTTCAACTTAAAGTAATAAAATTTGAACTGACGTTTTATATGTTTATGTGTCTTTAAAGAGTGTACAGAGTAAGAGTACATTTTTCTAACTCCATTTTACAGATAACTAGAGGATAAAAAGTTATCTTTCATACTTAATATCACAGTTTACTTATAATTTTCTTATCAACTTTTCCTGTTCATCTCTGAGCGACAAGAAATGACCCACACATACAGGTACTTCAACACAATAAATATAAATGTTCAGGAATTTATTGCAACCACTCTTATCCACTATCATAAAATAATATCCATCTTATGAATGTTTCAAAGTATGTACAGAGAGATAAAAAGCTTGCGACAATTTCAGAAACAAATAATGCAAGCACATAAATTTCACTCAAAAATCAAGAAGATCAGAAATGAAATTCACACACAAAACCTAGGCGAGCAGAAACAATATTTACATTGTATGCAATGTTGAAATTCCATCAGAACATTCAAAGTTACATTCACAAGACTTCATATTCTGACATATTTTCCTTAAAATGGTATGTCATAAACTGATGGTGAAGATAACAATTTCGTTCACTTAAGTGTTGTCTTCTGCTGACTGAAAAATCAGTATTTTGTGGAGGATGTCGGTGTTTAACAGCAAAATTTTCATCTTCTCAATTAATTAAAATTTAGTGCCTGGAAAACATATAAACCTAAAAGTAATATATATTCATATATATTCAACCGAATATATATTGAACATACATGTATATTCAACCCCAAAACATAAAATGAAAGTGACTAATAAAAGACAGGAATATGGTGAACTTTTCATTGAGTGAACCATAATCATTATCATTCCACTGCAATATGTTACAGGTTACAAGAGGATAAATTTTAATCCATAAATTTGCAAGTACCGGGTATGCCATGTCAGTTTGGCTTTACTTCACTCTTGACAAAGGAATGAAAGTTTTGGGGGGGGGTTTTTTCTGAAATCAAAGCCAAATGCCCATACATTCATGTAGTACTTCAGTGAACTTTTTTTAAAGGCAAAGTCCACCCCAGAAGTTTCACTGTTCAATAAAAGGAGTTAAATTTGAACAGCATTTTAGAAAAAAAAAAAATGAGTAAAATCGATCATAGAATAAGAAAATTTCATTCATTTACATTTTCTAGTAAATTACTCTCATCTCTGCAAGTTGGCAACACTGATGACATCATATGCAAGCAGCTCTCCATTCACTTTGTACATGAAATTTCACATTTTCTCACTTTTCTTGAAAGTTACATTTTCTAACCCCCATAGTCAATGCATGTTCAGAAGAACTGCTTTTTACATAACATACTTTGACTATGGGGTAAGAAAATGTGTAACTTCCAAGAAAAATGTGATTGATGTTGGGGAGATTGAATTTCTTATATAACAGGTCCCTAAGGTTATTTATGGAGTCTGATTAATGTAACAGAAATAATCAATGTAAAATACCCTGTCTGTCAATCAATAAAGAACAAATTTTACACTGTCACACAAATTTTGATATTGCTATCTTCAAACAATGCAAACAGTGGGTGCTGAAACACTGTGTATCAGCATGTGCTGTAGGAGTGGGAAAAACCTTATGATTGAGTAGGTTCAGTGACATTTGCTCTGGTGACAATTGCTCCCATGGAAAATCTGTAAAACATAAAACCTAACACTAAGCTTAATCCTTATCCTCATATCATTCTGAACCAAAACCCCTATCACAACCCTAACCCTAAGTCTTTGGAGAAATTAAGAAAGCAGTAATTATCGCAGGAGCAAATGTCGCATCACCAATTGAACATGTATTTACTAGCAATGTTACAGCGTAGTACATGTACATTCTAAAAATATCACATCCGATTACTAGTTCACTCATTGTTTTCTAAATTGACTAAAAATATAAAGAGATACAAAAGCAAATTTTTTATGACTTGTACATGTATAGTATTTTGTTACAACACATGTTGCTACATGGTGCATGCTTCCATTATTAACATGCTCACAATGAGGCAAACGTGTGTTTGCAAGCCAATCGTGTGAAATCAATATTATCCTGAATGTGTTGGTTAAAACTTATTGATGGTACTGCTTGGCACTCCTGCTTCTTTCAGGAATGTAATCATGTCATTTTCAAAAGAACGAGTTCCACAGACCAGCGCCCTCACAGGTCGTCCCATCGATGCAGCCACCTCCTTGGTTATTCTATCTTGTGTAAAGCGGCCATACTGAATGGTCTCACCGTACTCCATGGGATGACTACCTGGTGTGCTCTGCAGAACAAGGGCAGTAGGAATACAAGGATTCTTAAAATGTTGGCAAATGAGCTTGCTCTCACAAAAGTGCAATCCAAAATCAGCCACAGGTAGAAAAAACGAACAGCTAAAAAGGTATCAAAATGAACCTGGCAGTTTGCATTACTGAACTGGAAGCCCTGATGGGAAAAAAAAGGAATGAAGAAGAAATGACTGAAATAAAAATTACATGTATTCATTTTATTTCCATTCTGGTCCATTACTGCACAAATCCCACCAATGAAGGCTTTCTTTTCTTTTTCTTCTGTCCCCCCCCCCCCCCAGCAGTGTTGCCTAATTCAGTGTCGGTACCTCCATGATGTATCCAATGGACATTTGCTTACCCGAGTTAGGTTATAGATAACAGTGATATTCCAGTAAAGAGCCAATTCATTCAGCGTTTCCCTGAGAAGAATCTCTTCGTAGTAACGACAAGTGTAAAGTAATCTGAAAACTGTCTCATCTTCCTCTTTCTCTACAATATGCCGGATCACTTGGAGGATTGGTGTGATACCGGTACCAGCTGCTATGGCGATACTATAATGGCCCTGGGGATGAAAAGTGGAAATACATGTAGAGTATTACCTATTATGATTGTTAGTTGAAGGAAGAACTAACATCATATATGAAAGACAACATTAAATAATATTAATCAATAATTCATGGAGCTACATGTACACTTGATTTATGATTTGCCATGGAAATGGCAGGTGTACTATTTCAAACGCAGGTACATTATAGCAGGATATAATACTTCATTTTTCTAAATTACACAGGGGGGGGGGGGGGGGATGATGTCTATGTACTGCCCAAAAAGCCCCAATATGGAATCTTGGTGCAATTTTGTGAGTCTGTGTGCATCGAAGCCTAACTGAGGTCAAGTACTGTGATACATTAAACATCTTTCTTCTGTTCTGTTCGTCTCCTTTTGTTTCCTTCTGCTTATAAGGAGAATATGTGAATTCCTTGTTAACTCTTCCCTCTATTTACAGGAGAAAATGCTCAGGAAAATAATAGCAATGCTAAACTTAAAATGTGTTCTAAAGAAAATCTGATGTTATAAGAAGAAAAGAGGAATCATGTGATAGATCACCTGATTTGGTTGGTATGTAAATGATCCAAAAGGTCCTCTCCATTCTACTTCATCTCCTATCTTCCACTCCTTAATGTATTGAGACATATCCCCATCAGGATACAACTGTCAAATACAGAGATGAATTTCATGTCATAATACATATGTGAATCCTATGGAATTCAATCCTGTGAGTGCTATCAACATGACAACAAATGTTCTCATTAATGTGATGAAGTGTCATTACAGTAAATGGCGGTATAACATGTTCAACTTACAAGGCAGACAACAGTTACATGTATATAGATTTTCATTAGCAAAAGGTTTTTTGTAAAGATTAACAAAATCCATTACATTCCCAAGTATATCCAGACAGACAAATAAATTTTGTTTTTCAAGACTTCATCAACTTTACCATTCAAATATATGAAATATGTTGGACAACCATGAAACCCAACTAGAAACTATTTCAAGTTATTTATAATACCACTACTATAAGCATCTTGTCCTTTTCTATTGTAACATTTAAGTATGAAGTAAAACATAATAAAAAGATAGTGATTATCATTTTGCTTACCTTTATAAGTACTTCAAAGTATCCCACATTATCAGGAGCGGAGATTGGTGTATATTGCCTGGTTATCACCTTACCATTGTGTACACCCCTGTTACAGAGATAACAAATGAAAAATTATACACAGCTGATGCAGTAGATCAATGGAAACAAAAGACCTCTGTACATGGAAAATCAAATCTTAGCGAGGTAAATACTTGTATTAGCCATAAAGAGCAAACATAAATGACAAAACATGTCATTATAATTAAACTAATTCAATAGAAACGTACATGTATAGCATGAACGGACATCAATATATCATATGTCAGTGTTTGAAAACAAAGTTTTGTAGTTGTTGTTCATAAATAAATAAATCAAATCAATCAATGAATATGAATCATTCTCACACAAACCTCACATGTATCAAACAGCTTGTGGCTAATCTGCATTTTATCTAAATATTTTCATTTATTGCTACAAACAACTATTCGTAACAAAACAAAAAAAAAACAAAACAAAAAACAAAACAAAACAAAAAAAATCCCGATTACAATGTATATGAACACTTGCATATTCCAGCTCACATTACTTAACACATGATCTCTGACATATCTTGGTAAGGAGAGTGAGAAAGAAGTTGTTCATTCTTGCATAAATAGTAAGTTTTTTAAATTATTGTAATAAGTTACAGTACTGTGTAGACTCCCAGGCTCTCAAGTAGGGCAATTGCAGCCTGTCCAAAAACACCTGGGCAAGGCTGATTGTTAGCTGTTCCAAATTCTCACCGATCATCCCTTTTTAAAGAGACCTGCACTGGCTACCAGTACGCTAAAGAATACCATTCAAAATTCTTCTGATTGTGCAGTACGGTATGTATATCAAGCCCCTAGAATATTCACTTGTACAGGTGTATAGGTTTTGTGCTCTACAAATTTACATATTATTTTCATCAATATCATATCACCATGCCTCACCTCAAAATGATGTGCTTAGCAATAGATAAGTCAAGCTTCTTTCCAACTGGAAGGGTGAATCTGTAAATAGCTGTATTTACACAGATGAAATCAATTGATTGCAGAACAAAAGCTTTGTAGTCCATCAAATCCATGACAGCTTCATTGTTTTCAACCTGTAACAGACAAAGTGAATTTACAGTATTATATTCCACATACTAAGAATGTTGCTGTAGGATTGGTCAAAAGTGAATCATGTGATAAAGTGTAGTTTTGCTATCAAACACCACCCGATAAGAAAAGTTTGTGACCCTTAAGTGTTGGCAGTTTTTGTGTTTCGCTGATCACTTCAGCCCATACATTCACAACGCGTTATCGATAGTTTTGGGTTTCGCGCGAAATAAAAGTGTGTGACCCCTGTGATGAATCTGCCAATAAATTTTGCCAACATAATTCTCTGCTTGCGCAAACCAAACCGTACATGCTTATGCAGGCCATCGCATACGCGCAGCAGCGCACTCGGCAATTACAAGTTTTCTTCCTTTGTGACGTCACAATATCTAGCTAGAGGCAAAGCAAGCTTAGTCACGCGCGCGTATTACATGGTCACGAGATACGCACTAGAGCTAAGAAGGTTATACGCTAGGCAGTTGTCAAAACTTCTTAACTTTGTTTTTAAATTAAACTTTGATTTTTAATCCTTTCTTTATAGGGAAATGAAATTTCATTTCCTTTTTATTTAGTGGAATGGTTTCAGATGTGGAATATAAAGCAAATAATCACCTTTTGGTTTCAGGTGAAGAGGCAAACTATCATTTCCTGGGCGATCTGGCTGTACACGCTATCTTCCCTCAGCTTCGCTTCAGAAAGATATATGTAGCTACATCCAGATCACCTCATAACTAAGTGATAGTTTACCCATCACCTTCACCAACGGTGATTATTTGCTTATTAGCCTTGAAGAACAAATTTAAAATTCAGGTAAGCTCGTAACAGTTGATGCCCCTTGAAGTCTATTCTTAATAGAACAAAATTTTTAATTGATTTATCAGATATATTGTACAATGTATGTACCTGTATACAGATCGTACTGAACATGTGTAATTTAAGGCCTTTGGGAAATTTAAAAAAAATCATTCACCTGATAGATTTTTATGACATTATATTAAATATGTTAAAGCTTTTTAAATGAATAAAGGAATACTGAAAGAAATTACTTCAGACAGCCAGCAAAATGATATGAGCTTTCACATCATACATGTCTGATTTATTTCACACAACAAAGCTACAGTAACACAGTGCAATAAAAGAAAATTTATCAAAAGTAATCTCTTTGGGACCTGTTGTGTACAGAATGTACTGAAGTTTATGATGTACTCTGCATGAACAAGGTATTTTTAAGACTGTTCTGTCAACATACAAAAATCAATAATGTTGTAACCTAGGGACAGATGACTTCCTTTTAATCCCAAATGCATTGGAGGCAAGAAATTTAAATTTCAAAACTCACCTCACATTCCCCATCACCATGTTTCCGCTTGCAAGTCTTTTTCCACAACTGAAGTTCCTGATCATGAATGTCATAGACACACACTGCACATCCTGAACCACAGCAGGAGTCTGGAGGGGGTGTGACTGGGCGGATTGATTGACACTCCTTACAAACATCAGGGTCAAAGTGCACACTAGCCATTACTGTAATTTACCATTAATATCAAAAAGTGCCAGGACACTACGTAATTTGTCATATTCAATCCTTTTCTACATTCAACTGAAAGTACTTTATTGCTTCTGGAAACTTGGAGCTCCTGTAAGCTTGATGGAATTAAATAATTAAGAAATTAAAAAGTACAAGTGGAGGTACATGTATTTAAGTCTTTAGAGGCTTGAAATCACACAGCGGAGCATTCATATATTGGGCTGTGAAAGTTTCTGAAGCGGTCGACCTCTACATTTAAAGATATGAATCACAACAATAATCATAAAAAAATCCAGAAAATTACCTACACTGTAGAATGATGAAATATTTTGTCTCCATACCATCCATGCAATTATATCTTAATCACTTTGATATCAAGTGAAAGTTTCAGATTTTATTTATTCATCTGAAGCTCACATCAGAGTTCTGGAACACTGCTTGTGTTGGGTATTGTTCCCTTATAGACCTATATTGGTGCGAGGTTACTTATAATCTCGCATTTGTGTGAGTGGCTTAAAAATAAATTTGATGTTTACTAATCAGATTATTACTGAAGAATTGTTCATCTCACTGAACTACAGTAATGGCGTTTTATGGGGTGTTTCACTTGATTTTGATGCATATTTTTGGTCTTTGTTTTCTTTTTACTCTTACCACTAAAGCCAAATTCCAATTTGCTTAGTTTCTTGCACCAATTATGTTATGAAATTTGTAACAAATAATGATTGAGTGCTTACCATACTGATACAGAAGTCTCTGCTAAGTACATGTAAGCTCAGTTCATTTGTTTCCCAGAATTATTCTGGCTCTTCTCAGCTCTTCTACCCTGTGGTTTGCTGTTATCTTGTGATACTCCTAGCATCATACATGTCCACCAAGATATTCCTTCTTCCACTACTTGTTTGTTGGAGGTAACCTCACTCTGTTCCTCACTCTGACGTTTCCTCTTCTGGCCAGTTAGTTTGTCTGAATGAAGAATACAAAAACTTTTATTTTTATTTTTATTGAATGACATTCTATTCAGTCTATTATCATAGATTTTTTTCTTTTTTTTTTCTAGTAAATCTGTCTCCTTCAGAAGGTCAGGTTTGAAGATTCTTGCACAAGCCCAAAATTATTGTTACGGGCTAGATCTATTCCATCATAAATGTTATTTTGGAATAATATTTTGACAAATACATTTTCTAGTAAACTACTCTTGGCTCTGCAAACTGGCAACACTGATGACGTGGCGTATTGAACGCATCGTATTGCGTATTAGCAGGGAGCATAGCTTTATGACCTGCGTACATGACATGTATCTTTAGTATAATGGGGTGACCAAACTAAGTTGCACACATTTTAATTTTCTAAAGAATGCAATATTCAATCTACAATTTCTCAAATTCTAGCGAAATTATTTTGATTAATTGATACCAAAGGGAAAGCAAAGTTTTAGACTACGAATGGGTTCAAGAATATTGACAAAGAATTCTCGAGATATCGCGATTGCAAAATTGAATGTCATATCGCAGTGCACTGGAACTGGCAAAAAACTAGTCCAAACTTTGCGCATGCCAGTTTCCAAATGATTGATGCAAAATAGAGATCTACTCCTCCTTTATATAAAGGAGGAGTAAGGAGGAGTGCCGACCCTACCAGAATAAGAGGATAACATGAATCGATGAGGAAATGTGACAACAACAGCCTTGATATTTTGCAAAAAAAGAAATTATCAGAACTGCAATTATTTAAGTGAACTGGTGAGGGCAAAGATACTTGGATTGATTCGTTGGATTGATTCCTGAATGAATGAGTTAATTAATCAATGATATCTGCAGGCAGATTTTGTACCAGTTACAAAATCCGCCGCTGGAACCAAATCTGCCGCTACACCGGCAATGGCAATGCCCCCGGTCCGAGAGTTCACCGTGGAGCAGCGATTAAGAAATGGCTTAGGTAATCTTGCGGGTCTTAAACACAGATATCAGGAATACAAAAATTGCATTCAATTGAAAACTATAGTTTGATAGTAAATCTACTAACCGATGATACAAATCAATAGTTCAAACAAACAAATAATTAATAGTAACGTTAGATCTATATTTACCATCCATTTCGAAAACTGAAAGTGAAACATCTTACAAAACAAACACGTCAAAACAAAGTCACAGCCATAGCAGTTCATGCTTCAATGGCTTCTCATACTATGCGTGCGCGCTGGATCTATGGTACGCCACATGCGCGCGTCCAGCGAGGACCGGGGGGGGGGGGGGGTAAGAAGATGTAGAGGACATGTCATGGAGGGCAAAAAAAAAAAAAAAAAAAAAAAAAAAAAAAAAAAAAAAAAACTGAACTAAGGCTGACATCTGGCAAATCATTCCTGATATCGATACAGCCCGCTAAAAAATCATAGTCACTGGATTTATCGTCAATCATCCAAACACACTTTGAGGCTCAATTCTGCTCTAGCCATTCAAAAAAAAAAAGAAGAAGAAGGAGAAGAAGAAGAAGAAGAAGAAGAAGAAGAAGAAGAAGAAGAAGAAGAAGAAGAAGAAGAAGAAGAAGAAGAAGAAGAAGAAGAAGAAGAAGAAGAAGAAGAAGAAGAAGAAGAAGAAGAAGAAGAAGAAGAAGAAGAAGAAAATGTCAGTGGAAATAGAAGAAAATATTACAAAAATTGCATCACTTGAAAACTACGTTGATTGTAACATCTAAGAATTTTTCAAAAAAATGAAAATACTAAAAGAAACTTAACGTATAATTTCATAATTGATTATCAAAAGATCTAGAAAAAAAATAAGTGTTCAGGCAGGCAGGCATAGTCAAAGGCAAAGTCTGTAGTTTTCAGATCCATATTTATTCAAAGACTAATTTTTGTATTATCTTCAACTTTTCAACCAAATACTTTAAAATAATCATTGCTTTAGCTTGAAATTTGCCGAAAGTATAAATAGGTTTTCCAACCCATTTTCGTCATCTCTTCATTCAATTTCATCAATTTTCAGTTCAGTTTCGTCCGCAGAAGCTTACTGCGTTCAAATCCAAGGCGTTAAAATGTCATTCATATCCGCCTTTGGTCAACCCAAAGATTCAGCATTCAAATTCGTCACTGAAATTCATCTCTACCGCTAAGCGAATGAGGAATGCTCGGATCAATTTCGTCATGTTTCAAGCAAATTCGTCGTTTTCTCATTCGAATTCGTCAAGTGTTGTACATGTATTGACTTTTAAATGGAGGGTTTAACCAGGTCTTTAGTCATTTTTCTTTCTCGTGATGAAATGTGAATTTCTTTGAAAAATATGAATGATTATGATAATGTGGAATGATATCATTCAAAGTAATTTCGTATGATACACCGCCCACACGCTATGTGTCTTGTGACAGGATCGTCGTCTGTCGGTAGACCATACATGATCTGGGCGAAGAATTTGAATGAATCTTTGACGAAAACGAATGCCAAAAGACGAAATTTATTTTGCTGCCTCGTGCTCAGCTAGTGTGACCGACGAATTTGAATTGTAATTGACGAAAATACGTGACAAAGCACGAAACTGAATGACGATGTTTCAAAATTGATCGACTAAAGACGAAATTGAAAGCACATTTTTGAAAATTGAATGAAGAGGTGACGAAAATGGGCGAGAGAACCTATATTTCGGATAAGCCAACTGGAAAGAACTTTTATTGCATCCTGTTAACTAGCATAGGTAAAGGGGTTTACTTTAATGAACTATCAAATAAAAGTGTCTGGAGATACCCATTTTACGTTCAAAACCATAGTGAACTTAATTACTCAAATTCTGCAATTCATGAACAATAATCCATCTAATTTGGAAGGCATCACAGCTCAAACACCTTAGCCATTGCATCCCCACTTTCATACAATTTTTGAAGTTTGATTATGTACAATTCTGTTAAAGCAATATCTGGGCAGTTGCGCCCAAGGCAGTGTCATCGTAGATAGTTTTGATGCAGCTAGGGGCGGCGGAGCGTCTTTCAAAGTGGGGGGCACTAGCGAAAAGGGGCACTTTTGGGAAAAAGGGGCACTTACAAAAAGTGAACACAAGAAGAAAATTATACCCCTACATTCTATTTAACACACTTTCATACTAATTTCATCTTTATATGATTATAACTACTTTACAATTTATACTGCTCTGTCTTACTCATTTGCTGAAGGCCATGGTATTTGCAGTATCTTAAGAATGGCCTAGGCCCTATAGTGAAAAAGCTACCGCAAATTCATTTTATGGGTTTTCCATAATTATCGTTTTCTCCCATTTACTCTGTGTATAGTGTTCCTTATGGGTACTAAGCTATAATGTTTCTATGCATTTGTGAGGTCTCATAGCGGCCGATCATATTTTATTAGAGAAAATATACAATATGAATGGGGGTTTGAGCACGATTCCATCAGGAATAGGAGAACAGATAAAGACTTTATGGTTACACATACTACGTGAAGTGCCTTGCGTGAGATATAACAAGTAAGTTCGAGCTCGCGTAGCAAGCGAGCTTTGAAAAGAAAAATTTAAAAAGATTACCCTTATTGCTTCAATTTAGGGGCACCGTTCCTTTTAATGAAATTAATGGGAGGCGCTGTGCTCTTCCTGTCCCCTGCTCTTCTGCCTCGCTCTGTAACCCCTCCCTGATTCTTTGGAGCAGGGACGTCGCTATACTTTTTTTAATGGGGGGGGGGGGGGTGTAGAGGCCAGATTGCCGACAAATTATGCCTCCGATTACCGACGACCAACGTCGACAAATTCAACTGTATAAAGCCCACGAGGCATGTTCAATTGTGTGCCTCTATTATATTTTCCTTCTAAATTATATTTTTTCACCTCACTTGCTGAATGTGTTAGCTTTCCGAAACATTCTCTATCTAAATATAATACGAGCGAGCGCAGCGAGCGAGGAAAAATATACACTCTCTTTCGTAGAAGTGATAGTTCTTCATCAAACTACATGATGGGCTTAAAGATATCTAAATCATATATTTGGTCACCTCTCTCACATGATTCATTCGCTTTCAAAGACCATCCTAAATCGTAATATTATACGAGCGAGCACAGCGAGCGAGGAAAAAATCTATATACTCCTTATCATATAATCCTTTTCATGGTAGAAGTGAAAGTTCTTCATCAAAAATACATGATGGGCCTTTAAGATATCTATTTTGATATTTTGGTCACCTCTCTTACCTAATTTATTTGCTTTCAAAGACCATCCTGTATCTAAATATCATACGAGCGAGCGCAGCGAGCGAGGAAAAATATATATACTCTTTTTATGGTAGGTGATAACTCTTCATCAAAGTACATGATGGGCCTCGCTTGCCGAATTCGTTTGCTTTCCCAAATCCATCTTGTATCTTAATATTGCACAAGCGAGCGTAGCGAGCGAGGAAAAATACTCCTTTTCATGGTAGAAGTGAAAGTTCTTCATCAAAATACACGATGGGCCTTTAAGATACCTATTGTGATATATTTGGTCACCTCTCCTACCTAATCTATTTGCTTTCAAAGACCATCCTGTATCTAAATACTATACGAGCGAGCGCAGCGAGCGAGGAAAAATATATTTACTCTTTTTTATGGTATAGAGGTGATAATTCTTCAACAAAATACATGATGGGCCCCAAAATATCTAAATTATATATTTGTTTATTTCACTTGGCAAATGTGTTTGCTTTCCGAAAACATCCTGTATCTTAATATAATACGAGCGAGCGCAGCGAGCGAGGAAAAATAGGCTCTCTTTCGTGTTACCAGGGTTATTTCGTCGTCAAAATGCACAAGCAAATAAGCCGAATATGACTCTATTTGGGCACCTTACTCATCTTTCTTTTTTCTTTTTCCCTCCTTCCTCTTCCCTCTTCTTTCTCTCCCCCCCCCCCTCTCTCTCTCTTTTTGCCGACAGCGATCGCGAATTTGCAGACAAGAATTTTTAATGGGGGGTGTCACACCCCCCACACCCCCCCCCCCCCCCCTCTAGCGACACCCCTGCTTTGGAGCTATTCGTAAACAGAGGCGTCGATCCATTTTTCGGATTGGGGGAGGGGGGGGGGGCAAGACGACCAAGCGGAGATGAACCCACGGCTACTATTTGTACACACACGCACACACCCTCACATATACACATACATATACATAGGCCTATATCAACATTAAGCATTTTCAAATTGGGGAAATTTGGCAGCTTGCTGTTTGAACCATCCTGCTGTTTTCAATTAACAAATTTCTTGTTATGAGAGAAGGATTTAGTTATCATATAGGCAAAGATGATACCTAATATAATGTATATGGTTACCTCGCTGTCAAAGGTGATCTTTACTTTGTCACATCGTTGGTCCATTGTTGCTGCCCCCCCCCCCTAAACCACTCTGTTTTTTAACATGTTTAATATTACGAGCGAGCGAAGCGAGGCAGCACACACTGTTTTTCATGGTAGATGTAGTAAACACATGAGAATGGAGTAACAATACAGGAGAACCTGTTCTCAGTATTTCAAAAAGCCATTTTTTCTCGCTAGCTCGAAGGCTCACTCATGACATTATCGAGCAGGAAGCACTCTTAATCACTCAGCACCATGAATGACCGAATTATATCACAATATTTTTTGCAGCTAGGTGTCAAAGAATCCTATAGGCTCGAATTCTGCGGGAATATATACATCATCAAACTCATCTTTGGTGGCACTTCTATGTTTTAAAGAAAATATTTTTTTGTCATTAGCCCGCTTCGCTCGCACCTCATAGATGGTTTTGGATGGCAAGCGACGAGCCAAAGAGCGTGATCAATTTAGATATCTCTGAGGCGTATCAAACTGAACAGTGTAAATTATTTCCTCGCTCGCTGTACCTGGCCGAATATGTGATTCAAATATTTTATAGGCCTATAGTGTATTTTGATGATGAAATACTTTATCGTCAAATGAGTGTGTTTTCCTGGCTTGCCTCGCTTGCTCGTATTATGCAGAAACAGAGTGGTTGGGACAGTAAATAATAATTGGACCAGTGAGGTGCTAAAATATTCATATTTGGCGGCAAGGTTGCCAAATATAGGCCTACCATTCCAATAATCTCATAGGCCTATGTAGTGTATTTTGATGACAAAATAACATTTCTGTACTTGGAATTTTTGACTCCCTCGCTTCACTCGCTCGCAAAATAAAACAAAGGTGGTTCATACTCTAAGAAGAAGTATCAACTCCAACCCCCCCCCCCCCCCAAAAAAAAAAATAATAACAATAAAAATAAAAATAAAAATAAAATAAAAGTGAGATCCCTTAACAACATTCCATTCAAGTAATGAAAATCCACCTCTGCGACATTGTTGAAAACGATTCCTTGTATCCTGTGTGTGGTTAATTGGAGGGACGCTAGATATAATTAGACTTAGTCGATCCTTCACGATTGAACCCCACCCCCTTTCCCAGCTCGGTCGCTCGCTTAATTCCTGGCCTCGCAGACTATATTTGCCACCAATCATCCCCCAACAACGAACACAAATCAACACCCATGGATACCTACTGCCCCTTGACTCTGCCTGTTCGGGTGTCAGTCCCCCCCCCCCCCCCTTCAAAAAACGTTCCGCGGCCCAGGGCCTGTGCCTTGACGTTGGTTTCGAGAAACTAGCCCATGCCTATTGGACACTGGGTGCAATTTTTGGAAAATTTTCATACAAGTCGAAAAAGAGAAAAGAGGGGGTAGGGGGACTGCCCCCTGCCCCCCCCCCCCAACGTACGGCCATGGAGGCTACTAGTATAGGTGTATGGCAATATAGGAGAATTTGGGACACGCATGGAAGCATCCATGGGACACGGATACACGTTATACAATGTTACCATGGTAGTCACTGTTGATGGCAGAGTTACCGTTAATGCAGAGTGGATTTATAGATCTTTAAATCCACTCTGCGTTAATGGTCAAGGGGGTGAAACTCCGCTTCTGCATCCGTCCAGCCTTGGAGGGGGGGGGGGGGGGGGTATGGAGGGTCAAATTGATCCCGCGTTTATGTACAAAATTTTATAAACCTATGGCGCCGACCATTTTTTCGAGTATCAGCGAAAATCAGGCTTGTTTTGGCTTGCGCGCAGCGCGTATCACATTTCATGAATATTTATGAATATGTATTAGATTTTTGTGACTTATTAACATAATAACACATGCGCACTGAATGATTCATTGATTTACCGTACCGCCGCCCGGACTCGCGAGAATTTCCCGAATTTCCTCTCTCATATCAATCATTTAAAAAATGTCAGTATTACCCCAATAGCTTACACCCCCTTCTATTTATCTGATGCCAATGCCGCCAGTAAGACATGCACAACTGATTTTGACTTTATTTTGTGTTGATCACTTGCAGACTTAATTCAACACAAGCTGTGTTTACAACATTATAATTTGAGGAATCCACACTCTACAAGCATTGCTTTTTTAATAGCGGATCCCCGGCAGTCAGCTAGGTGGCGGCAGTCAGCTAGGTGGCGGCAGTCAGCTAGGTGGCGGCAGTCAGCTAGGTGGCGGCAGTCAGCTAGGTGGCGGCAGTCAGCTAGGTGGCGGCAGTCAGCTAGGTGGCGGCAGTCAGCTAGGTGGCGGCAGTCAGCTAGGTGGCGGCAGTCAGCTAGGTGGCGGCAGTCAGCTAGGTGGCGGCAGTCAGCTAGGTGGCGGCAGTCAGCTAGGTGGCGGCAGTCAGCTAGGTGGCGGCAGTCAGCTAGGTGGCGGCAGTCAGCTAGGTGGCGGCAGTCAGCTAGGTGGCGGCAGTCAGCTAGGTGGCGGCAGTCAGCTAGGTGGCGGCAGTCAGCTAGGTGGCGGCAGTCAGCTAGGTGGCGGCAGTCAGCTAGGTGGCGGCAGTCAGCTAGGTGGCGGCAGTCAGCTAGGTGGCGGCAGTCAGCGTAGGCTGGCGCAGGATGCGTTGCGCACCTCACTCTGCCCAATTTTTATCCATTTTCATTTCCCTCTGTAGTTTTTTTCTCCTGCTTCTTTCCTTATTTTTCACTACAGCCCCAGCTATAGAGATTTGTTCTTGTATTTTCTCGAAATCCACTCACTATTGCATGGTCCTGAATGAATCTCCTGCACTATAGAGCCTATAGACGTCTAGGACAAAAGTATTAATACGGAGCCCCACTAACGATCCATTGTTAACCCGACTTGATTAGAAATGCCTACGCTTTCTTAAAGCTACAATTCAACTTTTTAAAAGACTCCATGAAATGTGACTATAAGAGTAGCATTTTATTACCAAATGGTTGGCAGACATGGTATTTGCTTACGGATTAATGCAAGCTATATTATACCAACGCTCATCGGACGAATTTATGCATGGTTAAAATTTAATGTAAAATTCACCAAAGTAATTCATTGAGAATCTTTTCCTTTGTTTAAGGTCCTCATCAAAGGGACATGAGTGTCAATCACCTTCAATACATTATCAAAAATCATGAATAAGTTGATTCATATACACATTCTCATATTTCATTCTTGCCTTTTTGTATTCAACTGCAAGTCGAATTCGAGGAAAATTCAAACACAATTTAAGTCCAAATGTCAATTGTACGACGCTGTGTGAGCTGTGTAATCTTGATCGCACTTTCTCCACCGGTTCGTTTCATTCCAAATCATTCTCCCCTGCTGTTTTTAATGTGATGCCCGATATCACATTTCCTTTTCATGTGTAATGCTTACAGTGAGAATCACTTACATGCATAGTATATTGGACTTTCGATTAATTTGGGGAAAGAAGGATCATCCCCTTAAAATGCAAGTATTATTGCTCCGTCAAGAAGGTCTGGTTATTCAGAGCCTCTACCCATCTGTTTCATAAGGAATTTGGCAATTACAAAGAGTGCACTGAACAGCTTTTTGTGCTTTGAAAATTCTGTATACGAGTAAAAAGAAATAAAAGCACTACTCCGCTCAAACTTGACTTATCAAAGCCCTTTCACTAAGGCAACAACATGGCGTTACTGAGAGCTTAAAATAACATTGGAAACCTATTCAGTCACACTATGAACATGACGGACAAAGAAAGCAGACCAAATAAACAACCCCTCATTCTACCCTTCACAATGGTTCTGGTAGTCAAAAGAACATCCTTCACAGCTATTATGTTAATCGGTAGTTCCAGGTGAATATGCACATATTTCAGATAATAGCAGTGAAGGGATGTTCTTTTGACTACCACAACCACTGTGATGGGTAGAATGAGAGGTTGTTTATTTTGTCCGCTTTCTTTGTCCGTCATGTTCATAGTGTCATGATTGTGGAAGACGAGCTCTGGAGCGAAGAGGTACATTGATTTTCAGTACAATAAGATGTCTTGAAGATATGAAAGACTAGTTTGAATGCCTTTAAGCTTCACTTTGAAAAGACACCTTCAAAAGCCGATTTATCTTTGGTATGTCACTGAGGCATTGATGTACGGTAATACAAAAAAAAAAAAACAAAAAAAAAAAAACATGCATGTGACCTTAGGTACATGCTACGTTGGGATTGTACAGAAAAGAAAATTCATTTTTTCGACAGAGATACAAGTGTATGCTCGTCGGTGTAAAACACTCTTTTAGATCGTGAGTGGCGCAAAATGGATGTATTTGAAAAGTCATCACAAACCGGAAAGAATAAAGGGTGCCAAAATAACCTGGAGGCTGGTAGAGGGTCAGCGTAGCCCTCTGCATCTCGAGCGATTGACTCGCAATGTGGAGATTTCGCTTCATGGGTTCGAAACCCTTGAAGCATTCATTTTTGTTTCATTTCGGGTTTTTCTGTTTTGTTTCTTTGTGGTTCCTTGATTTTTTCATTCACGGATGTTTTCGTATGCCCCAACTTAACGTTAAAAAAAATCTCTATGGAGCAAACAGTGTGAAGTTATTATTTTGGCTTTTTGCGGCAGTCATTGCAAACCTGCTAACAGGAAAAGATAAAGGGTGAAGATGAACTGAAAGATTGCGGTGAGGCAACGTATACCCCTCTAACTGTACAGAGCGATTGGCTCGCATCTCCTCGACAAGGATATTTACGGTTCGATGCCCAGGAAGCACCTGTTTTGTTTGGGTTTTCCATTTTGTTTCTTCTTTTTCTTTTTTTTTTTAAAGTAACTGATTTCATTTTTGCATGCTCCGAACTTTTTAATAAAAAATCCCGACGTATAAACTGTATGTGTGAGGTTATTATTGGCTTTTTTGGCCGCAGTCATTTTCAAACAGGAAAGGATAAACCGGAGGGTGGTAGTGAGGCAGCGTATAGCTCTCTGCATCGCATCTCCTAGCTTGATGGAGAGATTTTCGGTTCAAAACCCATGAAGCACCATTTTTTGTTTGGGTTTTCCCTTTTGTTTCATTTATTTGTTTTTAAGTAATTGATTCCTTCCCAGCATGCTCCAAAACTTGCTAATAAGAAATCTCTATGCCGCAGACAGTATGTGTGAGGTTATTATTTTGGCCTTGTGGCAGCAGTCATTGCAAACATGAAAGGATAAAGCGCAAAGATGAACTGGAGGATGGTAGTGAAGCAGCGTACAGCCCTCCTTAACGGGGAGATTTTAGGTTCGAAACTTATTAAGGGCGATTTTTTTTTTCTTAGGCTTTGTATTTGTTTCTTTGTTTAGTTTTTTTTTTTACAATGACGGATGACTTTTTCGAATGCTCCAAACTTGCTAATAAAAGATCACTATGCAGCAAACAGTATGTGTGAGGTTATTATTGTGGCCTTTTGGGGCAGTCATTACAAACAAGAAAAGATAAAAAGTACAATCTCAACATGAAAAGGAGAATAGATAAGAATTTATGATTATCATTACAACACTGTTTATTTGTCAGCGTGAGTTGTAATAAAGTAAGTGCGAGCGACCTTTGTAGAAAAATGAAAATATTTTCATAGCTGCAATTTAGGGGCAATGTACGTTCTTAGGAAAGTTTTGTTCGTTGTATCCCCAGCTCTTGCCGCCTCCTGCTCCATGCAAGGTTTCACCCTGTAGTCGTATCAAGAAGAAGGTATTCTGTTATCAGGCCTATATGAAACGAAACTTCTCTGATTCTTCGGAGCTATACACATTACCAAATGAGAAAAGGAATAGTTAAAAGAGGGGAAATGGCACAATAAGGACGAAAAAGGAACATGCGTTAGATTTTAAGGAGCACTTATCGAAAAGGGAATTGCAATACTAAAAAGCGAAAAGGGGCACTTACAATAAACTTGGACGCTCATAAGAAATAAAAAGGGGCACTTCTCAGGTTTACTGGGGGTGAAATGGCACTTACTAGAAAACTAAGTGTGTACCAAATTTCAAAAAGGAAGTAATGTCAGAATGGAAAAGGTATACATGTGCTAACTTATCAGCGAACAAAAGGGCACTATTGGGTACTTATAGCGAATTTACAGGAGGAATGGGACATAATAATATTTACTAGCCAGGAAAAGGAGCAATTCATCAGAAGTAAATTGGGGCATGTATTCGATTTCGAATGGGGAACCTGCCCAAATGGAAAGAGGGAACTTATCAGAGATGTAAAGGACTGCTTTATCTCATGAATAATAATTGACCCTCCTAAGTCGTTGCGTCGTCTTCAATTTTGCCGCGGCCGCCATTTTGGCCCAATGCAATAAAGCCAATGGCATGCATGTCAAAGGTCAAATTTTAGTTGCCCGCGCCCCTCTAGCCTTTCTTCGGAAGGCATACTGTGCATCGTATCTCTGTGTTAATGGTTAGTTTTATGCCTTTATGCAACGGGGCCCTGATGACATATGTGAAGAGGGATAATCAAAAAAGAAAGCATATGTGGTGCACAGGAAAAAGTCGCAAATCAGACATTGAAAAAGGGACATGTAACAGATCTGAATGGGCACTAATCGTAAAAAGCGATACCAGATTTGTGGGGATATTTATCGGAAGGAGCATTACAATATTAAAAAAAAAGGACGCCGAAAAGGGGCACTCATCATGCCAAACTTGACTCTCACTGGAAGTGAAAATGGACACTTATCATATTCAAGGGGGCACTTATCGTATTAAAGGATAATGCCACTGTCTTCTTTGAAAGCAAAAGAGATTTTAGAAATCAAACGGGTGTGTAGTCACATTTAAGGGGGGGGGGGGGCACATGGCCGAAAGGAAAGAGATATTAATCAGCAATTAAGGGGGGGGGGGTACTATAATGGCACATAATTCCTTTAAAGCAAGTTAGTAGAATAATGAGAAATGGGACAACTAGGATTAGAAATGAAAAGGAGCATTTATCAGAGGTAAATTGGGGCATGTATGGTATCAGATTAAGGGCACTTCTAGAAAGTGGAAAAGGGGAACTTATCAGTGGACTGTAAAAGGGAGCACCATGGGGAGCACTCAGCAGAAGGGGAATTCCACTATCAACCGAAAATGGGCAGTCAAAAGGGGCACTAAAAATTTCAATATACGGGACATCATGACAAGGGCACACTTCGCAGAAGAAAGAAGAGCACTATGAAAAAGGAAAAGGGTCAATAATCTGGGCGCAGATGTAGGATTTAAAAAGGGTGACTTATCTGAAGCCCAAAGGGTGTATTTGCAAAGGCGAAAGGGCATTAACAAAAATAGGTTCTTGTGAGATGAAAATCATCCCGGTCACTGAACAGGTTTTAAAAGTGGCATTTTTCATTGGTAAAACAAGGGGCACTTTTGGGGTGCTTGGAAAACTGGTGGTGCACTGTGCCCCCCCCCCCCCCCCCCCCCCCGGGTTAGTTTCGCCTGACCAATTCTCGAAACATCAGCCATGCCAATGAGCCAAGATGTGCACCGAGTCGGCAGCTGCACGACTCTTTCGGGTTGGTTGGTTGTTTTTTTTAGTTTTTGAGGCGCTTATCACTTCTAAATTAATATATTTGCGCCCGGCATGCAGATAAAAACATAGTAAGTTCGATTCACAGAGAGCGCCACCTATAAATGATCACTATGATAAAGCACGTACGTACTATCTAGGTCTATCTGCATATGCGCATGCAGTCACTACATACAGCTAGCGATTTGGCATTGCCTTGCCTTTTGCTGGACCAGAAATGTGATTTCTTTTCCACTCGATGTCACTTTAGAGGGACAGGGTAGTGCTTATCTTTTTCTGTTACCGCTGGACATGATCTTGCTTTTAAGAGAATTTACTGGCAATGTCTTAGGCAGTATAGGTAAGTAGGGTTATAATAATTCATGCATGTAAGTGTACTGAGCTGAGTCCCTCGACTCGTCGCGGCCCTCGGGCTCGGCCTCGGTCGCTGTCTCGCCGCCATCCCCTCGCGCTCGCCTGATTCGGCCTTCTTGTTCAGTTGTTGGAGTAGGCATGCTTGAGCCTTGAATATTCTTTAGAGTTTTGTAAATTTTGGCTCATACTTTACATTTTAAAATTGTTGTGAATGATTACAAGTTTTGAAGGGCAATACTTTTTTCAAGTGGAGAAGAAAAAACAGAACTTCAGAAGCCTGGTCAGTCATGTCAGTCGGGAAGTAACGTCAACATGAAAAGGACTCAAAATTCAAATGGTCAAAAGCCATAACTACTAAGACTAAGTTAGGCCTAATTAGCCCTGGGGGGCGTTCAGTGGTGTTATTCTGTTATTTCACTGAACGCACCTGACCCGAGTGCATTTGCCCCTGTACTATACATGTAGATCTAGATCGGCTTGTCAACAAAAGAAATATGTTCTCAAATCACACTTTCTCCTGCCCGGTTAGCCATGAAAACTACCGTAGTGATGTCAGAATTCAGACGGTTTTCAGTTTTCTGCAAATAACTTTGCACCCTGTAATTTTTACCGGAATATTTACCACCTATCTTGAAGCCGATATTCTACTCTTGATTCCTATGGCATTTTTTGTGCGAATTGATTTTGCATTCCGACGTAGCGAACGAATCGCCAGACCCTTGCGCAATGTCAGTTTTCAGACAGGATTTTCAGAATTCAGACACTAGAGGGAGGCGTATTATATCTGGCCTTCGCTTCGCCGTGCATGAACCTTTTGATCTTTTTCAAGTTTTGTATCTTGACCAATAGCTTTTCAAATATTTATCCCGTTGATATCATTTCACAATTTGAAATATTCATGCAAAAAGTACATGTTGTAGGTGACATACGTAGATTTTTCGGCAGTTTCATATGGCATTTGATATAATGTTAGAATAGTACATGCACTCATACATGTATATCTGGACAGTCTGTTTTCAAACGGCCACCGTTTGTGAAAAAGTTTACAAGCCATATTGTTTTCTGAAAATTTGTAACACCTTTGTTAGACAATATCATAGTTAAGAAATTTTGATGATATTCATTTGTGTTATTTAATGATTTTTTTTTAAATCCAAAGACAAAATTAAAAGAGAAGGCTTCAGTTTTGTTAAGCGTCCGGACACACAACATTCGGGACAACATTATCTCATCTGTATCCGCAAATGAATGAATGCATGGATGGTAAACCTGTCCAGTTGCTTGTTCTTTCTCTTTGTTCATATGAGATTACTACATGCCTACTTCTTTATTTTTCGATTGAATAATCTTTTTTTAATTTTTTATCATTTGGTTGCCTAATAAAGTTCATTTGTTCCTTAAATTTCATGTAGAGGCTAGATTATGGATGTGAGCATGCTCCTGCCTGCATGGCGTACTAACCTTACTATTATACTTGATTTTTTTTCTTTGTCTGTCTCTGTCTCTCTCTCTTTTAGCTTTGCCATTTCATTATCTTAAAAAGGACACATGTTTTGTAAAGATTTTTCAAGAAATGGAAATTTATGGTTCAGGATCTCTCCCTTGAAAATCTACAAAACACCCACATTTACATGTAAAATACAGTCCTTCTATATCTTCTTAGTATATCCCCACCCCCTACTCCCAGTTCGTTTCTTGAAGAATCCAAGAACCTAGCACCAACAAGAAAGAACGAGGGAAAGAGGAGCAGAGGAAGGAGAAGAGTATAATGGATGGATAGTCTGCAGAGATGGCTATAGGAGGTAAAGAGAAGGGGAATGAACTAGTAGGGAAAGCTGGAAAGAGATTTGTGGAACAACGTGATCGCCTATGTCGACAGATTATGCACCTAGAAGAAGAACCAGTATTTCTAATTTGTTTCCATCAGTTTCTCATTATACTATCTATCATTGATCCGTTGGTCTTGCGTTCAGTTGTTTGTACAATTTCTCCTCCTTCCCCTCCCCATATGCACCTTCTTAAAGCATTCTCTCTTAAAAGTCAAGCCATTTCTTTTCTAAATGTATATTATCTTTTTCTCTCTCTCCTTCTAACCTTAATCTGTTAAAATGAGGTTATCCCCATTGAACAACTTGCTTCTATTTAGATATTTTACAAGATGTTTTACCCTCTCTTTCTCTCCTGTCACCGTGTTCTTCTTCTCTGTACTCCAATGCTCATCATCTACCTGTGCTATTTCAGTATACATATTGTATATCATGAATCACTGTCATCATCATCACCATCAAAATATCTTCTCTAATCTTACAAAAATACCTTTTAAAATGCATGATAAATGATCATAGCGATGAAGAAACCAGAAATGGGGAAAGCAGAAGAGAATAAGAAAAAGTACCAAATGGGAAGATGGAAATGCATGATAATCCGAATCAATTGTTTTATTTTCTTACACTTTCTGCAACCAAATGAACAGCAGTAATCTTTAAAAAGTCGATTTTTTTCTGCAGTTACATGTACATTTACATAAATTGGAAATATATAGAAAATGTAAATATATAAATGTGGTACAGTTAACTTCAAAATTATATAACTATATCTATTCTATTTCTTCACCTCAAGGTAAGCAGATTTACCTGGTTAACATTATGCTGAACCTTTGTACATGTATCATTGTATCTTGTCATATTTTTTT
Organism: Echinometra lucunter; assembly: GCA_029962745.1. Lineage (NCBI taxonomy): Eukaryota > Metazoa > Echinodermata > Echinoidea > Camarodonta > Echinometridae > Echinometra > Echinometra lucunter. The sequence goes on along the minus strand of CM057157.1, from coordinate 3,110,727 downwards.
TTTCTTTCTTTCACATATAGAATAAATTCTTCTTAAAATCATTTGATATGTGTTAATCTTTATTCCTCAACACTTTTTCACTAATAATCAAAATAACAATAATAATAGATAAAAACAACAACAATAATAATAATAATAATAATAATAATAATCCAAAGACCACACGTTTTGAAGGAATACACAAATTTTTTGTAACATGGTTGCAAATGAAAATCACATACAAAGAGGAAGCCAAATCTGATGCATAATGCTCTTTGAATAAATACTTACACTTATCCCTGCATTATATTCATCATACTAAACCAACCTGTACTTCTCTTATGCGATAAGAAATTGCCTTTCATTGGTAGCAATATCTAAAAGGTTATTTTGAAATTTGCAAAAGAAAATTGTCAATGGCTTCTTTTTGTTGACAGATTTTTCCACAGAAATTTACAGTGCATATGGAAAATCAAAATGAGACAGGGTAATTGAGTTTTTCAAGTTATGTTGCTCAAAGTGAGATACCATGGACATTGACCAAATAGAAGTAGGGTGTTTGAAAAATCATCAGAAGTCCAACAGAAATAGACGAATAACATTCAGTCATGATTTGCAACCATATGAGAAAGAGTAATGCAAGAAAAATGCCATGTTCATTGGCTAACCAAAAGTCATAGCATCTTTATATTCTACAGGAAGTCAATGCAAGAAACCATTTCTCTTGATTTGCATTTTATTTGATATTTTAGAAAAGAAATTATGATTGTGGAATGACACTAAAAATAAATACAACTTAATACATGTAATTAAATAACCAAATGAATACATTATGCATACAGCTAAATTCAATGATTATTGATCGACTTGTTTGTAAATACACATACGCATTCTATGCAACCTGTCATCAATACACCTACAACTTTCCTGCCAGTTTACCAAAAATGTACAAAAGCACAAGAAAATTAATGCATTACATAGAAAAAAAAATTACATTTTTTCAGTGTACATCATGATATCAAAAATTGTATCTGTTATGTATATAGGCATACAGAGTTATATAAATGAGTTAATTTTATTTTAAATCATACTTAAGCCCAACTAAATTCATGGATCATTCACCAGGATATCATAGCTTTTTTGAAACATATATTTCCCATAATGTGCCCCCTTTTGCTACTTTGTAATCATACTCATTAACATTCCAAAGACAGAAACAAAATGAAATGGCATAATCAAGATCAACCACTTTATTCTTCTAAGTCTTTGAATTAATAAGAGGGGAAATCTTCAGCTGTATAAAAAGTAAATTGTAAATAGCAAACAGGGGGCATCATTTAATTTCCAGTGATATATATACAAGACATGCACAAATTGTATCTGAAAATAGCTAAATACATGTACTTCTTCATTAAACTTCGAATTCAAAATAATCACATTCACGGCAATGAGAGTCTGGATTACAAATGGAAGGGAAACAATAGGAGTTGGAGTTGCCCTACATTGATTTAAAAGTGAATGTTTCTGTTATGATCAGAATGATTTTACCTTGTTTTTCTTACACAATACTGATGAATCAATTTGTAAAATACTTTAAGGTCATGTTGTGATTGGATGGGATCTTAAGTACTAAGAAAATTAGACTGTCAACATAATGAGCCTACGCAGTGATGACTCGGCTTGGAGATAACCAACATGTGATGAAGCAGGTGATGAAAAGGTTGCACCAGTGGACAAGGACGGAGTGCTCATCATCGTAGAAAATTTGACCTGTATTGAAATAAATAATAAATGGTGTGGAAATTAACAAATAGGACCTACAAATGTATATTGTAAGAGACAAAATTCCACTGTGAAATATGTAAAGTCTCCATTCCCCTGCCCCTAACACTTAAACATGTTAAAAGCATTCATGAACACTGTATTGAATTTATCATATTACTAATTTTCAAAATAACAAAACTACCAAATAAGTGTAAATGAACTCTCAAGGAAATGAGTGATTTCCTAATTCAGCTGTCCTTCCATGACCAAAAATACCCCCACCCCATCACTATCTCTCTCTCTCGCTCTCTTACACTCTATGTACAGTCTCTATTTCACTGTTCGAAGTGAAGTCACCTTTTAGATTGTTTTTAAAAAAGTACTTGCTGTACCCTATAGTTTAATCATCTAGATTATGGCACAAAAGTTTAATACATTCAAATACAAATCACTGTTACTCATATTTAAAAAATAAAAAAAGATGCCCCCCCCCCTCAAAAAAGTGAGCTCTTCAGATTCAGTCTATAGTATAGGATCATGGCATTATAAGGCGAGGTAGGGATGACCAATAGAGGAGTTATTTGAAACAAACAAGGATAGAATTGCATGATCCAGCCGTCTCTTACTCCATCTTCTTTATTCAACCTCCTCTTTTTCTCCCTTTTCTTTTTCCATCATTTGAAAAATCGTAAGGGGCAGTTGCCCCCCCCCCTGTGCACGTGCACCCCTGCCCCTACTTTATTCATAGACATTTGAATAAGTTTTTGATAACCACAACAAAGGGTCAAAGGAGATACTGCTAATCACTTAAAATATGATAGGAAGTAAGGTTTTTAAAAGTGGTCAATGAGCGTATCAAATTTCAACAAATCTATCCCCATAACCTGCAGCATTGCATTGCAACCACCTTCATACACTCAACATATATGCGCACATGCACCATCACAGGGTGTCTGAAAACTGACACGAGTGCTAGCCTTTGAACATCCAACGCAACTTTCGCCCTTCTCGTTCGCGTTGATGATCACCTTTCGCCGTGCCGTAGGTGAATTCATGCTTGGAACTCGTACGCTGCAACAAGGGAGAGAACTTTGCAAATACGAGTAAAAAAACTTTTAGAAAGTGAATTTAAAGAAGGAATTTCAAATTAACTTACAATGGAACAAAGCTGAAATCTGGGAAATTCGTAGAAAACCGCTGTATTAAAAGGTGAATATTTCATGATGACTGTACTCTCAGCGATCGGAACTTCACGCCGAGAACATCAGCTGTTTAATGTTTACATCGAGTGCGTATTCGAATGCGCAGAGTTTAACAGTACGCGCGCACGAAGCGGAAAAGTAGGCCGCAGTCAATTTCTACGCAGTGTCTGAATTCTGACATCACTACGGTACCTTCCAAGTTCGCCACCGGGCTGATAGATCTACCTGCAAACTTAGATTCTAAATTCTTAGTCTAGAAATAAAGAAACAGACTTTTAATTGCTTCGAGACCCTACCTTCCTGTTGATTCCGTCGCGTGGCTAATTTTCATTTCAATAGCGCGACCTCCGACGTCGTCAGTTTATTTACGTCCGTTAGCCTAGGCCACAGGCGCAGGCGAAAGAACGGTGCGCATGTGGCATTGCACTCTCGCACGTACGTACACTTCTTATATTCATTTTGACAACTTACAACTTACCAAAGGTTTGGAAGGGTTCGGGAGCACAAAATCAAAAGGAATACTTTGTTCGGAATATATTTGTCTGGGGTATGAATAATTTGCAAAGGCCAAAAAAGTGATTATTGTTACAAATGAGGTAATTCCTGAATCATCATCAATTGACAGGGGAGAATTGATATTGTTATGCTAGGGACCAAGTTTCGCATTACCACTAATCATCTGTGAGAAAAAAGCAAAATACAAAAAATTTGCAGGGGTATGAATAATTTTGATGTTAACTGTACATACACGTACATTGTATATACTTTTTCTTTAGAATGATTTTTTTTTCTGTTTGTTTTACATTTTGTATCAGAGTGAATTGGTAATGCAACATGTACATGTACAGTTGTCTTGTTGTTTTCCTCCTGGTAGCCTCAATGTACATGTAGGATTAGTTCCATTACTCATCTTTTTGTGTTGACTTCATTTTGTGACATACATGTACATGTACATGTACACACCCTGAAAGAAATGTGACTTACATATACATGTACTGTACATGTAAACTCCTTGCTCTTCCCAGGCGATTAATTTAAATCCAGAATTAAAAAAGGAAAAATGAAAATTTTCATGCCTCCCAAGTACATGTACATGAAGTGCCAACTGTCTCTATTTAATAAGGATAATGCCTGTTTGGGGGAAAAGGAAAGAGCAATTTTCACTTTTTAACCATGTGTTCCTATTTTTACAAAAATCTGTCATAGTAATGTATAGGAAATTCAGGAATTTCTGTATTTTTAATAGTTTCTAAACCTAGTTCCTATTTCTTGACTTGCAGGCTAAGCAGATCTACAGTGTATGTGAAATCTGCTCCAATATCTATTCAAATTGGCCTTTGTTCTGGATAACAATCTTGGATTTTATAGTTTGAGCTTCTTTGAACTAAAAATAGTTTGAGCTTCTTGAGGTAGAGTACCTATACATAAACCATGTACATGTAAATCTGATGAATATTGGACTTATTGGACTAGTGAAGTTATAAATAGAACCGTCTGTCTCTCTCCTTCTCTTCAATTTATCCTCATCTTATTTTATCACTAAGAAATTGTGATGATCAGTTAAAGTTTGACCTCGCAATCTTTTTTATTAAAGCTGAGCTCATACATGTGCATGTGTAGTGACGATAATTTATATTGAAACTAATATTTGATAAGGAACCTTCAATTACATTGTGTTTGGTACTTTGGTTCCCTTTCAAATGTAAAAAAGTGTAGACATTCGCACTGAAGATGTAATGTACATGTAGTATGGCTACAATGTATGTACAGAATATTGTGCATGGATTGTGTTGTTCTACTTGGTGAGATGTTGCATTGAGCCTGTACTAAAAGGAAATAATCTAAGGAGAAAGGAAATGAAAAGAAGTTACGACCTTGCTACCCATCCACTGGCAATCCTGGCCTAGCGCCAATCAGCTTATATCTTCTCCAGATTTCTATTGGGGGTGGATCTCAAGTGGATGCGACATGATGAGGAAAGGCAAAGGACTTTAGACAATACAGGCAAACATGTACTGTATGTATTTTATCTCTCTGTGTACACTTTATCTACATGTACAGAATGGGTAACAGTTGATGCTTACAATTTATTCTACTATGTTTGCCCCCCCCCCCCCTTCCCAAAAAGTTGAGTTTAAAGAGAGTGAAAGTGAGTGAGTAGATAATATGTAGGTGCATCCTCATCAGCTTGAGCTTGAATGAAGAATAGCCGTTATTCTTATTCCATGAATTAGCCTGATCAGAAAATAGCGAGCTGATTGTCAGGTGAAGACTTACACGTAAATTATAAGGAATAAGCCTGCTACTTTGCTCAAAAAGTAAGCCACCCGAATACTGGACTTCTTTGCAAGATAGCCCACTAATTCGCAAAATAGCATCTCCATCAGCTTGAGCTTCAAGCATGTTGTTAAGAGCTGGCTATCAATCCTATGATGCATGTCAACATCAGGCTATAGCTTGATCTACATGTAGATTGCAATTATAGGGAGCTCGAGCTGATACATGTGGACGTGATTGCATGCTTCAGCTGAGTTTGGGCCAATACATTGTACACCAGATCCCCAAATAGTAGGCTACATGTACATGTATTCTCCAAGCCCAAGCTGTTGAAAACCCACCTACATGTAGAGAGGCGGAGAGAAGGGAATAGAGGGAAAGCCCGGAAAGGTAAAGATACATTTAAGATGGAGAAGAGGGAGGGAGGTTGGAAGCCATGGAAGCTACAGGAAAAGAGAAATTTATTAGTCAGATGAAAAGAGTGAGGAAAGAAAGATGAAAGCTGATATGAGTATGTTCAAAATGTTCGAAATTACTGTAATTGCTCTGTTGTGATACGTTCTACAGTGCGTCCCAGAAAAAAGGAAACCGGATGATCAGCTATTTTTCAGATTGAATAAAATAATTCGTGGAATATCATATGCATCTTTACAATGTTCAGTTCTTCCTCATTTTGCTGATAAAGTGTAAATGATATCAAATAAAAGAAGAGACTTTCCTCTTTATCTCCAAAAACAGGTTTGCTTTTTTCTGGGATGCACTGTATACAGTGTTTTGAATACATTGCATGATGCAATTGTACAATGTATGGTATGAGCATTGTGATTATTGAATGTGTGCAGCAATCTAAGAATGGTATTGACGAAAGTAAATGTCATCTTCTTGGCAGTGCCAGAAATAATAAGTGATTGTTTGGGTGTCTGTATGATTGATTAATTTGTCAAGGTACATGTAGCTTAGTGAAATCGAGTGGCATGTAGGGGTATCTGAAACGCAAACAATACAAAACATTCTACACTTTGCATTTTGGACAAGACTTTCCATGCCACTACCTTTCCCTTAGCTGAATTGAAAGGCAATATATTCTTTCGCATTCTAAGTATTTATTTCCCTTTAATTTCTTTGCCAGCTATTTCCAGATGAATTCCGCACTACTACCTTCCAGGTGATTTGTTCAGTCCATCACCATGGCAACAGATGTTAGGCTGGTAACACTGGATACCATGCCATCTACTACAGATGACTGTTCAAACAGTAACAACCTTTACGCTCAAGGTGATGATGAGGATGGAGGAGGAGGAGATACCCCCTCACCCCTTGGCACCCATACCGTATCCAGTCATCCTAGCAATAAACTCCATCGTAGGTACTCCACTCAACCTCAAGAGACGAAGTCTAGATACCGCACCTCCTCCGGAGACTCCAACAACTCCTTCATCTTTAACACAAGAACGTCCCCTCTAACGAACATTGTCTTCTTGGATGATTTCATCAAAGAGGAAATAGGGAGTGGCTTCTTTGCTACTGTTTACAAGGTGAATGAAATGAAACTTTCTTGTATTTCGTCCTACACGTATATTTCTATGTAAAACTCCAGAAATGCCAGTTTGCCAAGGCCTACATTGTAGAAAAGCTGGTAACACTGGATGCTATGCTATCTCTTTATCAAGGCTATTTACATGTACTGTACATGTATTTACATATAGGTCATCATTGAATATAATGTGTCGCACAAAGCTGCCTGGGAAGGAGACAGCAAACTTAATCACATGAACCTGGATGGTCCTCCTTCCCGACCAAGATTTTGCGCTGTGAGAGTTGGTTAGATACATGTATATACACCTGTATCAGTCAATATACGAGATGAAATCAAGTGCATTGTAGCAAGAGATGGAAAGTCCACACAAAAATTTTACAATTAATAACAATGATCATAAATATTGCAGGTGATGGGTGTCTTATAATGAGTAAATAGAAAAATTATCGGTACATAAGGTTTACAGAGGAAACGATGAATAGAGAAATGTGTTGGTTATACTGAATATGGGTACGTAAAATTTGATCTGGTAAAAAAATGAATACTATTAACGGAGAATAAAATTAACTAAATATGAAAGGAAGAGATGGGGGAATACTGAAACTGGATGCCCTGTGGAAATAAGCACATTCAGGTTAACAAATATACATGTAAATCTATCATACAGCTTTCAAAATGTAAAATCTGAAATTATTTTACATTATTATACATATATCATTATTAAACAGAGTCAATTTCATATTCAGTGAAATAAACCGGATGCATTATTAGCTAAATACAAGAAGAAAAGGGCAGCACATGTATAGCTGGTTTACATTTAGATATAGGCAAGTTTAGGTTAACAAAATGAACAAAATTTGAATATTAAAAAGTAACAAAATAGAAAGCACCATTAGGCAGGGCTCTATGATACATTGTAAATATCCAATTTATAAGCTGGAGGTGGTGTAGTCTCTATTGCCGACCCATACAAAGCTTTGACTTAAACAGGAATTTGTTTGGACATGTTCCTCTGGATAAGAAAAGAAAAAAAATTAATTGAAAAGGAGAATTTTAATCCAACCTTATGATTTGCATGGGTTGCAATAAAATACGATATATATATAAAAGGAAAGAAAAGAAAAAGAAAAACAAAAGGAAAGGAAAAAAGAAAAAAGAAGGAAAAGAAAACAACACCTCAAATGACAAAAAAAAAAAAAAAAACAAGACAGAAAACAATACCCCAGAAAAAAACCTCCAAGAAAACATAAAGATGGAGAGGGAAAAAAAGAAAGAAAAATTAGTGAAAGACATTTATGTACGTGAAAGCATCCTGGCAAGGTGTTCACTGTAAGGAAATCACTTATTTTTAGGTCTGGTATTTTTATGAGCGACATTGGCAAAGTTTGCAATGGGGTTACAGTGGGGAATGAAACAGGCCAATGTGTACACAGGAGCTAATCTTTACACACTATTTGCATGTACACACGGAAGGTTATGAAACAAACACAGACTTTAACCCATACTTTTGAAAGAGTTGTGTAATTACCTCATGCATCTTATGATGCCAAAATTTTATGTGGAATACTACATGTAGTGTACATGTACATGTATCTGGTCTAGACAAATTTTGAATGGATTCTAAATGCTTAATAAAATGCATGTTTGTGTACAGTGTACATGTATGTGATAGTATCTCTGTGAAGCAGTTATTGTGATGCACATATAGATTTAAGTCTTGTTGAGGAAGGAAGTGGGGGGGGGGGAGGGTAAAAAATACACAGGGGCGATGGAGTGATTTAATAATAATATGGTATTATGCCATTCTTGTATAGCACATTCATGTATCACATTATGATATGACATCTCTATGCACTTCCAAAGGACTTGGATATTATTACCCCGACTTTAGCCTGAGCATTCAAGGAACAAATCCTACCAGGTATCCACTACACCTGGGTTTAGTGTGGCAAATACAGATTAATATCTTGCCAAAGGACGTTAGTGCCGTGGCAGAGATTCGAACCCCGGACCTTATGGTTAATAGTCCGGATACTTATCCACTGGACCACAACACCTCAACATTTAGCCCTCTTCAGAGCTTACATACATGTAGCTCCCTTAAATAGTCAAAACCGAATTCTTTGGGGTGACCATTTTCTTCACTAGCCCTTGCCTCAGCTCTGAAAATTAGCAATGAAAAGTGAATCGTGATCTAGGAGCAGCAGAAATAACATTTCTTTTTAACAACACAATGCATTATACTGATACTCACTGATGCATAATCTCAAGGAGAAAATTTCGATATCAGCAATTCAAATTCAACATAACTCCCTTGATGCTAGATATAGCTCTTGTAGAGTTGTTTTCAGGAAGAGATTTTTAAAGAGAATGAATAGCTCTTTCGGCTAAAAAGTTTTTTTTTTCCGGGGGGGGGGGGGGGGGGGGGATGCGGTAGATCCATTCTTTTAGATTTTGTGTACATGTACATGTATGTACACTGTAAAGCTTGTGCTAAACTTTCAATTCTGATGTCATGTACAGTAGAACAAGATTACATTCTAATTGGCATGAAGGCAAGGAATAAATCTATTGATTTTGCACTTGACATCATAATATTGCGATACATACTGGCCTTTGCTGGGTTATGTCAAAGGTCAGCCTGACAGGGGGTAAAACAGGAGGAGCCCCTTGCATGACATTACATGAACTCTCATCATGTTGCTATGCATGCATTCCTTCCTAACTTCCAAATTTTGTCTTTAATATTCTTCCACCTTCCTTGTACATGCCAGCTTATATGACCATACTTTTTCATGTAAGCCTACATGTACATTCATCTCTTATTTACTAAAACAGGTTCATTTAATTTATACATGTATGGTGAGGAAGCTTTGCTTGAAATAAATCAAATAAGCTTGCATTTGACAACATAATATTGGCATTTTTGTCATATTGCCCCATACATGTATACCCATTTCTCTTTGCACTGCATTTGCTTTTCAACAAAATTGAGTTAATTCCTTATCATTATCAAAGAAATGTCAGGGTTTACACCAATATTTGTTTTGCTAATTAATTTACCTTTCCATTAGCTTTGAAATGGTTTCTTTCACATTGTTATCACATGACCGGAGATCAAGTTTATTCATATGGAGGCCTCCACAGAATCAAACCTGGAATTGAGGATTGTTTGTTTTACATGTACATGTATATGCAGGTGCTTTGACTAAATGTACAGTGTAGTCTTCTGACTTTACCTGTATGTAGTGTATGGATTTTAAAGTATATACATGTACAGTATAGAAACATGCAAGTAGTGCTCTCAGGTGACCTTACAAATACCAACCAGTACATTGCAGTGAAGCTCAAACACAAAGAGCAGTTCTTTATTATTCTTTTTTCTTCTTCTTCATGATTACCCTTTACAGCTGCAGCATAGAGACACTGGACATGTGGTGGCCGCGAAGATAAACACCAATCAGAATAACTGGGATAATGTACAGCATGAAATACAACTCATCAGTCGATTGATACACCCTAACATTAACAGGTAAGCACCTTGACACATCCTAAAATTAACAGGTACTACCTTTATACATCCTAATTAACAGATCCATGTAAGTACACATACCTCAGTGACACATCCTAACAAGCACCTTTTTTTTATTCTTTTCGAGCCTTATTCACACATGACATGCAGGAATGCCTTTAATAAAAAAGAAGCAAAAATTTGGGAGGAAAAATAATTCTGTGCATGTACATGAACACCGTTATTAGTACCAAGGTAATGGTACATGCACATGTAAGGGTCTTTGTTATAAAGCGCATGTTTTGTTCTTCACCTGCCATAGTAAAAAAAAAAAAAGAAAAAAAAATGCTGTCTATCTTTGTTTGTTTTTGTTTGTTTTTCGTGAGGTGGTTTGAATACTATCATCTGTCTGGAGGAGGTTCTGCCCCAGTTTTTTACATGTGGCTTTCTTTTCTTTCTTTTGTTTCCCCTTTTTTTGGGGGGAGGGGGGGAGTTGCAATGCATGTAGACTCTAGCACTTTATTGTATAGCTGTTATTTGTAAATATTTTCCCAGTTCTTTCTCAAAGATAGAAAGCAAGTCACAAAATGCGTGATAATGAATTTGAATGCATTTTGTTTAGCCTCTATTACGTACTTGTACATTATGAATCTTGAAAATGGTTAATTTGCATATCTTTATACAAATTTGGAAACACCTGTGAATATTCTCACTGCCCAACCCATACTCAAATAACTTCACAATTCATAATGTCAACTTGTCAAGTCATTCAAATATCATCAGTCAAATATGGAACAATTCCTTTCATTTCTCTCGTTTTGTAGGCTTCTAATCTGATCTAGGAACAGTTCTTGTTTGCCCAAACTTCATAATGTAAATGGTTCTGTTTGGCACTCACAAACACAAACTAATTTTCATTCAGTTTACCTGCAAGAATGCTCCTAATGTTCAAGCAGACATAAAGGGTAGGGTTGTGTTTACAAAATAATTCACAGTTGTTTAGTATTGACTCATGTATTTCCCTGGAATGTCAAATGACATGGCTTTCTTTTTCATGAAAATGACATTGTTCTCACTGTTCTCAGTCTTACTCAAATTATTAGGAGACTTTGGCACGCTTGTAACTCTTTGAAATAATACAAACATTCTTTAAAAAATGAAACAGTTTCCTGTTCGATTTCTGTCAGTTGTCAAAGAACTTAAAGTTGTTGACATGGGGCTCATATTGACCATCTATGTACATGTACATGTATTATTATAGGCCTACTACTGTAGGATACACATTCTCTGTACAGTTGTAAAGATAAAAGAAAGAAGATAATCACCCTGTGTTCCTGGTATTTGTAATAGATCATTTACATGTAGTGCTAATAAGTGATGAAAGCAGCACTAGGGTTATGGTCATGATCCTACTGGATTAGAAGAGGTGCTGGTTCTGACACTTACAATCTGCATTGTGTGTATCTGGTGCTTGGGGCTCATTATTGACCATGTATTCCAGGATACACATTCAGTGTACAGTGTAATTGTCAAGATAATAGAAAGAAGATAATCCCCCTGTGTTCTGGTAATGGATCATTTAGCACATAAGTGATGAAAGCCATACTATGGCTTACTAGGGTTATATGGTCATCATCCTACTGGATGAAAAGCAGTGCTGGTACTGTAGTACAATCTGCATTGTGTGTATCAATTCTTGGCTGTTGGCTAACATGACACACTGTTCTTCACAAAGATCAGCTTTGTCTGCATCCTTTGTTGAACCATGGAGGGGATTTATTTTGTTACAATAGGTCTGTTCAGTAGAAGATTTAGTGGTTTACATGAGCTAAGAAATTAGGACACTGCTTGGAAATGAAAGGTGCAATGCATGTCACCCCCTCCCCAAGGCCTTGGGTGCGTTCAAGCGATTTTTTGAAGCTAGAATCACAAACATGAATCACAAATCAAAACGCTGTTACAAAATACGGCTACTGCAAGAGAGCGTTCAAGCGATTTTTCATCAACGCTGATTCTTGCTCATTTCAAGCCCATCCACTGCGCATTGTACTACGCAGTTTGAGCCAGGAAGGTCAACTTTAGCCACATCATTTATTTGTCTCTATATCTTTCTTATGCTATTCTTTGTTTTTCATTCTATCTTCTTCTCTTTTCATCTTTTCTTATGCTATTCTTTGTTTTTTTCTAACTTCTTTTCTATGTTTCCTTATGTCATTCATTTTAACCTTTTTCTATCTTTCCTTGTTATTCTTTCTCTTGCCATCTTTTCTTATGTTATTCTTTGATTTTTCCTACCTTCTTTTCTATGTTTCCTTATTTTTTCTGTTTTTCCTTCTATCTTCTCTTTCCATCTTTCCCTATGTGATTCTTCGTTTTCTTCTTCGTCTATCTCCTTTTTTTCTGTCTTTTCTTGTTATTCTTTGTTTTTCCTTCTATCTTCTTCTCTTTCCATCTTTCCTTATGTGATTCTTTGTTTTTTCTTTTATCTTCTTTTTTTCTTTTCTTATGTTATTCTTTGTTATTCCTTCTATCTTCTTATCTTTCAATCTATCTTTTGTTATTCTTTGTTTTCGTCTATCTTCTTTTCTATCTTTCCTTATGTTATTCTTTGTTTTTCTTTCTATCTTCTTTTCTGTCCATCATTCCTTATATTATTCTTTTTCTTCTACTTCTCTTTCCATCTTTCCTTATGTTATTCTTTGTTATTCATTCCATCTTATCTTTCAATCTTTTATATTACTATTTGCTTTCGTCTATCTTCTTTTCTATCTTTCCTTCTATCTTCTTTTCTGTCCATCATTCCTTATGTTATTCCTTGTTTTCTTCTTTTATCTTCTTTTTCGTCCTTTCCTGTTATTCTATGTTATTCCTTCTTTCTCCTTATCTTTCAGTCTCTTCTTTTATTATTTTTTCCTTCTATCTTCTTCTCTGTCCATGTTTCCTTAAGTTATTCTTCGTTTTCTTCTTCTATCTTCTTCTTTTTTGTCTTTTCCTGTTATTCTATCTTATTCCTTTTATCTCCTTATCTTTAGCCTCTTCTTATATTATTCTTTGTTTTCTCCTTCTATCTTCTTTTCTAGCTTTCTGTATGTTGTTTTATCTTTCTTCAAACCTTGGTGTGAAAGCAACAGTAGAATCATGATTGAGATCTCCGTTGCGTTCAGTCGATTTTTAGCGACCGTGGTTCTGCAGAATCATGATTCAAAACGTACCTTTTTCAGCGTTTCATGTTTGCGTTTTGAAAGACGTTTATTTTTACGACCTCCGAAAAATCAATTGAACGCAACCGTGGTTTAAACTAAACGTCTTTCAAAACCGTGATTCTAGGGTGAAAAATGGTCGCTTGAACGCGGCCCTTGAACAATGATACATCTGATCATATACATACCCTGTATACAGTCTGTACTGTATGCATACTGTACATGTAGGTGTAGAGGTACAATGTAATCCAGAATCAGGGTGATATTATTCAAAGACCAGTATCTCCTACATTAACACAAAGAAACCAAACTGAAGCTGCTGCCAGCTGAAGATGGGTGTGATCCACAATACACGTAATATGCATGTACATGTACATGTACATCGCGGGAAAAATCTGGACTAACTGTTTTCTGGAACACACCATCTTTGGCTGGCAGTATTGGTACAGCAGATCTGTGCCGTGCGGTAATTGCTGTTGAAATTCCAGATTCTGGACTAGTCTAGAGGCTGCATTCATATGCAAGAATTAAAGATACATTGTACATGTATTTACAGTGATTCTTTGCAATTGTAGGTGGCCATTAGACTCATCATTAATGAAAAGACTAAAGAAGAAAAGATTGTGGACAGCAAGAAAATGTATTGAATATCAGCATTTTTTTTGTCCATGCAAACTTCCATTTTGATACTGTTTTAAAAACAAAAAGAAACAGTAGTAAAAAATTATGTGTACTGTACTTGTATACTATACATGCAGGTCTACTACCCGGCAGCATCATACATTTGTAGTTTGTTTAAACTAAAAAGTAGATATTGCATAAATTTTTTTCCCTTCCAGATTTAGCAAGACATTCACTACAGTACGACTGTCAACTTGCCAAAATGAAAATACACTTTTTAATAGTTCCTTTTCAAAATTTATAATCATGCATAGAAATTTTCTTTGTAGACCGTATTGTGCTGGGGTATTTTGCAAGCATTCAACCTGGGAATTGAACTAGTTATTGAGTTGGGTTTCTCAAATACCATTCTCACCCATGTACAATGTTTAGATTGTTATTTTTGACACCTCTTTGATGTGAAAGCACATGTGTTATTATTGTGAGGTAGTGATCTTAAAATATAGTGTGTTGCTCAATGACGATCACATCTCTTCTGAATTAAATTTTGTCATACAAAAATTGAGGTATTTGAGTAATTTCTTTTTAAGGATGAACTTCCAGGTTGGAGGGGTTAACTTTTGAAATTATGCAACAGATGATACATGTACTGTATTCATCCAACAAAACTTCACCAAAACAAAATGAAACAAAATAAAATAGAACAGAATAAAATATAAGATGAAATAAAATGAAATAGAATAAAAAGAAATAAACAAACAAGCAAACACAATATGAACTTCTGTTAATATAAATTTGGTTAATTTGGCAGTCACAAACGCAATCAGAAAACAATATTTAAAGCAAATTCAGTTTTTATCACATGTAGAAAGATACACATACCTGTAATCTCCATGTACATGTCACGTATTGCTTGTTACCAACATACTTTTGAAGCATTATTAGATACATTTTTGTACATCTCAACATCTTTTCGTTTCATTCAAAGAAATGAATAAGCATTAATACATAAAGGTACATTTTGTATTACTTACACATTGGCGTATACAATGCTTTTTGCTTTTGTTTTCAATTAACACCTGTACAGTGTACATAATGTAATAGATTTTAACACAAATGACAAGGTCTCATATATGATATTGTTTTCATGCTGGTCTCGTGCTCTTGAACTTTAATTATAAAACTAGGTTGCTCCTGATCAATATACTTCTGGTTGTCCGCTTCATGGGATATACTTGTTCAGTGCACAGAATAATCTCCTGCAAGGTTGCTAATGAAAGAAATAAACATTTTACTGTATGTACACAGATCTATGCAAAAAAGTGATATACAGTACATTTACATACAGTACATGTTCATGTGCAGATAAAGAGCTGAGGTAGAAATTGGGAAAGAGCTCTGGAAAAGTAGAAGAAATTACATGTGAGATACATGTATATGCATTAAAACAAATTTGAGTAAAGTCATGGAAATGCATTTTCCTCCCAAAAGGTAGGATTTTTTTAAAAGCAAAAATTGTGAAGGTGTTATTTTCTTTAGAGTACCGTAAGCAAATTTAAAGGAAATCCATTTTAATCCCTTTGAATTTAACCTACATGTACACTACATTCCCTTCCACTAGTCACAAAATACTCAAGGACTATATATGGGGTTTTTAGTTTATAGGTTACTACTACTGGTAGATTAGCAGATTGTCTGAATGTGTCACCTTTCTGCCTAGACTAGAGTCTTCAGTAGATATGAGAATACTGTGATCATATGACATACATTGATTTAGAATACAATGCTTTTAAATTTGAAGAAGGAAGGAAATCTTTTCTAACCAGTGTAATGTTTAGAGGTTTAAATATAAGCCTATTTGTATCATTGGTATGGTTTGGAATTTTAAAAAACAAAACAAAACAAAACAAATAAAAAAAACAAAAAACAACAACAACAACGTTCCCTTGTTAATTTGCATGCATTTCAGTGTACCCTCTGTGTACTTGTACATGCCTTCACAACCTGGACGACGGGCATTTTCTGTTTTATGTGTAACACAACTGGAATTTATCTGTCATCTTTGGTAGAGGACTGGCACTTTCCATCAGCTATTCTTATCTGTCTGTAGAGATCTTTCTCTCTGATGATTGGCATACCATACATGCCTGTCTACCTCATACATGATGTGATGCATTTCCAGTGTAAGTTGAGATATTTCACCTACAGGGGCATGTTGTAGGTGTGCTTGTAGCTTCCTATTGGATATACACAGACATTGCAGAATTCTTATTCCATTTTTATGACATGCATGCCTACATGTACAAGCCCAGTGTGATTGGAATGATTTTTTGTACACTGCACTACATGTACATATTTATGTATAGTGCTTTAGACAAAGTTTTGAAAATGTTTTCAAGCCATTTTCAGTTTGAGTGACTGGCAATTGATGGGGATTTTCTCAGAACCTACCGTGGATTTGAATTTTGTATGTACATGTATTTGGGAACTTAATGGATTGTGTGTACACACATTTGTTCATTACCCAGAACCTCCAAGATTTAAGACCATTTTAAGCACCCTATCCACTGGCCTGTTGCCATTTGATTGATATAGCGTAGATTAAAAGTGAAATTGATTCCAAAGTGATGCTACTGCTTAGATTTATTTGAAATACATGTACATGTATGATATGAAGAATGAAGACCTCATTAATCCTCTTACATCATCAGCCATTTACCTGCTAGAGGCTTGTTGTAACACTAAAATAACAAAATTTATCTTATGTTCATCTGTCAGCATCAATCCAGCTGTTCTTCAATTCATTCATGTCAGGACTCAGTAGAGTAATATCTATCTTCACTCATTCATCAGGACAACTCTTCACTGATCAAGCATTCAGACCGTTACCTGCGTAAATGCCTCCCGCATCAATGCTATTGCCATGCGACGACAGCATCCTGACATTTTTACAGTTTATGCACGCTTTGATTATAAAACAACCAACAATAGGATTGATAGCAGAGAACCAAATAGGATTAAGCAATTATTGCAGGAACTGATTGCTAAACAATTAATTACTTCCTCAATTGATAAGAAAATGGGTGGTAAAAGAAGACAAGCTGTGTGGCTTTATGAGCCGACAATGCCAAATACATGCTAGTTTTAAGTAGAGCTCCTGTTATGGATTGCATATTATTGTACATTGTTGTACTGTACATGTACATCTACTTTAAAACAAGGAAAGAAATTTCAGCAAATGAAAACAACCCTTGTTGTGGACAATGCTACTGTTTGTTATTTTTGATAACACTAATGAATAAATTATTAAAAACAAAGAAATGAAGTGCAGTTTAAGTTATTCCATGTTTGAGCTAGTTTCTTTAATAGCTTGGCTGTTTTCATCATGGCCTGCCATACCTTCATGTATCTTACTCGATCTGTAAACATGCTTGAAATAAGTAAGTAGAAAGAAGTGAATTAGGAGTTGTGGGTTATATTATGGTTAAATACATGTAGTTTATAATTAACAATTCTATTCCCCTACGTGTATCTCGTATTGCATGGACATTGTATGTTCCTTCCAGCGCATATTTGCTACACTTTGCCCAAGGGATCAAGCAAACCCTAATCGTGATTTATATTGCCCTACCCTATTAAGCTGGAGTCATGTTCTACACTCC
>CM057157.1:3055082-3092474 GCA_029962745.1 Echinometra lucunter | reverse complement strand
AGTCAAAATTCAGGTTGACTCAGATTATATTCCATACTTCAGATTTGGGAGTCATAATATAATTTGCAAGACCTGAAATTTCTCAAAGGTTTATACGACCTACATATAAATCCAGACACATGCCTGAGAGAGGTCAATACCTATTATTCAGCAATATTATGAAAAGAGCAATGCATGCATGGAAAATAGGTAGATTTGTAAGAAAATTGGGAGTTGGAATGGCCCATCACAACAGGGAAAGGACATATTGATCTAAATCTGAATGGCCTTTCAGGATTTCACCTCAACTGACAAAGGAGCGTTTTGGGCCCCGTTGCTGTCAACTAGACTCAACTTAGTCACAATGAATAAGAGAAGGGGTAGATTTCGTCGTGCGGCTGGTGAAGGGCGTAAGCATGTACATGAGCCCGTTCTTTAACTTCTATATGGCTGGAAGAAGGGCAGTAGCTCGAGCGCGCGCCACGCAAAATGTACTGTGTGTGTGTACGCCCTTCTGCCTGACCAACAGATCTGTGAATTGGCGTACACATAAATGCTTAAGCCCTTCTGCCAACTGCACGACGATTTGAGCACATTGGGGGTTCACAACTACTTAGTCAGTTAATTCGATTTGATAAAGTTCTAGCTTTGCTACCATCAGGCTTATTTCACACGGGGGGGGGGGGGGGGGGGGGGGGGGGGGGGGGGGGGGGGGAATTTTGCTGTACATACATGTACACACTTGCTACCAAAAAAACATGTGAAAAGGGCGATGCCTTTAGGATGACAAAAGGGCAAAAATCTGGAAAGTGGGTACATGTATGTTTTTTTGTTAACATACATTTAGGGCATTTTCTCCCCATCCTTAGGCTAAACTTTGTGTAGCCTCATAGTGCACAAATCTCTTCTGAAAAAGAAAAGAAAAAACAAGACAGAGACCTTGCTTTAATAGGGTATGTTTGAATAAAATAAAACTTGTTAAGGAGTAAAGCTTTCAAGAAAAGACTTAAAAAGAAAAAAAAATAAAAACTTGAGAAGAGGGTAATTTTGATCACTGCATGTAACTCCCTTAGGATGGTTTTGGGAAACCTGTGGTTTTTCTGCACTTTGTGAAAATTGAGAACAATCCAATGTGTGTGCATTTTAAATCAAACAACTTTGAAACTTGAAACTTGCATACTGACTGCCCTGCATACTGACTGCCCCCTCCCCCTTCCCCCTGGAGGCTACAATTTTAAAATTTGAAGAGGAATGGTAGAGCAGTGATGAAGTAAAAACAAAGGAGAGAAAAGAAGAGGGTGAGAAACAGTGATGGAGAGGGAAGGGGGGAGATGTAGAAAGAAGGGAAAAAAGTTCCATCCTTAAAGACGCTAGGTCGTGGGCTTTTATGGGGAATTTGACACCATGGGTGCTTACCCAGTAGGTGTTGTCCATCACTGTGAGTTTCATGACCAACATACCTTATGTAATGCTCTGTATACTTCACCCTTCCCCCATATGGCAAAGTCATTATCTCACTTTCCCTGGCCCGAGAATGCCCTAAGCAGGCCGAAGAATGTTTGTGGTGGGACAGCTTGTTTTGCTGTGCTCCAGAAATGTAGCTCTATTACAGGTATTTTTCACAAAGTCTGGTGTCAGCAAATTATGATCCATTCCCCATGAAAGCCCACGACCTAGGGTCTTTAAGAGCCAAGAGAGAATGGGAGACAGAGACAGAGAAAGAGATAGAGAGAGAGGGTTGTACTAGAGCAAGTAATAACACAAACTTCCCTCCCTAATGAAGCATGACCAATCTCACACCAAGACGAAGGCCACTGGCAGGCTGTGTTTTCCTTTTTCATTGTTTCGTTATGCTTTTTTACATCTTTATATTTGCTAAACTTGTTATATTGCTTGTCACAATTTGTAGATTGTTGCTTCTTGGTTACATTGCTAAATGCAGCAAGGTGTTCTACCTTGACTACTGTTTGATCAAATGGATATATAAATATTCAAACAGTTCTGGTCTGTTACTCTGTTTCATTCAATTTATAACCTTGGCAAAGAATGCATCTCTTATCCAATCAGCACCGTTATACTTCAAATGCTTTCAAGTTCCAAAACTTAAAAATAAATAAATGAACAGTGCCTTCTATTTGCTATTACTTATTTATTTTGTCTTATTTATTTCATGTTTTCATCATCATCATCATCATCATCATCATCATCATCATCATCATCAATATTATCTGCTATACCAACTGCACATAAATCTCTATGACACAATATCTTAAAATAATTTGTACTAAATGAATTGGTACAAAAAGTTACAAAATTACACATATTTACATATCCTTCAGCCAAACCATAGTGCCATTGTTGAAGGTGCAGCTGGAAAAGTTTTTTGATGGAAATTCCCCACTCTTGTAAATGTACACATGTGTAGTCCTAGTCTAGTGAGATATTGCACAATTATCGTCACCTTGAGACCGTATTATTCTTGGTATTCCAACATCAGAGACTGGGAGGAGGATACATTGCTCCAGTCTAACAACATGTAATCGCACAAAAGGGGATTCCCCTGTAACTGCCAAATTTTAGGCAAACTTGTGGAGATTAAGTTAACAACATATGGACTGCCCTTTTTTTTTCTAACTAAACATCCTTACACACATGTGTGGCTGCCTCTATAATTCTACAAACTGATGTTCATTTATCAGGTCAAAAAACTCACATACACATGTATGAAAGCTTCTTGTAATCACGACTAAAGACAAAATAAAAAGAAAAAAAAGGAGTATTCACAAGTGGATGTTTATCACAACGCACAATGTTTTGGAACATGGTATGAAAGGAAATATAACATACTATTTTATAGAGAGGGAAGGCAAGCTACATGTTTTGTAAGCTTATGTGTTGTATCATGTTTTAGGAAAGGACTAATAACCTAGATAATTGATAAACAAAATGAGAGCAACAGTGAAAGGGAGCAAGTATACATTGATAAAGAAAGATAGAGATAAACAGAAAGTGATGGAGAAGATAGACAGCTTGAATGTGATGATGATAAATCAACACTGCCCAGTATCAGTTTCATCTCTGTCACTATCATCTGACCATTCCCAATACCATCTATTATTCATGACCTATCAACACCTTGATAGGAGATCTCGTTACAAGCTTGTTTGCTGCTGTGTATCTTACTACAAAACACTTCAGTCACAAGGTCACCTCAATGTATGTCAAGTGGACAGTGTGCAGTTTCTATTACGTGGACACATGCATGCTTACTGCCAATACTGCCTATAGTCTTTTCATAGAACAAACCTCATATCACGAAGCTCCGTAGAAGGGCATGCTCTGAGCATATAGCCAGAGTACATGAACAAATTTCATTCTTGTATGTTCATGTGGTTCCATGACATTTGCTCCGGCGACAATTGCTCCTGTGGAAATTCTGAACGTTAAGTTAAACATAAAACCTAACCCTAAACCTAACACTAACCCTAATCCTTATCCTCACATTATTCTGAACCAAATCCCTTATCACAATCCTAACCCTAACCCTATGTCTTCGGAGAAATTAAGACAGGAGCAGTTGTCGCAGGAGCAAATGTCGTGTCACCGTTCATGTATACAAAACAACTTGCTTTGCAGAGAAGAGCAGAATATGATGAATTGACTCCCAACCTCTCATCCTTGATTCATCATCATGTTCTCATCTTTTTAAATGATGCTCAAACTCTGTCAAGTTTCAAAATGTACTATGCACAATAAATCATACTTTTTGTTTTCCACATACACATGTACATATATATGTAAATGTAGACAGCAGGCAATGGCAATGCACTATATAATCTTTTAGTACCCCCTCCACTCTCTTTAATTTTGCTATGTTGTTTGTATGGTTTCAACAGAGATGCTTTATGTATCTCTCTCTACCACGAATTGAACATAAATTATCATTTTATCAATACACCATACATGGCATTAGATTCTTCCACACACCACAAGACATCCCTGACAGGTGTGAGGATGATACAAACAGTATTTGATCTCCATGTAGTAGATCCATTTCACACCCTGGTCTCACTCCTCAGGGTGTCTATCCAGATCATCTTTCTAGATCAACACCATGGAGAATATTCTCAAGTGGAGGAGGTGCACTCAACCATAATCAAGCTGCTTAGCAACTACCATGATACCATCTCTATTTCTCCCCACCCCCACCACCTCTCTCTTACTCTCTCATTCTCCCCCATCCTTTTTTCACTTTCTCTCTCTACTTCTATTCATCTCTTTCATTTTCCTATTCCTCCTTTGATATCTCTTCTTAGTCTCTTTATCTTGTTCAATTAATTACTGACTCTGGATTAACTGATTTCATTTTAAAGACAACATGTACAATCTAATGTTTCATTACCTCAAGAAGTGGATGTAGATATCCTTCATGGATGCAGAGTCCCATAAACCTGAAAGATAAAGAAAGAGAGAGAGAGAGAGTTCAGAAGTCAAAGGTAAAAGTTAAACTTAAAGCCTCCCTAACGAAAGAGGCATGAAGAAAGGAAGAATAAACTATGGTGGCCTGAAGTACGCTCGACAACAGGTGGGATGCGACGTGAATTTCGCATCCCAGGTCCTGAATTTCGCATCGCGGGTCGTGAACTTATGAATTTAGTGCCACGGGTCGTGAATTTCATGATTGGGATTCAAAGTTCGCGCCATGGGTCATGAGTTTCATGACTGGGATGCAAAGTTCGCACCACGGGTCCTGAATTTCGCATCGCCGGTCATGAATTTTGCATCCAAGGTCCTGAATTTTGCATCGCGGGTCGTGAAATTCATGACCTGGGACACGAAGTTCACGACCCGCGATACGAAGTTCAGGACCTGGGATGCAAAATTCATGTCGCACATGACCTGTTGTCGAGCGTACTTCAGGGCCACCATAGTTTTCACACGAAACATTCTTCTGGCTCTTGGCAGACAAACCAAATCATTAAACCTACTTAAACTTGTATCACAAAAAAATATTGTGCTTCGTAGATCATGTATATCTTCTCCTGCAATTCTAATCACTCATCATAAGAGGAGACTACAATTTTCAACTCCCTTCTTGCAAATGAACATAAGAATATGTATTAATACACTATCCAGCATGGAGCAAAATTCAGCAAAGTGCACCCGAGGGTCTCTCTATTGACTTACTGCAGGACAGAACCTATCTGGTGTTGCCATGAAGAATTTTGATGAAAGAGGCAGATCAGAGCAATATTTCATCACCAAGAGATCTGTTTATGTTGTTGCTTCTACTTTGAGCATATTACACCATGCAGAAGACATGCATCCATGTGTGTCATGATAGAATTTATCTGCTTCTTTAGTTTGCAGTCCATCTACAGATGAATAACCAGTTGATAAAATGTTCTTTCTGCACTTATTTTGATTACGAGTACAATGAAAGATGCATGTATAATGAATGGCAGGGCTTCCAGACTCACAAGAGTGAGTGAGTGAGTGAGTGAGTGAGAGGGAAAAAATTAAGATTGTTTTGAACAATGAAAGGGGAAATACATGTATGGCAAAGGAAACAAAAAAGAAAACTTGTTCTAATATATCACTTTGCAAGAAGTACAATGAATATGATAGAAGGAAACAAAGAAAAACCATTTGATAAAATAATTTTGTTGTAGGATGTCATCTTTAGAACCATACTGTAACAGAAAAATCTCCATACCATGTACTATGTTGTCATCTCCGGTTGCAATATTCAAGAATTCAATTTTCAATTATTTTTCACTCTAATTACACATACATGTACACAGAGTCTAATTTATTCACAAAAATTTCAATTTTTCTTATGTTTTACACTCAGGATAGCAAACGAAGGGAATTAAAGGATCATTTCCATCTTATATATTTTTGAAATACATAGTGAAAAAGCATGCTTCTCACTAATAAAATGAAATAAATATAATAGAATGAATCTCTATTTCATAAGAGAACAGTCATGCCTTGCTTATCCTGTAGTGTGCATGTGCATGAAACTCCTTCTGACCACTAATTTGCCATATTTTCTTTTCAAAAATTCATTCAAAGGAAATTCTATAGATGCTGTACGAGAGCAGTGAAGCTTCCTTGAAACCTCATTTAATATATAATCCAGAATGGCCATGTTTCTCACTATTTCCTATAGATACATGTAGCCTATCTTTTAAAGAATTTTAATCAATTGATATTCTACTATTGTGTGAGAGAGCACTTAAGCCTAGTTCATGCAAAGATAGCCTATCTTTAAAAGAATTTTAATCAATTGATATTCTATTATTATGTGAGAGAGCACTTAAGCCTAGTTCATGCCTCATTTCATAATTTCATCTTGATGAAACGATCTTTTCCGCTTTTATTTCTCCTTTAGGGGTGATCATGACAGGAAGCGAGTAAGGTCATCCTAATTAAAATATCATAATCAATCATATCAGATGATTCTAGGAAGGTAGAATATAGGATGAGATGATTACTGTTCTAGGCCTTATCACCAAGCAGAAACTGACTGGTTATGTCATACAAGTATTTCACAGTTCAAGGAAAATACCCTGGAAATCAGGTACATGTATACATGTATCTAATACATGTAATTGAACTTTCAAATATATAAAATCTACCAAACAGCTGTTGGTAAAGAAGTGATTACATTTGTGTCTGAATAATAAGTGTTAAATAGAGCTGTAATGGTAAAAGTGTCTCCTACCTCAGTATGTCAGATGAGCTTTTCACTGAATAGTATTTTCAGGGGGGGAGATTTGGTCATTTGTACAGCTGGTTAAAATAGCACATCTTCCCTTTACAGTGTACTTCTAAATGCAGGGTCACACAACTGGAATGACTGAAATACTTCTATTTTTTTCTTCACTCCCCTGCCCCTCCCCCCAACTCCTCTCTCTCCTTATGACACTGTAGGCCTACATCTACCTAAATACGAAAGACATCAAGCTTCAAGAGGCAATAAAATTCAAACTTCGAAGGGCAGATACATGTACACAGAACTCACTCCAAAATTCAATTTAAACCAAGTACATGTAAATTGCTTGAAGCAAAATGTATACCAAATTCAAGGAACCCAATACTCAAGAGTGAACTGGAAACAAATAAATTGTTACTGAATCCATCTTTAAGTAGATTCTCCCAAAACAACATTGGTCAAGGGTAGTTGCTGTAGTCACGTTTCTTCCATCGTTTTTCCATCCGGTAAACGACCGCCCATGCCACTAACCGTTTTCAATTCGACGGTTTCGGATAAACAGAGATTTACTGTCAGCCAGGCATTACACATTATTTGTGTAGCTACTTGTAATATTTCAAGTTTTTCTGACTTAATTGTCATCGTATATCAACTCCAAGACTTCGAAGTTCTGTCTTTACTAGTGATCTTTCTTCACACAAAGTTCTTAAACTACGTCACCTAACCACTGATGTGCATACATGATGAGCCAAGTTTGAAGCCAATCTGTCAAATGGTTCTTAAGTTATCGAGAGAACGAGCCATTTTTATGTGTATTATTACCTCTATGACCTTGACCTTTGACCTTGAGACTCCAAAATCTAATCAGATCATTGTCCCTCCCATATGCACACACAAGCCAAGTTTGAAGGTGATCTGTGAAACGGTTCTTAAGTTATCGCGAGAACGAAAACGGGACGGACAGACGGACAGACGGACGGACGACCTGAAAACATAATGCCTCCGGCAACCACCTACGGTGGGCGGAGGCATAAAAATGATCGATACCTTCAGCATATATAAAAGAATGGTTCTGCGAGAGAAAATGCTGTACTAGTCTATGGGATTTCGTCTACGCAACTTTTCACTGATAACTGAAATAAGCAACAATTCTGTAGTACCGTTACCACAGAACAAGAAAAACGTTCGTTGACCGTTACACCATGTACGTTCACTGGTGTAGAAAGTGAACACGAATACGGCGCAGTGAATTATTGCGCAATACAATCGCAGTGAAAGCCAAATAGATCTATGCATTTAGCTCTCTCGCACGGTATTTTGTAAGTACAATTACTAAAGTTTACAACCTAAATAAATAAGTTGTGTATTTATTTTTTCTGCCGGGATACGGTCTCAATTGATTGATACCGGAAGCGTCTCGGGGCCTGAGACCGCCGGGATTTGATCCCGAACCGGCTGACAGCACTACTTCAATAGGTGGCAACTTTGGCAAAGGTGTGATGTTTTCGTTTATCCGAAAACCGTTTGGTTATGACTCCCCGTTAAACGGAATTGAAAATAACCGTGATGTTACAGCACTAGTCAAGGGTGAGATACATGTAATATACATGTTAGTATGCATTATTCTTAGACTTGTTAGAGAGCATGGCCCTTTCATATATTGACCCATTCATTATTAATTCAAAGATAAGTAAAATCAAATCACATTTAAAAAATGGTCATGAGTACAAACTGGCATAAAACTCCCCAAAGGGCCGCTGTCATTACAAGGTGGACACCATGATCATACATGGATTTTTAAAATGGACCCTAGACAAGTAATTATCCTTTGATCGCAGAATACTCTAAACAAGTACATGTATTCTGTCATGTTTTCCCCACCCTAAACAAGTATTTTCAAATCAAGCTAGAGTATATCCTTTTTTCCTGATTTTTGCAATTTTGATACCCTTTTCACTATACGTGCTTATATTGCCCGTCCATGAAAAACAACCCTTTTTACGCATTTTCGTGTACTAGCATGGTGTCCACCTCGTAATGGCAGTGCCCCCGCCATAAAACAAGTACATGTACATTTGTAGGCCCTATAAAATGCACATCCATTCCCCTAGTAAGCAAGGTTAAGGTTCTCTCTGGTAGAGCTGTTCACCGTGGTAGTACTACACACCGTGGGGTATCTTGATATTGGTTCCATTGAGCAAAGCATCAGCCCTGTCCATATTCATTACTTTAATTCACCTCTCGATCAAGTCTACATGTACATGTACACTGTATACATGTATTAGCCCTACTGTATACTGTATCAGGATTATTACTACCCCCTCCTCCTCAGAGTCCTCTCCAACTATGTTATCCACAAGACAATACCAAAAGAAAAAATTTCATCACTACCAAATCTAAGTGTACACATGCACATATGTGATGTGTCAATGTAAATGGGAACATACATGTAGTAGATGTACATGTAAGTATGAACAGGGTAATGTTTCCACTGGCTAATCCAATTAGATATGAACTCATACCTTGTGGGAGTGTAGAAACATGACTCCAGCTTAGGGTAGGGCAATATAAATCACGATCAGGGTTTGCTTGATCCCTTGGGCAAAGTGTAGCAAATATGCGCTGGAAGGAACATACAATGTCCATGCAATACGAGATACACGTATGGGAATAGAATTGTTAATTATAAACTACATGTATTTAACCATAATATAACCCACAACTCCTAATTTACTTCTTTTTACTTACTTATTTCAAGCATGTTTACAGATTGAGTAAGATACATGAAGGTATGGCAGGCCATGATGAAAATAGCCAAGCTATTAAAGAAACTAGCTCAAACATGGAATAACTAACTGCACTTCATTTCTTTGTTTTTAATAATTTATTCATTAGTGTTATCAAAAATAACAAACAGTAGCATTGTCCACAACAAGGGTTGTTTTCATTTGCTGAAATTTCTTTCCTTGTTTTAAAGTAGATGTACATGTACAGTACAACAATGTACAATAATATGCAATCCATAACAGGAGCTCTACTTAAAACTAGCATGTAATTGGCACTGTCGGCTCATAAAGCCACACAGCTTGTATTCTTTTACCACCCATTTTTTAATCAATTGAGGAAGTAATTAATTGTTTAGCAATCAGTTCCTGCAATAATTGCTTAATCCTATTTGGTTCTCTGCTATCAATCCTATTGTTGGTTGTTTTATAATCAAAGCGTGCATAAACTGTAAAAATGTCAGGATGCTGTCATCGCATGGCAATAGCATTGATGCGGGAGGCATTTACGCAGGTAACGGTCTGAATGCTTGATCAGTGAAGAGTTGTCCTGATGAATGAGTGAAGATAGATATTACTCTACTGAGTCCTGACATGAATGAATTGAAGAACAGCTGGATTGATGCTGACAGATGACATAAGATAAATTTTGTTATTTTAGTGTTACAACAAGCCTCTAGCAGGTAAATGGCTGATGATATACTTGTAAGAGGATTAATGAGGTCTTCATTCTTCAGATCATACATGTACATGTATTTCAAATAAATCTAAGCAGTAGCATCACTTTGAAATCAATTTCACTTTTAATCTGTACGCTATATCAATCAAATGGCAACAGGCCAGTGGATGGATAGGGTGCTTAAAGGGGGTACCCAATGCTGAAACAATGTTAGTTCATTTAAAAGAGCATGATTTTATTAGCAGAAAATCATTTGCCTAAAGTTTTTTTAAAAGTCCTGTTGCCAAGGAAACCCCAAAATGTGGTAAGATTTCAGGATATTTTTGACCCCTCCGCTGTGACCCAGTTTCAACTGGGTACCCACTTTGACGTCAAAATGACGTCAAAGTGGGTACCTTGTCGCGCACTTCTAGCAAAATGCGCACAAGGTATAATACATATTGTACAGTCTAGCGCGCAGCACAACTGCAATGCGCGAAGCTGGGTATCCACTTTTACGTCATACTCATACTCAATTTTTTTTGGTCAGCTCATAACTTTTTATGAGAAAATTAGCAAAAATGCAATGATTTCGATTGAAAAATCATCATATGTTTAATGTCATTCTTCTTAGAATTCTATTCTCGATCATATATCAAAATTTTGTTTACCATTGTGTAATCACTTTAAAATGGTCTTAAATCTTGGAGGTTCTGGGTAATGAACAAATGTGTGTACACACAATCCATCAAGTTCCCAAATACATGTACATACAAAATTCAAATCCACTGTAGGTTCTGAGAAAATCCCCATCAATTGCCAGTCACTCAAACTGAAAATGGCTTGAAAACATTTTCAAAACTTTGTCTAAAGCACTTTACATTAGTGCTGTAGTCAAACGTTTATCCGTCCGGTAAACGACCGCCCATGCCACTAACCGTTTTCAATTCGACGGTTTCGGATAAACGGAGATTTACTGTCAGCCAGGGATTACACATTGTTTGTGTAGCTACTTGTAATATTTCAAGTTTTTCTGACTTAATTGTCATCATAAATCAACTCCAAGACTTACGATCTGTGTCTTTACTAGTGATCTTTCTCAACGCAAAGTTCTTAAACGACGTCAGCTAACCATTGATAAGCTCACCGAAAAATTGGTCCCTCACGTCACTCGTACGTCGTGGCGCGCACGGGGGTGATGCAGCACCTCGATGTATCAAACACGTATGCGCGCCTCTCATTGCCCCTGCACAAGCGATACACTCGGATGTAAGTAACGCAACGCGCACTTGTTTGCTGGCTCGCGATCGCCCTCCAACACGAAAATATGTGCATTCCGCAAAAAGTACCATGAGCAGAGCTTTCGAAGCCAATTTGAAGATCGGGAATCGCCCATAGAGATCGCCTCATTAATCATTGATATGTCCTATCGGTACATGTACTTTCGATGTGCAGCAAAAGTACATACTCTTTAAATTGAGAATAAAAATGATCGATACCTTCAGCATGTATAAAAGAATAGTTCCGCGAGAGAAAATGCTGTACTAGTCTATGGGATTTCATCTTTGCAACTTTTCACTGACAACTGAAATAAGCAACAATTTCGTAGTGCCGTTACCACAACACTAGAAAAACGTTCGTTGACCGTTACACCATGTACGTTCGCTGGTGTCTTCAGCTATGTGTAGAAAACGAACACGAATACGGCGCAGCGAATTATTGCGCAATACAATCGCAATGAAAGCCAAATAGATCTATACATGAGCTCTCTCGCACGGTATTTTGTAAGTACAATTACTAAAGTTTACAACCTAAACAAATAAGTTGTTTATTCATTTTTTCTGCCGGGATACGGTCTCAATCGATTGATACTGGAACCGTCTCGGGGCCTGAGGCCGCCAGGATTTAATCCCGATCCCAGACCGGCTGACAGCACTACTTTCAATAGGCGGCAAGTTTGGCAAAGGCGTGATGTTTTCGTTTATCCGAAAACCGTTCGGTTTTGACTCCCCGTTAAACGGAATTGAAAATAACCGTGATGTTACAGCACTACTTTACATAAATATGTACATGTAGTGCAGTGTACAAAAAATCATTCCAATCACACTGGGCTTGTACATGTAGGCATGCATGTCATAAAAATGGGATAAGAATTCTGCAATGTCTGTGTAGGAAGCTACAAGCACACCTACAACATGCCCCCTGTAGGTGAAATATCTCAACTTACACTGGAAATGCATCACATCATGTATGAGGTAGACAGGCATGTATGGTATGCCAATCATTAGAGAGAAAGATCTCTACAGACAGATAAGAATAGCTGATGGAAAGTGCCAGTCCTCTACCAAAGATGACAGATAAATTCCAGTTGTGTTACACATAAAACAGAAAATGCCCTTCGTCCAGGTTGTGAAGGCATGTACAAGTACACAGGGGGTACACTGAAATGCATGCAAATTAACAAGGGAACGTTTTTTTTTTGTTTTGTTCTATTTGTTTTGTTTTTTTGTTTTTTTTTTAATTCCAAACCATACCAATGATACAAAATTGGCTTATATTTAAACCTCTAAACATTACTGTACACTGGCTAGAAAAGATTTCCTTCCTTCTTCAAATTTAAAAGCACTTTATTCTAAGTCAATGTATCCCATATGATCACAGTATTCTCATATCTACTGAAGACTCTAGTCTAGGCAGAAAGGTGACACATTCAGACAATCTGCTAATCTACCAGTACCCTATAAACTAAAAAACCCATAGTCCTTGAGTATTTTGTGACTAGTGGAAGGGAATGTAGTGTACATGTAGGATAAATTCAAAGGGATTAAAATGGATTTCCTTTAAATTTGCCTACTCTGAAGAAAATAACACCTTCACAAATTTTGCTGTAAAAAAAATCCTACCATTTGGGAGGAAAATGCATTTCCATGGCTTTACTCAAATTTGTTTAATGCATATATCTGACATGTAATTTCTTCTACTTTTCCAGAGCTCTTTCCCAATTTCTACCTCGGCTCTTTATCTGCACATGAACATGTACTGTATGTAAATGTACATCACTTTTTTGCATAGATCTGTGTACATACACTGTACAGTAAAATGTTCTTTCATTAGCAACCTTGCAGAAGATTATTCTATGCACTGAACAAGTACATGTATATATCCCATGAAGCTGACAACCAGAAGTATATTGATCAGGAGCAACCTAGTTTTATAATTAAAGTTCAAGAGCACGAGACCAGCATGAAAACAATATCATATATGAGACCTTGTCATTTGTGTTAAAATCTATTACATTATGTACAGGTGTTAATTGAAAAAAAAGCAAAAAGCATTGTATACACCAATGTGTAAGTAATACAAAATGTACCCTTACATGTATTAATGCTGATTCATTTCTTTGACTGAAACGAAAAGAAGTTGAGATGTACAAAAATGTATCTTATAATGCTTCAAAAGTATTTTGGTAACAAGTGATACGTGACATGTACATGGAGATTACAGGTACGTATATCTTTCTACATGTGGTAAAAACTGAATTTGCTTTAAATATTGTTTCCTGATTGCGTTTTGTAACTGCCAAATTAACCAAATTTATAACAGAAGTTCATGTTCTGTTTGCTTGTTTGTTTATTTCTTTTTATTCTATTTCATTTTATTTCATCTTAGATTTTTTTCTGTTCTATTTTATTTTGTTTTATTTTGTTTTGGTGAAGTTTTGTTGGATGAATACAGTACATGTATCATCTGTTGCATGATTTCAAAGGTTAACCCCTCCAACCTGGAAGTTCATCCTTAAAAAGCAATTACTCACATACCTCAATTTTTGTATGACAAACTTTAATTCAGAAGAGATGTGATCGTCATTGAGCAACACTCTATATTTTAAGATCACTACCTCACAATAATAACACATGTGCTTTCACATCAAAGAGGTGTCAAAAATAACAATCTAAACATTGTACATGGGTGAGAATGGTATTTGAGAAACTCAGCTCAATAGTTCAATTCCCAGGTTGAATGCTTGCAAAATACCCCAGAACAATACAGTCTACAAAGAAAATTTCTATGCACGATTATAAATTTTGAAAAGGAACTATTAAAAAGTGTATTTTCATTTTGGCAAGTTGACAGTCGTACTGTAGTGAATGTCTTGCTAAATCTGGAATGGAAACAATTTATGCAATATCTACTTTTTAGTTTAAACAAACTACAAACGTATGATGCTGCCGGGTAGTAGACCTGCATGTATAGTATACAAGTACAGTACACATAATTTTTTACTACTGTTTCTTTTTGTTTTTAAAACAGTATCAAAATGGAAGTTTGCATGGACAAAATAAATGCTGATATTCAATACATTTTCTTGCTGTCCACAATCTTTTTTCCTTCTATAAGTCTTTTCATTAATGATGAGTCTAATGGCCACCTACAATTGCAAAGAATCACTGGAAATACATGTACAATGTATCTTTAATTCTCGCATATGAATGCAGCCTCTAGACTAGTCCAGAATCTGGAATTTCAACAGCAATTACCGCACAGCACAGATCTGCTGTACCTACATGTATACTGTCAGCCAAAGATGGTGTGTTCCAGAAAACAGTTGATCCAGATTTTTCCCCCGATGTAAATGTACATTGCGTGTATTGTGGCTTACACCCATCTTTAGCTGGCAGCAGCTTCGGTTTGGTTTGTTTGCGTTAATGTACATGTAGGAGATACTGGTCTTCGAATAATATCACCCTGATTCTGGACTACATTGGGTGATTTCAAGTTCGGTGTTGGTGCTGGTGTTGGTGTTAGAAGCACAATTTTGATTGCTTTCCATAGCTCCAGCACCTAATCTGAATTTACAAAAGTGGTTCAAATGACATTATTGACTGCTCAACTCCAAGTGACAGTTGTCCCAAGACCAGTTTTATTTTTAATTTGGAGCTGTGTTGATGTAAAAATCAGCCTAACACTAACACTAAAAGGTCAACACCAAACTTGAAATCGCCCATTGTATCTCTACACCTACATGTACGCAAACAGTACAGACTGTATACAGGGTATGTATATGATCAGATGCATCATTGTTCAAGGCCTTGGGGAGGGGGTGACATGCATTGCACCTTTCATTTCCAAGCAGTGTCCTAATTTCTTAGCTCATGTAAACCACTAAATCTTCTACTGAACAGACCTATTGTAACAAAATAAATCCCCTCCATGGTTCAACAAAGGATGCAGACAAAGCTGATCTTTGTGAAGAACAGCTTGTCATGTTAGCCAACAGCCAAGAATTAATACACACAATGCAGATTGTACTACAGTACCAGCACTGCTTTTCATCCAGTAGGATGATGACCATATAACCCTAGTAAGCCATAGTATGGCTTTCATCACTTACCCGCTAAATGATCCATTACCAGAACACAGAGGGATTATCTTCTTACTATTATCTTGTCAATTACATTGTACATGTACACTGAATATGTATCCTGGAATACATGGTCAATAATGAGCCCCAAGCCCCAGATACACACAATGCAGATTGTAAGTGTCAGAACCAGCACCTCTTCTAATCCAGTAGGATCATGACCATAACCCTAGTGCTGCTTTCATCACTTAAGCACTACATGTAAATGAACTATTACAAATACCAGGAACACAGGGTGATTATCTTCTTTCTTTTATCTTTACAACTGTATAGAGAATGTGTATCCCACAGTAGTAGGCCTATAATACATGTACATGTGTACAACATAGATGGTCAATATGAGCCCCATGTCAACAACTTTAAGTTCTTTGACAACTGACAGAAATCGAACAGGAAACTGTTTCATTTTTTAAAGAATGTTTGTATTATTTCAAAGAGTTACAAGCGTGCCAAAATCTCCTAATAATTTGAGTAAGACTGAGATAAGTGAGAAAAATGTCATTTTCATGAAAAAGAAAGCCATGTCATTTGACATTCCAGGGAAATACATGAGTCAATACTAAACAATTGTGAATTATTTTGTAAACACAACCCTACCCTTTATGTCTGCTTGAACATTAGGAGCATTCTTGCAGGTATAAAACTGAATGAAAATTAGTTTGTGTTTGAGAGTGCCAAACAGAACCATTTACATTATGAAGTTTGGGCAAACAAGAACTGTTCCTAAATCAGATTAGAAACCTACAAAACGAGAGAAATGAAAGGAATTGTTCCATATTTGACTGATGATATTTGAATGACTTGACAAGTTGACATTATGAAGTTATTTGAGTGTGGGTTGGGCAGTGAGAATATTCGCAGGTGTTTCCAAATTTGTATAAAGATATGCAAATTAACCATTTTCAAGATTCATAATGTACAAGTACGTAATAGAGGCTAAACAAAATGCATTCAAATTCATTATCAAGCATTTTGTGACTTGCTTTCTATCTTTGAGAAAGAACTGGGAAAATATTTACAAATAACAGCTATACAATAAAGTGCTAGAGTCTACATGCATTGCAACTCCCCCCCCCCCCCCCCCCCAAAAAAAAGGTGAAACAAAAGAAAAGAAAGCCACATGTAAAATACTGGGGCAGAACCTCCTCCAGACAGATGATAGTATTCAAACCACCTCACGAAAAACAAACAAAAACAAACAAAGATAGACAGCATTTTTTTTTTTTTTTTTTTTTGTTTACTATGGCAGGTGAAGAAGAAAACATGCGCTTTATAATAAACACCCTTACATGTGCATGTACCATTACCTTGGTACTAATAACAGTGTTCATGTACATGCACAGAATTATTTTTCCTCCCACATTTTTGCTTCTTTTTTATTAAAGGCATTCCTGCATGTCATGTGTGAATAAGGCTTGAAAAGAATAAAAAAAAGGTGCTTGTTAGAATGTGTCACTGAGGTATGTGTACTTACATGGATCTGTTAATTAGGATGTATAAAGGTAGTACCTGTTAATTTTAGGATGTGTCAAGGTGCTTACCTGTTAATGTTAGGGTGTATCAATCGACTGATGAGTTGTATTTCATGCTGTACATTATCCCAGTTATTCTGATTGGTGTTTATCTTTGCAGCCACCACATGTCCAGTGTCTCTATGCTGCAGCTGTAAAGGGTAATCAAGAAGAAGAAGAAAAAAGAATAATAAAGAACTGCTCTTTGTGTTTGAGCTTCACTGCAATGTACTGGTCGGTATTTGTAAGGTCACCTGGGAGCACTACTTGCATGTTTCTATACTGTACATGTATATACTTTAAAATCCATACACTACATACAGGTAAAGTCAGAAGACTACACTGTACATTTAGTCAAAGCACCTGCATATACATGTAATGTACATGTAAAAACAAACAATCCTCAATTCCAGGTTTGATTCTGTGGAGGCCTCCATATGAATAAACTTGATCTCCGGTCATGTGATAACAATGTGAAAGAAACCATTTCAAAGCTAATGGAAAGGTAAATTAATTAGCAAAACAATTATTGGTGTAAACCCTGACATTTCTTTGATAATGATAAGGAATTAACTCAATTTTGTTGAAAAGCAAGAGTGCAAAGAGAAATGGGTATACATGTATGGGGCAATATGACAAAAATGCCAATATTATGTCGTCAAATGCAAGCTTATTTGATTTATTTCAAGCAAAGCTTCCTCACCATACATGTATAAATTAAATGAACCTGTTTTAGTAAATAAGAGATGAATGTACATGTAGGCTTACATGAAAAAGTATGGTCGTAAAGCTGGCATGTACAAGGAAGGTGGAAGAATATTAAAGAAAAAATTTGGAAGTTAGGAAGGAATGCATGCATAGCAACATGATGAGAGTTCATGTAATGTCATGCAAGGGGCTCCTCCTGTTTTACCCCCTGTCAGGCTGACCTTTGACATAACCCAGCAAAGGCCAGTATGTATCGCAATATTATGATGTCAAGTGCAAAATCAATAGATTTATTCCTTGACTTCATGCCAATTAGAATGTAATCTTGTTCTAATGTACATGACATCAGAGTTGACGTATAGCACAAGCTTTACAGTGTACATACATGTACATGCACACAAAATCTAAAAGGATGGATCTACCACATCCCCCCCCCCCCCCGGAAAAAAAACTTTTTTGCCAAAAGAGCTATTCATTCTCTTTAAAAATCTCTTCCTGAAAACAACTCTACAAGAGCTATATCTAGCACCAAGGGAGTTATGGTGAATTTGAATTGCTGATATCAAAATTTTCTCCTTGAGATTATGCATCATTGAGTATCAGTATAATGCATTGTGTTGTTAAAAAGAAATGTTATTTCTGCTGCTCCTAGATCACGATTCACTGTTTCATTGCTAATTTTCAGAGCTGAGGCAAGGGCGAGTGAAGAAAATGGTCGCCCAAAAGAATTCAGTTTTGACTATTTAAGGGAGCTACATTTATGTAAGCTCTGAAGAGGGCTAAATGTTGAGGTGTTGTGGTCCAGTGGATAAGTATCCGGACTATTAACCATAAGGTCCGGGGTTCGAATCTCTGCCATGGCACTAACGTCCTTTGGCAAGATATTAATCTATATTTGCCACACTCAACCCAGGTGTAGTGGATACCTGGTAGGATTTGTTCCTTGAATGCTCAGGCTAAAGTCGAATGTGCTATACAAGACTGGCATAATACCATATTATTATTAAATCACTCCATCGCCCCTGTGTATTTTTTACCCTGCCCCCCCCCCCCACACTTCCTTCCTCAACAAGACTTAAATCTATATGTGCATCACAATAACTGCTTCACAGAGATACTATCACATACATGTACACTGTAAACAAATGTGCATTTAGAATTAAGCATTTAAAATCCACTCAAAACTTGTCTAGGTGTCTAGACTAGATACATGTACATGTACACTACATGTAGTATTCCACATAAAATTTTGGCATCATAAGATGCATGAGGTAATTACACAACTCTTTCAAAAGTATGGGTTAAAGTCTGTGTTTGTTTCATAACCTTCTGTGTGTACATGTAAATATTGTGTAAAGATTAGCTCCTGTGTACACATTGGCCTGTTTCATTCCCCACTGTAACCCCATTGCAAACTTTGCCAATGTCGCTCATAAAAATACCAGACCTAAAAATAAGTATTTCCTCACAGTGAAGACCTTGCCAGGATGCTTTCATGTACATAAATGTCTTTCACTAATTTTTCTTTCTTTTTTTTTCCCTCTCCATCTTTATGCTTTCTGGGGGATTTTCTTCTGGAGTATTGTTTTCTGTCTTGTTTGTTTTTTGGTCATTTGAGGTGCTGTTTTCTTTTCTTTCTTTTTTCTTTTTTCCTTTCGTTTTGTTTTTCTTTTTATTTTCTTTCCTTTTATACATGTATATCGTAATTTATTGCAACCCGTGCAAATCATAAGGTTGGATTAAAATTCTCCTTTTCAATTAATTTCTTTTCTTTTCTTATCCAGAGGAACATGTCCGAACAAATTCCTATTTAAGTCAAAGCTTTGTATGGGTCGGCAATAAAGACTACACCACCTCCAGCTTATACATGTAAATTGGATATTTACAATGTATCATAGAGCCCTGCCTAATGGTGCTTTCTATTTTGTTACTTTTTAATATTCAAATTTTGTTCATTTTGTTAAATTAAACTTGCCTATATCTAAAGGTAAACCAGCTATACATGTGCTGCCCTTTTCTTCTTGTATTTAGCTATAATGTATCCGGTTTATTTCACTGAATATGAAATTGACTCTGTTTAATAATGATATACGTATAATAATGTAAAATAATTTCAGATTTTACATTTTGTTAACCTGAATGTGCTTATTTCCACAGGGCATCCAGTTTCAGTATTCCCCCATCTCTTCCTTTTATATTTAGTTTATTTTATTCTCCGTTAATAGTATTCATTTTCTTTATCAAATCAAATTTAACGTACCCATATTCAGTATAACCAACACATTTCTGTATTCATCGTTTCCTCTGTAAACCTTATGTACCGATAATTTTTCTATTTACTCATTATGAGACACCCATCACCTGCAATATTTATGATCATTGTTACTAATTGTAAAATTTTTGTGTGGACTTTCCATCTCTTGCTACAATGCACTTGATTTCATCTCCAGGGGCGTAACAGGTACCTGTTATCAGGGGGGGCAGAGCCCAAAATTTCCCGGTAACTAGTCTATGTCTAGAACCTGTGGCGTAGCTACGACTGCATTTTAGGAGGACGGTAGTGCTCCACCGGCATAAATCCAATTTGAGGAGTAGGGGATGAAAACTTTTTAAACAATTTTTTTTCCCTCTCACACACATTTTGATATCTATTTTGCGAGCGAGCGAAGCGAGCGAGCAGAAAATAACCACTTTTCCGGTTTTGAATCGCATTTTTGAATAAGAATTCTAAAAAATGATGAAAGAGCGAAGCGGAGCGAGCCAAAAATAACCACTTTTCTCGATTTTAATCGCATTCTCGGATGGAAATCCTAAGATTTTGATGAGCGAGCGAAGCGGAGCGAGCCGAAAATAACCACTTTTTTGTTTTCAGTAGCATTTTCAAATAGAAATTCTAAAATATGATGGTTGTTTATGATAGATATTCAGAATTTTTACTAACTGATTAATTAAAATATATTTTTCTTCCTTAAAAGTGTGTCTGCATGGGGGAAATTTGTACACACCATCCCCCTCTTCCCCAAGTGGGGGTGATAGATCCCCAACCCCCGGAATTTACGCCAATGTAGTGCTCCCTAGAGGGGAGGGTGCAGGGAGGGGGGAGTTTCCCCCCTCCGCGCGAAGCGCGGAAGCTCCGACGTTTCTCTGAATTGTTAGTTGTCGGTAATTAAATCTATCTTCTGCGACGTAACTAGGATTTCATGTTAGGGAGTTGGTAGTGCTCCCCAGGGGGAGGGTGCAGGAAGCTCCGACGTTTTTTCGCTGTCAGTTCCCGCTCTTCTTACACTTTCTGCCTGTTATCGGGGGGAGGGGGAGGGGGCATACGCATAGCCAAAAATTTCCCGGTAATTAAGTCTAGAATCAGTGGTGTAGCTAGGGTTTCATTTTAGGAGGACGGTAGTGCAAAGTGCGCTCCCTAGGCATGCTAGGGGGGGGGGAGGGTGCAGGGATGATGATTTTCCCTTCCCGCGCGAAGCGCGGAAGCTCTGACGTTTCTTTGAATTGTTCGTTGACTGTTCCCGGCCTCTTACATTCTCTGCCTGTTATCGGGGGGGGGGGGGGGGGGGGGCAGAGCCGAAAATTTCCCGGTATCTAAGTCTAGAAATAGAATATGTGGAGGTGAGCCTGCACCGCGAGTTGCTTGTTGTGAAGCCCTTAGCGGGCGGGGCCCAGGGTTCTGGCTTAGGGCCCCAGGGTTCTGGCTTAGGGCCCCTGATGGGGGTCTACAGGGAAAGCCACTGCGGGGGTCCAGGGAGTGGAGCACCCGGAAACTCCGGGGTTTGGGTACTAAATTTTCCCTCATTTCTTTTGTTTCCCTTTGCTTTTTTCTTTTTCCCCCTTTCCCTCTTTTCCCTCTCTCTCTTCTTCTTTCTCCCCTTTTTCCTTTTTTCTTTCCCGTTCTCCTTCTTCCTTTCCCTTTCTCCTTCTTTCTTTCCCTTTCTCCTTCTTTCTTTTCCTTTCTTCTTCTTTTTTTTTTCCTTTCTTCTTCTTCCTTTCCCTTTCTCCCTTCCTTTTTCTTCCTTTCCCTCCCTTTCATTTTTTCCCGGTGGTTTGGTGGATTTTCCCGCTGAAATCCTTCAGGGGGGGCACTCTGCCCCCCCTGCCCCCCCGGCTGTTACGCCACTGTTCATCTCGTATATTGACTGATACAGGTGTATATACATGTATCTAACCAACTCTCACAGCGCAAAATCTTGGTCGGGAAGGAGGACCATCCAGGTTAAAGTGATTAAGTTTGCTGTCTCCTTCCCAGGCAGCTTTGTGCAACACATTATATGATGACCTAAATACATGTACAGTACATGTAAATAGCCTTGATAAAGAGATAGCATAGCATCCAGTGTTACCAGCTTTTCTACAATCTAGGCCTTGGCAAACTGGCATTTCTGGAGTTTTACATAGAAATATACGTGTAGGACGAAATACAAGAAAGTTTTATTTCATTCACCTTGTAAACAGTAGCAAAGAAGCCACTCCCTATTTCCTCTTTGATGAAATCATCCAAGAAGACAATGTTCGTTAGAGGGGACGTTCTTGTGTTAAAGATGAAGGAGTTGTTGGAGTCTCCGGAGGAGGTGCGGTATCTAGACTTCGTCTCCTGAGGTTGAGTGGAGTACCTACGATGGAGTTTATTGCTAGGATGACTGGATATGGTATGGGTGCCAAGGGGTGAGGGGGTATCTCCTCCTCCTCCATCCTCATCATCACCTTGAGCGTAAAGGTTGTTACTGTTTGAACAGTCATCTGTAGTAGATGGCATGGTATCCAGTGTTACCAGCCTAACATCTGTTGCCATGGTGATGGACTGAACAAATCACCTGGAAGGGTACTCCAGTAGTGCGGAATTCATCTGGAAATAGCTGGCAAAGAAATTAAAGGGAAATAAATACTTAGAATGCGAAAGAATATATTGCCTTTCAATTCAGCTAAGGGAAAGGTAGTGGCATGGAAAGTCTTGTCCAAAATGCAAAGTGTAGAATGTTTTGTATTGTTTGCGTTTCAGATACCCCTTCATGCCACTCGATTTCACTAAGCTACATGTACCTTGACAAATTAATCAATCATACAGACACCCAAACAATCACTTATTATTTCTGGCACTGCTAAGAAGATGACATTTACTTTCGTCTATACCATTCTTAGATTGCTGGCAAACATTCAATAATCACAATGCTCATACCGTACATTGTACAATTGCATCATGCAATGTATTCAAAACACTGTACACAGTGCATCCCAGAAAAAAGCAAACCCGTTTTTGGAGATAGTAGTAAGAGGAAAGTCTCTTCTTTTATTTGATATCATTTACACTGTGAATCATTCACGCATGACGGATTACGAACAATTACAACTGCTGCATGTCAAAAGCGAATTGCGTAGAATAATGAAGAACATTTTCAAGCAGATCATGCTACGAGTTTGTTTTTATTCTTCTCATCTTTTCATTCATGTTTTGTTCTCTCTCTTGTGTACACATGTACATGTATGCTCTGTTTCGGCCTTTAGTCCATTTTCGTAAGTTTTACTTTATCCGTTCATTTTGGTTTATTTCATTTCCACTTTGACTTCGCATGTTCGTTTATCTGATTAATTTCTAGCTATAGATCTTAATTCCTGTTCTTTCATCGCAGTTTATTTTTTGATCTTCATGACTTTTGTCAAAGAGTTCTTACAGTCTTTCCCTGATGATCATTTATCAATGAGGCGGTGCTTCATCAGTCCACCTTGTGATCACCAGATCACCAGCGGATTGACGCGTGACCGTATGCAGGGGGGAGAGGCAGTCGCCACCAAGAGTGGAAGCCAGAACCTTTAATTTTAAAAACGCTAAAAGCGCAATCATGACTGCCTTTGTCTCTTCGCCTGCACGAAAAAAGTCCTGTTACGGCTCCACATTGTTGGACTTGACGAAACATTTTGATCAGGAAACTGACGCTGGCAAGCCTGGGCAACTTGCTGCATGCAGGCTTCCAATGCGTTTCCATTCTGTGAAAAGATCAGAAATCTTCTTTGCTTGTTTCAGGAACGCAAGTGAAAAACACATGTTTAAATCTGTATCCTCTCTTATTAAGAGATTTGATGAAAAAAACATAACAAAGAATATAAACGAAATAATAATTTATCATGCCGATCTTAGGCAAAGTTGGTGCATCCTTACAAATCATGAACACTTATTCTGCGCAACTCTATTTTGACATTCGAATTTTAAACTCTTCTTGCTCATCAATGCGTGAACCTTTTGTTTTGTATCAGGTATCAGCAAAAAGAGGAAGAACTGAACATTGTAAAAATGCATATGATATTCCACGAATTATTTTATTCAATCTGAAAAATAGCTGATCATCCCGGTTTCTTTTTTTTTCTGGGACGCACTGTAGAACGTATCACAACAGAGCAATTACAGTAATTTTTAACATTTTGAACATACTCATATCAGCTTTCATCTTTCTTTCCTCACTCTTTTCATCTGACTTATAAATTTCTCTTTTCCTGTAGCTTCCATGGCTTCCAACCTCCCTCCCTCTTCTCCATCTTAAATGTATCTTTACCTTTCCGGGCTTTCCCTCTATTCCCTTCTCTCCGCCTCTCTACATGTAGGTGGGTCTTCAACAGCTTGGGCTTGGAGAATACATGTACATGTAGCCTACTATTTGGGGATCTGGTGTATTGGCCCAAACTCAGCTGAAGCATGCAATCACGTCCACATGTATCAGCTCGAGCTCCCTATAATTGCAATCTACATGTAGATCAAGCTATAGCCTGATGTTGACATGCATCATAGGATTGATAGCCAGCTCTTAACAACATGCTTGAAGCTCAAGCTGATGGAGATGCTATTTTGCGAATTAGTGGGCTATCTTGCAAAGAAGTCCAGTATTCGGGTGGCTTACTTTTTGAGCAAAGTAGCAGGCTTATTCCTTATAATTTACGTGTAAGTCTTCACCTGACAATCAGCTCGCTATTTTCTGATCAGGCTAATTCATGGAATAAGAATAACGGCTATTCTTCATTCAAGCTCAAGCTGATGAGGATGCACCTACATATTATCTACTCACTCACTTTCACTCTCTTTAAACTCAAGTTTTTGGGAAGGGGGGGGGGGGGGGCAAACATAGTAGAATAAATTGTAAGCATCAATTGTTACCCATTCTGTACATGTAGATAAAGTGTACACAGAGAGATAAAATACATACAGTACATGTTTGCCTGTATTGTCTAAAGTCCTTTGCCTTTCCTCATCATGTCGCATCCACTTGGGATCCACCCCCAATAGAAATCTGGAGAAGATATAAGCTGATTGGCGCTAGGCCAGGATTGCTAGTGGATGGGTAGCAAGGTCGTAACTTCTTTTCATTTCCTTTCTCCTTAGATTATTTCCTTTTAGTACAGGCTCAATGCAACATCTCACCAAGTAGAACAACACAATCCATGCACAATATTCTGTACATACATTGTAGCCATACTACACGTACATTACACCTTCAGTGCGAATGTCTACACTTTTTTACATTTGAAAGGGAACCAAAGTACTAAACACAATGTAATTGAAGGTTCCTTATCAAATATTAGTTTCAATATAAATTATCGTCACTACACATGCACATGTATGAGCTCAGCTTTAATAAAAAAGATTGCGAGGTCAAACTTTAACTGATCATCACAATTTCTTAGTGATAAAATAAGATGAGGATAAATTGAAGAGAAGGAGAGAGACAGAGGGTTCTATTTATAATTTCACTAGTCCAATAAGTCCAATATTCATCAGATTTACATGTACACGTGTACATGGTTTATGTACAGGTACTCTATACTATGGGTGCTTCTTCACTACCTCAAGAAGCTCAAACTATTAAAGGAGAATGCAACCCAGACATCAGTTTGCTTCCAGTGAATGAAGAAGAACAAGAAGAGTAAACAGTGAAAGTTTGAGCAAAATCGGACATTCTGTTCAAGAGTTATGAACTTTGAAAGTTTAAATGAATCCTTATTATGGGGATCCTTGACTTGGCAACTCCACGAGCATCTGTGATGTCATCGTGGACAACTCTCCATTCATTTTGTACACAGAATTTCATATTTTCTTCATTTTCAAGAGAAATAGGATTTTTTTTGATTTATTGTTTGAGCATGACATGGCTACATCAATTCTGCAAGCATTTTGGGATGAATTATGTTGATTCCTGTCTTGAAATTTCATAAAAATCAATTTTTTTGAAGATTTATGCACAAAATGAATGGAGAGTTGTCCACGATGACATCATAGATGCTGGCAAAGTTGCCAACTCAAGGATCCCTGTAATAGGGATTTACTGAAACTGTCAAAATTCATAACTTTTGAACAGATTGTCCGATTTTGCTCAAACTTTCACTGTTTTCTCTTCTTGGTCATCTCCATTCACTAAGAGTACACTGATGCCTGGGTTGCATTCTCCTCTAAAAAAAAATCCAAGATTGTTATCCAGAAAAAAGGCCAATTTGAATAGATATTGGAGCAGATTTCACATAGATCTGCTTAGCTTGCAAGTCAAGAAATAGGAACTAGGTTTAGAAACTATTAAAAATACAGAAATTCCTGAATTTCCTATACATTACTATGACAGATTTTTGTAAAAATAGGAACACATGGTTATCAAAAGTGAAAATTGCTCTTTCCTTTTCCCCCAAACAGGCATTATCCTTATTATTAAAATAGAGACAGTTGGCACTTCATGTACATGTACTTGGGAGGCATGAAAATTTTCATTTTTCCTTTTTTAATTCTGGATTTAAATTAATCGCCTGGGAAGAGCAAGGAGTTTACATGTACAGTACATGTATATGTAAGTCACATTTCTTTTAGGATGTGTACATGTACATGTATGTCACAAAATGAAGTCAACACAAAAAGATGAATAATGGAACTAATCCTACATGTACATTGAGGCTACCAGGAGGAAAACATCAAGACAACTGTACATGTACATGTTGCATTACCAAATCACTCTGATACAAAATGTAAAACAAACAGAAAAAAAATCATTCTAAAGAAAAAGTATATACGTGTATGTACAGTTAACATCAAAATTATTCATACCCCTGCAAATTTTTTGTATTTTGCTTTTTTCTCACAGATGATTAGTGGTAATGCGAAACTTGGTCCCTAGCATAATAATATCAATTCTCCCCTGTCAATTGATGATGATTCAGGAATTACTCATTTGTACCAATAATCACTTTTTTGGCCTTTGCAAATTATTCATACCCCAGACAAATATATTCAAAACAAAGTATTCCTTTTGATTTTGTGCTCCAAAACC
The DNA here is from genome assembly GCA_029962745.1 of Echinometra lucunter. NCBI lineage: Eukaryota > Metazoa > Echinodermata > Echinoidea > Camarodonta > Echinometridae > Echinometra > Echinometra lucunter. The sequence continues at coordinate 3,065,396 of CM057157.1, read as the reverse complement.
CTTCCAAACCTTTGATAAGTTGTAAGTTGTCAAAATGAATATAAGAAGTGTACGTACGTGCGAGAGTGCAACGCCGCATGCACACCGTTCTTTCGCCTGCGCCTGTGGCCTAGGCTAACGGACGTAAATAAACTGACGATGTCGGAGGTCGCGCTATTGAAATGAAAATTAGCCACGCGACGGAATCAACAGGAAGGTAGGGTCTCGAAGCAATTAAAAGTCTGTTTCTTTATTTCTAGACTAAGAATTTAGAATCTAAGTTTGCAGGTAGATCTATCAGCCTGGTGGCAAACTTGGAAGGTAGTTTTCATGGCTAACCGGGCAGGAGAAAGTGTGATTTGAGAGCATATTTCTTTTGTTGACAAGCCTATCTAGAATAGATCTATAGTACAGGGGTAAATGCACTCGGGTCAGGGCGTTCAGTGAAATAACAGAATAACACCACTGAACGGCTAGTTAGGCCTAACTTAGTCTTAGTAGTTATGGCTTTTGACCATTTGAATTTTGAGTCCTTTTCATGTTAATGACATTAGTATGATGGGGGGACCATAGTTCGCGCACATTTTAATTTTTTAATGAAGGCCATTTTTGATCCATAATTTCTCAATTTTTACCAAAAATTATTCTGATTTAAATGACACCAAAGGCAAAACAAAGTTTTAGATTTCAAATGGGCGCAAGAAGAACATGTTATTTACGAAGAATTCCCGAGATATCGCGACCGCAGAATTCGATGTCGTATCGCACCGCTCTGGACCTGGAAAAGTGTTACAAAAATACCGAGACCTAACTTCGCGCACGCCAGTTTTCAAGTGATTACTACAAAATAGAGATCCATAAAAGGTAAGATAATTGCATTACTAGGAAGGCAAAATGCCACTGAATAATTTGATGCCACATTTTACTTACAATTTTGATGACATCGTCTCTCGAAAAGAGGAATTCTAGACCCTTGTCGACAAGTCCAGTTTTTGTCAGAACGAACGCAAAACGCTGCCAAATTTGCCGATTTTTTATTCATAATTTCAAAATTCCTTCTCTAATTTCAAAAGGAAAGTGACTTCCAAGGTAATTTTAGGGTGCTCTTTCCGTTGGTGCTACCAGTTTTTCACAATCTTTTGTAGTTTTTGAGATATGGCCCTGTGCGCGAAGTTTGGACCTGCGCGAAGTTAGGTCACTCTGCCATACTTCCCGACTGACATGACTGACCAGGCTTCTGTTTTTTCTTCTCCACTTGAATTATTGAAAAAAGTATTGCCCTTCAAAACTTGTAATCATTCACAACAATTTTAAAATGTAAAGTATGAGCCAAAATTCACAAAACTCTAAAGAATATTCAAGGCTCAAGCATGCCTACTCCAACAACAAGGCCGAATCAGGCGAGCGCGAGGGGATGGCGGCGAGACAGCGACCGAGGCCGAGCCCGAGGGACGCGACGAGTCGAGGGACTCAGCTCAGTACACTTGCATGCATGAATTATTATAACCCTACTTACCTATACTGCCTAAGACATTGCCAGTAAATTCTCTTAAAAGCAAGATCATGTCCAGCGGTAACAGAAAAAGATAAGCACCACCTTGTCCCTCTTAAGTGACGTCGAGTGGTAAAGAAATCACATTTCTGGTCCCGCAAAAGGCAAGGCAACGCCAAATCGCTAGCTGTAGTGACTGCATATGCAGACTATGTATAGACAATATACGTGCTTTATCATAGTGGTCATTTATAGGTGGCGCTCTCTGTGAATCGATCTTACTATGTTTTTATCTGCATGCCGGGCGCAAATATATTATAATTTAGAAGTGATAAGCGCCTCAAAAACTAAAAAAACAACCAACCAACTCGAAAGAGTCGTGCAGCTGCCGACACGGTGCACATCTTGGCTCATTGGCATGGCTGATGTTTCTAGAATTGGTCAGGGGAAACGGACCCGGGGGGGGGGGGGGGGCACTGTGCACCACCAGTTTTCCAAGCACCACGAAAGTGCCCCTTATTTTACCAATGAAAAATGCCACTTTTCAAACCTGTTCAGTCACCGGGATGATTTTCATCTCACAAGAACCCATTTTTTAATGCCCTTTCGCCTTTGCAAATACACCCTTTGGGCTTCAGATAAGTCAACCCTTTTTAAATCCTACATCTGCGCCCAGATTATTGACCCTTTTCCTTTTTTATAGTGCTCTTCTTTCTTCTGCGAAGTGTGCCCTTGTCATGATGTCCCGTATATTGAATTTTTTTAGTGCCCCTTTTGACTGCCCATTTTCGGTTGATAGTGGAATTCCCCTTCTGCTGAGTGCTCCCCATGGTGCTCCCTTTTACAGTCCACTGATAAGTTCCCCTTTTCCACTTTCTAGAAGTGCCCTTAATCTGATACCATACATGCCCCAATTTACCTCTGATAAATGCTCCTTTTCATTTTTAATCCTAGTATGTCCCATTTCTCATTATTCTACTAACTTGCTTTAGAAGGATTATGTGCCATTATAGTACACCCCCCCCCCCCCTTGATTGCTGATTAATGTCTCTTTCCTTTCTGCCATGTGCCCCCCCCCCCCTCTTAAATGTGACTACACACCCGTTTGATTTCTAAAATCTCTTTTGCTTTCAAAGAAGACAGTGGCATTATCCTTTAATACGATAAGTGCCCCCTTGAATATGATAAGTGTCCATTTTCACTTCCAGTGAGAGTCAAGTTTGGCATGATGAGTGCCCCTTTTCGACGTCTTTTTTTTTTTAAATATTGTAATGCTCCTTCCGATAAATATCCCCTCAAATCTGTTATCGCTTTTTACGATTAGTGCCCATTCAGATCTGTTACATGTCCCTTTTTCAATGTCTGATTTGCGACTTTTTCCTGTGCACCACATATGCTTTCTTTTTTGATTATCCCTCTTCACATATGTCATCAGGGCCCCGTTGCATAAAGGCATAAAACTAACCATTAACACAGAGATACGATGCACAGTATGCCTTCCGAAGAAAGGCTAGAGGGGCGCGGGCAACTAAAATTTGACCTTTGACATGCATGCCATTGGCTTTATTGCATTGGGCCAAAATGGCGGCCGCGGCAAAATTGAAGACGACGCGACGACTTAGGAGGGTCAATTATTATTCATGAGATAAAGCAGTCCTTTACATCTCTGATAAGTTCCCTCTTTCCATTTGGGCAGGTTCCCCATTCGAAATCGAATACATGCCCCAATTTACTTCTGATGAATTGCTCCTTTTCCTGGCTAGTAAATTATGTCCCATTCCTCCTGTAAATTCGCTATAAGTACCCAATAGTGCCCTTTTGTTCGCTGATAAGTTAGCACATGTATACCTTTTCCCTTCTGACATTACTTCCTTTTTGAAATTTGGTACACACTTAGTTTTCTAGTAAGTGCCATTTCACCCCGATTAAACCTGACAAGTGCCCCTTTTTATTTCTTATGAGCGTCCAAGTTTATTGTAAGTGCCCCTTTTCGCTTTTTAGTATTGCAATTCCCTTTTCGATAAGTGCTCCTTAAAATCTAATGCATGTTCCTTTTTCGTCCTTATTGTGCCATTTCCCCTGTTTTAACTATTCCTTTTCTCATTTGGTAATGTGTATAGCTCCGAAGAATCAGAGAAGTTTCGTTTCATATAGGCCTGATAACAGAATACCTTCTTCTTGATACGACTACAGGGTGAAACCGTGCATGGAGCAGGAGGAGGCAAGAGCTGGGGATACAACGAACAAAACTTTCCTAAGAACGTACATTGCCCCTAAATTGCAGCTATGAAAATATTTTCATTTTTCCCCAAAGTTCGCTCGCACTTACTTTATTACAACTCACGCTGACAAATAAACAGTGTTGTAATGATAATCATAAATTCTTATCTATTCTCCTTTTCATGTTGAGATTGTACTTTTTATCTTTTCTTGTTTGTAATGACTGCCCCAAAAGGCCACAATAATAACCTCACACATACTGTTTGCTGCATAGTGATCTTTTATTAGCAAGTTTGGAGCATTCGAAAAAGTCATCCGTCATTGTAAAAAAAAAAGAAACAAAGAAACAAATACAAAGCCTAAGAAAAAAAAAATCGCCCTTAATAAGTTTCGAACCTAAAATCTCCCCGTTAAGGAGGGCTGTACGCTGCTTCACTACCATCCTCCAGTTCATCTTTGCGCTTTATCCTTTCATGTTTGCAATGACTGCTGCCACAAGGCCAAAATAATAACCTCACACATACTGTCTGCGGCATAGAGATTTCTTATTAGCAAGTTTTGGAGCATGCTGGGAAGGAATCAATTACTTAAAAACAAATAAATGAAACAAAAGGGAAAACCCAAACAAAAAATGGTGCTTCATGGGTTTTGAACCGAAAATCTCTCCATCAAGCTAGGAGATGCGATGCAGAGAGCTATACGCTGCCTCACTACCACCCTCCGGTTTATCCTTTCCTGTTTGAAAATGACTGCGGCCAAAAAAGCCAATAATAACCTCACACATACAGTTTATACGTCGGGATTTTTTATTAAAAAGTTCGGAGCATGCAAAAATGAAATCAGTTACTAAAAAAAAAAAAAAAAGAAAAAGAAACAAAATGGAAAACCCAAACAAAACAGGTGCTTCCTGGGCATCGAACCGTAAATATCCTTGTCGAGGAGATGCGAGCCAATCGCTCTGTACAGTTAGAGGGGTATACGTTGCCTCACCGCAATCTTTCAGTTCATCTTCACCCTTTATCTTTTCCTGTTAGCAGGTTTGCAATGACTGCCGCAAAAAGCCAAAATAATAACTTCACACTGTTTGCTCCATAGAGATTTTTTTAAACGTTAAGTTGGGGCATACGAAAACATCCGTGAATGAAAAAATCAAGGAACCACAAAGAAATAAAACAGAAAAACCCGAAATGAAACAAAAATGAATGCTTCAAGGGTTTCGAACCCATGAAGCGAAATCTCCACATTGCGAGTCAATCGCTCGAGATGCAAAGGGCTACACGCTGACCCTCTACCAGCCTCCAGGTTATTTTGGCACCCTTTATTCTTTCCGGTTTGTGATGACTTTTGGCTTTTCAAATACATCCATTTTGCGCCACTCACGATCTAAAAGAGTGTTTTACACCGACGAGCATACACTTGTATCTCTGTCGAAAAAATGAATTTTCTTTTCTGTACAATCCCAACGTAGCATGTACCTAATTAGGTCACATGCTTGTTTTTTTTTTCTTTTTTTTTTTGTATTACCGTACATCAATGCCTCAGTGACATACCAAAGATAAATCGGCTTTTGAAGGTGTCTTTTCAAAGTGAAGCTTAAAGGCATTCAAACTAGTCTTTCATATCTTGAAGACATCTTATTGTACTGAAAATCAATGTACCTCTTCGCTCCAGAGCTCGCCTTCCACAATCATGACACTATGAACATGACGGACAAAGAAAGCGGACCAAATAAACAACCTCTCATTCTACCCATCACAGTGGTTGTGGTAGTCAAAAGAACATCCCTTCACTGCTATTATCTGAAATATGTGCATATTCACCTGGAACTACCGATTAAACATAATAGCTGTGAAGGATGTTCTTTTGACTACCAGAACCATTGTGAAGGGTAGAATGAGGGGTTGTTTATTTGGTCTGCTTTCTTTGTCCGTCATGTTCATAGTGTGACTGAATAGGTTTCCAATGTTATTTTAAGCTCTCAGTAACGCCATGTTGTTGCCTTAGTGAAAGGGCTTTGATAAGTCAAGTTTGAGCGGAGTAGTGCTTTTATTTCTTTTTACTCGTATACAGAATTTTCAAAGCACAAAAAGCTGTTCATCAGTGCACTCTTTGTAATTGCCAAATTCCTTATGAAACAGATGGGTAGAGGCTCTGAATAACCAGACCTTCTTGACGGAGCAATAATACTTGCATTTTAAGGGGATGATCCTTCTTTCCCCAAATTAATCGAAAGTCCAATATACTATGCATGTAAGTGATTCTCACTGTAAGCATTACACATGAAAAGGAAATGTGATATCGGGCATCAAAACAGCAGGGGAGAATGATTTGGAATAAGACGAACCGGTGGAGAAAGTGCGATCAAGATTACACAGCTCACACAGCGTCGTACAATTGACATTTGGACTTAAATTGTGTTTGAATTTTCCTCGAATTCGACTTGCAGTTGAATACAAAAAGGCAAGAATGAAATATGAGAATGTGTATATGAATCAACTTATTCATGATTTTTGATAATGTATTGAAGGTGATTGACACTCATGTCCCTTTGATGAGGACCTTAAACAAAGGAAAAGATTCTCAATGAATTACTTTGGTGAATTTTACATTAAAATTTAACCATGCATAAATTCGTCCGATGAGCGTTGGTATAATTTAGCTTGCATTAATCCGTAAGCAAATACCATGTCTGCCAACCATTTGGTAATAAAATGCTACTCTTATAGTCACATTTCATGGAGTCTTTAAAAAGTTGAATTGTAGCTTTAAGAAAGCGTAGGCATTTCTAATCAAGTCGGGTTAACAATGGATCGTTAGTGGGGCTCCGTATTAATACTTTTGTCCTAGACGTCTATAGGCTCTATAGTGCAGGAGATTCATTCAGGACCATGCAATAGTGAGTGGATTTCGAGGAAATACAAGAACAAATCTCTATAGCTGGGGCTGTAGTGAAAAATAGGGAAAGAAGCAGGAGAAAAAAACTACAGAGGGAAATGAAAATGGATAAAAATTGGGCAGAGTGAGGTGCGCAACGCATCCTGCGCCAGCCTACGCTGACTGCCGCCACCTAGCTGACTGCCGCCACCTAGCTGACTGCCGCCACCTAGCTGACTGCCGCCACCTAGCTGACTGCCGCCACCTAGCTGACTGCCGCCACCTAGCTGACTGCCGCCACCTAGCTGACTGCCGCCACCTAGCTGACTGCCGCCACCTAGCTGACTGCCGCCACCTAGCTGACTGCCGCCACCTAGCTGACTGCCGCCACCTAGCTGACTGCCGCCACCTAGCTGACTGCCGCCACCTAGCTGACTGCCGCCACCTAGCTGACTGCCTACCCCCTCTTTTCTCTTTTTCTCTCTTTTTCGACTTGTATGAAAATTTTCCAAAAATTGCACCCAGTGTCCAATAGGCATGGGCTATATAGTTTCTCGAAACCAACGTCAAGGCACAGGCCCTGGGCCGCGGAACATTTTTTGAAGGGGGGGGGGGACTGACACCCGAACAGGCAGAGTCAAGGGGCAGTAGGTATCCATGGGTGTTGATTTGTGTTCGTTGTTGGGGGATGATTGGTGGCAAATATAGTCTGCGAGGCCAGGAAGCAAAGCGAGCGACCGAGCTGGGAAAGGGTGTGGGGTTCAATCGTGAAGGATCGACTAAGTCCAATTATATCTAGCGTCCCTCCAATTAACCACACACAGGATACAAGAAATCGTTTTCAACAATGTCGCAGAGGTGGATTTTCATTACTTGAATGGAATGTAGTTAAGGGATCTCACTTTTATTTTATTTTTATTTTTATTTTTATTGTTATTATTTTTTTTTTGGGGGGGGGGTTGGAGTTGATACTTCTTCTTAGAGTATGAACCACCTTTGTTTTATTTTGCGAGCGAGTGAAGCGAGGGAGTAAAAAATTCCAAGTACAGAAATGTTATTTTGTCATCAAAATACACTACATAGGCCTATGAGATTATTTGAATGGTAGGCCTATATTTGGCAACCTTGCCGCCAAATATGAATATTTTAGCACCTCACTGGTCCAATTATTATTTACTGTCCCAACCACTCTGTTTCTGCATAATACGAGCAAGCGAGGCAAGCCAGGAAAACACACTCATTTGACGATAAAGTATTTCATCATCAAAATACACTATAGGCCTATACAATATTTGAATCACATATTCGGCCAGGTGCAGCGAGCGAGGAAATAATTTACACTGTTCAGTTTGATACGCCTCAGAGATATCTAAATTGATCACGATCTTTGGCTCGCCGCTTGCCATCCAAAACCATCCATGAGGTGCGAGCGAAGCGGGCTAATGACAAAAAAATATTTTCTTTAAAACATAGAAGTGCCACCAAAGATGAGTTTGATGATGTATATATTCCCGCAGAATTCGAGCCTATAGGATTCTTTGACACCTAGCTGCAAAAAATATTGTGATATAATTCGGACATTCATGGTGCTGAGTGATTAAGAGTGCTTCCTGCTCGATAATGTCATGAGTGAGCCTTCGAGCTAGCGAGAAAAAATGGCTTTTTGAAATACTGAGAACAGGTTCTACTGTATTGTTACTCCATTCTCATGTGTTTACTACATCTACCATGAAAAACAGTGTGTGCTTCCTCGCTTCGCTCGCTCGTAATATTAAAAAACAGAGTGGTTTAGGGGGGGGGCAGCAACAATGGACCAACGATGTGACAAAGTAAAGATCACCTTTGACAGCGAGGTAACCATATACATTATATTAGGTATCATCTTTGCCTATTATGATAACTAAATCCTTCTCTCATAACAAGAAATTTGTTAATTGAAAACAGCAGGATGGTTCAAATAGCAAGTTGCCAAATTTCCCCAATTTGAAAATGCTTAATGTTGATATAGGCCTATGTATATGTATGTGTATATGTGAGGGTGTGTGCGTGTGTGTACAAATAGTAGCCGTGGGTTCATCTCCGCTTGGTCGTCTTGCCCCCCCCCTCCCCCAATCCGAAAAATGGATCGACGCCTCTGTTTACGAATAGCTCCAAAGAATCAGGGAGGGGTTACAGAGCGAGGCAGAGGAGCAGGGGACAGGAAGAGCACAGCGCCTCCCATTAATTTCATTAAAAGGAACGGTGCCCCTAAATTGAAGCAATAAGGGTAATCTTTTTAAATTTTTCTTTTCAAAGCTCGCTTGCTACGCGAGCTCGAACTTACTTGTTATATCTCACGCAAGGCACTTCACGTAGTATGTGTAACCATAAAGTCTTTATCTGTTCTCCTATTCCTGATGGAATCGTGCTCAAACCCCCATTCATATTGTATATGGTTTTGAACGTAAAATGGGTATCTCCAGACACTTTTATTTGATAGTTCATTAAAGTAAACCCCTTTACCTATGCTAGTTAACAGGATGCAATAAAAGTTTTTTCCAGTTGGCTTATCCGAAATATAGGTTCTCTCGCCCATTTTCGTCACCTCTTCATTCAATTTTCAAAAATGTGCTTTCAATTTCGTCTTTAGTCGATCAATTTTGAAACATCGTGCTTTGTCACGTATTTTCGTCAATTACAATTCAAATTCGTCGGTCACACTAGCTGAGCACGAGGCAACAAAATAAATTTCGTCTTTTGGCATTCGTTTTCGTCAAAGATTCATTCAAATTCTTCGCTCAGATCATGTACAGGGCTGCCAACACTCACGCATTGAGCGTGAGACTCACTCAATTCACCCATTTCTCACGCTCTCACGCTAATCATGAAATTTCTCACGAACGAATCTGAAATAACTAAAAATAATAATAAAAAATGATAGATTTCAAACTTACTGTTGAAATAATGGAATATTTAGCCAAAAGCAGATAAATTAGATATACTATAATCATAAAATGATCCTGCAGAAGTATATAATTTCAATATTTTTTGCTCGCTCGCTTCGCTCGCTCGTTTAGATTTGATTATTCATTACCTGCACAAACATAATACCCCTCCCCGCTTTTGTAGAAATGCACAAAGTAGAATTTTTCACTAAACAAAGACTCACGAGCTGGGTATTAACTTCAATCAAGATCCATATGAATGGCTTGGCATCTTCAGCGCCAATTATGAGAACAATTTAACAATTTTGAAGCGATCCTTTATTCTTTTATTAGAAAAGGTGGAGACGAAAATCTGAAAACCACTGAAGTGTAACATCACTGTACCAACTTTAGTATCTATTTTCTCAAGAAGAGGCCAACCGGTGAATGCAAAGCAAAAAGCGAGGTAATAAGCTAGAAATTTTGCACCCTTTCCGCTCTTCTGTCGATGTTGGCCTACTTCAGTGAAAATTCTGATCTGCACCTTGGAACTATAAGTGCCCAGGATGCATTTTTTGTCAACCAACCTAATAGAAAAGTATATTGAAAATATCATTTTATCATTTATAACCTTACCAAATACTGGCGTAAATTGCAATACGAGTCCAGTGTTGTTTTCATTTTCTACAAATTTACTTAACCATAAATCTATCAACGAACACGGCCTCCTCATTCGTTTGAAAAAGAATACAGGACTGTGTCACTGTGGATCTACATAAAACACCTCATCCATGGGAAGAGGTACAGAAATTAGAATCAATATGAGAATCTCCTCCTTCTAATTTA
>CM057157.1:3021031-3054582 GCA_029962745.1 Echinometra lucunter | reverse complement strand
CCTGGTATACCCAGGCCAGGATATTCTTATTTCTTGCAAAACAGAGAGCTTCATATTGATCAGTAGGACTATTTACAAGGATCAGTTTCTAAAAACCAAGACTGATAGCAAGTAATGAAGATGGATGGTTTTCTAATTATAGACCAACCAGGATATTAGATGCCATATCAAACTGGAACAAATCAGCAAAGATATAGGAAAAGGATTCTGGAAGATTAAAATTAAGGTTTTTCATTTCCTTAATCTTCAGGAAATCAACTAGACTTAGTATCAGGGACCTTTGAATTCTCTGTTTTATCATTTTTATTCAAGGTGAAGTTATTCCATAAATAGATCGATCGTTTGGTTTGGAATCTGAGCCTCAAATGTCTTAGGAGAAGCATTATTTCAAAGGTCCTTGTTAAACAACACACCAGTGTGTAAAGTATTCATTTCTCAAGATGAATTTCGATGCAAATACTTAAAAAGGAAACTAATTCATATTTTCATAGTATGTGAGGGTATGTTTATTGGGTGACTAAAGTTATGATAAGCGATCCAAATGCCCGACTAGCTTACCCGTTACCCTCTGTAAATATTACAGCCACTTGAGTACCCAATTAGTGTCACGGACTTGAGTCCCACAAAATAGAAGAATTTGTATACCGGTTGTCCGTATCTGCGACTCAAGTCACGGTGATAGACGCAACGCAATTGGAGATGTGTGTGTCCATAGTCATCCTGCACTGTGCAGCTGGGCAAAGGCAACAGGATCAGATTTTGGGAACTCCAATCGCGACAACAAAGATGACATCCAGAGAGACCGCCACTTCTGAGTGAAATCTGTGTTCGCGACTCAAGTCCCCATTTCTAATTTATAGAAAACGAGTCACCCCAATAAACACACCCTAAGTCAGTTAGAGAGGTGTTATGCACACCAGCAGTCAATGGTTCATGCACTTGAGAATTAACAAAATTAATGATGAAATCTGATCAGCACACTCAATACTGGATCATACTGTTAAATGCCCTTGGCACTGATATTTTCTTTCAGGAAGTGATCTCTAAAATATTAAATATAATGCTGTGTTGTACAGAGGAAGCGAACCATTTCTATTTATAACAAGGACATTTATCTCGAAGAACAAGAAAAAAGGTCATACTTGAAGTTCACTTTAATACATGCAGTATAGATAAAGGAAATACATGTTTTAGTATTAATGCATATAGCAACATGTGAATACTAATATGGTCAATTATCATCCATACAAGACATCTGAGCAGGTCAATTTTCAAATATCGACCCAATTTAGAGAAAAGTCCATATCAATCAGAAAGCCTGTCCATATTTTTGATATACCAAGTCTTTTTCGCGTACAAGAAATTTTGAGCACCGAGGTATGACTTTCATATATTGCCCTCATTAGATTCATATCACCCTCGGCTACCGCCTCAGGTGATATGATCTAATTTGGGCAATATATGTCATATCTCTATCAAGGCCAGTCCATATTATTGAAATATTTTGATATGCCTATATCTGGATTACAGCAGGCCTTGTCTAATCAGTCATCATATTGTTTTATTGAGGGGCCGATGGACATATGGTACCAGATATGTTTATTTTATCTTCCAAATTGCACGAAAGAGACACTATTATGATTATCACCAGCTTGTTTATGAGTATGAACCATTGGATCATTATGAACCAGTAGATGATTATATTTAAACAAGAACCTTCACTGTATGGAAGTATGAATGGTAATGGGTTCAAGGCATCTGTGGTTCAAAATGTCAATTCAAAAATAAAAAAATTCAAGTTGTTTAATCCCTCGACTTTATGTAGGGATGACCCTGGCCCATTTCATAAAACTTGTTATAAATAACAAGTTACAATAACTGTTACAAGCTACTGAAATCCTTGTATCTGATTGGCTGAGAGCAAATTTGTCATAGAAATATGGCAGTCATTACTGATAACAGGTTTTATGAAACGGGGCCCAGTTCCAGTACGCAACAGGTTAATCCATCCAGTACCATTTGATTTCGGTATAATACAATTTTTCCATAGCCAGACATTAGCCCAAGTTTCTCAGATTTAGGTATATGTTTCTCAGGTCAATGCATAAAGTAACATTAAGGAAGCAAAGAGGAGGAAAAGGAATGTGATAAAAAGAAGGAAAGAGACAAACAGGCAGGTGGAGGGGGGGGGGGTTCTGAGAGAGAGAGAGAGAGAGAGAGAGAGAGAGAGAGAGAGAGAGAGGGGAAGGAAGGAAGGATGAGAGGGAGATAGAAACAGAATATCTATAATATGATTTTGCATTGAATATGCCATAACTAATGAAAATGATGCCTGTTTATCATTTTATCAGTTCTTCTACATGTCTACTCTAATTCTCATTAAGATGATCACTCTAATTTTCAGAAATGAATTATATGAACTAACAGTATTCTCTTTTTTTCTAGGTATCTGTTTGAATAATGATGTTCTACAACCATGAATGCAACATGTTTATCAACTTTCTGTCATTTCAGTACATTAATGGAGGAACATTAACAGACCTGTTGTGTGATAACCAAGTCTACTTATCTTGGGGTGTAAGGATTGGCTTAGCATCAGACATCGCTGGAGCTATGGCTTATCTACACAAGAAATCTATCATGCACAGAGATCTGACATCATCAGTAAGTTGGTTTACAATAGGAATACACACTTCAGAAAAAAAAGAATAAAAAAAGTTAACAAATCAGAAGAATATACTAGTAAAAGAAAATGAGACAAAGACTTGGACATCTGGGTCATGAAGGGTGATGTTAAAGATTGTTTTGATCAGATTGCTTTGATTTCAACAGTCAAAGTTTTGTGAAGGGCTAATATTTATCATTTCATCAAATTTTGCTTCTGATGGGATAACAAAATTTGCCATTGTATTAACAGTATTAAAAGGAAAAAACTGTGATTTAGTCAAAAGTTTCTTTTTAAAGATGGTTTTGTTCATAAATAGTAACATGTATTTATAGTTTTAAAAGAGATTGCATTTGATAGAAATCAAAACCACAATTCAAAAGCCTCTTTTGAAAAAAAATGATGAATTGGGTGCTTTTGTAGATAGATTTCTGTGGTATGATTGTCAAGTTTATCTTTTGGGAAACAATTTCCTCTTGCTTTTGTAGCAGCATGTGAACAACTGCTGGTTTATTCTCTATTCAAAAGTAAGCCATTTTGAAAGAGAACATTCTTAACATATCAGAGACAATTTATCAATAGATTTACACATTCCTTTTCCTGTTTTCAACAGATTGAATTGGTAGTGGAATGAAAAGAAGATGTACGTGCCCAGCAATCATTTGAATGCATTTTCACAAGTTGTGATTGTTACTTGATTGCACTCATTATCATCATGCTTGAGTAATTGTATCATTCTGGATTATGTTCCAAACCTGAATAGGAAGGAAAAAAAAAGAAGGGGGTGGAGTTTACACAAGTTCATAGTCCAAGTCATTGGAAGGAACATATACATTCATTAATCCGATAAATATACAAAGGAATTAAAATGCCATTTACATAAATACAGCCTTATAAAAAAAATATTAGACTAACATATGAGCAGTGTTATTTTTCATTTAATATGGAACTAGAAACTTATTATTATGGGCCAATTCAAGATGAGTATACTGCTACGCTTTAAGACAATAAACCTTTTGGCAATTACCTCAGGAGCCAGGACAATCACCACTAGGACCCTGACAGATTTGCTCTGAACAAACTCTCCTGGAATATAATACCACCTCCCTTCATTCCCTCTGAAAGAAGGTTTTTGACCTCTGAAGAAATTATGTTTAAGACGATTATTTGTTAGTGTTACTTCTTTTGGGTGTGTATTAGGGCCAGCTCATTAGTTTATTGGAAGCATATTGATTAATATTAAGATCAGAGTAGGAAAAAAAATACCAAAATAAAGTTATCAAAAACCCAAAGATTCTTGCCAAAGGCATTGCTGCTGTTAGGGGAGGAAACTCCCCTCATATTAAAGCATACCAAGAAACCAAGATGTATTTTCTTCAAAGGTAGCAATTTGCCACCAAGAAATGAACAGAATGTCAGCAGAATTATGAAATATGGTTTATGCAGATACATGTAATCTTGCTCACACCCTCGATGGTTATCCCCAGACTACTAATACTGTCTGGTAGACATTTATTCAAGGTGGAAGGTGTCTGTAGGATAATTTGTTAATGATGCTAAAGTTTCACCCTATTGTTAGCCTTTAATCACGGCAGCGTGCTAGCTCTTTTCATTGCTTTTTCCAGCTCTCTCTCTCCTCTGAACGTGAGAATATGTCTTTGATTGTGAGACTAGCCAACACAGCAGGCCACCTTTACTCGCTCACGAGCTTGTTGTTGTATTATTTTAGTTGTAACCTTGAAACATTTTGTAGGAAAAAATTCAAGGCTAGGATGTATAAGCTACTACAACAATACGAGGGCGACTGAATAAAGATGGCGTGCAGCTAGTCTCGCAATCACAGACGTAATCTGTGTGTTTTGAGGGCAGCAGAGGTAAAGAGCAAGAAAGAGCAAAGAAAAGAGCCAGCAGGCCACCATGATTAAAGGCTACCCTATTGTGGATGCCCCACAATGTGATTATCCTTCAGGGGATACTTATCAGGGGGGGGGGGGATAATCATCCTGGGAATAATTTTTCTTTGGATTCATGCAGGGAAGACCTATTTTGGGATATAGAATTCCACTCATTATGAGTGCGCTAGAAGGTATTTCAAAATTTTTAATAACGATGAAATCAACACTTCCCTATTCATGTATGCCTACTATAGAAGCTGTTCTTATATTTTTTTCCAAGGCTGTATGTATTTACGGAAAATTTTGTTTATATGGTTGACATATAAATAGACTTATATGGTTTTTATTTTTATGGTTGATAAAAAAGTTGATAGTTTCTGTCATATTACAATGTTCAGTGCATTGCCATGCAGTTGCAATGGTAAAAGTTAGCATTTCCTCGGTCATGAAAACATAAGTGAGACTGATCTTCATGTCCCGCTTCTTTGAGTACCTGAAATTGATATATCAACATGTGTCATATTATCTCTGTAGTATCACACCCATGCATGTACATAACCTTCTGAAGCTTGTTTTGAAAGTAAGGATATATTTGAGAAGATCTTGTATGTTTATAGAATGTGTACGTGTGCATTAAGAAGCAGTTCTAAAGAATCTATAGACACTCTCAAATCTTCTCTCAATTACCCTACAAGATTGGCTACAAATTAAAATTAACAGGATGTGTGTAATTGATAAGTGAAACTTGATTCCTACTTTGTACATGTACATGTATGTAAAACATCCATGTGTACCAGCATAACCAATGTTACCCTCATTCTCACTGCAGAGTAGAGGACATTGTCCATTTGACCCAGTTTCAGTTTGACCCCAAATTACTGTCGTATGATTCCTAATTCCCTATAAATATGTCAACCTATACTAATTACTAGTAGACTCATAGAATTGTATTCAGAGTCTCCATGTTCAAACTTCGAGCAGTGGATACATTTGTGCGTGGACACACTTTTATTACTTTTATTTCGTACTTCATGATTGCTCTCATACACTATTTACCCTTAGTGCAAGCTAAATGTAGGTTGCCATGATTCATTCAATATCATTCTTCCAAAAGGGTGAAAGAGATCTCTTATTCCACTCCTAACCCTAACATACATGCATGTAGGGTATCATCCATAAGACCAATGCAGTTAGATTGTATTCATTCCAGTTGGAACATGTATTGACCACTTGACAAAATTTAGCAGATTCTTACAGATGTAGAAATTTCTTATTGTACCTGTAGTGTGCATTAGTGTATAACTTTATTGATTTAATATGTTCTTGCTATTTCTTTCTCTCTCTTCCTGTTTTTCCTCAGAATGTTTTAATCAAGAGAACTGGTTTGGACATCAGAGCTATCATCTGTGATCTTGGACTGTCATGCAGGTTTCCAAGGTAATGCAAAATTGTCTCCTGTACAGGAACAGGAACCAAATTTTCTTTATTATTATTATCAAGTATTTGGCATCTCTTACTTCTGGGAGGGGAATAGGCTACTTAATCGATGTGACCCTTGGGTCTCTCCTCCTGATATATGTAACTACATTTTAGGATATGCAGTTGTGGTACTACTCCACACTTTCCCCCTACTCTTCTTTGAATTCAGCAGTGGGTCCGTAACATGCAAAGGTGGTGACTCTACACAGGGCCTCTTTTAAACAATCTATCCAAGGGATGAATTGTTTTCTACTGAAACATAGCCTGTGTCTATGAAACGGGAGGACACACATTAGCACACAACGCAAGCTTCTGTCATCCACCTAGGTGGATTCGAACCCATAGATTTATGGTTTGACAGGCACACGCTTTACCAACTGAGCCATCTTGCCTCTTCAGTCTAATCAAATTTTTAATCAGGAAAAAATAATCTCTTAGTTCTCTCTGTCTCTCTGTCTCTCTGTCTCTCTCTCCAAATGAGAGTTTTGCTTGCTGAGTACATCCAGCATTTTGTCTGACACATATCAAGATTAACAAATGAATAAGTAAATAACACTTGCAGTGTAAACTAATCAAGCTTTATCGTTTAAAATTTTGGCATAGATTGATGACTTGAATTAATGTTTGTTTCTGCAAATGATTCTTTTAAGAGTTATTTGTCAAATAAAACAATATAAAAGTTGACTCACAGTCAGGGTAATGCTGATGATTGTTTCATGTAGTACAGTATGTGGTATGTGAAATAATAGGTTATTGAACTGTTAATAATGAGTTATCCTTACCTTATATTCCAGATATTGTTTTAACCCAATATCAAAACCCCAAACCCAGAAGAATACCTAAGAAAATTCCACATTTTAACTCATTTCCTCTCCCCTCTACAGAACCATTCGAACATACATGTTTTTAACAACCAAGCACTTGACTCATTTGATTGATATGAACCATATGTTTAACTCATTGAACTCGTTCTTCTTTCTCTTTATTAATTTGCATTACTCCTTTCTGTAGTTGTGTTGCTTGGAAGTTGGTTTATTGAACAATTGACAGGCTTTTTTTGCCTTTAATGTGTGAGGTATGGTCTTTATGTGTATGAACAATGGGAAAAGGAAGTGACTTTCCAATAATCTGCCACTGCTGCTCTCCCCTTTTTTCCTTTTTTTTTTCTTTTAGCTCAAATCACGGAAGAAATTTCATTAGGCCAGGTTTAGGTTTTGTATTTTACTAGATGCGATATGAGTTGTTTTCCTTAAATATTAGAAATTCACTCTTACTTTTTTCAAAACCCATTTTAAAGCTTTCCCTTTCTTTGGTAAATGATCTGCCCTCTTAAATCAGCTGCCTGACTGATTATCTTTAAACCACATCCTTGTCAGGTCAGTGGTTTTGTGTAGGTAATTCTTTCAAGGTTATGGATTAAAAACAAGAGATTGGCCCATCTTGAGGTCAATGAAGTATATTTTTCATGTTGATTTAATATAACAATATGGTCAAGATGTGAATTGTATGTTTTTTAAGCATTAAAGGGGTTTGGATTTCAAAATTTCTTTACACAAATGGTCAAAAAAAGATGCCATATTTTTCTTCTGCTTATTAATGAAGTATGGCGAGATATTTGAAATGATCACTCTGAAAGTTCTTTCATCACTAAGCTGATTCTAATATTTTTGGATTAAAAAACAACAAACAAACAAACTTAGACTTGCTGACCTGTCCTGCCATAGCAACTCGTGGACGCATAAAAATGCAGAGTGTAAACAGAATGGTCCACGAGAAACCGTTCCTCTGGAGCGCTCTATGTTACTAGACAGGGTCTTAATGCTTTTTGTATATGCCTGTTTATACAATGTCGCAAATCATAGAGGAGTGGGATATTGTGAAGTGGAGTGGCGAATTCAAGATTAAAGTAGTTGGAAATGCTATTGGTTTAGAAGATGATGGAGTCACTAAACTTCTCTTGGGACATATTACTATAGATGTGACCTGTTTTCATTCTAACTCTTTTGTTTTGTTAATTTAGGGAGTTGTCTGGTCTGAAAACTCCAGTAGGTACTCCCTTTTGGATGGCCCCTGAATGTCTACACTACAAACCATATGATGAGAAGGTGAGATCTACCTGACACACTAGCTTACTAAAGATATTGTGATAGAAATGACGCTTTGTGGATGAATCAAGTTTCATGATTAGAAATCAGTGAATTTCTTCTTAATTTAACTTGTCTTCCTGTTCAAGTACTGATTTTTTTTCTTCTTGAAATAGTACAATGCTAAGAGCTACATGTACATATAATGTTAGGGTGAAAAATAGATTTCACCATAACCACCAATTGGATGAACTGGTACACATATATTGTGTAGATGTTTCTCTCAAGGTTCCTTGAATAACAAATGTTGTATTGAATATTATTTTTAAAAATCAAATCAGGACTTGCATCTAATTGATGCATTTCTGTGTATATCTAATCGTGCACATGGTTATTTGCCGAATTCAATGTCTTCAGATATCTTCAAGTGTTAGGAGAGTGCAGACTACAATTTATCTGGATGGAAGTCTGATTTCCCTTTCTCATTATAAAGCTGTAGATTCTGAACTAGATGAATATGTAGGTGATGATAATATAAATGATAAAGTAATTATATGAATTCATTGGCTTTAAATGTTTTTTTCTTCCTTTCAGGCCGATGTTTTCTCATTTGGTATAGTGTTATGTGAGATCATAGCTAGAGTAACTGCAGATCCTGAAGAACTTCCGAGATTAAAGGTATGAATTGTCTACCCTTTCTCTGAAACCAATCAGTTTTGTAGTACCCACTTGATTATTACCGTATCAAAGAAGACATGCAAGTGCCAATTAGCCAGGATTACATATGCACTCAAAAACACTTATCGTAGTGCGTACTATAATTCTGCTGTTGTATTATAAGCACTCATTTCCATGTCAACAAGTTTGTAGCCTTAGCAACAATGTAGCCTCAATACTTGTATATTGTAGCATTTTCCATGTGTCTGATGCACATTGACTTCTTGCAGTTCTCTTGGAAAAATCAGGCTTATGAATCTATTTCCTTTTTTGTTTGTGTTACATTTCACCTGAAGACTGAAGACAGACAGGAACGGAAGATGTGCAAAGCAGCAGAGTACTGCTAGTATTTTTCTACTTCTCACCTAGAATTAAAGTAACCTGAAAACACTTTGGGGAGGGGGGGGGGGAGGAGGGGTAAGGGCTTACCCAAACTCTATATGGGCTTTGGAAAGAAGAGAGATAGAAAAAAAAAAAACAGGAGAATTGGATGAGACAGCCCAATCAAGCAGTGAAATCCTGATCTGGTAATGATTTAGGGTTGGTATCCTTCCAATGAGGAAATGGGTGTAAATGAAGCTTAGCTAGTGAATCTCAAAATGCGAAATATGAAAACATGAGGAAGCATGCTTCCTGTATGCGGTTTCACAGCTGTTTAACCCTCGGAATCGTGGACCTGGAAAATGTAGACTTTTTCCCTACTAATCCGTTTAAGGAGTGAATTCTTTGCTTGTTGACTTTGAGAGACAAGATTTAGAACTAAGTCAAGAGGATGAAGGTGGAGTCAGATTGGTATCATTGGATATGAAATTGAAAACAAGTAAATGACGGGGAGGAAGTGCAGTGGATGATGTATTGTTATATTTTGCCCTTGGCGTACTGAGGATTATTTCACTTTTTATCACACCATCCTCCCAAAGAAGTCTAAAAGGATATTGAGTCTTTACATTTTCATCTCATGCTGCCCACTTGTAGAAAGCGTCTCCTTTCTTTTATGAACTGCCTTAAAGAACATAGATCATATGTTCCTGAGAGCTAAATAAGGCTCACTACTTGGAGTCTGCACAAAGTCAAAGGGATAGTTACATGTATAACAAAATATACATCTACCAATAAATGCTTGAATCTTAATCACCATCATTAAAGGCTGTTCACATATGAAGTGGCAGATCCCTATGATAATCCCTGTATAGCTTTTTTTCCCCACATGCGTGAATGGAAGACATGTATGCAGGGGGCAAAATAAAAAATGCTGAGGAGGCAAAAATGGTGTAAACCAATCAAATTTTTATAAAGATAGCGCAGAATTTGATGTCACGAGTTTGCTGCACAACTTTGGGCAAAGCTCTCTTTTATTTAATGAACTACATGTATCATTAATGTGCATCTCATAAACATCAGTGGCATGGTTAAAAAAAAAAAAAAAAAAAAAAAAAGATGCCAGGATTTGCTTTTGGATATCTTAATGAGCCGTTAATGCTACATGTATGTAGGGTAACAGTATCAGATGCGTCTTTGGTCTATATAATGCACATCATTGGGAGATGCCATCTCCTCACTGATTAGTGAAAATTATCTTTGTGTATTCCTAAACCATTCCCGAGACCATGCTAAAATATGCTTGTGAATAAAATGAAAGTAGGATCATCAGATTCAGAGGTTTTTAGCTTCATTTAAAAAGAAGTATATTAGGACTTGCATATTAAGTGGTAGTTATTTTTGAAGAAGAGACACTTATTAAACCTCGAGTCAGGCAGAAAATCTCACAACAGAGAACAGATTATTATTCATCCTACTGAATATTGATCTTTGATTGACAACCAGTTTGATCATTGGTTTTGACTGAAACCTTTTATTGTTTTCAACTCAAAAAGTTAATCATGTTTAAAGTGTGTTGACCTCAAAGCTGTTGGTCTCCCAGCACCCCATATAATAAAATCCATGCTATGTTATTGCAAAGGGAAAGGAAGGAAACTGTAGCATATTTTATTGGCCAAATTGGACAAGGAAAAGGGTAAGGTTATGATGATTCTTGGCAGGACATTTGATTTCTATTTTTAGAGCATACATGTACTGAGTGGGATATTGGATTTTTACTTCATGTAAGCTCTTGATTCTCCAGAGGCTCAAAATTTCAGTAGAGCTGCAAAGAAGTTTTGACTTGAGAGATTGCAAAATGGCTCTCAGCCACTCGGAGATTGGAACCATATATTGCAGAAATATATATTTATACTATTGCAAAATGTGGCTATGTCTAGTATGGCATGTAAATTGTACACTGTAAATTACAGTTGTTAAAAGAATACCAGTGCCAGTATTTGTTTAAGCTACGAACTTTAGTGCACAATTCAAAAATGAAATCCAGGTTAGTGATATCGGCAATTGCAGTTGCATGTATACATTTTATGCATATTTCTGTTAATTGACTTGACTTTAGACCAAGAGGGTTAGATTCCTTATTTAAAAAGAAAGAAAGAAAGAATGAATAAATAAGAACTGTTAAAACTAGTTATCTTAAGCTTTCAGCTGACATGTATTTCATGTGGTTTAGTAAAGGAGGACTCAATGACTTCTGCCATACCAAGAGCATTCAAGAACATCTTTTCATTGATTACTCTCTTCCATATTTATGTGAGTTGTCAGGTTTGTAATTTATCAGTGCTTTTTAGCTATTACAAGGTCTTGTTTCAGGTCATATGCTATCAAGGAAGTAAGGTAGCTTATAGTGAAATTGAGTGATATGTCTAGAACACAAACAATGCAGACAACAAATATGTATTTAGTGTCCTTTCTGCATTTTTCCACACCACGCCATTCTGCTAAGCTACCAATTGAATTGAGACTGTGTTGGATGTGTGCCCAGGTTATATCAGATAGGGAAAAGACAACTTTTGATTGGCCACATGTGGTCTGTTGTTAAAGATTTACCGTTTGAAGTACTGCTACATTTCATTTGGATTTGTTTCGAAAACATTTGCAATTGTAATCTTGAAGATCTTAACTTTATTTTAGTGAAATCTGCAATACTGCATGATGGTAAAATTGAGATTTTTATTATCATCACCACTTTGTCTTCTTTTCTCTCTTCTTTAGGATTTTGGTCTAGATGAAGTAGCCTTCCAGTCCATCAGTTCAGGGTGTCCAGAGCCTCTCTTAGAACTAGCTTTCTTATGTTGTCTTCTTTTCTCTCTTCTTTAGGATTTTGGTCTACATGTAGATGAAGTAGCCTTCCAGTCCATCAGTTCAGGGTGTCCAGAGCCTCTCTTAGAACTAGCTTTCTTATGTTGTCTTCTTTTCTCTTTTCTTTAGGATTTTGGTCTAGATGAAGTAGCCTTCCAGTCCATCAGTTCAGGGTGTCCAGAGCCTCTCTTAGAACTAGCTTTCTTATGTTGTAAGGTGAGTGTAGTAAAGTCATCGATAGGGCAATCTACATGTATATGTACCTTGATACAAAACAGAAAAAAAGGATGGAATTCATTAGGCTAGGGTTTGAGGGAAATCACACAAAGAATGAAGTTATGATTTTTTAAAATCAATTGTTAGCAGCTCTGTGTGCAGTCTGCTCAGAACCAAAATGGCATTATTGCTACAGGTGTATATGGAATAGTACAAGTTAATGCCTTTTTGCTTCTCATCTGACAAAACATGGGCAAATATTTTGTACTGAAATACATGTATGTGTAGAAAGCTCAAAAGAATTTAACACGGTCATCTCCGTTCATGTAATAATTTTTCTTCTTTTTTTTCTGTTTGCTTTCTTGTTTTTAGCATATCTTTCCAAGTTCCATCCAAATGGCATTTTTTAAACTATTGCAGAAAAAAAAATGGAAAAGAAAAAGAAAAGAGAGGTTTCCTTGTAATACTCACCTTCATGATGGTTCTACTGTATTTCTGCCCATTATGCTATGCTTGTTCATTAAAACATTGATTTAACTGTATTTCATTACAGATGAATAAATGCAGTAGACCTGCATTTGTAGATATTGAGTTTCAGTTACAGCATATTAAGATCAAGCTGGGTAGGAAAGACAGGACATTGACAGACAAGGGTATGTAGAATCTTCTATTCCTTCTGTATGAGCACTAACAGACTTTCATCTTCGTAACTTTTAGAGGGATGGATTCTGTGTTTGTGGGGAGGGGGGGAGAGAGCTTTATTTTTCAGACATACATTTATTTTCATTGCATTCATATAGGCTTATATCATTACTCTTGTGATACTGTTCACAGTAAACATGTTATGTCATCATTCAATGAGACAAGAATGTATTCCAAATTATTGAAATGCCCACAAATCCCAGGTGGTCTTAAACTTTTGCAAATGATGGTATACTATTTTTATTCTAAAGATGCACAAGAATGATGCTGAAAAAAATTTCATGAAGCAAATACTCCTCGTACATGTAAGTGCCAGGAAAATACACAGTTGAGTGTTATGTGTATGTAGAAGTGTATCCTCTTGATAGGAATTGTTTCATGTTTGTAATTTCATTTGTGTTTTGCAGGTGATGGCAAAGCAAGATCTCGACGTCATACGGTTTACCTGAATGTTCCTAACGCACCCAATGTCCATGTAGTACAGCCAACACGTAAGCACCCTCTGGTACGAAGCAACTCCGACAGAGGAGCACGGGATCGCAGGCAGTCTCGCCAAATGAACCGGACAAATCCCTTTGATACTCCATCCCTGAAAGGTGGCAGGACAAAATTTGTGAATTCGGGGCGGGATCAGCTGAAGCAGCTGTCACCAGACATGTCTATTGACATAGGTCAAGTGTTGTCCACTTTGTTTGGAAGGACAGATATCATGAGTATGTTTGAACAACCATCGAAAAGAAGACTGTCCGTTTCCTTGCCTTCATCTCCAGAACTCCACCGGCGAGAGATATCGATGGAGGAAGATGACTTCTTTGATGACCTCATGAGCTGGCCAAGCTCATCGGATACCTTTGAATTTAGCACTAGTAGAACTCCTCCCCCTCCCGATGATACCTCACCCGTGTTTGTGGGAGAATCTGTGGAGTCAGCATCATGCAGCAGTGTGCAGGATGATACCACTTTGAATAGTAATGGTACTGGAGGGGATATTCACTCAAGCAATAGAGAGGGACTAAATGCCAATGATAATGGTAGGTAGGACTGGGAGATTGGATGTCTGCCTGTAAGGAATTCCTTCACTCAGAGTGGTATTACAAACTGAAGACCAATGGATAGTCAATCTATGGATATGGATGATCATGGAAATCTAGGCTGAAATCCTCATAAATGCCACATGTTTAAAAAATGTTAAACTTCAAAATGGGTGTACCATAACAAGCAAGGGGTGTACTTTGAGTGTATCTACCGTGCATGAGGATACAGATTAAGTCTTGCCAATATGGTGCATGCATGTTAGATTTATCTAGAACTAAGAAATTTGTATAGGCATGCAGATGTGAGGTTTTTTCAGCAATTACTCTACTACTTCTACTACTTTACTCTTACTACATATTTATTATTTCTGTAGTTATGGCATTTGATTAAAGCTAACAGGTACATGTATAGTGTACAATCAAACTTGTCATAGTGACGTCCCTCTGAATAGCTCTTATCTTGCGGCAGACATCTATGAAGTCTTTATCTACAAAAGAAATATGCTGAGTTGAACCTGCTTATAGTGACCAATTTTATTGTTCACCTTGGGTAGGCTTTGTAGGCAGACTTTACTGAAGTTTGCAATCTATCATGTCTAGCCGTATGGACTGATGACATGATGATCAGGCTACTGTATAAAGTCATCTTGTCATATATCTCCTTGGTGTAGAGCAGCATCTTAGCAGAAAATCCTTCCAAGAGGAACTCCCTTTCTTTAAATTCTCAGAAACAGTATATTGTGCATGGAGACATTTATATATCAAGAGCTATATGTAAATCAAATTTGTCTGAATATTTTGATACAATGAATCAAGGATGTGTTTGTGGTTTGTTTATGTATGAATTGAAACTGCCTAATTTTTGGATGTCACATATACATGTATTTCTTCCAACAGATTCACTGTATTTTTGCACTGCATAGACAAAAATTAAAACATGCCTTAGAAGAAAGCACTGCGAATAAACAAAATAAAAAGGAACACCAAATGAAAGTGATAAAATCTATTTTATGTAGTAAACATAAGGAGTATATTTTTCTTAATCTTTCGCACATCTGCAACGAAAATATGATACAGCAACGCGAATAGAAAAAAAAAAATTATCTTTTGTAAAGTTTTCTGTACTCTGCCACATAATGTGAGTGAGATATAAGTTGTATTATTTTGTCATGCATGTACTATGCAAAGTTTGTGTGTAAAGTGTTTAAACATTGATTAGTTGGTACATGCAGAACAGAATTTTTCACACAACTCAGAAAAAAAAAAAAAGTATTTCAGAAGTCAACTCAAAGCAGTAGCTTTGCATGGAAAATGCACCATGTTTGCTTTTATCCCTACTACTGTTAGATGTTTATTCAGCAAAAAAAGTGCTTATTTATTACCTTTCCGATACCTACACAAATTTCTAGGCCATCTGTGCTGTTTTTGTGCGTTTGGATAATCTAGAGCCTAGGGATCTAGTATGGATACTTCTTTTGTGTTACTGAAATTCTGGTTCTCTGGAGAAGTAGATCTCTGAGTCTTGTTTAAAACACATTAGGGGTTAATTAGGTTGAAGAGGAAGGCACAAGATAGATAGGGGTAGAGAAGGAACTGACGATCCAACTCTGGTGTGTGGACCTGCCCCATTGGCAGAACACCTAAGAAGAAGAGGGGTTAATTGGTTAAAGTCTCTTGTTTCCGTGAAATTTGGGTAATCTTTTAATCCCGGAACAGTCATGGGTGATGGTGATATCTTCGGCCAGAGTGAACACTCCTGATGCAGATTATTCTGAATTTAAACTTCAAGAAATGCCGAGACATATGCAACTTACAGCTGTCTTTATCATCTTAATTTATTTAGAATGTCTAAGTTTTGCAAGTATATGATATGCTGTAAAATGCTACATGTTGGGCATGTTCAGTAATTCAGTAATTGCTGGAAAGCTTTAGTTTACAAAACAATGAAATAGATAGATTACTGCAAAGGTTAGCAAATGATAGGATGGCTTGTGTGTTAACGTTTTGTTTATCAATCAAGGATTGCAGAGTGAAGTGTGTTTGTTTGTCATGAATGGGAATCAAATTATTGCATTACCTCAACAATCAAATATGTTGAATTTCTAACAGTGATTGCAAATACAGTGTGCTTGGCCTTTGCTCAGAGTAAAAGATAAACAGATTAATATATTTGTATGTCCCTATATTTGTAATATGCTTGTGGTTATATTTGGTTTACCTCACAATTTACAGTAAAATGTCATTGCTTTTCATGCACCAGAAAGGTACATTTGGAAAGCTGCAGCTTGCATTTACCTCGTCTCAATTTGTTTGAGAAAAGTAAAAGAAAAAATGAAGATGGGAATTTCGCCTTTTGATGAATAACTTTTTGCCATTTCTAAACAATTTATAGTGTTGGGTTTTTTTGGCAAATATTTAAAAGTGTGAACTGTTATTGTTTTCCTTTGGAAAGTATTAATTTTCTGAGAATTTTGGATGAGGGCGATGCAAATACTTGATTAGAAAGATAGACTATCAGTAACTATGTGCAGGCATAATGAAGCAGCTGAATATGATTTCCAGGATGGAGAATAGAGCAGTATTTTGCTGTTTGAAAATGAAGATGCTGTTGGGTAAACGTGAGGTAAATTTGTGTAAATCTATTAAAGGTCAGTAGTGCGTATAGAAACTCTCTGTTGAGTCCCCTCAGCCAAATGTCATTGAAGAAGAAACAAAAGGAAAATAGTCACGAATACATGAGTGTGCAGATATCATTTGACAATCTATACGTACACATGTATATTCCTTGTAATATTGTTCTCTTATTAGATCCAGCAGGGAAAGCTGACAGTTTTTTCAGAAGCATTTTTTAATATTTTACTAAAATGTAAAACTTGATTTTTGATTTAAGCTCTGTTTCTAGTTGAGTTTAACAAAAGAAGCTGACCAGTGTATCAAGTGTTCTTTTTAAGATGACTTTTGTCCCTGAATCAGCTTTAAATGAACGGATAGAAATGGATAATTGCTTCTTTTTGTTTTGTTTTGTTTTATTTTGTTTTTTCATTCATAACAGTATCTTGTAGATGTTGAACTGTAAAGCATTCAGTGTCAGTCAAATGTTCATGAACTTATATGTGTCTAACCAGCACCCCAACAATTTTTATGAAGCGAAATATTAGAATCTCCTTGAGATTTCTATGTTCAGGACAGATTTTATCAGTGTAGTGAAAGCAGAACCAATGAAGTGCAATATGATAACCAACAACTACTCACTCACTACATTGTAATTCTCAGTGCATATCTGGTAATACAGGGCAATTCTTCAGAATATGCAATCTGATCTAATGAAACCTGGAAGGGTACCTTCAGTTTTAGACTACCCTCTCATCACTCCTCATCCCCTTCTAATCAAGAAAATCAGAATGTAAAAAAAAAAAACACTTGCAAAACACTCTACCAAATACCGGTATTCTAATTTCTGAATCCATTCCAGTATTGAACAAAAACAATATGTCTCTTAAATGAACTTCCCATAGTCAGTTTGGTATTTTGATTTTGTTTCATTTTACTTTATTAAAAATTTACATTTTTTAATTTTTTTTTTTTTCAAATCAAAATGTATATGTTGTGAAGAACGTAGGAGTTTGTAGGTACGTGTACATGTAGGTGTTTATGAGTTTGTATGCATTCATCCCATAATGGCACAGTATGTGCATATTTGGTAGTCTAGTAATGTTCCTAAAATGGAATAAGGTCTCAAGAACATCCCACCCCTCAAGAACTTAAAAAATGCCCTTCAAATGAATTCAAATCCATCCTGAAAGTCTGCACCCCATGGCATCATGGAGCTCATTACTCTGTTGCCATGTATTGCATCAAGATCAAGCATTCTATTTGTAAGTTTATATTCGTAAATTTAAAAAAATGATTTTTTTTTTTACATTTTGAATTGAAACTCTCCAATGCATGTATATGAATTTCATCTGAAATTCATGCCATAGTTTTGAAAATATGACAACTTTCATCTGTGGGTACTTAATATTTAGAGAAAAAATAGCAAAATTGTGTGTATGAAAGACATTGGCTGAGGGGTATGCCAGTTTTCTTTTTTTTTCTATCTTGCCAAATATTTTTGTAAATAAAATAGCTTTGTCCATTGGTACAAGTATGTATAATTTGTTTGAAAAATCTGTAAATTTTATTAGTAGGAGAGATTAGGTATATTTTAAAATGTAAAATGAAATATATTTTCTAGATTTAAAGATGTTCATGTCATTATTTTTGTTGATTTGATTTTCATTACATGTTACATGTATATTCATGCTCAGATGCTTATCATCTTCCAGTGATAGCTTATTTTATTTATAGTTTTTGTTTGCTATGCTACCTTACTTTTATTTTTCTTTGTGCAGGATTCTTAAGTATAAGGTTGTGAAAGTATGCATTTGGTAATGGTCTTCCCATGGTACAATAAGATGCAGTGAATGCTTGTTGTTTGTTGTTGAATTGGGTTTTTAGAGACGTGTATCACTCAGATATGATTATTTACGTCTGGGACCGACCTTTTATGTCACTATCTGAAAGACATGACTCGAACTCGAACCAGGGTCCTTTGAGTCTGAACCAGTTTATAACTTCAACTACTGGCTGGATGACAGGTGCATACCACAACGCTTAGTTGTGGATGCTAGAGTTAGAGCATGTATTTTACTTGAAGGATTTTTGGTACATGGTTACAAGAAGCAAAGTAGATTACAAACCTGAAGTTCATTTAATACAGTGATTGCTGGGTTCCAGGATGTCATGGGTTAAGTTAAAAGCAGTGCGTAGTGATGATCATGCCCAAAACTTTATTTAAAATGTAATTTTTCTCGATACATATAGTTGTATAAGAACAGTTTGATTTTGAATTTTCTTGAAATTAGCTTTGAAAGCAGTTTGGAACACACTCTTAAATATGTGTATCCGAACATGAACTACTGAGGTGGTCAATTTTTTTGCCATGATGACTATTAGTAATTCTGTTCATTGCCCAGTGATTTAGGTTATGGTTGTGCTAGATAATCAGAATCATTCACTTGTACAGCATCAAGTAAAATTTGTGAAATATTAGGGTATCTTTTCTGTTTGTCTTTCTGTATTTGGAATTTGTTATGCAAAAATGAAGTGCCAAAGCTGGTTATTCACCTGCCAAATAAACTATGTTGAAAAAGTTTGATCTCAAAATTCATCAAAGTCCCGCTAATTACACACTTAAACATTCAGGAGTGACAGCAGAAATCGCTCCATATCTATTTGCTCCCATACTTAATCAGTATTACAGTATTTAATGGGATTTTTGAAACAGTAAGATTTTTCAGATTCATCTGGAAGCTTGCTCTTTTTTTGAAATTGTAACTTCTTTCTTAACAATTTGAAAAAAAAAAAAGGATTTTTGTCACTTAATGACTGGATGTTGGAAGAAATGTTCTAATTCATTTTTTTATTTTTTTATTTTTTTCTGTATATTTACGGAAAGAAAAGGCATGTAATAGTTAATGGTTGAATGATTTTTATGCCTTCTATATTAGCTAACAAAACACATCCCTTCAGCAACAAGATCATACTCTAAACAGCAATAACCTGAATGTGTGTTGAGCATACAAAACATGGCACTTTGGCGTGATACATTTGTGATTTGTTTCAATTTTATCACTCTTTGACAAAGTTGTCAAGATTGTATTTCGTCTTTAGTCTGTAGATTCAGGCTGTTATCTAGTGTTATATCATTTCTTATATAAAATAATTGTTCAGTGAATCGTTTTGATTTTGATAAATGTAGGAGATAACTCATGTTCCGTTTAACATTACACTGTGATGTCGCCCTCTTTAGTTATGTCATTGCTGACATGTCATTTTAATGTTCATAGACTATGTTCCATAGTGTTAAGGCTCATGCTCTATCACATACACCAGCAAACCCCCACATCTGTTTTGATTTTCACATTTTGCATGGTAAACCAAATCACTTCTGATAATGAGATGCGCTTTAGTGTATCAATGCTCAATTAAAGACGCTAGGTCGTGGGCTTTCATGGGGAATTTGACACCATGGGTGCTTACCAAGTAATAGGTGTTGTCCATCACTGTGAGTTTTATGACCAACAGACCTTATGTAATGCTCTGTATACTTCACCCTTTCCCCATATGGCAAAGTCATTATCTCACTTTCCCTGGCCCGAGAATGCCCGAAGCAGGCCAAAGAATGTTTGTGGTGGGACAGCTTGTTTTGCTGTGCTCCAGAAATGTATTTCTATTACAGGTATTTTTCACAAAGTCTGGTGTCAGCAAATTATGATCCATTCCCCATGAAAGCCAACGACCTAGCGTCTTTAAAAGAGAGTTTTGCCACCGGTTACACAGAGAGACTGGTCAAGTCTCCACACCTTGTCACCAGGAGGCAAGCAGAGATAATCTTTACCTCAGTGATTTTTTTTTTTCTTGGCTCCTCACATACCATTATTTTACAAAAAAAAAAAAAAAAAAAAACCATCAAAACTGAGGAAGGGGGGGGGGGGGGGGCTTCATATGTGAACAAGTCTTTATATCCAGTGACATGTAACAGTATATGACCTAACAGCTATACTGCTTATCTACACAGCTTGAAAAATGTTGCTGTTAAACAGATGTCATTTAATAATAGGGTATTCTCTGCTTTTTTGTTTACAGGTACCTTTCTTTAAAGGAATAATAGGTTCAAACATTTTGGGTACATTTTGAAAGAGCACTGAGTACTTATACTTGTGTAAGGGAATTTGTTCCATTCTGAATTCATATGGCATTCAATTCTCTCAAAGTTTAGCAAGTATTTATGCCTGTACCACAACACTCTTTACAAAAACAGTGAAATATCTCTGATGTAATCAGCACTGTATGCTTCTGTTGAGTTTAAATGTTTTTTTTATTTATTTATTTTTTTAAAAATAAAATAAACTGAGAATGATTTCACACATTGTGTACAAATCAGATAACTCTAGTTAGCAAAATCACGTAGTACAATACAATTCAATATCCTCATTGTGTACAAACTCAGCAGTAGTTTAGTATGGCAACAGTCATCAGGTATTTACACTCTAGTGTGAATTATCAGTAACTTTATCTCATATTACAACAGTATTGTTCATGTATGAATTTTCTCAAGACCAGTAAGAAAACGCCTTTCATTATGCGAGAATGACGATCTAGTAATCTATACACTTAATAATGTATTATGATGAATGATTAATGTACATGCTTTACAAGCCCCAAACAATGTCACTCATGTAGATCATTCAGTTTGATTGATCTAAATTCACTGTTCCTGAGTTCAATAGCACTTTACCCACAAGGAAGGGTTTGTTGTATATAATGTATTGTAGACAATCCCGTAGACAATCAATATACTTGATGATATCAAAAGCATTGTTTAAAGTATACATGTAGGCAATAAAATCTGTTTAAAACTATTATTTGTGCTGTGCACAAAAGGCATTGAATATTTGTGTTTTCTTAATATATTAATATAATAATCATACATGCGGGCAATCAATAGTGTTTATAACATATACCATAATTGTTACAAAAGTTTGATTTTGATGAAGTCATTAAAAAGAGGTTCATTTTGTTCACCGTGGCAAACTGAATTTGAGTCCCTGTTTGTAATTTCATTGCAGTGGTATGTAAAAGAAAGGTGTGTTATATCAGAATTTTTCGGGGGGGGGGGGGGGGGGGGGGCAGAACATCAAACTCAGGAATGAGATGCAGTTATCCAGTGTAATGTAGAGGATGTAATGTATCCATCCAGGATGATTATATTGCGTTATTATTCATGCAAGACTATACGATGATCAGGGGGCCGTTTCATGAAAGTTGTCAGCTCTGACAAGTTGTCATTCTCTGACAATTTCAGTAAAATCCTAGGTTTTGATTGGCTGAGAAGCACTGGTCACTGACTGTTACTATAGAAATTGTCAGAGAATAACAACTTGTCAGTGCTAACATCTTTCATAAAACGGTGCCCACTCTCTTCTTCGTCTTGGCAGTTGCTAGTGTGTGTGTGGGTGTGTGTACGTGTGTGTGCGGGTGTGAGGGTGTGTGTGTGTTGGGGGGGGGGGGCTGTGAGGCGGGTGCGCGCCCGCGTGTGTTTGTTTTGAGGGGGTGACACGACATATGCTCCGCCGACATTTACTCCGCCGACAACTGCTCCGAAAATTCCGACGAGTGCTCCGCGACAATTGCTCCGCGACAGTTGCTCCCGACATATGCTCCGCCGACATTTGCTCCGCCGACAATTGCTCCGCCGACATAATTTATGCTCCGCCGACATTTGCTCCGCCGACATTTGCTCCGCAGACAATTGCTCCACCGACATAATGCTCCGAAACGACGACATTTGCTCCGCCGACATATGCTCCGCCGACATTTGCTCCGCCGAATTATGCTCGGCCAAATCATTTCGACAATAATGTGACAGCTGCCTCACCGACAATTTCTCTGCCGAATCAATTTCGAAGACACAACACTTGAACTGTGGCAATTGCTCAATCGCTTCCATTAAATGAATTGGAGAGCACACTCTCTGACTTAGCCAAGAATTTTCAACAGGGCGGGGGGCGCGAGGCGAGGGAGCGAAGCGACCGAGCGGTCGGAAGCTGTTGGAGAGGAATAATCCCCCCTCCCACGGTAGGGAGATTTTTTTTTTTTTTTTTAAAGATTTTAATGTTTTTACCGCATAATATTCTTTTTTGTTGTTGTTGATTCTTGCCTTTGACCAATCTACGTTGTTATTCAATTCAAATTTAATTCAATTCAGTTCAATTTCGTTTTTATTGTAAAAGGAAATAATTGGTACATTGGCAAAAGTCCGAAGACTCATATTATCATATTTACAAGATAAGACAATATTCATATTATATCAAGAGTTAAAAGGAAACTGAAATAATATACATGCAAGGAGCAATTAGATGTGAAAAATGAATTATGAAGATTGAATTTTAAATGTACGGAAGATGCCCGTAAAAATAGTTTTAAAAAAAAAGAAAAAAAAATAGAACAAGTTTGTGAAGATTTGGGGAAATATTAACCCAGGGGAAGTAAATGAAATTAATCCTTTGCTGTAATAACTAAATTTGTAAAATACAAGGGAAAAGGAAGAGAGGAAGAAAATGGTAAAGAACATGATGAAAAGAGGAAGAAAAGGACAAGAACAAGAACAAAGAGAAAAAGTAAGAAGGAGAAGAAGAAGAAGAGGAGGAGGAGGAGGAAGAAGAAGAAGAAGAAGAAGAAGAAGGAGAAGGAGAATAAGAAGACGACGAAGGAAAAGAAGAAGGAGAAGAAGGAGAAGAAGAAGAGCGCTTTTATGACAAAAATAGCCAAATGATTGTAGAAAAAAATAATTGTCAATATAATCATGATCAATTGTCACAGCAGAGTGGAATTATCATTAATTTATTGATGATTATAATTAATTCGACGGAGCAAATGTCGGCGGAGCAAATGTCGTATTTTCGGACGATATGTCGGCAGAGCAATTGTCGGCGAAGCAAATGTCGGTGGAGCAAATGTCGGCGGAGCAAATGTCACTTCGGAGCATAAATTATGTCGGCGGAGCAAATGTCGACGGAGCAAATGTCGGCGGAGCATATGTCGGCGGAGCAAATGTCAGCGGAGCAATTGTCGCGGAGCAATTGTCGCGGAGCACTTGTCGGAATTGTCGGAGCAGTTGTCGGCGGAGCAAATGTCGGCGGAGCATATGTCATGGAACCTTTGAGAGAGGTCCCATAAACCATGTTGTATTTCCTTGTGTGTGAATATTTTTGCTTCTTAATTGTAAGTGAGAAAACAGCTGCTTGTTTAATCAATTTATATGCTTCCGCCCACCGCTCAACTATAATGTTTAGTCGAGTTGTCCGTCCGTCCGGCTTTTTCGTTAACGCGATATGTCAAGAACCGTTTGAAGTATGAACTTCAAACTTGGTCCTAGAACCGTTTGAGGTATGAACTTCAAACTAGATGCCAGTATGCGTCATCATTGGAAGATGATCTGATTAGATTTTGTGGTAGATAGGTCAAAGGTCACAGAGGTCAATTCCGAAATTTCAGGTGCCAGTCTTGTTAACGCGATATTTCGAGAACCGTTTTAGTTATGAACTTTAAATTTGAATAGTATGCATTGTAATCGTTGAAGTGTAAGGACAAACCTATTTTTATTTATTTTTTAAATCACGTTTTAGTAACGTTCGAGCAGAAGACTGACTGTGGAGGAAATTCTAGGTCGTAAAATCTAAGTGAAGGTAAATCATATAATTTCATCTGCATGTTTAACTTAGATCAAGGTGGCATATTATCAGTCTAAGATATTCATCAGTATAACCTCGGTTCCATACCTCCAGGAAAACAGTAAGAATAGACCCTTTCAAACCTTTCCAATATACCTGTTAATGAATTTTAAAGTCTCTTTAGTGCGGGGGGGGGGGGGGAACCTTTAGCTCTAGCATAATCTAGAGTGGATTCTATATCTGTCACAGATATGGAACAAAATTCATGACATCATAATATCAGAGTATAAATACCACTTAATGAATGACATTACATCATTTCATAAAATGAAAGGCTATATTGAAGGTGGGAGTCAAATCAAGAATTAAATAGAAGCCGCTTTTAGGAAAGACTGATTATTACCCAAGTGTAAATCAAATTCCACAAATACTTGGATTTCTGTTTCCACTTTGCGTCATTATTAACAATTGTCATACATAGAAATCCATTTTTTTTTTTGGTTACACCATCGCTTTTTGTCCAATACGTAGATTTGTTTTTCCATTGTTTTCACCACGTACACTCTTATAGTTAAATAGTTAAATCCTGAAATCACGGTCAGCCGGGGGTCTGTATTATTGTTAAGATTGTTTACTGCCAAATCGCAAGGCAAGTCATATGTGTGATATGAATATAATAACGCCCCAACATTCCAGTTTTTAAAGATTTGTCCTGAAAATAGCGTTCCATTATGCTATTTTCATCATTAATCTGGACAAAGCTGGTTGTTTTGAACGCACATTGACATTAATATCAAGTAAATAATAGTTAGAGGTGCACGTTGATTTTGACGTCATACTGGTTCTGTTGACGTCATCCCTCACCGTGTACATGTTGAATGGTGAATACATGCGAGAGAGGCTACAAAAGCAGTATTATATGCTAGTAGTGGTTATCGGTGAGGCTGAAGAGATATATCCCATGCTATTCAATGAGTTATGATCATATGACGTACTAGAAACGTGAACCAGGACCAAGAGATTGCGTGCTGATGAAAGAGATTCATATTCTTTGCGCCTCACAAAAGAGATGGGGAATAAAAGACTGTTATCGACGAAGAGGCCTAATATTTGTTCTCGGGTCCCCGCCCCCTCCCCCCTCCCCAATTTCATTTGTTTGGATATCACTTCCTCCGCTATCATGCCCTTTCCTCATGGCTAATAATACTAGACAATATGCAGGTGTCTTGTGGGGGTGCATGCCGAAGAAGCAAGAAAGAACATATCTCAATACCATGTTCCCTCTGTCCAAATGGACAGATGCCCTCAAGCATACATGGCTGCTCTTTGAAATGCAAGGGCCCTGAAATACTCTCTTTAAAAAAA
The DNA here is from genome assembly GCA_029962745.1 of Echinometra lucunter. Lineage (NCBI taxonomy): Eukaryota > Metazoa > Echinodermata > Echinoidea > Camarodonta > Echinometridae > Echinometra > Echinometra lucunter. The sequence goes on along the minus strand of CM057157.1, from coordinate 3,028,971 downwards.
AAAAAAAAAAAAAAAAAAAACCGCATTCACTCTGTTAAGGGTGAATTTAAGAAAAGAGCGTATTTAGAGTGAATTAAGAGCGAATTAAGAGTAAAAATTGTGATATTCTCTCTTTATTCACTCTTTAAGGGGTGACCTTATAACTCAAAATCCTTGCGTGATCACTGAGGTCACCCCTAAAAGAGTGAATATCACAATTTTTACTCTTAATTCACTCTTGATTCACTCTAAATGCACACTTTTCTTAAATTCACCCCCAACAGAGTGAATGTGTTCACTCTTTTTATTTTATTTTTATTTTTTAAAGAGAGTAGTTGTTCCCTGCCGTGAAGCTTCGTCTCGAAGTGAAGGTTTAGATCCGTCAGGAATGACACCCACGACAATCGTGTGCATGGGCATTGTTATCATTTGGTTATAGTATCGTTTGAACAGTGCTTGATTAGGTTTAATTTCTGTAAGTCATGTCATGGGTCAATAAATAAAGACATTTTCCAATCGAGGTAAAGGTTTCAATCAAGGTCATCGGCTTACCTGCTATAGACAATACATCTACATTAGATGAAACAGATGACAACCAGGAGGAATAAACTTACTGCATGATAAAAGACAGCTTTGAAAGTCTGCATAAAGAGTTGATTTAGTTACCTCTGTTATCGTGCTTTGATTGCCAGAGGTACTTTTTATCATTTTTTTACATGCACGGTTAAAAAGAGATCATTACATTTTACCCGAAAATTGGCAATTTCGGAAGTTATGCGTGATATTGGATTTCAAGTTTGTTCGCATTAATTTTGCATTAAATGAAGAGCAAAGGATTTCGTACATCTTATTGGGAACAATATTAAAAAGGCAATGAGGTTTTGGCGAAATTTGTGATTTGCTAATTTCATAATACCCTCAAACACAAAAATAAAGCATTAACAGTGCTAATTCAATTAGTGTTACGTAATTTCAAAAGAAATACACGCAAACTAACAATGCGATATGTGCTTTTCCAGTCTAGCATTGTATGGTATTTTTTATCATTGTAAAGAATCCAACCAATTAGGGAATCAAAATGATATTGCTTGGACAGAAATCTGCTGTATGTCGCCGTTTAAAGATAGCAATCCATATTTTCTGATTCGCCAATGCCCTTTTACTTTGACATTTTGAAATGCACTTGTGGTTTAATATGGCGATACATCTTCAGCTGTCAATAGATATACGTCACTTTTATCCTCCGCAAAATGATCATCCCCTCAGAGAATATAATGGTAAATAAAATAAAACAAAACCAGATTGGTTCAGGCGAACAGTGCCCTTTGCTCGTCTCTATAGTCCTACTAACTTTGCGTACACTGTCGGCTCCCCCCCCCCCACACACACACACACACATTCCGATAAGACTTTTTTGCTTGACATTTTTAAAATCCTGTTCCTATTGCAAAATATATTTTGATTTTCTTTCCACACTGCTTCTTTACCGAATCTGATTGGAGATCATGGCCAATCAAATCATAAAAATATGTGATGATAAGGGCAAATGCAACAAATACCCCTTCCTCAACAAAATTAATTAATGATAATAAAAATAATAACAACAATAATAATAATAATGATAATAATAATAATGATAATAATAATAATAATAATAATGATAATAATAATGATGATAATAATAATAATAATGATAATAATAATAATGATAATAATAATAATAATAATAATAATAATAATGATAATAATAATAATAATGATAATAATAATAACAATAATAATAATGATAATAATAATGATAATGATAATAATAATAATACTAATGATAATAATAATAATAATGATAATATTAATAATAATAATAATGATAATAATAATTCTCGTATAGCGCTTAAATCCGCCACGTCGTGACGCTCGTGGCGCTTAGACATTATACCCCAGTCATAGCCGAGCCGCCAAAGTAACGAGCGCTCAAGCATGTCAGGTACCCTTTTACACCTGGGTGGAGAGTGGCAAATGTAGACTAATGTCTTGCCAAAGGACATTAGTGCCGGGCTGGGATTCGAAGCCCATATCTTGTGATCTGCAGTCTGGAGACATTATCCACTAGACCACAACACCTCTACTAAAAGAAAAAGGTTTATTTTATACTGCATAATTATCAATTTTCACAGCGTATTGTGGAGAAAATCTCTCACATTAATTTTAAAAAAAGTTCTTGCTTCTTTTCCTTGAAACTGGAGCTATAAGTGAACCGTAAGACTGGAATGTTGCATTTAATATGTTAAATAACCATAACCAGCAAAAGCCCCGTCTGTCCAACTTGTACACACTATGCTTGACTACTGCAAAAACTCAACCATTTTAGAAATCCCCCTTTAACATTTCCCTTTACTGACTATAGTGCTGACGTAGGCGAACATTTGTGTTTTCATTGCTACAGGGCAAAGACGCTTAGCATAAGATGTTAATGGATATAATTATTATTCAATTTGCTGTTGTTTAATAAAATTAGTTATGCATTAACATGATTAAGGTGTATCTATATCCAAATTCCTTCATGATAAAGTTTAACTCTAATTATTCAAACATATGTCAATATATACCGGGCATGGTGGCTCAATTGATAGAGCGTCCGCCTCATGAACGGGAGGTCGTGGGTTCGATCCCCGGCCGAGTCATACCAAAGACTTACAAAAATGGGACCTTCTGCCTTCTTGCCAGGCGCTCGGCATATAAGAAAGGAGAAGGGTAATAATAACATATTATGTTATGCAGGGCCCGCTGGAAGATCAGCTGATAGCTGAAGTGGCTACCCTGGGTAAATAAGATTTTTATTATTATTATTATTATATGATTAAGCCTACCTCATAGCAAAATGAAATAAAAGTAAGAAATAATAAAACGAAATATAACGAGAGAAAGAAGTTCATGATAAATTTGATTATGATTTTGTTGAAGGACAAAAGTCAAGATTTTGTATTTTGCTTATTGTCGAGCAGCATCTGGTGAAAGAGCTGTTAAACCCATTTAAAATAAAAAGAAATGACGAGAAAAAAAAATCTTCAGTATTATTTTTATGCCTCATCTTTGTTGTTGTTGCTTTTGCTTCGGTTTTCTATGTGTCCCTCTTCTCTCTTTCTCTCTGTCTCTCTGTCTCTGTCTCTCTCTCTCTCCATATCTCTCTCTCGTCTTTTTTCGCTTTCACTTTCTCCAGGGCCCCATAGCGTAACTATAGCAGCTAGATAAGATATGGAACGCATCTTTGAAAATGAATCGACATCGAACATGTCGAAGAGAGAGAGAGAGAGAGAGAGAGAGAGAGAGAGAGAGAGAGAGAAGGGGGCAGAACGAGCAGGAGATAGAGAGAGAGATGGAGAAATGGAGAGAGAGGGAGACAGAGAGAGAGAGACAGAGAGAAAGAGAGGGAGAGAGAGAGAGAGAGAGAGAGAGAGAAAGGGGGGGGGGGAGTAGGGGATGCTGAATAATTTATAATCCTCCCGTAAATGGTCTAGTGGGCTCTCGCATCACGTATTATGCGTCGGTCTGTGTGTAAGAGCGTTCTTCAAAGCTTCGTTTCTCTCTCTCTCTCTATCAGACGTATAGGGAATGAATATTTCACCCGCTGCAAAACTCTGCATGCATTTACCCATCTACGGTAGATAGTCAACGTAGTGCATGTATCCTTCCCCGTCATTTGATGGGGTTGTAGTCCAACCCCGCGGATTCGTGTAATTGCAGTACGGGAGGGCTTTCTCGATCAAACAGGTTGATGATAATTTGTCCGCCAATATGAGATTCGGATGAGGCTATTCTGTATCGGAGGCTCTCTACATCCTTAGTACCCTATAAACCATTCGCCTAAGAACCTTACTGCTAGAAAGGCATAACACTGAGTGACTATACCTCCACATGGATGCCTCAGTCGAGCAGTAGTTCGCGCCATGGTTGTCGGCCACCAGTGGAATTGAACGTTGGATTAACCTTACCCGTATCGTGTATGCCCTCTATGATTATCATCAAGAGATTATTTGATGGACGAGAACAAGTGCCCTTAGGAGTTTTTTTTGGCTACAGACTGTCTGGCCAACAGACAATGGGCATCTAGTATCTCTGACCAGTAGCTGTATACTTGACCATAGCGGTAAATGACAGCACAGGTAGGTACTTTGTTTTTAATTCACTCACGATTATTCTAAGTGATGCTAATTAACGGTTCGATATTACGGTATCAATGATGACTACAAATACTGACTACGATTATTAAACAGTTCTATGTTAGCTGCATCTAGACTGGTAATGATATATCATACAGCTGCGGTGTATCAAGAGATAGAGGATGGAAAATGTGGTGTGGAAGGGGAAGGGTAGATGTTAAGAGGTACCCCTATATACTTTGGGGGGAAACTTTGGGGGGAAAATTATAATACGTACATTTGTTATACGCGTGCCTCCTATTAACATGATTCAAGCATTTGATGACCTCCAAAGACACACGTCAATATAAGGTTTGACAGGTGCTCCATGTTTTTAATATATTTCTACATAATTATTACTTAATATTCAAATGATGAAATTTGAATCCAGTTTTAAGGTGAAGAATATTCCGTGATATACGCGATTCGTTCTCGTTGCTATGGACATAAATGATGGATTTACAGTTCAAAGACCGCGTTCAGTTTTGTAAATGGCTAACAGTATTCAGGTACTTTTCACTTCCCCCTCTGGACACGTTGTCTCCCCCTTATTTATTTATGTATGTATTTATTTATTTTAATACGCTCTTCTTACAAATTATGTTATAAATTTCCCGACCGTGTAGGATCATTGATGAACGAAATAAGCCACAACTTACAGCTTATGAAATTACTAAGAATACCATGAAGTCTTTATTTTGGTTTGTTTGAATGTAGTATCCCTCTTGCAACATATTCATTCAGGCAAATTAATTCAAAAGTGTTGAAGAGCATATCAGGCCAAGTACAACTACTAACTTATACTGTAGTTAATAAGCTACAAAATTTAATAATCCACGCATTAATTTGAAAGCAACGATTGTTCTGACTCTTGCCTGTATTCATAGCGTTCCGTTTGGGGATCACTGCGTTTGCATGTAGATTTAATTTGGCTGACTCTTTCTACATTCTCATCGATGCACTCACACGGGATACAACAATATGCAATGGAAATAAGGTTCGAAGTTTGATGACCGAGCTCCAGTTCAAACGACATTTGATATTACTTTTCACGGTACTCGATATTTTCATCATAAAACAACCATTTCGCTCGACTGCGCACGTTACATCTGCTCAGAGAGCACGGAAAGTAGAGGTTCGTGCGCGCGATACTAACGATATTAGATGAGATGAATAGGGAGACTGACAGAGGGAGAGAGAAAGAAAGAAAAAGATTATGACTTGAGTGAATTTGCAGATAATAAATCCATTGTGATGTCATGCTATGTTCAGTAGAAAGGAACATGAGGCGTTGAAGTTGCATAATGCAGGGTTTTCAAATGCGCTAAATCCTGGTTTTATCCCTGAAGGTATTGTCATGTCTTTCACGTTCCATTGCGTGTTTTGTATGGCGTGAAGTAATCTAAAAGGAAATTGAATTATAATCATGTTATCTTTAACATCATTTTTTTTTCAAGGTTGATCAACACAAATGGATTGCTTTTCTGCAAGACACTTTTCATCATGTAATGCTTATTACCCAGTATAACAAATGAGTTCATTTTCTAACGCACTTAATTTAATTGCTACTCGAATCCTTTTATAGTTTGAGGACACTGATTGCGTTAAATGAACATTGGCACTGTAAAAGAAATCTATAACTCTTCATATTCATTCATTTCGAGCATCCTTTACGTTTAAGGGGTGATAAACAAACAGGACAAAAGAAAAACCAAACAAAAACCAAAGTGAAACACGCACACACAACCCACTACACACGCACAGAGAGAGAGAGAGAGAGAGAGAGAGAGAGAGAGAGAGAGAGAGAGAGAAAAGCAGTACTATAATAATAGCTTATATTGCTTTATGATATTGCCGTGCATTATAATGAGCATGTATGGGAGGCCAACACAGGTTGGCTGCTTTATTCTTGCTTACTACTAAACGCTACTGTATCCCCTAATATTGTCAATTGTCCTATAAAATAATTTGCATAGCAGTTACTAATCAAGCTATGCTCGAGTAGATAATGATTTGATTCCACGTTACGATGGACCGACAATAAAGTCGATGCTTCATTTTCATAGGATGGTTCACGGAACCTTGTGTGTCACTAGGTTTCGGTATTCTCTACGTTATTTGCCTTTTCAAAGATGATCTTGATTCGTCGTTACTTTTTTTTATTGGAAAGGTTATTAGGGTGAAATATATTGTAAGTATCATGATGATTCATTAGAGTCATTAACAACAACAAGCATACTAATAATAGTGATAATACTAGTCGTGATGATAATGAGAGCAAATAAAAAATGCATAAAATTATAATGGTAATGATCAAAATAATCCTGCTTCTGTATACTACTACTTCTGCTGCAACTGCTAAACAATAGAAATTAAATACTACTACTACTACTACTACTACTACTACTACTACTACTACTACTACTACTACTACTGCTACCACTACTACTACTACTACGACTACTACTACTGCTACTACTACTACTACTACTACTACTACTACTACTACTACTACTACTACCACTACTACGACTACTACGACGACTACTACTGCTACTACTACTACTACTACTACTACTACTACTACTACTACTACTACTACTACGACTACTACGACTACTACGACTACTACTACTGCTACTACTATTACTAATTTTCCTCCTACTATACTAATAGTAATTACCATCATCATCATCATCATCATCATCATCATCATCATCATCATCATCATATCATGAGTAATAACAATAATACTAATGATAATGACACTATCAGTAACAACAATAATGATTATAAGAATAATAATGATGATAATGATCATATCATAAATACTACTACTACTGCTACTACTTATGATAATGATTATAATAATAATAACAATATAATAGTAACAGTAATAATAATAATGACACTAAAACTGTGACAATATAAAGAACAGTCTCTCTCTCTCTCTCTCTCTCTCTCTCTCTCTCTCTCTCTCACTCTTCCTATCTGGCTAAATTTATATATCTATGTACTTATTTATCTATTTAATATTTTTAAGTCCTTTTATCTACTTTACTATACTACATGTCTATCTGCTATAATCTCTCCGCATATCCATCTGTGGTTATATTATGTATATTGTATCCATTTATTTATCATATTTTCAATCTAACTCCATTTTCATATCTCGATCTATAAATCTAAAAACCCGTAGTTGTCTCCTCAATTATATCCATCCATTAATAAATTTATCAGCCAATCTATCAATCTATTTATCCATCCATCCATTATCTGTCTACCTATCTATCTGCATGCATGTCTGCCTGCATCTATTTGTGAATATCTACGTACCCGCATGACATGGAAATCTATTCAAAATATATTCAAAAACTCTCTGTAGATCGATCTCTCATCCCATTATTCATGTCTTTTTACCTTTTTTTTATACCTTTATAATCTCCTTCTTTCCGACTTGGCAGTCGATAAATCCATCCATCTCCGATATCCTCTTTTTTCATCAGACACACTGCCTTAAAATATTCTTTTGGTTTTCCAGTAATATATTTCCTTTTTCTCTGTCTTGAATTCATCGTGAAAAGGGTTAAGGTTTTATCAGCTGGTAGTTTTTTAGGTCTGAAGAATCAATCATGGCTATGATGATTGAAAAAGACATTATCCCTAAAGTTATCAGAACTTCCTGTTAAAAGCTTTGGAGGATTGGAATCAACCCTATTGTGAATATTCACATTTTTTCATACTAGAAATGAATCATTTTGAGAT
>CM057157.1:2893531-3013531 GCA_029962745.1 Echinometra lucunter | reverse complement strand
GAGTATTATAGAGTATTATGTAGAACACAATTTACTCACCTGTTATGTGTGGTATTAAAACATGGTGGTTATAAAGGGTTATTTTTCACATCATAATACTCCTGTGTAACTATCAGTTTGCAATCTCATTTCGCTCTGTTTATTTGCATCCTAAGCACAATACAAACTGACTTTTAGGCAAACGCACAGTCAAAAACTGACTGTTTTATTAAAGCATGCATGTTTAGTGATTATGTCTAGTTCAGGAAAACTGCCTGGATATATTTTAGTATCGTCCTATCTTTTAGCATTAATTTTGAAAAAACAATAACATTTCAATACGATTGATTTTTTTCAAAAAAAATTAGTTTGATGCTCTTCTCGTGTTTGCATTGCATATATCATTGGACGTACTCTTCTTGATTAATCGCTTCGAGATTGTTCCTTTTTTCCCTTCACTTTACAAAGTACTTGCATTCCTTTGTTATGTATAGCGCCCATCACATAATGATATAATGTCTCTGTAATTTCTTATAAATTTCTTTAGATATTGATACCCAGGCTTCTGCTCCAGCAAATGTAGAGATCAGGGCATAAAAAAGTCCTACCAGGTAACACATGGGTCGAGAGTGGCATTTAATGAAATCCCAGTGAAAATCGGATGAACCTTCTCTGAGACTTAGTGAAATCGACAACTCTTGAATAAAGAAATCTCTTTAATCAAATTTGAAACAATGAAACAGTAATATTTCTTGTCTAAAAGTGTAGTAAAATTTAAATCTTCCTGCACTACATTAATTGATGATATAACAATTGTTCAAGATAGATATTATCCACAGCCATAGCATATCTCATATCACGTGAACCACTCTCGTCAGAGCTAAGTGTTCACAATATCGAGAATAATTCGTCGTTTTATAGGGAAATGAATTCTGGTTCTTGGAGCGACAATTTTCTAATCTGAATATTGATGCTTCTAGCCAGCCTCCAGACGATACGATGCCTCGTCCATGTTCGTCATAATTCAATTTCACATGATATTGAATGCATGCGAATTGGAGGAATTCATTAGAGTCTAAATTGTTTTCATGAAGAGGTTTCCCCAGAACAGATGGATTGATTAGGACTAGTGGAAGACTTTTATTGGCTATTAGCGTCAGTCTTAAGCACTAATTTGAAGTACCCCCATAAAGGGTTATTGCGAACATCTCAACAGTTTAATGTGACAATTAATTCAAGCAAACATAATCCTCTTGAAGACTTAAACCACCACACATACACATCCATTTCACTGCTGATTCGATCTTTTGGCTTACTTTTCATTAATCCTATCTCGAAAGGGGAGGGGTGGGGGACGTGTGGATGGAATATGGGTAATCAAAACCCGTAAACAGAACAGCTGCATGAGATTCTTAATGCGAAAGAAACGTGGTAATTCTATGTCTGCTTTTTTCGGGGGGGGGGGGTGATTGTAGATGTATATAAAGCCTTCATGAATAAGAATCTATCTGTCAGACTTTCGTAGCCATTACTAGCCAGCCCATTATCCTTTTGTCATGTTTGCTAGCAGGCGGACGTAATTTGGCGGAAGCTGACATATTGAAAATGGAAGATATTCGATATGTTTATTGGAAAGAAAGACATCTTTCTTGACAGTATGGTGAAAAATTGCCTCTGGTTCCCTATCTTCCTTCACAATAATTAAATTTATATTTTATTTTGAAAGCACTACCTTTCAAGGAACGTCCTTTCTAAAAGATGGGACCAAAAAAAGAGGAAGCGGAAGAAAGAAGACTGGGGAAAAGGGCTGGGTCATACAACCGTATAATGTACAGATTGTCTGTTCTATTTTCTTATGCGTCTGAGTGTTCATTCAAGGCAATCATGACATGACCTTCCATTTGCAATTAGTAACTTTCACCCTCTTTTTTCTTCTCTGTTCTAATGTCCATAGAAATTCGGTGTAAAGTTAGTAGCATGGCCCACGTACGCAGATGTGTCAGCAGAAGAGACATGCGTTCAAGATTCTCTTTCCAAATTTATGCCACGTCCTACTTAAGAGAAAAGGGGCAGGCGAAATTATGTAAAACCGTACTATAAATATGTAAGAATATGGCTTTTTAAAATCTAATCTGGTTATTGTAGGGGTAATAAAATCACTTTCATTTCACAGTAGATTTTAATGGTTTACTTTCTTTTTCAAAGAAAGTGTAACTGGGTTAAGGCGACCATTATGAATTCGATAATAGATCAGCTTGAAAATAACGGAGACCACAATGCCGTGGCACCCACTCATAAATAACCCACACGCATTCCAACCATTCATATTTGTTTATATTTTTCCCATCATAATAATTTGCGCTATTGGAGAACCGACAGGAAACCTCCAATTATCCTGTCCATTCTACATAGACCCAACAATGAATACGACTCGGGTAGGCATCGCAATATATCTCCGCTTTCTGCCTAAGGTATGATGTATGAAAGAGAGGGTGAAATGGGAATTGCGCGCTTTTTACATGTCTTGTAGTGCTGAGGGCTCGATTCGTGTCACTTGTCAGTGTATAACTAGTCTTCTCTCAAGCCGGGATGCTAACGATGAATGCAGACCGTACCCATAGGCCCTTAAAGCCCAGGGCATTTTTACCATTGCCAGGCCGAAATGAGGGGGGTGGGGGTAGGGGCCCAATTTTGAAAAATTATTATTTGACCGATCACTTTCATATTTGGCATGTAGGTAGAGCAGTTCTGTACAAGTCATCCCCTTTCATTTTTCTCAAGGCTATCCCCTGGGGTGCTATTTACTAAAATTATAAAGAACTACATAGAAAAATATGCTTAAAGGTATACTTTTTGCATTCATGCCTTTATTTTGAGCAATTCATATTTACCACAGAGGTAGAGAATTCGATCTCTTAACTCCTTATGTGGCAAGTTACCCTTTGCAACAGTATTTCTGAAGAGGTAGATTGACCAAAAATCAGGTTTATTTGACATTTTCCAATCGACAAATAATTAAGGGATTATCAGGTAACTAACTTAGACCGGAAGTGAATTATTACCACTGCTCCTTTGTAATACAGAGTGGAAATCCTTTTGCCTATGGTTTACTATTATTGTGCTGATTGACACTCTTGGCAAACGAAAGGTTAATTTAGCACGATCTACATTTCCAAAGCTCATCAATTGGGGGTGCTGTTTATGATTAAAAAAAAAAACATATGAGAATGATGATAAAATTATGTTTGGGTATCATTGTATCAGATCTAATTTCTTATCATGATAAAATCAAGAGTGTCTTTAATGAAAATTTGAGCTTTATCTCATACTTTGATATATTAGAAGTTAGAAAAAGTTACAAAATTACACATACAATTGAAGGAAATTTTCAAAGAGTGTATATTTTTCAATCATTCTTATTGTATCTATGGTTTTGGCCACATTTTGTAACATGGAAGATAAAAATACCATAAATACTTTTAAAAACTTATTGGCAGTCATTATAACTTCATATTTAGAACCTTCAGAAAATTACAAGAACTAAAAACCACATCTTTTGCAAATTTCTTATGGTAACAGAACAACACACACAGACACACGCACGCGCGCGCGGGCACGCGTACATGCACGTACTCTAACTGACATGGTTGCCATTGCATAGAAAATGTCGGGAGTATTTTGACCATGGATGAAACATGATTAGGGAGGTTGTGGGAAACCTGTGGATAGGCGTGTGTGCAGTCGGACTGCCCCCCCCCCCCCCCGTAAATGAGGTTTTCCCATGTCTTGGGAAAAGAGGGTGACACACCCTAAATTTCTTAAGAGTAGAAATTAATCTAAGTCGATTGTAATTAGTTACAATTCCAAAATTACATTAAGAAATTCCAACCAACGATATTGATTTGTTAATCTACTAGATTAAGATTTTTTAACGATTTTTTTAGTTGTCCCTAATTGACAAGTCTTAAGAAATCTGAGTGCATTTAAGTGAGTGACCAGTCTGCAATTAGCACATCATGAAGATTTCATTGAAACTAAATAACCTCTGAGATTATTTATAATGACTTGCTATGAACGTTCACTACAAGACATTTATATGTTATACTTCAATGCTCCAGTCTTTTCACATCTACGTTAGATTGGTGTACAGCTTTCTGACTCGATACTGATTTCTCAATCTCCGCGTAGTGTAGCTTTTTAAGGAAAGAGTATTACTATCCTCCTTTTCATAACAAAAAGTGGCCCATCAGATCGTGTATACAAATTAAAATGAAGAAGGACGAAGTGTGGAAGTGTGGGTATGCGTGTGGGTGGGCGAGAGAGAGAAAGAGAGAGAGAGAGAGAGAGAGAGAGAGAGAGAGAGAGGGAGGGGGTATGAAGCAACTTGAAAAGGGCGTAATAAGGCTCTTTTCTGTGCCCTCTTCTGATTCTGCTCTCTTACATCCACCCTTGTAAAATGCCCCGCGATGGTCGTATCCACGCCATACACCATTAATCAAAGAGAGATGGCAACTTTTGTTAGTATGAACCAATCTCTTCTTTTCAGCCCTTCTCTTGACCTGTTATTCAGTCAACGGAATCACCGAGTTACCATGGTAACAACCATGCCTTCCATTTTTTTCTCATGATATGAGACTTAAAAGACAAGTCACCGTCGTCTCCTGCTCGTAAAATATAATTTTCTCATCATCCAGATAATAAGAAAGGGTAAACGAGGGTTGAGGGAAGGTCGTCAGTGGACGATTAATGAGAAGCCTTCAGCAATACCTTTGATGAAAGCACGTCTTAAGCAACTCCCACCATCCATTAAAGCTTTATACATCAATAGTTTGCCTCCATCTTTATGTTCACTCACCACAACGACGTGGATCTTTAATAAGCGGCAGCGTGGGGGGGGGGGGGGGGAATCTTCTTCTTGGCGTGATCAAAAACCGCCGTGGGATTGAAGCCTCTTGGAAAGAGATCAAACTAGCTGATATTTGATTTAAAGGAATGAGCCATCATAGCCGTCGGTAAATGACAAATCGCCTGTAAACAAGGGAGGGCTAAAAGGACAGGCCAGAAACATGGTGTAGAAAGAAAGGGAATGAGAAAGAAAGAAAGTAAGAAAGAAATAAAGGGGAGAAAGAAAGAAAGAAAGAAGAGAAAGAAAGAGTGGAAAATGGAAGGGATGGAGGAACTGCAGACAGAGAGAGAGAGTGAGAGAGAGAAAGTGAGAGAGAGAGAGAGAGAGAGAGAGAGAGAGAGAGAGATAGAAAAAGCGTGAGAGAGGGGAGAATTTTTGAGAAGGTATGAAGGACAAAGACAGATATACATGTGTGTATATGGAAAGTGAACGTTGACAAATTATCTTTGCAATGTGAAACGATTGGTATTTATACCTACGTCAGATTTTACTTTCAAATGATTAATTCAGCTGAAAGCGAAACATTTGATGAAACTCACTCCCGACCATAAATCAAAAACACAGGGAACCTATTTCATCATGGCAGAACATGTTGAAATAAAATAAAGCACTTAGTGAACAAAGGGGGAACATCTTGATTTGGGCAATATCGGCTTCTAGATAATGAAATAGACTTAACATGACAACAGATTTAGTGTTGTGAAAATTGCAAAGAAAACATCTGACGACGTTCTGAAATGTGCCAAAACAGCGTTTACATTTGCGACGGCTTGTTATGCTTTCTAATATCTATAACATTCTTCTTTTTTTTCAAAACAGGCTCACGCATGTGCACATCTTAACCATTTTTTTTTGACGTTTCCTCTTTTTTTTTTGTTTTTTTTTAATACATAACTGTAGAACACACATTTTTTTCGTCTCGAGTAGCAGAACAATGGAAATGCTTTGATGCAGTGGAGGCGATTTCATGTCACGAGTGGGAGGGGGGAAGAGGGGTGGACGGAAGCCCGGAAGGCCTCCGCTGAAAATATGTTTCGAAAAGTGAGAGGGAGATAATTGATATTATGGGAGTGAGCAAAGCGAGCGAGCTAAAAACTATCGCAGAAAATAATGAAAAGAAGCCTGATTTTGCCATAAAAATGGATTCTAGGCCTATGAAATATTTAAACGGTTGGCCTAACGTTGGTCAGCTAACTCAAAATAATATATTAAGCTTTGAAAATCAAGGGGGGACGATCCCCCAAGAAAAAATCGAGGGGGACATGTCCCCCCCCCCGTTCCCCGGGATCGCCGCCAATCATTCCAACAAAAACATTTTGTTGGAATGATTTCAGTTATTCTGCGTGGTAAAAGACCGTGTACACAGTGGGTAGGGGTTTTTACTCCCCCGTACCATAAACATGACCATGTTCCTTCGACTGGTGGGAATACCGAAATCCACGGAGAGAGAGTTAAGAACAAAACATACAGACTATCAGGCTTTTCACCGGCTTATCTTTGTAGGATTAAAATGTCAAGCGTATGAAGTTTGAAAGGGTAATACGAAGGTTAGAATGAGGTGATGACATTTAGAGAATGATGGGAACTAGGAGTCATGAGAATGCTCGGCTTTTCAAGGCACTCTCCGTCAATGAAAATGTCAGTCTTATGAATTGGACATACACAGTTGCATTGATTTCCCCTAGACGTGGGCCATATCTGAGCGGTATAATAGAGCTGTATGACTATGTTGATCGTAAACCGCTCTGAATGAAATCAAAGAGCCTCTATGCGCCGTCTTGTTGGTTAAGCCCCCCCCCCCAAAAAAAAAAAAAGGGGGAGGGAAGTGAGCCCACACAAAACCAAAAGACAGACGCCAACGCCCACACACTCATCATTTTTTTCTTCTCTCTCTCTCTCTCTCCTCAGGAAACTTTAAGAAAAGGAATCAAACATAAAATGTGCCGCTGGGGTTTGCCAAGGCTGATATCTCACTCTAGTGATGTTTGTCCTTAAATGCAATATATGGCAGTATCTTTATTTCCTGTGATTGAACTGTGCACATAATCTATTTATCTTATTACCACCCAAAATCTATACGCTCTAATATACGAGCTACAGTTTGAGTGTCACTGTTTAACATGTTAAACATAATTACTGAATGCAAAATTGCCCTTCTTTGTTCTCATTTTGAAATTTCTGGTTTCTATTCTATTAGAAGGTATCAATAATTTTCAGCACAATCAAGACACACTACCATTTGGCCCTGGATGATAATGTTTTATTATTATTAGTTTTTTTTTTTTAATTTTACCATCTTAACGTGGCAGGAAGAAAAAGATCCTGCAGGTAAATGAATAACTTTAGACAATAAGATGATGACATGAAATTCCACATATAAGGATAGACAAGTTAAAAAGCGCATAAATGTCTTGTTTGTGTGGACATAAAACACTAGGCAAATATTGATGCTATGAAACGGGGACCACGTATCATTTTGTAAATGAATCAAACAACTAAAGAAAGAGATCGATCATCGCCAAGATAATCGATCATGTAACTGAAGCTAGCTATGTAATGTTTCTGTCCTCAAAAACAGTGATCACGAATGTAAACATTTCTAGGAATAAATGTTGGCTTTTAAATTTGACGTGCGGATGGTACTTGTGCAAATTTGTTAATGGTTGGATATTAGACATAAATAACTCTGCAGCTGTCAATTAACAAGCTGGCCTTAAAGGTATACCATGTTGTTTCGACGAAATGGGCGAATCTAAAGTAGAGTCTTTCTATGAATCTCGTATAATGCTGATACGATTTTTAGGGAAAGGAACTAACATGCACAACTTAATAAGCAGTAGCTTCTGTGGAATATGTACGGATTATATATATTGATGTATATGATTTGTTTAAGGACAGGTGTTCATCATTTCATTGCAACTATGCTGACCTGTTGACAAATAGCTATGCTCAATATTTGACCACTGTTTCCTTACCCCCCCCCCCCCCCCAAAAAAAGCCACAAAACAATTTAGCAAATTCATGTTGACAGTCACTGTCAGCCTATGATCTCGTATTCCCTACCAATGTCATATTACTTATCAACCCTCGCAGCTGTGGGTAAAATGAACAAGCATTACTATTTTACACGTTGCTTGAACTTATGATGGTCGTAAATGATTTTTATCACATAGAAGGACAAGTACGAGCGTGCCACAACCAAGTGATAGTGCTTATACAGTCTTTAAGAGGTCAATGTACTTTCAATTTTGCTCAGACCCTTTTGCCCAGTTTCTTCATCCATTCTCTCTGCATCTCTTTGTCTTGTTTCCTCTCTCTCCACTCCCTCTTCATTCAGTATCTTTCCGTGCCAAGATATTTCTCGGAGCTGGTGGCGGGGGGGGGGGGGGGGGGGGGGGGGTGGGGGTAAGGGCACATGGGGGTCAACATTTGTCTGCTAGGCGCGCGTGCACAAACACAGACACACTCACCCCCACACACACTCACATGCACCCATTCTGCGAAGGAGCATGATGACCTTTGTAGCAAATAGAATGTAAATGCATTTAAATATCGGACCCTGGCAATCTAATGAATTCAAGCATTTATTTAATGTTTCTGAGCATTGAATGATCTTAATATTCAACATCGTTTCCAAACTGTAATCTTGAGAGCTAAAGGAATGTAGGCAACGGACATCAGTGGACGTGTTACTCCTTTCCTACACACCATTGACTTTCTTCCATCCTCTCTCCTTCCCCTACATCTTATAAGCTCCCTTACCATCTATGTAGATCTCTTCCTCTTGATCTTGCTTTATTCATGTTTCCTCATCCCATTCACATTCTCCCCTGATTCCTCTTTACCGTACTCCTTCAATAATTTACATCTCTTTACTTTTTTTCTTCATGCTTTTACAGCTCTCCCTAATGTAATATTAACTTCTCCCTTCCTCGTTCTCCATCTTTTATTGATGTCACCTTTATTTCTTTCTTCCCCACCGCTCCCTCTCTCTCTCTCTCTCTTTCTCTCTCTGTCTCTTTCTCTTTCCATCCTCCCGTTCGTCACCTCCATATTTGTTTTGTAGTCTGCCGAGGACCCACTCTTATATTAAAAAGCTTAAAGGTCCGCTTTGCAGAAAATGGCGGATATAATCGTGCTTATCCAAACTACAATGATTACAAACCTCTATTATTATCAGTATGAAAAAAAAGAAAGAAAGAAAAGCAGCTGTTGTCTCCGCGTTTATTACGCAGTATAGTAACCATGATACACTATAATGTAATCAACCGTGTTTTCATGCTCCATATCCATTAAATTATTGAAGTCGATGACTGGATTTAAATAAGACCAATTTATGAAAAAAAACCCAGATTGTCCCAGATTGAAGATAATCTAAATATGGGTTAATATTGCAAATACTTGCTCATTTTAGTAACTGTCGAATGAAAATTATTCTTGTTGTATAACGGTGACTATTATCGTGAGTAAAAATCCGTAAAATATGCAGCTAATTGAACAGACGAATGTTTTTAGCAAACTGATAGTCTTTAGGGAGTACTTTAATATCTTCTAGCTCTATTAAGTGTGTCTTTGCAAAAGGGGATATCGATCTAAGCTAATTCTACATCCCACAAATAGAAGAAGCTCTATCCGCAAGCTCCATTATTCGAAGTGTTCAATGCCGAAAGGGAATAAATCCATTTTCAGTGATTCTGTGGAGTTAATGTACATAGTATTTCAACATTTTCCTTCGTTCAGACATTCATGATCTAAAGCAAATAGGATGTAAGGTTTGCCTTTATCATTGAACATGAATTACATGTCTTTATTGTTTTATTTTCTGCTCTATGAACATGATGAAAGAAGAAAACCTTTGTACTTTAACTATTTCCACTTTCTTCCGTATGCATCGGAAGATTAATAATTCTATTAAATGATGTCATATACATTTCATACATATTTATATATTTATCATAATTTTTATATTCGACGTTGAAGAATATTTTATGAACAGAAAGCAAAATTGTATACACGACACTCTGAAGAAGCAATACTATTTTGTGCTCACTGAGAGTATACATTATTTGTAGAGCATTATTGGAATAGCCGGACTGAAACATTTTTGTTATAATAATTTTCATCAAAAATATAAATATACAATCATTGCTTATTATGTAGGAGGATGCATTCATCGGAAAAGATCGATATCGACCTAAACATGAAATTTTAACCTTTGCCCTTCGGTAAATGAGCCTTGATGTTATACAGAGACTCTTCTTACATGTTCATACATGGACGATGAAAGGAATTGCTTGATTGGTAATTACTCGACTGTTTAATTTCAGCATGAACATGATGGATGCGCTGCTACTGCTGATATTGGGCTATACGCATAATTCCCCATGTTCATTGGAGAATCTAGGTGTATAATAGTGGGTAATAGATAAAAGAGAGTTGGCAGAATGAGCTGTCCAGAAAAAAATAGAAAAGGAAAGAAAACGTGACCCAGAGAGAGAGAGAGAGAGAGAGAGAGAGAGAGATAGAAGGGTAGAGAGATATGATATGTATTCATTCTCAATTGCTTGAGCTGCACAGAAATTCTTAAGATTACAAAGATATTAAAAAGGCCTTTATTATCCCAGTCGGAGTTAATCATCTTGATTTCGATCTGAACGTTCAGGAAAATTCTCTTTAACCATACTAACTAGTCAAATTCTTGTGAGTTATAGTGAGGTTCCGGTTATGGCGGGGGGGGGGGGGATCTGATAGACCTCATTACAAAGTGAAATCTGTGAATTGGTAGATGTTTTATGTCATATATTATCATGAAATACATTAATAATGGTAATGTTACCTCTCAAAAAGGGAGGGGGATCGGAGTTGAAAGAGAAACTCATGGGGAGAGTGGAGACTGAGGCAGAGAAGGGTAAGAGAGGGAAGGGTTATACAAAGGCGAGGGGGCGGGAGACGGGGGGGGGGGGAGACAGGAGCGTAAGTGGGAGAAGATTATTAGCCAAAAATCATGGAGGAGAGAGAGAGAAAGAGAGAGAGAGCACTAATCTGCAAAAGAGGGAAATAGGACATGTAGGAGGACAAAAAATGGAATATTCAGGAAACCTGGAAATTTTACTGACGTCATTAATAGGTTTGTTTCTACACCAACGTGACCATAGGGGCACTTTGATGTCTCGATGTGTCTATCTTATTCTAAGACCTGAATACTAAGTGACTATCCACTGGCGCTCGTTTACATCCCCTGCCTCCCGGTGAACATCGTTCGTCTGTAGGAACAAGAAAACCGCTCCTGGAGGGCATCATTATGAAAAAGCATTATTCCGGATGGGATTCGGTTATGCTCTTTTGTTTCTAGTTTTTGTCGTACGCCGCAGAGACCCTAGATTGAATGGTTGATAATGTCACATCTACATCTTGGACAGTGTGTCCCACTTGTGGCAATGTTTGATGTAATTATCTTGCGGTTTAGACCATTCCATGACGTCTTTTCAAAGGTTATTCAAGCTCTCTTTGCCGCTTGCGTCTTTGGT
Source organism: Echinometra lucunter (assembly GCA_029962745.1). Lineage (NCBI taxonomy): Eukaryota > Metazoa > Echinodermata > Echinoidea > Camarodonta > Echinometridae > Echinometra > Echinometra lucunter. The sequence continues at coordinate 3,002,119 of CM057157.1, read as the reverse complement.
AGCAGTGATCATGTTCACATACAAAAAAATATATGAGAAGGGAAATGGATAACTAGCGTTAAATTCCATCGGCAGTTAGGCAAGACACATACCCAAATCCAGTTCAGAATCAATCTTATCATGCTTGTGAGAATAATGATGATATCGCGAAGGATCTTTGGGAAAATAAGATATACATATAGTTGAAAATATTATCTCTCACATGTTCATTCAAAAAAGAAAGAATGAATTTATTTGAGTTATAGGAATATTTTTCTTCGTCTATAGCTTCTACATGTTCTAGCTCTGTTATGATTTGTACAAGGAGGAGAGTCAGTGGTTTTATACATCCGGTTATTCTGGGGATGGGTGACCTGTCTTAATATCAGCACTTCTAATCTTTCCCATCCTACACGCATGACTGACCAGATATTGCCACAATCTTCCCAGGGGGATAATTCCATGTCCACAGCTAGCCTTCAATCCTAATATAACTCGTCAGTAGCAGGCAAATATGAGGGGGGAATCGACCTCTATATAGAAAACCATCTTGAGTCATAACAGAACCTGGTAAATTGTCGAAATAATTCCTTAATTCATGTTACTTGATTTGTTTGTTGTTGGTTTTGGGATTTCATTTCGCGTGAAATGCTTGCTAATGTTTTTCTGATGAAACACTACTATTTTTTGGCTTTTCCATTAAAGCTGAATATCTCAGGGATTGAATACAACTGTAGTAAATTGAAATATAATTAACGCATTCCATTTCAAGACCTTTTTTTTTCCTTCATAAGTTGAAAGTGGATTATTTCACTCCTGTGGCGCCAGCGACAGCTACTAGTATATCTTCATTAAAACACACCCTAGACAAAACAAACAAACAAACAAAAAACAAAAAACAACAACAAACAACCCCCCCCCCCAAAAAAAAAAAAAAACCCACCAAAAACAAAAAACCCAACAGCAGTATACCCACTCTATTTGGAGTCTACTGCTCCTTGAGCATACCAAAGGCAGAAAAAAGAAAACAAATACATAAACAAAACACAACTAATAACAAAAACCCAAGGAAAAAAAAAACACGACAAGGTGCTTTTAAGTAGTATATGCCTCATGATTTTGTTCAAAATTTAAAATATGTAAATGCCTTTAAAATGAGCTTCGTTAACCACCCATTCCTCTCTCATTCTCCACCTCTCTGCCACCTACTCCCATCTCTCCTTCTCTCTCTCTCTCTCTCTCTCTTTCTCTCAGTCCTAACTCATTGAATTTCATTCCCCAGTATCTTCTTTCTACTGTATTTCTCTTGCTATTCATTCTAAAAGCCATTTTAGAATGAAATGAATGAAAGAAAATTAATGGGGGCAAGTAAGTAATAAATGGAACGCAAGTCTTCACTCGTATGAAGTAGCAGTGAAAAGGATTGCTTTAAGCAGATGATGTACACATCCATAAATAAAACGCTTCCATCGGAAAACAAATTTTCACCATTGTCATCACAAAACTAGCCTAGAAGGAACCATACGTACCCGCAGGGTAGAATGTCACAATCTGTTATTGGCTGATCGAGGATTGCTTGGGCATATGCGTACTCCGGCGTGGCCCATCTTATCTATACCAACTAGGTTTCTTACTTTAACCCTGGACCTCACCATAACCCGGGCCTTAAATCCAACCCCGGAGAAAATATGAGTTCACCAACCAAAGGAGGGGCAGGATGGGGGGGGGGGGGGGGTCAGATGTTATAAGTCAAAAGAAGAATACAACAACTCTGTACGAGATAAGTCCCTAACTCCCAAAAAGTGATTGCCCAAGATAATGTTGACATGACTACAAACGAGTATTATAAATATTATAGAATGGTTCTCTGCAATCTGATTGGTCGACGGCTATGAAGAATTTTTCTTACTGGACACACTACCGATATCAAAAAATTATTACGATATCACTGTAAACAAGCTATCGCGGTCAATTTGAACTGTTGAAGATGATTTAAGACAGCTTTACTTGATGAATCTGATGCCGCGAGTACAAAAAATCGATGACAATCATTTTTTCCAAACGTTTTTTTTTTAATATCAAATAATTCCGTTTACAAAATATGTGACGAATTAAAAGAGTTTACAACCCATATCGGCTCGTGCACGACCAAGCACTGCGACACGTTCACCTCGGCCCCACATACATAATTCTGCATTTTGCAGTGCATTCAAATATAGCACATAAAAGCTTACAGTAGTGGTCTCTTGACGAATAAAAAATGAAAAAAAAAAAATCCTAGGATCGTAAGGGAGTATTCAATTTGAGAGTCTTAATTAGGAAAGGTAGGTTATAATGTTGCATTGTAAAAATGTAAAAATATGACAGAAAATGTGTTACAAAAGCATTTTTAAAATCATCCATCCGGTTAAAAATTCTTGCATCCGGTAATTACCGGACGCAAGATTTTTTTTTTTACCGAATGCACGATTTTAGAAAAAAATGATTTTGGGCCATAAATGGCATAATTTTTCCACCATTCATTAAAACAGATGATGCACAGGTATTGTGTGTCGGTAGGAATAGTGTGCATGCGGTAACTATGGAAAATAGTCTAAACCCACTCGGCTTCGCCTCGTGGGTTAAACAATTCCATAGTTACCTTATGCAAATAATTCCTACCGACACACAATACCTGTGCATCATTTGTATACTGGTATACACATTCTTAAAAACCTTTAAACCACACACACCTTCATACCTCTTGATCTGCCACTGTGCGGTACTTTGTACACAGTCCTCTCAGTAATACCAAACAACTAAATCTAAGCAAACAAAATACAAGGTATGCACACTTTTCTTTCTCTTAATGATCAATAAGACTTTCAATATTATCCATGTTAGCCTTTTATATTGACATCTACAGAAGATGTGAAACTATTAATAAGTTTGATTTAGGACAGAAATCTCATTAATGAAGTTCTTCCTTAAATTGGCAACACTATATTATTCTTTTTTTTTTATTCTTTTGCTTAAAATTTTCCTTGATATCTTTTTTGGTCAGAGAAAATTGTTAAACTTGTTGGCTACTGGAACCGGGTGTCTCCTGTATTCTAGTGGAAAGAGAAAATTCAGTATTCAATGATTTAAGTGTTAATGGAAAAAAAAAAACTGATATTCAAATTTTCTACATGTTGTCTTGCATGCATTATGATTTTACTGGTTTGATTCAGTTATGAAAAATAAAGGCATCTTGTAAAACGAAGAGCTAGACATGTTTATTGTTTTCATGTATCTGGTGCATTTATTAGGGTATGAAATACAAGTATTGCGGCAAACCACAACATATGGGCACTTGTCCTGAATTTGTTAGATTGGTTAGTGAACTACTGTATGAATTGCATGCTTCTCTCCTATGCGACTCTATAAAGGTGATTAAGACATCCAATACAAAATACTGTAATTACAGGGAAAGTGTTAGATTCACAGGGAACATAATGCTTCCCTGTCACATAATTCTGTATGAACCCGGAAGTGATACTCAAATAATAAATTAGGAGAGTATCTTAGTCTGTTATAATTGCACAGATCAATAATATTGCGTGCACAGTTCCTCTCGCCTATACAAAATGCACATCGGAATGAAAGCGAAACTGGCCATGAATGAATTTGCCCTTTGACTTTCTGCAATTTCATTCATAAAAAAATATTGATTTCTTTAGACATGGTAGAATTATGATTTATAATAAAGGTATAATATTTGACCATTGATACTTGAGATGGCAGGCGCATTTAAAAGTGGTCTTTGCCTTGACCAGGGAACACACAAACTGCATAAGTAAAACAGATTGCTTCATATTTTCATTACCGTTATATATATCACATATGGGGAGCACATGCAAATTAATGAAAGTAAAAATATGGCAAGGATTTTTATTACTATTTACCATATTTACAATGTTGAAAATTTATTTCACAAACTAACGTCAGCAAGGTATGCAAGGCGTAGAAGATGATAGTCGGAGTGTCTGGACAAAACGAAGAGCGCAGTCATAACCGTTAAACAGAGTAATGAATAATTAATAAACACGAATTTGGGTGAGAACCATACTGCATTCAAATATTTTTTTCGAAAGGATGACGCTGAGAGCGAAGCGTAGTTTCTGTTGGCCTGAATAATCTAAAGCTGCAGTTATCTCATATAAAATAGTAAAGGGCACAAGCACTGACTGATGCATTATTATAGTGATTAATTCATTTTCTTTGCCAGCTATCGATGTATTCCTATTCCAGTCGCAATGAGTAACACGAAGAGAAACAACGAGGATGAGAAAAAAGGCTAAACGAAAATGAGCTTGAAAAAAGGGACATCGTTCCTTCTTTTTTTTTCTTTTCATCATCAAACAAATGATATTTGGTTCAATAAAAAAAATTAAAAAAAACCCATCCCAGATAGAGAGTTTCATACTCATGATAATAAATGCCAAGTCTTGACAGTCGTAAATAGCTGTAAAATAGCTGTAGGTATTCAAAGGGAACCATCATTTTCATTATGGATTGATGCATCTGAAAAATTTAAATTCTGTAGTAAGAAACTTTTTGGCAAAGATCAAATGACGTCATCGACAAAATGTGCAAGCAAGCAAAATATGAAATACATATAGACTCATTCTCCATCAAAGCATCACAAGTCATTTATGAAATGTAACCTCAAGCCCGCATCAGCTCCTTCCTTCCTCCTTCCACAACTTTGACTCCAAAGATTAGCGTAGTTACTGGGGGAGGCACAGGAGATACGTCCTTCAACGATTAAGGTAAATTTCAAGGAAGAGAGAGCGAGGTGGGGGGGGGGGGGAGAGGGGTAGGGTGTAGAGCGAAACGCCGAGACCCCTCAGAATCGTCACTCTGCCCTAATCGAGGCGATGGTTAATATGCATTTCACCATCGGAGTACTTCCGGTTTCCTCGATGATACTCTTGTCCCTCCATGTCTAAACCCCCCGCTATGCCACTGACCCCACGCACAAGATCATTACTAAAAGGATTTTCTTGATCACCTGTCTTTGTGACATTTTAAACATGGTCAAACCACAGTGGAAATGTCAGGCGGACATTTTCTTCTGCTTCCATGCTCTTCTTCGACTCCAGTGAGCAAAGACTTCGGTGATGTCTTGTAGCCATGGGTATACAATGTTCATCAGAGCATGTCGGCTCATCCTTCTCCCTATCTCAATGTTTATCGTTCACGTTTTATCAGATTTCTTTGCCAGGAATGTAGTGAGTCGACTGATTCCTGTTGGGATTTTCTAATGCCCCCCCCCCCCCGGGGGTTGATGAGAAGTTGAGAGGTGCCGAGGTTCCATTCATTTCTCTCTTCAACTTCTTACAACATGATGGTTTGCACCATGGTGTCAATATATAAAAAGAAGTTGCAACAAGTATGAAGCTGAGTCACTGAGTTGTTGACGTTTAGAAAAATGAAGCAGAAATGGAGGTATAAAATTACCAACTGTTCCTCTGCACTCTAAATTGATTATTGATTCATCAGAGACTGTAAACCAATTCAAGACTTTGTTAACATACATTAGAAGACATTTATTAGCCAAGATGAATATGACGCCCGTAGACTACACAATGAACAAACTTCAGTTTTGCTGCTTATAGCAACTTTATTATAATATATCATCGACCAAAATTGTAATTCTTAAGCATTTCAGTGATCCAACTGTATTTCCTGCATTTCAAATTATGATTTTATAGTATCACTTTCATAAAAGAAAAGAAAACCAACACTTTAGGCATATTCTTGTCCAGTTTTTATATTTCATCTCCATTAAGTACGTTGAATTACGATTGCTATGCTGGCACTGCATGCGGGTGTTAAATCATTGAAATGCAACAGAATGGAGTAAAAGGACGTGTAGTTTGTAGGTAATCAAATCCGGTATGGGATTTCTAATCATAGCCTCAAGATATGTCTTTAAGCCGAATCCTCTTGGTTTGAGAGCCAATTTCAAATAGACCGCTAACTAATATCTCCAGGAATTCGACTCAATTTCTTGACGCCAATAGGCTTTTGCTAATCTCTCTAAATGCAATTACCATTTGGAGGGATGTTTGAATAGAGATATTTGATCTGGTATCCTCCAGAGACACAACCCGATGGCGATACAGGAATCATCATACGAGACGATCAACAGTGAAAAGAGTTATGCAAATATATATTTTTCTTTATATCAAAACAGGATTACTCGCTCAATAAGTAAAAGAAACTACATTAAAAAAAATGCATGTCATAATGTAAACGACTTCATATAGCCGACCCGGTACCCCTACCCTCTTCTGAAATATCCTTGAGAGTTGAGACAGTTGGCAGTTAGTTAGGTTATTATAGATTATAGAATGTGAAGATTTAACAGATCTTGTATGGAGGCCGGAAGGAAGTTACGCATTATATTAGTAGTTAACTTTCCTGCTCGTGGAATCCTGTGATTTTGCGTTGATTAGTAAATATTAAAAATCAGTATTTTCAATATGTGAAGAAGAGTAAGGAATTTTGAATAAACAATATATTTCTGTTTTGGGATCGATTTTACTTTGTCTCATATTTCTCTGCCTCTCAAAGTTTCTTTCGGTACTTTTAAAAAAACTTCTCATGAAAAAAAAAAATCTTCTTGTCAGCGACGTCAATTCATGCGGTTTCCAAATCTTGCATTCATGAAATAAAAGTACTCTCTCCACTGTTTTCTTTTCTTCTGTAAAAATACGCTAATCGAGTTGATTTTAGGAACATGAAAATGACTATTATGTCAATAAAACTTTCTTTTTAAGAGAAGAAACGTTAATCAAGCAGGAGAATTAAGAGTTGCTTTCCGTCGATATTTTGATGGATTCTTAGAGAAAGTAGACGGCTAGATCATTTTCTAAGAATCTTCACCTTATATGATTCAGAAGCTAAAATTCTAATAACGAAGGACAAATTCAAATTTTCACTTGGATGTTAAGATTTCGAAAGGTCAATTCAGTCGCCAGCCCACACTTCATTAAGTTGCAATTTATCTAAACACGCCTACACATCGTGGTAGAATGTCATATTCTATCCTTCTAAACTAAACCTTTAGCAAGACGTTTCTGTCTCTCCGATATTGTGTAGGAAAGGAAAATTTCTGTTCATACTTTTTTGTAACCGTCTAGGAAAAATCACTGAGAGCGACATTATTTGATCTTGAGTTAGGTAAGGCATATCGAAAAAACATGGTCTCTTTTAGCATGTTTAGTAGGATTCTCTTTCTTCTGCAGCTCTTGTCTTCTTAATGGAAATACATCAAATTGTGTGTGTTTGTGTAAGTACGTTGAATGTGAAGCGAACATTTGCATTTTATACTACTGCATGATATTGGACAGTTAGCATTAATATCACATTATGTCATTTTTTTGTACAGACAATATACCACTTTCCCCTACCTTTTACATGTTTTATCGGTTCATTATTATCTGCACTGTAAAAGATATTGGGTAAAATTTTAATCAGCACGAGGGTAATAATGTCCAACCAACTTTGGGCAATATGTGTACCCAATGCGGGAAGCATATTGTCCAGTTAGGGAAAAATAAGCAGTAATTACTTTAGAATGGGCAAAATTTCCATCAAATTGGATTTAAAAAAATGCCTAAAGAGATGTCCTAAGTTGGTTGGACACATAATTATCCTCATGGTACATTTTTACCCAATATGTTTTAGAGTGTATTTTTGTAGGTTATTTTCTTCCCAATCAATCGTATAATTCAACTATATATATTCTAATGTAGTTGTTTTATTGATGAAATGAACTGAATGAAATACCTTTTCCTCCCTCATTGTATAAAACACTGACTGACACACCATGCTGACAAAATTACTGAAATCCTGAAAGAGAAGTATGTTTTTATTCATATTTGTAGAATGCATATCCTATTAAAAAGAATACTTAGTCTGTAAAGGGGTTACTAGGAGCTACGACTATCATGAAATCCATTAAAGGATTTTTGGCGCCATATAATGGTCATCGAAATGAATTGTATATTGAACAGAAGGCCAGGGTTTGCTACAGGAAGAAGTATACCTGTGTATTTGGATGGTTAGAAGGTTGATATGATTTATGTGATATGGAATAATCTCGAAATGTAAAAGTGGGAGAGGCAGAGAGAAAGAGAGAGAGAAAGAGAGAGAAAGGGACAGAGAGACAGAGAGGGGGGGTGGGAGATAGTAATTTACTTTCAAGTAACATTGTAATACGTTTGTTTGTTTGATCCATTTCCCATTTCCCATGATATACTATACTTTTATACTAAGTCGTTTTCATTAATTGAAAGTACTTGTAATTTAGCTTGATCGAGTGGTTTATCCTGGATTTAATCTTCTCTAATACCGACCAAGCGCCAACATTCACACCAAGGACATAACCAATTGGATTAAGTGCATCCACCGGATAATATGACGTCATAAAATTTCACACTAAGGCGAGAAAGAAAGAAAGAGAAAGATAGATAGAGAGAAGGATGGTGATATAGAGATATTTGACATTTCTCTAGTACCGTAGGTGTTGTCAGGTAAATGTCAACATTGATAAATCATGATTGATACAAACATTTGATCGGTTTATTAGGATGTCGCCAGTATTTCATAGAATTTTTTCCTAATGAAAACTGAACCGTCTGCCGAAGGGATGGAAAAAAGTAATTTCGATGATATCTAATGTGATTTATTTTTCATGCACCTAATAGAACTTCGATATAAATGCAGGCCTCTTGTTTTTGTGTATATATATTATGCATAACTTTGAATGATTTTTGTTTTTTATTTTGTATTTCTATTGAATGGAAGTACGTAGATTAGCATAAGAATATTCTAAATGACTGTTAAATTATCTGTTTTATTGTTTCAAAGTGCCATGTTTTTAAGGATGGCGATTTAGCCATTGCTCAGTTTTATTACAATACTTAATTGGGAATGATTATTTTTGATCTTTTTAAAAAAGGAATGTAGGAATGATATCGCACATTCTTATTCTTTAATTCTGTTAGATAAGAGGACATTTATGATCGTGATACGTCTGCGAAAAAATATAAACTATGAAAATATAAACGGCCAAGATATCGCATGCAAAGCAAAGGCATGAGGCCACATCATCCTACCTCATCTTTTCACGATCTTTGGTTATAGAAAGGGACGTCTGACGATTTCAATGAACAGTGCCTCTTCATATTTTACTTAGAGTGAATTATTTTATATTTTTTCTTTGTGTTCGCAGGTTTCCTTCAAATCATACCAGACATAGAGTGCAGTTACCATCAAGGTAAGCCTATAGAAATAATCTTCTCAGCTTATAAATCTATATTCTACAAAATTTAAATCATTATTGAAAAAGAAGAGACTGTAGCGCATTCTTATATTATATGAATCGCAGTGTCCGCTTATGTGCGTGGGTTTCCATGGCAATACTTTCCAAGGGTCATAAGAAGCGACTCGAAGCGATGTTATCAGAATACACAAATATTGCAAAGATAACCATTCTTGCAACCATTTCCATTTTTTCAAAACGAGGCGAGTTCTCCTGTTTTTTTTTAAAATAATTTTTAGATGATAATTTTTCATCATTTTGAAAAAGTTTAAGTGTCATTTGCTGCCTTCCGTCAGTAAGGCATTATTAATGCAGGACTAAGAAGTCGTTTATAATAGCTCAAAGTCCTTTGTTTTCTGAATATAATTTGCACTTATTCCTTTTGCTATTCGTTGTCAAGGTTGACAACGTTGTGTGATGTGATTTATTTTAGAATGCCTAGCTATAATTCAGTCCGATGTGAATTGCGTCTACTATAGTATTTCTTGTAAGTGTTGTAAGTTAAGTTTTGCCCTTATTGTGTTTGATTGGGGAAGGAAAGAAATGGCGTGAGGCGTGAGTACATTATGTACTACATAGAGACACAGACACACCTGTGCAAGAAACCCCATTCTTTTGAAATGTTACGTCTGTGCCCCCCCCCCCTCCCGTCCCCCTTCCGTCCAAGAAGAATATTGAACCAGCAATACCCGGGATCCATAACTTGTATTTAAGATACTGAGTGTTAAATTCCCAATTTGGGTGTCGTCCATCACTGATAAGCTTGCTAGGGAATTATCCTTCAAAATGAAGACCGTTTTGATCTACCAGATCCCCATTTAGGCCGCTCAATGTTACAAACCATGTTATTTTGATCACGTATTAGATTGCGTGACTGTAAACGAAGCCCAAGGCTACATGTTTGTAAAGATATGTGATATAATAGATGCAATGCTCCGTCTCATAAGCATATCGATTGTCAAGCATGTGAAAGGATAGTTTATCCCAGGGCACTAGTATATCAATTCATTTGTTGGTTCTGCTAAGCAAAGATAGATGCCTTATACTGCAGGCGGAGATTTGTTCTTTTTCTTCATTAGAAAGAGGGTTTGAAAGATTCGGTAGACATATAATATGAGAATGAAGTTGAACAGATAAGGCAGGGAAAGAATGAGGAAAGCGATATAAGCAAGAAAAGGGACGATGAGAGAGAATGGGAGAGAGAGAGAGAGAGAGAGAGAGAGAGAGAGGGGGGGGGAGGGAGAGAGGTGGGGGATTGGGAATTAGGACAGTGCTTTCATGGCAAGAGGTTCAGAAGTACATGTATCTCGAAAGAGAGAAAGGGAGAGAGACCAGGGGAGGAAAAGGGGCAAACATGTTTGTAATTACGCTGTGTTGTTTACCTGACTTTAGGGCTTCATTATTCACCAATGTGGTCTATACTATCGAAATAACTCATGTTGAGTGGAGGTGGAGTTGTTGTGGTCGAGTTGTCTAAGTCGGGGGTTCGATCCCCGGCATGGCACTTATGCCATTGAGCAAGGCTTTTTATCTACATTGCTCTTTTATCGTACATCAAGTCAATAAAAATGCTATAAGCATTTTTTATATCAACGTGTGCACGTGTTTTTTATATTTTTTTTTAAATGAGCTGCTGTAGAGGTACTGTTATTATCACACAGAAAATGAATACAAAGCAAAACTAGTCTGTTATCCCTATTTCTGTCGTATGTCAAATAACAATAACAATGTAAAAAAATTATGAAAACAGTTTGGGTTCCACTATGAATGATCCCATTATTTTGAGAGCGCGAGTGTAAAATTATTTCGAAAATAAAAGCTTACTTCATGCCTAAGCATTAAGCTTCTTATAGCTAAGACCGTGTGGGCAATTCCTTATAACCACTTAAAACAATAATTATCAAAGTGCTATGTTTTTCATTATGCTATTTGCTAGAAATAAGACTCCTTTGTCGTTCCATGAATATAAAGTACTTACTACATAAGGAAATCTCATCTATGAAAATAAAACATAATTATGCATTTTTCAATAAAATGAGTTAAATTTGCTACATACCTTTGTAATTTACTGCAAAAATTTAAAGCTGTATGTTATTTCAAAATGAAGTGTGATATAGATAAATTGGGAATAGCTTCTTATTTGGGCACCTTTTCCCCCGAGGCAAGGTACATGCATATTATCATTAGAAATTCATCATAATTGAAAGTTTCGGTCCTGAAATTAATATCATTTTCGTTGAATAAAACACAGAGTTAATGAAATCAGAGGGCAGAACAAGCATGACAAGAGTGCACTCAAAAACAGTTCGTATCTCATGTTTTTAACATGCCTCACAGAACTGTCTTTGTTTAGTAACCCACATGCTTTTTCGCAGCAGGAATCCTTTTCCCAGAGTCACGTGTCATTTCCTTTGTAGCTTTCATGTTTAATAGAGTAGCTTGGCTGGGTGCTCTCTGATATTAGCTGACTTGGTGCGGAACTAAAACATTAGCCGTTACCATGGAGACATCTTCATTTGATCGATCTTTGATTTGTGCTCGGTTAAAATGGGTTTGCATCGCTTGCCTGTCGTTCACGCTTTTAAGCCACTTCGTAAAGAATGCAATATTTCTGTGTCTTGACCATTGCTTAATTAAGTGTTGCCGATTTTGTGAAGCAGCTTGAATGAATACAAAATGTCTTTGTTACGCAGATGGAAGGGTATTTACTAGTGGAAAGATCTACTCGTAGTTATGATTGCTTCGTTGTTACATTTAGACACAATTGAAACAATTGAACCCCCTAAATTTCGCACTAGTTTCGAATAGGCATTTGCATTAGTCATGTTAGTATTGATCCTGTGGGTGAATTAAAAAGAATGTTATGAATACCGTCGACTATTTTCATTCTGGTAGATTAGCCCTTATATGTTTAGGTGTATGGCATACATCTCATTGGAATATTTTCACATTTTGCATTACACATGCACAAAGACATGAACATGAAAGAGGTTTCTAGTTTGCTATTTTCTCTACGATATATCATTTTCTCATCGTATTTCAAAATATGGAAGTAGAAGAAGAGGAGGAGAAAAAAAAAAGAGAAGGAAATGGGAAGTTGAAGTAGGGAAAATGGAGGAAGGAAGAGGAAAAGAAATAGTGGAAACGGGAAAAGGAAGAAGGGGAGAAAAACATTTAACTAGGAGGAAGGACGAAGATAAGAAGATGAAATAAAATGGGAAATCAAAAGAGAGGCAGAAAAGATAAAAGAATCACAAGGAGGAAGGGATAGAGAAAAAAGTAAATTCGGAAAAAAGAAGAGAAGAAGATGAAAGGAAAGAAGAGGAAGAGGAAGAGGAAGAAGAAGAAGAAGAAAGAAGCAAAAGAAGAAAAAGAAGAAAAAGAAGTAGAAGGAGAAGAGAAAAAAGAAGAAGAAGGAGGAGGAGGAGAAGAAAAAGAAGAAGAATATTAGAAAGAGACAAAAAGAAAAAAAAAGAAAAAGAAAAAGAAGAAGAGGAGGAGGAGGAGAAGAGGAAGAGGAGAAGGAAGAAGAAGACCGTTGTCTACAGACGTGGGAAAGAAAACAGACAATAATCTAATGATTTTGGAGTCATGTCAAATCCTTAGCGGCTGAGATGCGTGTAAGTTTAAAGAAAAGTAATTTGCATTTTCTCCTTTCTAATAATGCCTTTAAAGGAGAATCCAACCCAGGCATCAGCATGCTCTTAGTGAATAAAGATGACCAAGAAGAGTAAACAGTGAAAGTTTGAGCAAAATCGGACAATCTGTTCAAGAGTTATGAATTTTGAAAGTTTAAGTAAATCTTTATTATAAGGATCCTTGATTTGGCAACTTTGCCAGCATCTGTGATGTCATCGTGGACAACTCTCCATTCATTTTGTACACAGAATTTATCATTTTCTTTATTTTCAAGAAAAATAAAAATTCTTATGATTTATTGTTTGAGTATGACATAGCTATATCAATTCTTCAAGCATTTTGGGAAGAATTATGTTGATTCCTGACTTGAAATTTCATATAAATCATTTTTAAAAAAATACAAAATGAACTGAGAGTTGTCCACGATGACATCACAGATGCTGGCAAAGTTGCCAACTCAAGGATCCCCATAATAGAGATTTACTGAAACTTTAAAAATTCATAACTCTTGAACAGATTGTCCGATTTTGCTCAAACTTTCACTGTTTACTCTTCTTGGTCATCTTTATTCACTATGAGCACACTGACGCCTGGGTTGCACTCTCCTTTAATTGCTGAAGACCTAACCATGCAGAAAGAAACCTCCACGTCTGCAAATAAAACCTAGAGAGAGAGGGGAAAGGGGGAATTTCGAATAATGAAGTGGAACGTATGATGCCTGGTATGAGTTGAGCTTCCTCCCAAAAGGTTTAATTCGGATCAAAGTGAATGCTAACCCAGAGGTGATGCTGACCTAGCGTTGTCATAGTAACGTAGACGTTTGTATCATCCTTCACCATTCTTTACGGGTTATTCCTTATCTAGGAAACGCAACTGCATTTTTTTTCCTTTTCTCTAATACCTATCGAACTCTCATCTCTTTCCAGTAGCTTGTAGGAGGTTCCTTTTAATTTATTTCTATGCATTTAATATCCTCATGCTTTATTTCATATTCATACTCTTGCTTTTTATCTCTGTTTTCCCACTCACTTTTATTTCTTATATCATTTCTATATCATGCTTCCTCCCTTTTCACGTCAGTCGAACCCTCATTTTAACTTTGTACTTAATCATGCTTAGTTTTTTCTCTAAAAAGTGATTCCAAGTATACAATGCGAAGCAAAGGAACCTCATTACTTTTCATGATACATTATTATGAGCCTATTATCTAACTATGCGAGTCCGTTACAAATTTTAACCGTTTATGTATTTAAAATAATGGTTTGTACTGAGATGATATGTACTCGCTAGGCCTACAATGCGTATGCAGTAAAATAGTATTCTTGATTTTTCATGGCGTCTACTACATCTCCGATTTCTCCAAGCGCTTTACAAAGTATTACCCCGGTCATTGGATTCAGGCTTGCCCGCACACAATGTATGCACCTTCTCCACTTCCTTGGGAGTATTCTGGGAAGGCGCCATTTGCAGACGCTCGCAATGTGCAACAAACCACAATTCAATTTCGCATCTTACCTACCTACTTGGCACCTGGAAAAACATTCCTGCCGCACTATTGCCGCGCTGTTGCCACAGCGAGGTTCGAACCCACGGCCTTGCCATCCCCAGTCAAGTGTTCAACCCGTTCGACTACTGCACTTCTTCTATAATTCCAAATAATTGCAAATGAGGACAATATTTTGGAAGTTCCTAAGTGTACTGTATGTTGAGACTACATTTCTTACCCGTCTATTTAAATTTGACTTGAATTTGAAAAAGGTATTTATAAAATACCACTTGCAGCCCAAGAACTGAATTGCGTGGAATATACACAGAAATCTAGAAACTTTTATGTTGAAGATAGTATGAGAGAGAAGGGGAGGAAAGATGGAGAAAAGGGATGGGATGGGAATGAAAAGAACCGGAATGCATGATGAGACTAAAATAATCCTCAGTAGAAAAAAAACACACAAAAAAAAAAAAAAACAGCGAAAAGTAAAAAGAAAAAAATAATCATTTTAAATCATAAACTATTTCCTTTTTTAAAAAGATACTCTGATGCCGAGCTTCAAATGTTTGTTTGGTGCAAAATTTCAATTTTGACTTGTTTGACGTGTGTGTAACTTATATTGTTTATTCACAGTGAAAAACAAAAAGTAATCAGTCGAAAACAGACTGATTCTCGAGAATCCATTTAAAAAGTAATCACATAAATGTACTTTTGTTTCCGCAATCATGCAAATGATTACTCTATAAGACTCAAGTACACATGGCTTTTCACTGGAGAATATAAGGACTTATTCTCCCGCTGACCAACTTTCATCTAAAGACAAAGGGAATACATCTAAAAATAAACATGGTGAACTCTAGTGAGTTTGGTCCATATCATGGAAAAAGGATAGTAGACCTCTGGCCACGTCCATTAGTAATGCTTGTTTGAAGAAGATGAGAAGAAGTCATTAGCGAGTTTGTCATGAAACAGAATGATGGCCAGAAAAAAAAGGTACCTAAATTGGTATATCCTATGTCATGACTCTGTCAGATTTGATTTTGCAGTCATATAAACGTAAATGAAGCCAACACCATTCACTGATTAGATGTCAGGAAAGAGGAATAGATCAAGCGAATCCCGCTTTGTACAACATCCCATAAAATAACACCATCAACAGTAAAGATATGAGATAAATATACGTGTATGACGCTTTATTACCAATTTAGTTATCAATGGCGGGTCTCTTTGACCGATATTCAGTCCAAGCGGTAGAGGTGCCCTAGTCGAGTGGTTTGAGGCGCTTGACTGAGACGCGAAGGTCCGGGGTTCGATCAACGGCACGGCACTAATGCCCTTGAGCAAGGCATTTTATCTACATTGCTATTTTATCGTCTGTCAAATAAAGTGATGTGAAATACGCATATTGATACCAACGTGTGCATTTGTTGTTTAAAAAAAAACAGAGAAAATGAAAACAGCGTTTCGTTTTGTTGTTTTATTTTGTTTTGTTTTATACTTGACCATCTGCATAGTCCGATGGTACAAATAAGAGAGATATATGTAATTTTACGGCTTCGACAAACAAGTGACGAGGCAATTCATTAAACCCCATTTACCTTGACCAATCATAATAACGTATTTACAAAAGAAAGACGAAACTCTTGCCCCACCCCTCTCCTCTTTTTGTTAGATTTCTTTCTTATTTCCGGATAGTTCTCAGAAGATGTTGTTCTCATTCGTTTAAAGGACTGCTGCTTTAAAAATGTAGGTTTGTAGAAGCTGAAGAAGAAAGAAAAGCCACATTATTGTGGGAAACCGGGTTGAGTAAGTAGCAGCATGGTAGCAGGAAAGAAAACAGGCATGACAGGAGAGACCACAAAAAGGGTAGTCACAAAAAAAAAAAAAGAAAAAAAAAAGAACTAGGAGCTGTTCATATCATTTTTTATTTGAAACCCGATTGTCATTATTGTGTAATACAACGATATTTATCCCGGTTGATTCACAATGAGCTCTTATTCCATGCGAGATATTAACTTGTCTGTAGAAAATGATCTCCTTATATTCTACAAAATTTAACGTGAGTAGTCAAATGTAGATTGTCTTATTTGTTATGTTCTCTATTCATGCTATTATTGTAACGTTTTTGAAAAAAAAAAATCAATGATTTATCACTTCTAAATGTTGGGTCCTATATCGATGAAGTCAATCTACAGATTTTTTTTTTCTCAACTGAAAATAAGAAAAATAAGAAAATGGGCTTTATTGTGTATAAATCAGACATCAGACCGCTATACTTGAATATTGCTGTCCGGTTTGGCACCCCTCCCCTGACCTTGCAACAGTCGAATGCTCTTGAGAGAATACAGAGGCGCTCTTTGAGAATAATTCTCCAGGACCAGTATATCCTATATGAGAATGCTCTCAGACTACAATCCTTGAAAACTCTGAGCGACAGACGCGTTGACTTATGTACTACATTCGCTAATGCATTACCAGAACGTTTTCCGCAGTGGCTAACCCCAAATAATCTGAACATCGGCGTCTACGACATAGTGAGAAATACTGAGAAATAAAATGTAGAACTGAAAGATACCGTAAAAGTTCACTAGCATATTTTGTGAGGCTCCTAAACAACGTATAAGATAAACATCATTTCTGCTTAACTTGCTCATTGATGCTTGTATATATATACTCCGGTTTCCTCTTCTTCTGCAATAAGAATTATTATCATTATGGAATGTATGTGATAAAGAAATAATAAAGAAATAATAGTTAATGATAATAACAATAGTTTTAATGATAACACTATATTTCCAGTATTGGTAGTACTGCTAGTAATTATAAAAACTATAAAAATAACAACAATGATAATAATGATGATGATAATAATAATAATGATAATAATAATAATAATAATAATAATAATAATAATAATAATAATAATAATAATAACAATGATAATAATAATAATAATAATAATAATAATAATAATAACAATGATAATAATAATAATAACAATGATAATAATAATAATAGTAATGATGATAATGATAATATTGAAAATGATAATGATTCTATTTTTATATTCATATATATTTTCATGGTCGTAGTATATTTTAAAAACAGCCTGTTTACATTGGTGTTATATTCAAATCTTGTTGTTGCTAATATATACGTGTACTTGAGGCCTTCTCCTTACTTTCCCACTACTTTCTCTCCCCTAACTCCTCTTCCTTCTTTCTTGCCACTCCCCTCTCTTTCCACCTCTCATTTCTCTCTCCTCCGTCTCTCCCCCTTTTCTCCCAATTTCCTTCCTTCTCCTCTCTTCCCTTCTTGCCCTTGCCGTACTCCTAAATATTTCTCTTTCTGTTATTATGGAGCCTTATCATTATATCACATTTATATCACGCAATACATGTTCAAAGTTAATGATTTTATTTCTGTCTGAAGTAATTTCAAGTTTTTTACATATTTCATAAAACTCATTGGTGCAATAATTATGTTTAAATTCGTTAGCGTTATCATTATTTGTTATTTTAATGTCATACTACAATAGTTCATCGTACAAAATTATGTCTTTTACATATGCACTTGAATTTATATATGGATGTTATTTTGTCATTTTTACTCTGTAAATATTTTTGCAATTCGACAGTATTTAATTCGCGATGAGAATATGAATAAAACCATTGAATTGAATTGAACTGAATTAAATTAAATGTTGGTTGAACCTGCTTCCTCTTCAAGGTTTCGTTGTGCCTCTCTGGCCATTTTACAAGAGTCTTGATGATAATGTTAAAGATTCAAAGGTCGTTTGGAATGGAACAGTTCCCTAGGCATATTGACACCAAATATTAGCTGATCAACAACATGACATTTTAATGCACTTTTCCTCGCATGGATTGACTCGAGAGACATCCATTATCCTCGTTTTACCTCTACGTTCTCTCCTGTATTTCTTTTGTTTTTATACCAGGTAACGATTTCCTTTTCCCTATTAAGTTGTAGCCTGATTTGTAATAAACTAAGTCTTATGACCAAACCGACCACAATGACTTTACAAGCACTCATGTCATTCCCCTTCTTCTTCTTCTTCTTCTCTCTCTCTCTCTCTCTCTCTCTCTCTCTCTCTCATTACTAATTCTCCATGTCCCGCATCTCTCTGCATGTCTAGATTCTCCCCATTCACCCTTTTCTCTCTATTTGTACATTTAATATTTTCATATTTCGCCAGCTCTTACCCTTTCTTTGCTTCGTAAATGTCACTTCCAATTCGCCTCTACCAAACATTTTACAACCATAATAAAGGTTTCCCTTCCCCCAACAATAAAGAAAGAAGAAAAAAAGAAGAAATGTTTAACTAAGAAAGATGAAACGGTGGAGGAGAAGCTCATAATTTAGAGAGGAACATTTTGTGTATTATTGAGAATTGCTTAGAGTAAGATGTATATACAGGACAGGCAGACAGTAACAAGAACCCAACTCATCTAGTGCAACTTGTAACCCACGGGCAACGAACATCACCAAGCACACTCTTCTTCATCGAGGAAAATAATATAGCGTGGGGTGTAATGAGTGGGCCGTATGGAGGGCTATGGACTGCGAAAAGAGATGGGGTAAGTGTTTTAATGAGGATGAACGATGGTAACGATCTAGACAAGAAATGATTCCTCTGGACATTTTGTTATCCAGTCTCAAGTAAAACATTCTCGGTCTGGGTCGGTTGATTATAGGTATAGACTTATCTATTACCGCATGTATTGATAGGTTGTGTAAGTGTACATGTGTTGGATTTCTTATTAATCCTCAACCTAATCAATCAAAGAACACCAGTCTCCCAACTCGTTAGAATGGATCATGGCTCTTGTGCAGGACCTGTCTGTAAACATGGTAAATCCGCCATAAGTTCTGGTGAATATCCCTTGTACTGAACAGCAGAAAAATTAAGAAGGAAACAGAGAAAATGAATATATAAAGAGATAAATGAATAGAAAAGTAAATAAATGAATAAATAGGTAAATGAATGAATGAATAAAAAAGTAAATAAATAAATGAAGAGATGAAATGAAATAGATTAATGAATAAATTAAGAGATGAAATAAAATGAAACAGAAATAAAATAAATAGGCGATAAAAAATATAATATTCAGAAAACTGCATTTAAGTTTAATTTTATGCCATATGGGCTTATGTGAGAATATCTTTAGAATACTACACAAGGGAAAATGTATTACCTACTGTGAGTAAACTTATTGTAGGTACTAGATGTGATATCTCTTACCTCTATGAAACTTGTGTAAGGGAATTTGAAATATTCATTTCGAAAAAAAAAAAAATCACAGTTAGTCTATAATATCAAGTCAGAGAACCATTGCTATATCCAAATATGCAAATAAAAATATATCTACATGACTTGTTTCAGTGCAGACATGTTTTTTATTTTTACATAGTTTAATTTTCAGGAATGTTTACATTGCATCATATTTTCATATTTACTTGGTTTGTGATTCTTATTTCAAAATAATGAGATGCGTTACAAAAACTTTATTCAACTAACCAGCTGAATCTTGAAAATATGATTACATTTAATCGATATCAAGGATCAAGAATATTCACAGTCCGACATGCCTCACAAAATCAATTCGCACGGTCGATACTTACCATCAACAGTGCAAAAGTCTGCTCGACTGATCGTCTGTAACCGTTACCTACAACTTAACTGACCGTGTATAAAAAGAATTGTAATAGTATAAAACAATAGACAAAAAAGCCTTTTGATAGATAGCTCATTTGGCGTTGATAGGGTTCACTCTTTTGTCATACTCTAACCGACTTTTGAAAGTTCAAAGAGAGTATTATGCTTATCGGTCTTCGCACTAACTCTGCTATAGTCCAAGTAGTCAGCCCTTGAAGGCTTGGTCATCTGTCTCCTGCCTTCATCCACCCACATTCATACAGTGTGGGATTAATGAAAACTATTCATCACACCACGAAATACTTCATCTGTTTTGCATGCTTACATCATGATCGCTGGGTATCAAATTTTTTAGAAGGGACTGCTGCGGTGGCGGGATTTCCCTTCGTTTATGCAAGACGTATCGGGTATATTTTTCCAAGGAATGGCAGACCATCATCGCCCCAAGAGTGTTAATCTTAAGGGGCGAGATGTTCCCACGCTCTTAATCATTGCAGTGAATGGGTATTCAGGCTAAGATCAACTGTCAAAGCTTTTGATTTATAGGCTTTACTCCAGAGAAAACTTAACCGTTTCCCGTATCTTTTTTGAACGGATGGCATATATGATTGACTTTAACGTATCGCTTATAGTTTTCTACAGACTCTAACGCTCAGAGAAACCGGAAAACAGAAGGCGTTTTGATTCGTGCCGCCGTAACATTATAACTTATGTTAAATTGTTTTTAAAGGCGTTCATCATCTTTAAATAATTTTTGCGAATGCTTGTTACCGTATAAATATAATGTAATATCTATCTATCTATGTATTCACTCATTTATTTATTTACTTATCTGTTGATTGATTGATTGATTGATTGATTGATTGATTGATCTATTTAGTCATTTATTTATTCGTATTTTAAACAGGGTAGCCTAATCAGTATTTAAATAGCGTTGTCCAAGTCATATTTCATGTAATTGTTGTTTATCTATGATATTTTGTTGTTTCGCAAATAATCATTTGTTGCATTATTTCACTGATAAATGTCAAGTTAGGAGGTTTAACAAGCCTTAGGATTAACCTACCTTGGTCAGTTGGTGGCCGGTAAGAAAACCTGTGTTGAAAGTTAATGATAATTTACCTTCAGAATTAGGAACATTCATTGTTGTTTATTTGTTGTATTCTGGTTTGCATCTATTCTTACCAGTGTTCTGAATGCATCAGTTGGTTGGGAGGAGGGACCATTACGGTCATAGTGATTAAGTTTACTCTCCTCCTCCCTGGCAGCCAACTGTTGCACTCAGAGGACTGCTATAAGAATATGCATATATTATATGTTCTTTTATATTGTTATATTTATCTTGAAATTGCCGAATAGATAATAAATAAACAAATAAAAATTCAGTGAACTGGTTTATATTAGATTCGTCCCTGTCTTCAGTAGATATGAATAGCTTCTATGTACTTATAACGGTTTTATCATGTACTTTCCACCCCCATGACCCCCCCCCCCCCGTTCTTAATTTGTACAGTCACAATAGTTCTACTCATGCAGGTAAAACCTCAAGGACAATGTAGAAACAGTTTTATTTCTACAGAATTATTTAAGCCAATGCCATCATACATGGCTTTCGTGCACTTGTATTATACCCACATAGTTATTGATACTTTTCTCACAACGTATACTTTATTCATATTATTCTTAGGGGGAAAACATGAATGAAAATAAACAGCTGTCTTGTAACCAGATATTTTGTTTGTTTATTTTCATATATATTTGCACCTTGTACTATCCACCGTTTATGTATGCACGTAGTAACTGAAGCAATGGTAGCGTTGAAGCGATGAGAAAAAAAAAACAAACAAAAAATATAATTGAGTTGTGTAATACATAATGAAGATAATCGCTCATTGTGAGCTCGAGCTCGCTAACGTGATTTACATAGAACGTATTACATATTACATTACATCTTTTAACTTACTCCACCTGTATGGACAATCAAAACACGAAATCACACCACGGTCAGTTGGATATTATATTTTATGACAACACATAGATGAAACCGTAGAAGAGAGTTTGAAAGGCGCTGTGCAATAAAAGACCATCAGTAGTTTTGTATTCGATTAAAATGCCTTGAAGGAAAGCATGGGACTGGCATACACAAACACGATACTCTACACGTACACCCCTAGGGAGATTCTGCCTCACACGGGTATGACGCGTTCACAATGATGAGCAGAAGATACGCTTATGCAAGCTAGTTAAGAATGGGTGTAACGGGAAGGGGTAATTGAAGGAGATATTGAGATGCAAGCTGGTAATAGCCAGCTGGTAATTATCTCGCACATTTCACCACCCTAAACCATAATTAAGTCTCTTTATCCGTTGAAAAAAATGGAAAAGAAATTGACAATCATATAGTGTTTGTGGATTGTATTAACCCTAATTGATGCTAGTCACACAACACTTCATCAATATCATACATAATTATGTAGGCCCTAATGTGGAAAAATAAGGTGATGGGTTTTTAATATAATTAAGAGCAGAATGATGTTCTTCACCCTCTTTTGTGCCTTTTTGCTCTTAACCTGCCGTTCCTTGACATCACCATTAGTTCCCAGTTGCATTCTTACTTTCCTTTTCCGGTAACCCCCCCCCCCCTACACACACACACACACACACGCACACACACACACACACACACACCCATCCCCTATAGCGATTCATAGAATATACCTACTTAAGTCTTACTACTTAGCTTTCTCTAAGATAATAACCAAAAAAGACAAGACAAGCAAAGGAACCACTAAAAAATAAATGAAACAAATTGAAAGCCTGTATTCTTCATGTTATATAGCACTCTTATTTTCTTAGATTAGAAATTCATCTAAGAGATAACTTGAAAAAAATAGATCAAGAAATTATAATCAAAAACTTGATTTCTTAATCAATTAGATTAATATTTTTAATATCTAATTCAGACTAGGAAATTTAGAGGGAGGGAGTTTCTTTTATTGAAAGATGAAAAATAGATGAAATGAGTCATTATTTTCTATGATTTCTCTCCGTACAATGAGCGCTGCCCGGAATACGATGTGTTATGACCATAGCATGTCTATATGAATAATTGATTCGAACACCCATTCATTTTTCATTATGTCGCCCCCCGCATATTGATAGAGCTCATGATCTAACAGCTCCTCAGTGAATAATAATAATAAAAGAAACGTTCTTACATCGGCTTACGTACCCTGCACATCAAGGGAGCGGGTAGGTACCTGCCCTGCCTAGCAAAGAAATGAAATGTTGGCATGATGAGCTATTTCTTGAATCCAACTTTTTGTTATCCATTATCAGAAAGCACCATTTGATATATTACATTAGCTTGAAAGTGATTCAGTTGGTTGATTAATTTCGTTAAAATTTGAAACAGGATAATGAAATGAATTAAAATATAATTAAGTAAAGAGGAATAGGGTAATAAGAAAGGAAGTCTATAACATTTTCACCCAATGTAGTCGTGTTTTCTATCACATTTTTGAGCGACTTTTTTTCCAAAAATGAAATTGACATTTACACGGATTTGAAGATGAATCGGCACCCATCCAATCGATGTAAGTAGGAGGAAAGGCTTTGAAATATCAACCCACATCTTCTTTCTCTTAATCACCACCTCCTACACATTCCAATGGGGATAGCATGTTAAATGACTCTCCTGGGATGGGGGAATTCGATCATATTAACCATCTAAATTGTCTCGCGCTTCCTCTAATCTCAACTTACGCCAGACTGGACGTGCTGGAGACCATTAATAATTCAGATCCCATTTACAGTAATACATATCTCTTCTAACTACCTGACTACTGTATCATTTTGCTGCTTCTGAGTACTCTTCAGAGATAAATGGAGAGCTGGTTATAAAAAAAAAAAAATAAAATGCCAAACTTATAAGTAATAAAGTTTCGTCAGTGGATTGCCTCAATAAATTTAAGATAATATGGTTTTTTTTTTAATTACTCTATAAAAACTGATAAATTTTTGATAAAGTTAAAAAATGTAGGTAAATAAATTTTACTTAAATATGGATAATAAGAAAAAAAAATACTTCTGCAAATTGATTATGTCCTTGATCGTGGCATCTTAACAAGTAAATTGGTTTAAAATTTTCTTAAACTATCAAGTTTCGAATGGCTTTGAATTGAGTGACAATTCGAAATTATCTCATCTTTGCATAAATGATATAAAATTATCAATCATTTTGCACCCTTAAATTTTCATTGAACCGCAAAAAATGAATTGTGTTATTTAAAAGAAAAGGATTAATTCGGTCTTAATGAATATTAATGGCGTTATGTTAATACTTAGAGTAGTATACTATTACTACATGTACTACATGTACTACTACTACTACTACTACTACTACTACTACTACTACTACTACTACTACTACTACATGTACTACTACTACTACTACTACTACTACTACTACTACTACTACTACTACTACTATACTACTACATGTACTACTACTAGTACTACTACTACTACTACTACTACTACAGGTACTACTACTACTACTACTACTACTACTACTACTACTGCTACTACTACTACATGTACTACTACTACTACTACTACTACTACTACTACTACTACTACTACTACTACTACTACTACATGTACTACTACTACTACTACTACTACTACTACTACTACTACTACTACTACTACTACTACTACATGTACTACTACTACTACTACTACTACTACTACTACTACTACTACTACTACTACTACTACTAGTAGTAGTAGTAGTAGTAGTAGTAGTAGTAGTATAGTAGTTGGAGTAGTAGTTTGCATCAAGGAAACTCTGCAGTAAAGACACGGATATGAATGCAAATTTGGAGCAAAGGCTGTTGCCAATATAATTGATGACTCTTTCTGCATATTCTATACTTTGAGATCTTTCTTACATTTTTATCAAGCAATGTATTCCATATACAGTGTAACTCTCTTAGAAATATTAAGAACCAGTTATCAAAGCAAGATAAATACAATAGCTAAGTTCTCCTAACAGCTGCATCGAAATTTTTGCAATTGATGACCGTCCACAGAATTAAACTTTACTCTTTGGAAATAGCCAACAGGGATGATATGAAAACGTATGTATTCTTTTTTTTTAACCAATCGAAAATCTAAGAGCCATGAAAGCAATTACTGTTCTCAGTACTTATATACGTGAGCAAGTTATGTCATGTATGTATTGCAGTAATGATGTATTATGGACATGATGGACATATTCTTCAAACTCATCATCCTCAAGCTATCAGGGTTCATAAAAATGGAGCAAAATCCTCCCTAGACCGGGGGGGGGGGGCTATGGATCTCGGCTGCCTCACGTAGTATTAAATCCTAGAGCGTTCCTCCTGCACCAATGCACACTCTTACAATTACATTGAACACTTAGCTTTCTCCTGCACCATTGTAACAGTGAAACAGTGTGCATAAGTGATATCTATAGAATAATTACTAGTATCAGTACTGCACTTAGGGAAGTAGAATTTAAAGAAAATATTAAAAGAGCAACTGTCATCATTTTCTCTTCAAAATTGATTGAGTATACAAAGAGTTAATAGGCCCCTTGCCTTTTCCGCCCAACGCCTTCTGTCGTGGCATGGAGACATAAATTGCGCCTGTAATCGCATGGAGTTACCAGTTGAAATAAGACGTTTTTAATATGTTTGTTGTTGGTTTTAAAGTTTAGTGATGATTTTGTGTCACTTTCTGACCTATCGGTGCCACTGAGGCAGCAGAACTGTGGGCGTGTTCAGTGGGCGATGGATTGGAGGCCTGTAATGAGAAAGCGGGAGGTGTCGATAATGTTTGCTATCGATTGAAGAGTAAATGTCAAATTGTCGGCTACGGGTGCGGGGCTTTGGCTTGGAGGGGAAGGGGGCGATATGATGGGTAAACATGTGATCAACACGCTAGGCCAATTAGAGTTTACATGCCCAAACATGCCAGAAGTTGATGGGAAGTGTAATGAAGATATCATCGGCTACGCTAAATGATCCTCTTATTATTGTCACATGGTAGACCTCAAACAAAACTCAAACGAAACTCAACAAAAAGTAAGTTCCAGTTTTCCGAAGAATCAATGAAAAGGGTGTGAAATCAAATCAGTACTCTCTCCATGAAGGCCTGCAAAAATACATACACATAATTCCTTACTTTCCACCCACTCAGTGATTGAGATTTTCTTACCTTCTCGTACCAAATTTAAATATTAATCACGGATATCGATTCACTCTAAATAAGGAGCCCTGGCATATCAAAGTATATGTAATCTGAATTAAGGTACCATTATCCATTCATTGAAATTGAATTTGACCTGTCTAAAATATTTAATAAAAATCTGCAAATTGTATCAATTACCTCATGCACTCATCGTGTTATTACAAGCAAAGCTCCCTATACTTTTTACAATGACATATAAAGACTTGTTCTATCCGCTTATCCCAATACCACCTTTAGCTTTCAACTAATCACTGTCACTTTTCGATGAAATTTACCATTACTTTCTTATGTCTAAAGCAGATCTGAACTGTCCACTTGTCTCACCCATGACTGATTTCCACTTGCGTCTTGTTATAAACATTAATTATTTCAAAACTCGATTTGTGAAGTTACAGGTGTAATGTCATTCCACTTTCTTTTCATTGACAGGCATTAACTCTTTTCCCACAATCAGTACATAACATACAGCCCTCACCTCACTCTCCCAATTTCCATGTTAATCACTCAAGTGGCTCAACCGTCGGTGGTTCATTCATCTACTCTCTCTTCTCTCTCTCTCTCTCTCTCTCTCTCTCTCTCTCTGTTTTCTCTGCTTCCTACATTAAAAGAAATAATTCGATAAAAATAGTTTCTATGCATTTTTCAGTGTGACAATGATTGGTCATCCTCCCAAGGATTCTACTTCCAATCTTACATCTATTGTGAATGCAATGACCAAATCCCACTTTGGTCGTTCTTGAAGTGTTTTAAAAATATAGAAATCTTATTAAGAATTTCAAATCAATTCACTTGACTTTTAATATGAAGCTTGTTGCCAGTGGACCTAAAAACGAATGTAGTAAAGAAAAAATGCCTTGGCAGGAGAAAATGAGTATGCTATTTTCATTTTTATTTTTTAAATGTGACATTTGACGATCTTTCTCAGTGCTGAGTGTTATGACTTTATTACAAGAAGAGAAATCTTACAGAAGATTACTGCAAATGATTGCAAATGCCAAGTGTTCTTATCATACATTCTGAAGTCGTGCTCAAACTTGATGCAATGATGTTAAAGACTAAAACAAAAAAAGATGCAAAAACAAAACAAAACACAAAACCCACCAAGAAATCTTTCTATTTAAAATGGTTAGCATGGTGCAATTCAAAATATTTCTGCATCTCGTAGCTAGAATGGTGGTATACGATCCTGCGTTTAACGTCAATGTATTCTTAACATTATTCATCTGAAGTTCCATTTAGTTACATGTAAAATTGTCACTATTTCGACGACCGCCTTCTTTTTTTCTTTCATACTTTTTTTTCTTGGGGAGGGGGTATATGTGAACGAGGCTTAATTCTGCTTGAGTCTGTTTGATTTCCGGTCAACTTGTAAGATTATCACATAGCATATTGCTGAAAGACAGACGAAGTTCCCAACGGATTCAGACCGCACGATGATGTAAGCAGCTTCCTTCTCATTCGTCTTCAGTGAAACTGTAACATCTTGATAAAGATTTTCCTGAAGTCTTATAGGATGTCCAGGAATTCTAACCTTGGAAAAAATCTAATCACCATCCCCTTTTTAATTACAGATCTGACGACTGCACTCTTTAATAACCATGGCAACTCGAGACGGTATGACGGTAAGTTTCCTCTTTATTCACGCTTTTGTGTGATTTGTAATTGTGGTGGAGTTAAAATTGATTTTTCGTTTCTGTATTGTTCACGAAAGAGGTTTGACAGAATTCGTAGGAGAGGTCTTGTAAACTTAACTTTGTAACACAAATATTATGTAAAAAGTTACTGCAATGGTTTCCATTTTTGAAGACTGTTTTGTGCCTTCGTTGAAGAACTAAAAATGGCGTTTGCGTTTGTCCCATCGATCTAATGTGTAGCGGATGACTCAAATTTGTGTAGATTTATTGACTTCATGTAATGTACATTTCTTTTATTTCATCATCCAAATCGTTTGTTTTAAGAACCAAGAATAGTTTAAGTATCTTTGCCACTTGTTTTGAAAATTTAACACATCAGAACTTTAGAAAATATCTAATATACAAAAACAATATCGTTTATTCTTATTTTTTATATTGAGACAACGATTATCGATTTTATTCACTTTGTAAAAGAAAAAAAAAATTCAATCAGTTATGTGCAATGGATTTACTACAATATCAAGATAGTTTATAGAAAAGGTGGAGAAGTAAAGGAGGGGGGCACTTCATGATGAGAACTTTAGAAAATATCTAATATACAAAAATAATATCGTTTATTCTTATTTTTTATATTGAGATAACGATTATCGATTTTATTCACTTTGTAAGAAAAAAATTTCAATCAATTATGTGCAATGGATTTACTACAATATCAAGATAGTTTATAGAAAAGGTGGAGAAGTAAAGGAGGGGGGGGGGACACTTCATGATGAAAACTTTAGAAAATATCTAATATACAAAAATAATATCGTTTATTCTTATTTTTTATATTGAGACAACGATTATCGATTTTATTCACTTTGTAAGAAAAAAATCTCAATCAATTATGTGCAATGGATTTACTACAATATCAAGATAGTTTATAGAAAAGGTGGAGAAGTAAAGGGGGGGGGGGACACAAGGAAAAGACATGAGAATTTGATAAAGGAAAAGATAAGCAGATAACTAGAGAAGCAGTATACATAATAGATAAATCTTTACAAAATGGATAGATGAGAAGGAGAAGACGTATTACAAGATTTTTTTGAAGTCTGTGATACCATATCGGTTTCTTCTAAATGTTGCTCAAAACATTATATTGATTTATCTGGAGGGGCACGAACGCAGACATTGCACTCCATCCAGGCAGTATTTCGATTTCTTTTATCCTGATAGGGAGGGGCAGCACAACAGGCCCGTGTCCTTTCGCATAACCTCTATAGCATTCCCCCTCCCAATATGCCCCCTTCATTTTATTTTTTTTTTTTTTTTTTGGGGGGGGGGGTCATGATAGATTTTGACATTTTTTTTGGTCTTGTTGTTGTTTTTTTTCCTTCTCAGGAAATATGTAAATTGTCATCTAGAAATTTTGACTGTTTTTTTTTTCGTCGAAAATTGTATTTCAGTCCCTTAAAAAAATCCTTGAAAAGAAGCAAATATGCCTGAATACACCCAATATTCAAATCTGGAGACTTTATTTTGTATTATACATGTACCTGACTTAGAAATATTATGGGCATAGTGCATTCCATGTAACGATGAAGATGCCTGATATCAGAATGTCACCGGAATTAAAAGATAACCTAGAAAAAGAAAACGAAACATGTTTCCTCTCATAATCCTTCATCATTATGTCGTTTGACGGAATATAACATCCTCTTTACAGATTCGAAGTAAATAAAAGAATAAAAAAATAGATAAATAATAAATGAATAAATAAATGAATAAGTAAGTAAATGAAAAAATAAAATGAACTGATAAGTAAATAAATACAAAAATGTTTGGCTAGTTAGGTGTACTATCTATCAAATCATGTATCTTCTTAAAATTTAGATGCAACCAGCATTTTCAAGGTTCAGAAAAAGAGAACGCATTAAGTAGTTTCGACCATTTGTGAGAAAACGGAGTCTGCAGGGAGAAATATGGAAAAGGGAGAAATGACAAGTTATTGATGGGCCCTTAGTCTTCTTAGAAATATCTTCGTTATTCGATCCCATAAGTTTGCCCGCTATTTATATAGAAGAAGAATATGGCTTTTTTAGACCGGAACATATTCCGCTTCTTCTCCCTTTGGAAGAGGAGGGCAGGTAAGCGAGCTAGCTCATGACGTCATTACCACAATGTTAGTAACCATGGAAACAGATGGAGGCATTAGGAGAAACCTACTAAGATGGAATAAAGTCCATGGTGAATTATTGGAGTGAAGGGAGACAGTTTGTTAGGTTTAAGACAGCGGAAGGTGTCGGAAGGAGCCCTGAGGCACAAAGCATTCGCTGGCACCTGCTGTCTTGGATTAGCTAAAGCATGGATCTCACAGATTCAATAACTATGATAACCAAAGGAAAAAAAAAAGACATGGGCAAATAAGAACAGACGATACTTGTAACAACTATGAAGGGGAAAGATCGAAAAATATGTGGCATAAAATGAGAAATGGGAAGTTTTAGAGCGAAGAAAGAGAAAAGGGGAAAAGGGGGATAGACAGAGGGCAAGAAACTGTGTGATGACAGTGACACTGATATTGCGACAAAATGACCGAGGCCTATTGCTGACAATGATTTATTGATTTTCCTCAGTATTGAGAGTGAAAGGCTGTCTGATGTATAGGAAACTTCTATTAATGCATTGTTGCTTTCACTCAGATGAATACGAAATAAAATAAAACAAAAAAATGATTAGGAAATCTAATACGTTATCAAAATGATTCGATATCAATAAAGTAATAAAAATGTTCGAAAACACGTCATATTCCTTATGTGTGCTTTTTTCTCGGTATGTTTATCATAACACTTCGACGTACATTCTTTGATAGCAATTACAACCTAAACGAAACATATGACGTGTAAAGCTAGGATTTCTTTTTAATTGGGGGTACGGGGGATGACCTTTTTGGCGGGGCACCCGAATGAATTATTTTAGGGGGAATGATAGCTGAGGTTGCTTCATTTGGTACTGCCCAATATGTTTTTTTTTAAGACTCGACAGTTTCATTAATTTGAAATATTGTTCACACACCGGAGTAGCCAGGATTTCATTTCGGGGGGGGGGGGGCGGCGGCAGTGAGCATGTAAAGGGTACGAATGACACATTGCACACGCGAAGCGCACTCCCTACGGGGACGGTGCAGGGTATTTTGTCATTGTTCATTGTCTGTTCCTTCTCTTCGTACGTTCTCTCACCTTTTTCTCTCCTTTTTCTCTCACCTTTTTTTCTGGGGGGGGGGGGTGGTCGACCGCCCCCATCGCCCCTGGCTATGCGGATGTGTTTACTGACGCATAATTTATGTACAGTGGTGTAGCATGGATTTTCAGGGGGGGGGGGAGGCTTATTATTTCGAGGGGGTGATAGTGGAGGCATCCTTTTTTTTTTCTTTTTCCATATTTTCAGACTAATTAAGCACAGCACATTAAAGAGATGGGACACACAAACAGTATGACTTTATCAAAGACCCACTTTGCATTATTAATACCAGAGTTATTCCTCTATTTTGATTATTTCAAATTCTCATCTTTTCGTTTCCTATCCCAAGCATGATTTTGTGTGTGTGTGTGTGTGGGGGGGGGGGGCCCGCCCCTGTTATAAACCGAAACTATTCTTGATTTTATTCATTCACACCAGGTTTGAAAACAAAAAAGAGATAAATATTGCAGTATAGTTTTTTTTTAAAACATTACTTTTCAGAAGACAGGTAACCCTGTTAACATTTATTTAGACAAGTTATGTGCTCTAAAGGTTCAGGTACCTTACAAAATGAATTTATTGACTAGACTGAATTGGAAAGTAGAGGGATGTATATACACCCCCAAACTTCGTCCCTTCCGCTGAGTAAGTTGATCAACTCATGATGGAGAGCTTGCCGGGAAGACCAGTAAGGATGAAGAATGATATGATAGCGCTTTGAGATCGCGTTGACACACCGCTTGTGCAAAAGAGATTCGTGAAAATCCGTAAAGCACTTCAAGCGGAAGAGCTAAATGACAGTCCTGTCCATACAGTGATCTGATAGGTGATTGATTTTTCTCCAGATATCTGGCTTTTAGGAGTTATCAACCTAGCTAGCGGAAAAGATTTTGATAGTTTATAGGTGCACCTTGAAGTCTGCTTAGTATCATCTTGTAAAGGTGTTTATCGACAGTTTCGTATTTGACAACCCATTATCGACTGAGAATATTTTTTATAATGACCATGTATTTTCATTGTTATTTAAACCATGCTGTTTGCAATAATAACATAATAACGTTGGATATTTATATAGGTGCTCAAGGAGCTCCAATATAGTAGGGGTTTCTCATAAAAACAATAATATTTACGTTTTGTAATATTTGATTCTTGTTAGCAATAAAGCAGATTGTGCAAGCAACTAGTATCTTGCGGTAAAATTTGGATGGGGAAGCAGTGAAGGACTGACATGTCATTAGGGTATTTTTCCCTATTTTGTTCATTTGTCATGGCATTGATTAAAAATAAAGATGTTATTAACAAAGGTACACCTTGTTCCAAACGGTATTTGAGAGTAAGCAGATGCATACGACGTCTCATTAATTGACGTGAAGCGGCTTCAAATGTAACGAGAGAAGATGCAAGCGATCTACTTCATTATAAACATGGTAAAGACAAAGCCGTGTGGCATGTACATAGCTCTCCGACAATCATTATGGTAGCCTTCAAGGGAATTAAGAACTTCACTCTAAGTTGGCCTTAATGGGAGCAGAAATTAAGAGAAAGAAATTGGTGTATGTCTGATATGAGGAGGAAAAGGTTCATTATTCATAAATAAATAGATCACTAATGAGAAAAATGACCTCGATGTGGCGATTCATTCATCATGTGTGATGTCATAGCTGCATTTATGTTTTAGTCATGTGCTGGTAATGTACTTTAAATATCCTCCCATCATCTTCCTTTTTATCATACGATGTATGTCATACTTAAATCCTGTGTGGTATTTTTGTTTCGTTTATGCTTATATAAAGGTAAAATGAAAGTTTGTTCCTTGTTTTTATGACTCGGTGATCAGGTGGCTATGAAATAATGATCATATGATCATGACTTAGTTTGCATGTATCGGTGGAAGTAGGTTGTATGACTGTATAGGTCCTGCGACAATTGCTTCGCTGCAAATTTCTTACAATATCCACATTCCTGAATTCGATGACTAAACTCCGTGCCTAACCCTAACCCTAACCCTAACCCTAAACCTAAAACAAACCTACATCTACATTGCAGTCCTAATTCAAACTGATCATTTGTGTGAAGATTTCTCTGAAAAGGCTATGACGCTTCACTAAATACTTTCCAACAACATACTGAAGGCTGTTGGAAAAGGGCCTCACCTTTTTTATACTATGGAAGTATGTTTTTCAAAGTAACCTTTTTTCATCTTTTCTCCTGACACTTTAACTTCTTTGTAGACATGACATAGGATGCATTTTTGCTTAACATAGGTCAACAGTTGACCCATTTAATTATGTACCATTTCACATTTCATTTCCCTGACGCACTACCAAATGTGTTCTAATGTATTAAGAAGATGACCAACTAATCATCTATCTGAGAAATATTTTAGAAATATAAATGATAAATGGCGCTGTATAGTTTATGTCATGTTTCCTATGTCATGTACATGGTGTGATTCCGATTATCGTACTCAAGAAATAGGAATGGAAAAGAAAAGGAAAATCCTTATTTCATAATGTTCATCATTCACTAAGTTCTCATCATTTTGTCATAAACATTTTCAGGCTAAGTTCATCATGTGATTTATATGCAAGAGAAATTAACCCTTACTAAATGTTGAGAAGCATATGAATGCTGTCATAATATATTATATTTGAAAAAAAATGGAATCAGTCCTCACATATCCTTTCCATTAATCAGTGTGTTAATTATTCTATCAGATATTTTTAGATGCCTATCGAACCAAGAAATTGATTTGATAATCGGGCTGTCAAAAGTCCAAATGCTCCCTACTGTAGGATTCTTTCAGGAAAATCACTTTCTTGCAATATTGTCATGATTATGGATACCTTACTGCTTTACTTAAACGTATCGTGTGGTTCATCAGAGTTTCACAGGTCTGCAAACAGACCGGCGGTATAGGATATAGAGGGGGGGGGGGGGCGCTATTTTCTCCAGCCAGGCCTGTATGTTTCTGGATACGCCTCTACTTACACTGACTTATAGCAAATATGAATCTGTGCGATAGGTGGATGCACTCTGAATGAATGTTTCATTAAACTTCGTAAGGATGAAGTCATTTCCAAGCGGAAAATGTCATCTTGTTAATATGCCTTGATATAAATCAAATCCATTAAAGAGAGACTGAAAGAGAGAATTATTATATGATCGAAGTGCCTATGATTATCACTCATCCATACAATCACGCTTAGATGCTTTATCCTATTTATTTCTCCATGTTTCGCCTAAAGGTCATTATGAATATCTATACCATTTATGTATAGTGCGTTCCCATGACCATGAGAGAGATAGTGTGCCTGTGACTAGGATAATTGGAATCTTACTTTATTGTCAAGAAACTAAAGGAAAGATGCATCGGAAAACAAACGCATTAGGAATGTTGTTTTTAGAATAGAATGTAGTATGTATCCCTTCCCATGATGCCATCCTAGTCATAGTTTTTGTTGTTGTTTTTTAAAATCAAATAATTGCCCTACACTCACAAAGTTTGAGCTAGGAGAAGAAAATGCCATCGTGAGTTTCATGAGGGAAGAAAAGAGAGCTACAGAAAATAAATGAAAGGAAAAGCCGAACCCGTTTCATTCCATTCCTCTTTACTCACTGCATTTTGTATTAAAAAAAACCCCTGTTTATGACTTATAAATTATTGAATTGAATTAATTAAATTCAAAAGGAAGACTACATTGTTGTAAGGGTGACCACGTGGTGCCAAGAAAAGCCCTACAGCATTCTATAATAATTTAAAGCACGTAGTCTCTCTAGAAAACATTTTATCACAACATGTGCTATATTAAATTCGTCTTCATGTACAATAAATGCGTTTTAGTAGACCTTCTAGTAGCATATAACCCTATAATCAGTCACATTTTGCCGAATGTGAACACAGTTTCTACCGTCTCTCCCGAAAGTGTTCGGTTATAGCACTTTCAAAGTATAGATTCTCGATTTCGTTTTCACCTGTAGTCTGAGTAACCCGTCGGCATTTAAACGGGTTTAAACGCTTGTATCCCAGGAGACGTTGCCATGGCTACTCCCGCCATTCTGAATATTATTTTACAATAGCGTCATGTGGGTGCAGTCACTAAGGGAGTATTGGCATCATGGCAGGCTGGGGGGGGGGGGGGTGGATGCGGCAACGGTCTTTACTGCTTGACTTAATTAAATAAATGAATAAAACACCACTGATTAGGGCATTGATGTGTTGATGTGAGTAGCTCGCGTACGTTTTTTTTTTGTTTTTTGTTTTTGTTTTTGTCTTCTACAAGGTCTGGGCTCCCTTTACCATTTCTGAATTCATTCCTCCTCTATTTCTCTCTCATTTTACATAGTCTTTCGCTGTTTTGATTAGGAAAGGGGGAGCACGTACCTCCATTGTTACACCGTTATCCTTCAACTGTATTTCCACTGTTAGAGTGTTGTTAGTATCAGTTCTGACGTGAGAAGGAGCTATATTTATGTCTTCTGCTTGCAATGGCAGAAGGTCATTTCAGACATTTTCACTTTTTTCCTTCCACAAATTTTCTAGAAACTCTTGTTTTTGTCTTCCCTTCTTCCGACCACACAGGTGTTTAGTATAGCTGCACTCATTAAGTTTTCTTGTCTTATAAGGATGAATGTTTCTAGAATATCTAGCAAATAGTAATTAATTTCTAGTACAGCTGTGACGCGAAAAGATGTTCCTCAGTGTAAGAAAAATAGTGTATTTAAAGTAAAAATAGCGTTGACTCCAGGTCTAGATTTCAACACGAAGTTAACGCCTTCTATCTCACATCAGTCCCGTGTTGCTTTATGTAATGTAAAAGATACCTTTGGTCACCAGTGGTCATGTTGGTAGCAGGACTGCAGGAGGCCACTTTAGCTTTACCCCCCCCCCCCCCCATGTTCACAAACTCTTTCTATACGGATTTTACAGATTAATTCCTGTTTTGTTTTTTTTCATCTTGACAAGAATGTCACAGTAGGATATCCAAGAGATATCAGTTATGGTTAACTGACGAGTAAAAAAAGGTCGATGACACAGAAATGATGATTAGAAATAAATCATACAGATGGGGAATAGGAGATATTATGATGCTAATGAATAGTAGTAAACATGACAGAACTGATGAAATCATTATTAGGTAATCTACATGAAATTTACTTACTCAGCTTGGACTAGTAGGACTATAGGACTATAGGTGTTGTAAAAACAACAACGACAAATAAAATGCTACGTGAAGATAACTTGTGGAATGAATGAATTGGTCATAACATACATGACATAATTGGAAAGGATTATGCATAGCAAGGGTTATTACTTTCATTATGATAAAATAAGTGGGAATCCGACTTTCTAGTGATACAAGCTTTATCATAAGTTATAGCCCAGCCGGTTCAGTACATGGCAATAATTAACAGTAATGTTTAGTATAAACCAGCTTGGTTTAATTCTAATGGGAAAATTGATGGCTTGGTAACATTTATCAGAAGGCCCCTTTTTGTTCCTTCGTCCAACTGCGATGACTGTATACCGTAAATCAAAAGATGTTCATAGTTACATTGAAGGATCTCGTAAGCTATCAATGGGAACAGTAACATACTGGTGCTTAGTATTTGACATTTTGTTAGGCAAAAAGTGTAAAAGAACATGATTATTGTTATCTGCCATTTATTTATTCCGTTGTCAAATAATAACTATATACATTGCTTCTTCCGTAATAAATACATTATTGATTGGTTTTGGGGGGTTTGTTTCGTAAGCGATATTAGCTGTCCGGCAGGATTATAAGGAGTAACTAGATCGAATATAATCTTCATGTTGGACATAAGGAACACATATTTGGATGAGAGAGAGAGAGAGAGAGAGAGAGAGAGAGAGACGAAATCTAATTCTTCTAATGAATTTGTTCCTGTGGGAAATCAGCATATTTAGGAGAATCCGTCTTTGTATAAACTTGATCTCATCCACTCTCAAGCATACCTCTGCGGTTATTTGGAACATGATGAAAGGGGTAAATTCATTTAGGGGAAATCTTCACAAATTTATCGAAACATTGAAAAATTGATAACAATCTGATTGATGATTGATTGGCTTTCCTTCGCGAAAGTATTTAAGAAGGTATTACTCATGGAGTTTCATTTTTTGCAAGCCCGCAAATGTAATCTTCAGGAACAAGTCATTCTGTGTATAAAGAAGTGTTTCTCCTGAAAGAGCAGAGCACATTATGTAAGGCTTCTTTGGCTGAAATATCAAGGATTCAAAAGATCTTTTTTTTTCTGAGTGTTGTCTGTCACTGATATCTTTTCAGTGTTTGAGTTTTACATTTACTGGTACTATAATTTTTATAAACTGAACTGTTAATCACCCTTCAAAAGGGCCGAGGAGTGACTACATTTTCAAAATGTTAGATTAAAGGAGAATCAGGCCCGGGGGGAGGAATCAATTTTATTGAAAAGAGATGATAAAGAGAGGCAATTTGAAAAATTTTCCATCCAAAAACGGTTATGAAATGAGAAAGTTATGAAAGTTTGAAAAGTCTCAATTTACTTTCTATGGCGATCCTCATATTGGCAATTTTGTATCAAAATGGCAGGTTTAGAGGGACAACTCTCAATATGTTTTGTACACAAAATTTCATATTTTCTCCATCATCGCTGACGGTGCAGCTCGTCTCCTTCTTAGCTCAAGACATATCAGGGGAAAATGTATTCGACACAAAGTCGAGTTCACACTATAAACGCAGCATTTGCCACCATTTCCCGGCTAAAATTTTCTCGACGAAAATGTGCAAAACTCTGCAGATCTGTCCAGAATATTAAAGTCGGCGATCATTCTTAGAAGTAACTGCTGCCTACCTGTGGAAAAACAAAACAAAACAAAACACCTGCCAACCTGTGGAAAAACAAAACAAAACAAAACACCTGCCTACCTGTGGAAAAACAAAACAAAACAAAACACCGTGCCACTGACCAGTTTGATCTGCAGAAAGGTTTTCCATTCTGCAGCGTAATCCTGTTGCCGACCAAAAGGTTCCGAAATATTTGCTGATCTCTGAAAACCTATTTGGAACTTCTGATAATTACCTCCTGATCAGAAGTCGGCAACCACCCAGTCGTACCACGAGTGAAATTATTGAGAATCAAGGGGAACCTGCACTAAACCTATGGGAATTAGAAACTTCACTTGTCAGCGGGTAAACACATCAGTTGGTCTAAGGTCCTTTGATACACACATCTATCAGTGCTGAACCCCCCCCCCCCCCCATCTCCCTAGCTCGTTCTCTCTTTCTCTCTCTCTCTCTCTCTCTCTCTCCCTGCTTTTAATATAAGCGGTCAATTAGGTAATATGCACCCATTTCACTTTCAATGTGCATCACTGATTTGCAGATAATACAATGCCAGTCTTTTTACCTCCTGAACCCCCCCCCCCCCCCCCATCTTTGGTTCAACACTGGTACTCGTTTGGAATGCAACACACGGCTAGTAATGACGTCATACAAAGCTGTGCGTGATGATATCACGTCTAGCCTTCTGCGCATTGAATCTCACCATGTTTTTGTTTGAAGGTGGCTGATGACGCGGTGTAATCAGTAAAATGTTAATGAAACTCACCACCGGAGGCTACTAGGCTCTGGCTTTAATGTCACAACCCCTCTCAACAAGAAGCATAACATTCGAAGAGGAAATGTCAAATGTTAATAAGCCTGTGTATATATAGACAAATGAAAACTAATCCATAAAAAAAGAGATCTTGCGCTCCTATGTGTATTTCTGTTCCCCGACGCCAAGCTTCTCTCCATTTGGAAGGTAGAAGCATGCAGGATAAGAATAAACGCACCGTGGGACCGCATGCATGGAGCCCAGCTAAGCCTACGGGTAGAGGAGCAAGCAAAACAAACCAAAATTCTCTATTAATTTTTCATTGAAGCTTATCAAGCATTCGAGCAGCGTTGTAGAATGGAATGAAAAGAGCGGGAATGTGAAGAAGATTCAGTATTTGATCAAGTAGGTTCGTTGGTGTAGGGCTCGTCGTCAGAGGACATTCCCTGAAAGAATCATGAATACACCCTTGGCACCTCATTCAGACAAACGTGAATACACATACGCAATTTATAAGGACAACTAAATAGATCAATGAGGCCTTGTTTAAGAGAGAAATAAGGAAACATCCGGTCAACTGTTGACTCTCTTCAGCTGGCTCTACACGTTGTCGTCTTTTACTGTCACTAAGATCGTCAATGCCACTTCAAAGTCGGAAACAGGTGTGGCCTGATCCTACAACAAGCTATAACTGACGTACGGATGAATTTTAAAGACTTCAATATTCACAGAGAATTTGAGGACAGGATTATTTTGTACCTGGATTGATCAGCTCTTAACGCATCCTTTTGGCAAAGAACTATCTACAATTTGGCTTCTTTGCTATATGGATCTTGCTCTTGAAAGGTGACCAGTGACAGTGTAAGACTTCTCTCAAGAACATTTTTTGCAATATAATCCCGGCTTCTGAAACATCTGCTTAAAGGAGATACCATATATCTTCAAGAGACAATATTAGTTAAATGTTGTCTCTGGTTACTATTCAGCTGCATATCATGTAGGAGTAAGATCCGAATGATTTATCACACATTTCTTGCTACTGAGCGTAGATGACGTGTGTTTCCTTTAAAAACTTCCATTCAAGCGCGCAGATAAATTCATTTTATCGGCTGAAGAGAGAGAAAGAGAGAGAGAAACTTGTCATTGTGCATATAAACATCTCTGACACCGATTGCAGTTAGGGCATTAACATTGACTATTTGCTACCAAACTACTTTTTTAGATGGAGGCAGATGAAACCCGTATCGATTGTGGGAATGAGGTAAGTTGTTTTAGAGTTATTTGTAGTGTCTTCGGTAGTAATCATTCGATTAGAAATGCTGCTCAGGATAAAGACTGTAAAATTTTTCCACTCCGTAAATACTGCTTTCCTGAACAAAATGTTTTTGAAGGCTTGCTTCTTACATGTCTATAGATCTCTTCCACTCTTTTCAGTTTGGTCTTTCTTTATTCATATTGTTGGCTAAATCATTTAATAATGACATGTAAATGTGTGTTCCACTTAAACTCAAAGAGATGGCAATAAAACGATGACATTGAAAAAGAAAGGAACAATCTACATCTGAAAATAGTGAACTGAAACCTAAAACTGTATCTATGGTAGATATGAAACTATTATTACACCAATACTAATTCGGTATTGTCGAAAGTGATCAAAGTCTCTTAACGTAAACAATGATGTTGATGGCGGGGCACAACCCTATCCCCTCTTCCATCGAATGAACAACAAAAAGAAGAAGGTACAACAGAGAGGAAGAAGAAAATAGAAAGCGGGAAAGAAAAGAGAAAATAGAGTCATATGACATAATGACCTAACTATTGTTTTTCTTCCATTGCGTACATGATCTATCGAGACCGATGCCCCCCCCCCCCCATACCTGCTTCTTTTACACCACCGAAATGAAGGGATTATCTGTAAGTCACATTCGCTATCCAGAGAATGTCAACAATCGCTCTTGGTCTCTCTCTCTCTCTCTCTCTCTCTCCTCTCTCTCTCCTCTCTCTCTCCTCTCTCTCTCTCTCTCTCTCTCTCCTCTCTCTCTCTCTCTCTGGATACGAAGACCCCTATTTCCTGGACACACCAGGTTATCCCTATCTATGTGGTGTCAATATTCACACCTGTTAAAGATGTAGGAGTGCTCATCCCAGTCCACTATCGGTCTCATCTTTAGACGTATTGACGGAGAGATCTTTTATTTTTAATCAAGGCAGTTGTAAAAATTAAGTTTAGTTGAAAGATGTTTTATCATGCTATCGAGAATGAAGAAGTCTTGCAATCATAAATCACAATTTGTTCAAGGAACTCAAACACGTCTTTGACGTCAGATGACTGCCTCTGGAAAATGGAATGAAAAATGGAGGACATAAAAAGTATTTACGAGAGCACTTGGTGAGTGTTCCTCCACTTTCTTGAGGTTGGTGATACATGGACGTCTGACATATTGGTTGAGAAACTCGGTATAAATGGAGACACAAAATTTCATAACCAAGTATTTGTGTTAATGGCTATTAATTTTAGATGGTGAACATGGTGAATGATTCCAATTCCACTTACACAACGCAGACAAAGGACATGTAGAAAGAAATAAATTTCTTTCAGGGGAAATGAAAAATTGTTTCTTTGCTTTTAGGGTTATCGCAAGTTCTGAAATAACAAGGCAAACATATCTGAAAAAAGAAAGAAGAAGGTGAAGAATAAGAAGAAGGAGAGGAGAGAGGGAGAGAGAGAGAGAAAAAAAAAATTGAGAAGTGGATGAAGAAATATACATTGCCAGAGATAAAGGGAAAAGAGATGAGAGAAAAAAAAATGAATAGAGAGACAGACACGAAGGGTTGGAAGGAAAAATAGATATCAGAGAGCAATTAATATGATTAAGCTCATTTTAAGTATCTGATGTTATGTACTGGCCACGTCATAGGTCACGTGAGTTTTGTCATAAGGACTAGAGTACATGTTTGGCTCTTTGTAGATGATCCATGTGGAAATGTTAGATAATGGACATAGCAGGAAAATGTGCAAGCTTGATGTAAGCCATGAAATGAAAATAGATATAATTAATCTGTGGATTAATGTGGATGCACTGTGTAGCTATTCCGAATGTGCGGCAAAGTCGTTTGAATGTATAATAATTTGATTAGAATACGAGACAAGGTGGATCATAAAGTTATCTTGATGATATCATGGTCATGAGGATTATGCACGACCCCTCTCATCTACAGGAATGGCAATTCTCGAACCAAAGTCAAAGTAATTTCGTTCCATTTATTTAAGCAATCACTGTCTAATTTTCAGTTTCTAGCAGTGAATTTTTTTCCACGCCCACGATGTGATTTCATTTATATTCAACTACAGTATGTTCTGCGGTAAGATTTCTACCCCCTTTTTATAATTATGTGCAGCCCCTCCGAAATAATATCGGTACATACATGTAGCAAACATCATTAGTGTTGATATTGCGTCTCACTAGTTAAATGCAAATGCATATGTCATGTATAATATATTAGTTTTTCAGTTGCCTCCTCTGACTCACCATTCTTACTACTAATGACGAGAAGCGACGCGTTCTGTCCTTCCTGGCAGCTTTCGATTCCAGTGAGGGTTTCTGGACAAGTCTTGACTTTAGTGACCCTCTCCACATACATATTTATCAGCATGTAGGACCGTTATAGCGTCTTCTGAGAAAACTAGAGTGATGATGTGAATGACCGGTCGAGTGTACCAAACCAATAGAATATTCTTTTGATAGCCATGTCTTGATTCTGTTATGCTCTCTTTAAAAAAAAGTGAACGCATTCACTCTGTTAGGGGTGAATTTAAAAAAAGGAGTGCGTTTAGAGTGAATTAAGAGTGAAAATTGTGATATTAACTATTTGAGGGGTGACCTCAGTGATTCACTCATTTTGAGTGATCACTGAAGTCATCCCTTAAAGAGTGAATAAAGAGTGAATATCACGATTTTTTACTCTTAATTCACTCCTAAATCACTCTAAATTCACCCTTTTCTTAAATTCACCCTTAAACAGAGTGAATTCCTTCACTCCTTTTTTTTTTTTAAAGAGAGTGTTTGTTAGTTTAGTGGGAGCACTGTGGTATAGTTGTGAAGGCTCCTGCCGCTCATACGAGAGGTCCTGGGTTCGATCCTCAGTACTTACATCCTTGGACAAGGTGTTTGCCAACACATGTCCTTCTCGACCCAGGAGTACTAAATGGTTACCTGGTATTGCTGGGGTAATGATAATTGTAGGGTCCGCAGGAAGAGAAGAAATGATACTGATGTGACTACCCTGGGTAAATATAGCCCAATTATTGTTAAACCCAATCATTTTTTTTCAGTAATCTGTTTCGTTGAAATCAGAAGTGGATATCCAGTGTGTATTTCCTTGAGATAATCTCAATTCAGTGTCAGATTTTTAAAACGACAGCAAAAAAATCAAAGGAAAAAAAATCATCTACTCGGATTTTATTATATCTCTGCTGAAGTAGATCACTAAAAACAAAAAATCGAAAATAATGATGAAATAGTTCAGATATCACATGCAGCTATATAACATAACGGTCATGCACACCTGGGGCATTTATGGCATCAACAGTGATCAAGAAAACTTTAAAAGCATTCGTTGGCTTAACGAAAGCAAAGTCACAAATAAATAATTAACTTGTTTCTCGTGAGGAAACCCCACAGCTCCCTATGTGTAATCATCCAATTTTAGCATTTGCGGTTTATAGCATAATTTGGATATTGTGAGCGTTGTTACAAGCAAGGTCAACTTGACTGTGGTGAATGATTTTTATTCATAAATTACCTATTGTTAACTAATAGTTTGATGTTTTTGTATAGGGGAGGATTAAGGGGGGAGGGGAAGAGCAGTTCGTCAGTATTATTTGATAAACATACCCCCGGCGCTTTAGAAGATTGTGACTACCTTTTTTAATGCTTTCGAGAGATTGACACTTACAACATGTATAAAAACAACCTGGCGCCGACTATTGCTTGGTATCTTTGACTTTAAAAATTTTATTATCTAAAGTGAATTTGGGTATTTATGGTCATCTATTTTTTAAAAGTCCATTAAAAAAATCACCGTATAGTATGACAAATAATGTTGATGTTATGTTGTTATCTGTTTTTCTCTCTTCTGATTAACAGCGTAGCAATGGATCCTTCACAAACGCCCTCCACGAGAACCCATACCTGACTATAGTAATTCTAGTGGCTGGAGTAGCCGGGGGTCTGGCATTGGTTATCGCCGTCATCTTTTTCTGTAAATACTGTGTCAAAGGCAAAAGAGGACTGAATAGGTAAGTTATTCCTTCTCTCCGGTACTTTCAAATGGGATTTTTTTTTTATTTGATTTTATTCCTTTGCTGTATGTTGGTTTCGGGGAAAGGGAAGGATTACGCTTTGTATTATGAGAAACTAAATACATTATATTAATTTTGACACACCGCCCATTACTTGTACATCATAAATATATGTTGGAAACCAGTTCGATAATCATTATTGATGGTTTAACCTGTTGACTACTGAATTCTTACAGTCCCATATACATGATATAGGTTTAATACAGGGGGGGGGGGGCATGTTCCCAGTAGCCAATGGGTTAAGTTACTTTGATAAACATGATTGATAGGGACCAACAAATTAACCTTTTCCTTGATAATTATTTGATGGATTAGACAGATTAACATTTATTCCAACAAATTTCGATTTGGCTTACATGGCTTAGATTCATGCTTTAGAATGCCACCCCCTCCTTCTGTTTACCTACTCCGTCCGATGTTCAAAGGAGAGACTCAATAAAACGTTTCAAACATTCACTTAT
Organism: Echinometra lucunter; assembly: GCA_029962745.1. Taxonomy (NCBI): domain Eukaryota; kingdom Metazoa; phylum Echinodermata; class Echinoidea; order Camarodonta; family Echinometridae; genus Echinometra; species Echinometra lucunter. Next base: position 2,957,426 of record CM057157.1, on the reverse strand, counting down.
GCATCACATTTGACATTCAATAAATTCACATTTGAATTGTATGGTTGACTGTAGCTGAAGTTATAACTCCGACTAATAAAACCCCTGTAACAGGCTAAGTAATTGTGCCTTGCTGTGGTAAATGTCATATGATCTTGATCATGTTGATGATAATTCGTATTCGTAATCGTTGCCTGCTTTGCTATATGGATCTTCATAGATGATTCATTTAACAAAGCTCTAATACACATTTAATATCTGGATATCCGTGGAAGTGTGACAAGGTCATCTTTTCAAGATATCTAGGCCAAGATCAAATTGATTGACTTCGGTGGGACGGGGGGGGGGGGGGGGGGGGGGGGCTGCCTGCGGGCGAAATATTGAAAAGCAGAAACAATCAATTTATATTGACACATGCAGTTGACAAGTGTGTGGGACATGCGATGATTAGAAAGAGGGATTTTATTTTCGGCTATTGTCCAGCTACCGGATGGTAGGGTGGAGGTGAGGGGCTCATTGCGGAAGGAAAGGGGGCTCTATAATAATGAATAAAAATGGGAAACGAGAAAATGGAAAGAGTAGGGAAAACCCTCCTCCTCCGTTCGGACTAAATAGTTTCATTAACGGTTTTAATGAATGCTAACAAAATCGGGGTACACCCCTCCAAAAATATTTTTCATTTTAAATGATCGTGGGAACAACTTTTATTGCGTGTCTGTGACAGAAATAGTGTATTTACCCTTGTTGTTTATTTCTTAACCCCCCTCTCCCTTTTCCATCTCTTCTGATAAATAATTATGTCTCTGTCTCTCTCTTTGTATCTCTCTATACAATCTTTATTTCTATTTCTCTCGTCGCATTCGTGGAGGAAAATCGTTTTACTTCACATCTTTTCTTCGTCGTCAATTATTAACATCGGCGGGCGTCCTTCGAGACCGATATTTCTTAGAAGATTCTGCCTAGCCTCCTTTTACTCCAAATATGACATAGATAGTCTTTACTCCAAGTTTTTTCTTCAGTACTATATTCCTCTCAAAAATGCTCAATGGAGTATTATGTTTGTGATTGATCTAATTTATGGATCTAGTTCGTTGTCAATTTAATGTATATGTGCTTTATACATTGGCACAATCGGTGAAGTGCAAGAAATTTTGCGGAGTGAAACGTGCCGTATACTGCAGGCTAAGAGATGGATAATAAGTTGATAGTGAAATTTGATTAAAATCGGCAGAACAGATATCATGAAACTTGCCTTGTAGTGAGTCTATGAGTTGCGCTATGTGACACGGTCTAATCCTCTCTCTCGCCTGGTTGATTTCTAATATCATTTCGTCGACCAAAATAAGAGGATGCTGAGCCGGGGTAATCCTATGCTTCTTTTTTGTTCGTCTTGGAAGCATAGCGAGAAATCTCTACGGGGGTGTGTAAATATCGCAGAAAAAAGGAAAGGGCGGCAATAGTTCTGGAATTGTAAGATGGGATGGCAGCTAGAGACATGGCCAGTGATTTGATTTCGCGATCATGCCTGACTACATTCATTTTCTTGACATGGGAGATGGGATTGTGCAGGCTGAAAATATGTCAAAGTATAAAGTAAAGATTGATTGTGCAATAGAAATGGAGGAAGAGATGGAGAAAGAGAGGTAAAGAAAGAGAGTGAAGGAAATATATTAAGAAAAAGTAGAGGAAAAAGCAAAGGGAAGACTGAGAGAGAGATAGATAGATTGATAGATAGATAGAGAGAGAGAGAGAGAGGGAGAGAGAGAGAGAGAGAGAGAGATCCATTGAGTGAAAATGAGACTTCAAATATATTAATACACAAAACCTCAAGAACTTGATTTTAATGAAAACAATGTAGTATGGCTTTAATACGCTCTACAGTTCTATTTGGAATACGCATTTATCAAGTTTACCTAAATATATATACAGATTAGTGTTGCAGTTCATATGTCAATATAGTGGTTTCATATATGAAAAGGATATTGATTTTTGGAAATATCAAGGCAAACTTATACTTCAGTTTCTGTTTCACATTTCTTGATTCAAAATGTAGAAAAAACCTGGAAAATGAAAATACGATGCTCGTACCATCGAGATGGGCCTAAAATAGAGAATATTGGATATCGCATAGCATTATTGAGCATGAAGGCTTGACTCGGTAAGGCACTTGTGATGAAAAGTTCACTGTCCTTGAGTTTGAAGAGGCAAAGGATTTGGGGGAAGTGACTCTTCAATACAAGTGCGTATAGTGTGTGGAAAGAGAGAACTCTTTCCTTTGTTTCTATTAAGATCATGAAGAGGGCGCTTTAAACATGATGAAAAAAAGAGGCAGATTTTCTTTCCTGCAAGCCTAGAATATCACATTGTTCATTAGTCATGTTCATTTAAAGATGATTTTATACAGAATTAATCATTGACCTTTCTAAAGTTGTCATGGTCGTGCTGTGAAAAAAAAAAGGTTTGCTGTGAGAAAAGTATTATTTGGTAGCGATTATTTCTAAACCACGACAATTCAGACTAATACTCCAAACTTCAAAAAGATACATATATGTTTATACTAAAAGAATAGTTTGGTTATTTCTATCATCTAAGTTTGATGATACTTAACTGAAAAATGTAATGCTATCATATAAGGAATGGACGGAAAGCAAGATGTTTTCAATACAATATTGTCATGGAAACATCATGATCTTACTTGATTGTAGATATTTGTTGTTGTTGCTAACGAAATCGTTATTCTTTGTAAGCAATTACGTTAGATTTGAATATTAGTACAAAAGTATTTTGTAAATATTTACATCTATAAATATATATTTTGTAAATAATGATTAATATATTATGATCTTCTCAACGTCTAGAATTAGATTTATTCAATTATATGCAGAATTTTCAAAGTGGATTTACCAAACGTGTAAAACAAAGATACAAGAGAAAAAAACATAACTTTTCCCAGCCTTGTAATGTGAGAAACAATAATTTAACTGCTTCATCAAATTAAAAACAAAGTGAAAGTTGATTTATGCTTAATTCAACCACTTTCATGTTAAAAAGAGAAAGAGAGAGAGAGAGAGAGAGAGAGAGAGAGAGAGAGAGAGAGAGAGAACAAAAAGTCACCTCTTATCAACGTGATTCTCAATGCATTGTACATGTTGCAATTACATACAATCATGTAAAGTTGGGTGGTTCGCTAATGGAGTACCACCCGCACACATGCATGGAGTCCACAAAACTATTCTGATTTTAGAGACAGAAAGAAGCTATGACTTTTTATACGCATCCCTTAATGCTATTAAAAGTACGCCACTTGGGGATAGTTTAAGCGTGCCACATATATAGAGCCTATTTATATCACTAGGGAAGGAAAATGTTACGCGTCATTTAATGAGGTATTCGTTTGAGAGGACAATATTATCTACTGCATGTCACTCATCGTTTATTCGCCTGTACTGAATATTGTCTATCCCTTTTTTTTCTATAAACACTACTGTATACCGTGTGTTATTATAACACATAAAATACAACTTACAAATATATAAAGGTTTCTCTATCGCATGGGCAGCATTGCTTTATTGATGGCTTCCTTGGAGAATGAATACAAGCGAAGCTGAAGGAATGAAAAGTACAGGTTCACTTGCCTGTTATTTAACTGAACACATTATGGATAATTTCTTGTTTTGAGTTACTACAAACAAACTTCGTATAATATTTCAAGTAAAAAATGAGTGGATTGAAAATCGTCAAATATAATTCATTAAAAAAAGGATGTTTTAGATTTCAGATTTAGTCATTTACCAAGGAAATTAATGGTTCCTTGTGTCTTCTAAAATGTATTTCAGCAGTATTTATGATTAGGAGTTAAAACTGCAGATGATAATGAAAAAGGGTCGATCGTGTGCTTACGTCTTTGTGAATTATGTACCCACAATGATATGCCGTGTTCTTGATGTATATGCTGCTTCCACTTCTTTCTTGTGGCGAATCCAGAAGGCCTCTTTTCAGGGGTAGATGATTTTTCCCTTTCTCTGACTTTTGAGCTTAGAAATTAGTGAAATTTTTGACATTATTATTCCCATGACCATTCTGGCAATCATTCATGCCAACTCTTTACTGAATCGGACTGGTTTTTTTTTCCAAACCCGAGTCGTGGTCGTAATTCTGTATTCTTTGATGACCACTTGAAGGAATCATAAAAAAAGATTTAATATATGCGTGAACCCGATTAATGATAGTGGATTTAGATCGCCAACGAGCATGACGAGAGTAGGGAGGGAGGAAGGCAGGCTATGCACATGGGATTAGGGAGGTGGTGGTCGGTTGTGTAGATCAGGGATGGAAGAAGCCAGGCTATGCATGTGGGATGAGGGAGGGGGTGGTCGGTTGTGTAGACCAGGGATGGAGGAAGCCAGGCTGTGCATGGGGATGATGGAAGGGGTTGTCGGTTGTGTAGAGCAGGGAGGGGGGAAGTCAGGCTTTGCATGGGGGATGAGGGAGGGCGTTGTCGGTCATGTGGCGGAGGAATCAACCCCCTCTAACATTCTTCCTATTCTCTTTATGCAGAATTGTGGAATCCAAATTTCTGGAGACATATGATATTAATGATTAATAATGATGATAATGATGATGATAGTAATAATAATGATAATAATGATAAAGATATGTAACTATATCAAAGACTATAAGGCGCCAAATTCATTTGAAATAAAATGCTCGAGGCGCAACTAGTGCAAAAGATAGAATATTGAATAGAAAGAACCACTTTCCTCAAGTTGAATCCGCCATAAAGTACAGGAAAATCAGTTCCAAAGGAGTGATTTAAAAAAAACTTAATTTTGAGATTGGATTTCATTATGTTGAGTGTGGATTTCCACTCCAAATGAAGCGACTCCACAGAGGGTTCCTTTACAGAGTTGGTCTCCACTAACATGACTAATGTACATAATTATGATAGAGTACCATCTTTGACCTGTATTTTCCTCACCCCTCACCACCTCCTCGTCCTCCTCGTCCTCCTCTCGATGATTGAACTGACATCCTAGAGGAATCGTGAATTATGGAGAAGTTAATCCATTTTATGCTTCAGTGTTCATCACCCACACGCACCGTATCACATGTGCAGTTGCTTTTTTCTTTCTTTCACGTTAATAAAGCAGAAATGCCAATAGCTCTGAATCTTCCTTCATATGGGTCGAGGTTTGGAGCTGCTAGAATTTGGTTTTTGAACAGGTGGAAACAATGTTTCTCCTTTTCTCTTGAAAGGGAAATGAAGATAGATTCATTCTTTTGCTATATGATCTTTTTGATTAAAAGCTACTATGATTTTCTTTTCTTTTGTTTTGTTTATATCTAACGCCATGTACGTATGTTTTGAAAAATGTCGATCTATTTTTTTGCTATGGAACGTAACAGCTAACTTTGTACTTATATGCAACTCTTTATGTTTTAAAAAAGAATTAATTCACATCAATGAAGTTCAATAAAATACAATACAATACACGTGCTGTCTTTACAACATTTGTTTCGTCAACATGGTCACCAAACATTTAATCAGCCATAAAAGAAGAAAGAAACACAAAAAGGCATATAAATCATAATCAATTGAGCAAAATAACTGAGTAGAGGAACAAGATTCTTCACTCTATGATAAGTATTTTTTTCCCATCATCATTATCATAACTTTTTACAAAATATATATTTACATGAATACAGGGATTAGATCATTATCAACTAAATTAATTTGTCGTTTAGGATTTTCAGGATGATTTTAGTTTTCTTCATGTCAAATCTATTCGTATAAACTGAAAAAAACTACATATTTGTGAGACTGGGTTAACAGATTGATGCGTGTATATACATACCAATCATATCAATACATCCAAATGTTGACACTGCATGATTGGGTTAGGGCATGGACACAATCATACTAAAATCGAAATTATATACACTTACTATTCAAAAGTATGATATGTCTTGATGATTATTTTTGGTTGTTATTAAAGTTAGACTCACATGGATAAGGCTTTTAATACATCCAGTACCAAACGAATTATATGGAATTTCTCAACGGCATATGGCTAGCCCAAATTACTTGTAAAATAGTGTGAAAATGCAGTTGCTCCGGAGAAATTGTAATCTATTTCACTTTCGCTTCCTTGTGTATAGAAAGGGGGAGATACGGAATAAATCTATTTCTGACCTATATGTGACCTTTCTAGCACTTTTAACTTCAATCGATCGCAAGCTATAGTAGGGTGGACTGTAAAATATGACTTCATGGTCAATCTTGAAGAGGAAGAGATGAGAGGAAGAGATAAGAGGAGAAAAATGGGGAGAGAGATTGGAACAAGGAAATAATCTCAGGGGAAGGAGGGAAAAAAAGAAAGAAAGAAAGAAAAAGGAAAATCGAGACGAATTGAGGGGATTATGAGAAAAATGGAGAAAATGGAACAAGGAAATAATCATAGGGGCAAACGAGAGGGAAGGGGGGGGGGGGAGATAGACAGGAGAGAAGGGAAGGGGGTAGAGGGCGGGAAAGATAGACCTGAGAATTGAGAGGATTATTATGAGACTTTGGTGTCCTCTGATTGATATGTAGCTGGACAGAATGCAACAGGCAAGGAACCCTCATAAACTCGTCTTTGTGGCAAATATTTGGTCAAATATTTTAAAGCAGATAATCTCCTAACATGCCTAAGCTTTATTCTGGCTCATATCTCTCTTTCTCTCTCTCTCTCACTATTTTTTTTTTCATTCGTGGCCGTCGGATCTGTTTTAGTTCACGAACGATATAAGAATCGGAATTATAACATTATTGTGATGAAGTAATTCTAGGAAATGAGAGGTTCCAATTTTTATTCGATTTTGGAGAAACCTTAATTCAATCACTGGGGGATAATGTTGAGCGAATATCGTATCTCCACTTGTATTCAGATAGACTATGGACATCGAATCCCCCTGTTGAATTATTCAACACCATTTGACGTCACTGCTAAGGTATCGCTAATAGAATAACAATGTTTTATGAAGAAGAGAGAGCAATGGAGCGCTTGTAGAATGAGAACGTTATCCGTCAACATAGATTAAGGACCCTAATCAGTCATCTGAGAATAACTATTAAATTGTGATGAAAGTGGTTCAGTGCAAAAAAGAAAAGATGCTGTAGTGCAATAGAGGTGAACATTCGACTCGAAATTGGAACACATTGATTGAATTGCTGTCAAGTGCATCAATATTGATAAAGCCTTGTTTTATCCTCTCGAAATGATTCGTCACGCTTTCCTGTAAAAACAATTTCAAATATTGTTCCAGTAAAGATGTTACGCTCCCTCGTCATTTGCCAGGTGTTTGGATATCTCATTATTCTCCTCTGGGGTTCATTGATCCATCTTATTGTTTTTACTGGGAAGTTAGAAGCCTTTATCACCACGGCGATTGAGACAGAAACAAATATGGACGAAACTCATATGATAAATTTGGAGAATTTTATATGAGAACAGGTGGCAAAGTAAAAGTTCATCAAGTAACGTTAGGCTTAAGGAATACAGGACTAATAAAAATAATAAAAAGAAGGGAAAGCATAATTATACATCAGCAGCTCCTTCTTTATGGAAGTTACCTTTTTTCTCTGCAAACTTCTAACACCATTCATACCATTCAAAATCAGACTTAAAACTAACCTAATTCTTAATATATTCTCAGATTCCCTTGTTTTCATAAATCAACTTTTATTGTTGTTATTATTCTATGCTGATTCCTTTAATATGTAAATGAAAGTATTTGCTTGCGCCTTGAGCATAATGTTGCGCTTTGGGAATATAGTAATTTCATTATTTTTTTCAATCATAATTAGGAAGTAATCACATAAGGTCCACATATAATACACCGCTACAATGATGCCGTAAACCAAAATTCAAACACTTATTTCGTTTGACCGGTTCATTTATTGATATATTTTATTATCATTATTCCTTCTTTAGAACGCCGGCGTTTTTTAACCGTCTACCGTCCGAGGTGGAAGCTGAGAGGGCGAGAAGAAGAAGACAAATCTTAGAAGCAGCTGCACAGAATAGAACTGAACGTAAATCCTTCCTCAATGTAGATGGGTCGCCAGAGAGGTAGGTCAAGAGCGTTAGTGTTTTAGGATTACCATCACAGAAAATTACCTTATAGGACAACTGTCTCTGGAATGCTGCCACGAATCCTGAACACTCATTCTCTTGGACAGCTTGTTCTTATAGAAATATCATTTTTTGTGCACGTCTATCCATATATCACTACCCAGGACAACTAAATTCGATGTATAGCTACCCAAAAAACGACTTCTCCGAAGGGCTACCATGCGAAAACAACTATCCCCAGACTACAAAGCCTAGGACAACTATCCCCTTGGACAATATTATCCGCAAACAAAACTTAGCCCTCACACAACCAATTGCATGAACCCCCTTCGGACATTTATCAAGACAACTGACCCTGGAATATATAAACAGGGAGGAAATATCGGACAGTTTTTGCCGGGTCATAGTTTCTCAGGAGAAAGTGTCCGTGGGAAGTACTTAGGGGGAAGGGGAAAGGGTAGTTGTTCTGATGTGGGTCCTTACCTATAGACCAATTTCACCTCCGGTTTGTGTATTTGGCCCTCTATCGGCGACGCCATTGCTGCGGTGGGCAAGCGCGTTGACCGCGATTGGCTCTGTGTACAAAATGAATGTAAGATATGAGATATGCCCCGATATTGTTCCATTTACTTTATTCTAGATCAATAAAATAAAGCATGGATACATGGGTAGATGAGGTTAGACAATATTCATATCTGACGGATGAAGGTATGATGTATTTTTGTACTTTCGATGGTTTTTCAACTTAGTTTTGTCAGTAAAAGTTCGATTGCAGCATAGAAGCTGTAGTAAACGGGAGCCCTAAATCTCACCCTGTTTACAAAGTCATGTTTTCACTCATTAAATTTTACGCCAAAGTACATAATGATAATGTTTCTTGACTTCAAAGTCCTTTCTGTTGATGTTTTTACCCACTGGCGACAAATTCCTTCACATTGCTTACGGAAACCTGTGTAGGGAGCACGGCTTCTCACACAAACAGGCTTCATGAGTCAAAAGCGAGTGAATTTCGCACTCAGTTAGCTTCCAATTTTTAAACTTTCTCCAATTCTTGTGGCATTTGAGCACCGCACGGCTGTGACCTGAACTTCCCTGATAATTTCTCATTGCAAATATTAAAATAAATCTGCATATACTGGTCAAAATAGTCAAAAAATCGAACGAATGTACATAACGCGCTATTGACTTGTGTACTATAAAATTTGGAGCGCCCACCGCAGTATGTCGAACTGTGTCGAACAGTCTGCTTCCCTCTTGCGTTGTGAAATTGGTCTATTTGCAAATCGTCACCCATCTCTAGGTATGTTATCTACAGCAGAGGTGGGTTGAAAGCCTGAAATGTTCCATTTGAATTCATCATTTATCATCGTTTTCAGCACTTTGTACTTGACTAGATAGTTTCATATGCTTACTTTGATTTTATTCATCAAACCGTTGAGCATCTGTGTATCATTTTTGTCAATTTGTGATCCTCTCTGTCATCCTGGGGTTTTCCCTTTCTTGCATGAATATGCTAATAATGGTGGCTTATGATAAAGCGCCCGCTCCGTCAGGCATGACGGTCATGGCGGTGCTAATAATAACTGAATGATTATTCTGCTAAAAACCATGATAGAGTGAGAGAATAAGCATTTCGTCTGTTTCACTTCTTAGGCAAGCGTCTGAAAACAAATATGATTGAGTCTATCATGTCTGTGATCATATTGTATCTCTAAAACTACTCTCTGTACAAAGAATGTTATTTTGTTTTCTTTTGTATTTGTTGCATGAGTACTGCATGAGTAAACTGTATAATGCTACGAGAAGAAGAGTCGGTAAACAAGCACGTCATCTCTTTGGTTCATGAGGCAAGTGTTTGAAACACACGAATTTTAGGCTGCGAACCCTCTCCTACTCACCCACCATTTTTATTCTTTTCTCTTATAAGAGAAGAAAACAAGTTACTTTTTCAAATGAATACTAATTGTAACTAAATAGTGCGCGAGGAAGACGTCTAAAAGACAATTAATACTTACTCACGTCATACCAGACACAAATTTGGCAAGTGTCTGAAACAAATGCGATTAAGCTAATGATATTTCAGACTATGACTGTGTTCTGATATACCCACCGTCTGCATTAAGAGTATTGGCTCTTTATTTATTTGTTTGAGGGCATAAGCAACTCGAAAATATAGCAGGGAAAAAACCTCACAAAAAGAATAAAACAAAACAAAAAACACACGCACACACAAAAGAAGGAACGATGTTACATGAATAATACAGGAGTTTTGGGCTTTATCTTGAAAATAATTATCATGAAAAAAAATTTTACGACCTGGCGGTGTCACGTGTGAGCGTTTCCAGCAATTTCTACCTAACTGATGTACGGGTTTTGTATAATATTGTGTCTAACTTGGGAAACATTCTGTGATTGATTTTTTTCAAAAAGAAGAAGAAGAAGAAGAAAAAAAGGTACACTATACACCTCTGTAGGGATCGATCGAATGGGAGGAATTCACAACACACTCATCGGATATCGGAAAATTAATTTTGTTATAGTGTTAACAAGCTGCAAAACGCCTACAGCTGAGAATTCTTAGGTCGCTCAATTATTATACTTTCCATTCCGATGACATTGTGCTATTCACGATTGAGAAGCATGTCTAACATTGAATTGATAGGTACCCGAACTTTTTTCAGTCTTGCAAGGCATCTCTGGCAAACAACTTTCAATATGTAACCCAAGATGAATATTAACATACTGTGGTTTAGGCGCTCAGGTGCTTAAGCTTATGTTGTCGTTGTTTTTTCCCTGTACATCCGTTGTCTGTACAGGAAGATGACACGAAGGAGCGTAGTACTTCTGCAATTCCATCGGTTGAAATCGAGACACCTATCCCAATATCCTTTACCATGGCAACATCATGGTATAGAGTTACCCGACTCACTGCCATCCACTATTCTGACCATGGAAACTCCTTGGAAATTATTTAGGAAAATACGTATTTGCCTGCCCTTATATACATGCATTGCATAGGTTTAGGCTGTGAGAAGGAAAGATGAGGCATTGTTTAGAGGGAACTTAATATTCGGGAACATGTCAGTCTAGAATGTCTAAAGAAGTTTTGGAATCTTGACCATTTTTCTCATTTCACTGAAGTCAAGGCAACTGACTTAAAACGATAAAATGTTTTGCAATATATGTTACTTTCAGATTTGAGTCGATTTCAGAATTTATTTTGAATTCATGGAAATCAATATAGAAAACTTATACGGCACGCTGTTTGAGTAGATCATAATCTACCAAAACTTATATTTACCTGACTAAAATCCATTAGTGTTTGTTGAGTTGGTTTTTTTAGTAAGGAGGGTTTTTTTCTACTCCTCCGTCCCCTGACAACGTCAATTTTATAACATCTAACTTAATCATGGCAATTTCTTGGCTTAATTCAATTGCTTAAAGCGTTTTTCCTGTATAGTGTAGCCCATGTTATGGAAAATATAAGGGCTATCAGATAACATTTTCTTTTATGTACACTGAACATGCTGAATGGCTTGTTTACGTCATTAAACTTACGATAACAAAATTATTATCAACGTAGATATTATTTTGTGTGTATCCAGCCACTCATTATCACTACTGATATCTGAGGAAGTTTGGCTCAGTTTCGTGGATACATCACATCTTACGAGCTAAGATGTCCCTTGAATGGGACATACGCCATACGATTATTCCTTGCATTGACAAATGGGATATTTGAGAAGGGCAGCTTCCTTGATACTTATTGGTGGGTGAAATGTGATAAAATTGAGAATGTGTCATGAATTTAGGAGTCAGTAAACCTTATGAAAGAAGACATCAAGCTTATTTTGGTCTTCTACCTTCATTTCAAGTTCTTCTAGAGCTAAAGTTGTTAATCTTCCTATAATCATATCCCTTGTTCTTAAAATGCTGCCCGCGAGACGATTTGATGCGGCCCGCCAAAACCATTAAGTCAAATAATATAAAAACACAGTTAATAGGTCCATTTTCATCCAGAATAAATAAGTTCCATGTAAATTTGCTCGCTCGCAAAATGGCATCACACTTAACTGTTATCATATGATATAGGTCTATGTATGATTTTTCGAAAACATAAAATGAGAAAATAGGACGATAATGATTCATTACAGCGCAGCTAAATAAGAATTTGTATTTGATAGTCCAACCTCCATTGAACGTTTGGTTTGGGGGGGGGGGGGTATGCAGGCACACGGATGAGGCTGGGGGTTGACCGGGACCCCTCCCCTACCCCCCCCCCCCCACACACACACACACACACGGGAAGAAAAAAGTTGGGAGAATCACAATTTTATTCGGGAACCCGTCACCTTATGTTTGAGCAGTGAAATGCTTTCTTTGTAGTAGTTTTTATGTCTTATCTAACTTTTTTTTAAATGATTTGATTATATTTTACACTGAAATTGAGTAGGCCTAATACGAATTTTTTTTCTATCTTTCTGCGCTCTCTCGCGAAAATAAGAAACTGGACGGTTAATGTTCGATCTAGAGAAAGCCACCAATTATGAAGTGGCCCGCGAATTAAAATAATTAAGAACCCGGCTTGTTTTCTCTTCTATCCAGAGCCTTCTCTTTTTTATAAACTTCATTGTGCAATATCCTCTATTTCTTGCTCACATCCTCCCTTCTCTTTCTGTCTTTCCTTCTATATTTCCTATCGGTCTCTTTCTTACTCTCTCCTCTTTCTTTCTCTTTCGCACTCTCTACCTCTCTTAATCTTCTCTTCTTCTTCTTCTTCTTTTTTAAAATCTCTCGATATACCTAAATTTTGTTTTGTCCTGATCAGACACAAAGAATATCATTCAAGCTTATCACCCTCTCTAGCTATCTGCATGATGCTGGGATACTGCATGTCCTTTGTTCATCCATAGCTTATTACTGGTTGTAGACGTTGTCCAAGCCTTCTGCACATTCAGGTGACTAGCATGGTATTCGGGCTCACTCTAGAGTGCAGTAGATCCGCATAAAAAGAAGGAGTAGGTGTGAAAATCTCCGGAAGGGTTATTCGTTGAAGACACTAATGTTTCTGGGAACTGAGGCTAATGTTTCAGTTTAATGAGCTGGGAATGAAAACGTGAGGATTTCTAGGTTGTCTCTGACGTAGCTATGTATGCCTTTAGGACTTTTTTGCCTTCAGCACACTACGCGGGAAACATGAATGGCGACTGGTGAAGGTGTAATTAACGGCGCCATACTTGTATGTGTAGTAATATGGCAATAGCCTAACATAATGTGCCTTAAGATGTGCAAATAGAAAATATTGTGCTAAGTATTCGGTATTCGGTTTTAAAAAAGCCCCATGAATATCACACAGAAGAGATTGAAATTAATGATTGACGGAGAGTGGAAAGAAATATTTTAAAAAAAGTTTCATAGGTACGCTGAGAAAGGTTTAAAAAAGAAACTTAATATTTACTTCTGTTAATCCTCGGAGAGTACCTTATGCTCGCTTCCAAGAAAATACTAATAAGCAGCATTTGTTCTGCTTTTCTTCTTCAGAAGCACTTGAAATATAAACGCGTTCTGAATTATGACATTTAAATTTTCTTTAGGCAATCAACCTTTATCCTCTGCTTACAGAGTTCATAAAATAGTAAGAAATATATTTCAAAACATTAAAGTAAAAGGCTAACATTGTGAGAATTAAAAAAAAATCACATTTTGCTACTTGACAATGGTATAAACGCAAGAGTTATAGTTTAAAAATACCAAACTCAAAGTTTCAAAGTATAATATCGAGAAAGTATTTTTGAATATTAAAAATGGAAACCAATTTTTAAAGAAAATATAATGGTCGGTTGCACAGACTGGACATAAGGAGCGTGTATGCTGCACAGATTTACCTGAACAGGTGTGTATGTGTGTATGCATATCATATATAGTATAGGGAGAGAGGTGCAGCCACCTTTTTTTTTTTTTTTTAACTGGTGGAAAATGCTCCTCTTATTTATTTGTCTCTGAGACCAAAATTGATAAAGTCGTCGTTTGCGTCTTACTAACAGTTTTTCATTTCAAATTATGGTTGGTTTCAGCCGGGTTTTTGAGTACAAATACAAGTTTTCATACACATGTTTCATCTTAGTTTGAGAATTTTTAAATCAGCTGCTCACAAAGTTAGCCAATGCCTTTAACTTCTTGTTATTGGGCTACATTTTGGAACCACATTAAGATGATAACTGGGAAACTAGAGGTAGTTATGAAAGAGGCCGTCAAACCATTAAACAAATTTGGAAGAAAAGAGACAGAAACAGAGAGGGGGTGGGGCGCCTGCGGAATAGTCAAACAGACACATATAGGAAAGAACAGTTCAGGAAAACTATATTGGAGAGCTATGGAAAAGAGAAAAGCAGCAGCTAAAACCATACATTTATATGGGCCGCGACGCGACAAAAGGGCCCTTAGCTCTCCAAATGGCTTACGCAGTAAAACCGCGCTAAAGTCAGCGCATATCAAAACGTGCAGAGCGCGCACTGGAAAAAAAAAATTTAACAACATATCAAACCAAAACAAAACACACGTGCGGAAGAAAAATACCAGAACAGTGTCAGTGACTCAAGACCTATGTTACTAGTCCGTCGATCAATCTGGCTCTAGCTGATGATCAAATGTCATTCCTTGGATGAATCGGTAAGATCATTATTATAATTTCTTCACACAGTTTTTTCCAGTAGAAATTAGGGGTTTTAAAGGCATTTCGTGCATTTAATTCAGTTTTAATAGGTGACTGTCTAACAGTAACACTAACAGTTAGTTACCTCGTTTCGAAGTGCAGCAGCAACTTCAACTTCAAGACTGCATGCACGCATGCATTGTTTCACAAACAAAGTTAATACCTGTAATTCCGACATGTAACGTTGTATTATGAAATATCCTTCCTCTGTTATTTCTTTTTTTCATATTATACCCAGTTGTTGGATGTCCGGACAGGTTGTATATCCGGACAGTTGATTTTATACAGCCAATTGAAAAAGTTCACAAGCAAATCTCTTAGACTTAGAAATGTTTTAGCACAAACTGTTAGAAAATATCATAGCTAACAAATATTGATGATGATTAGCACAAATCCATTTTTGGGTATTTTATTTCATCAGTAGACTATTGCAATTTCTTTAAACCAAGATTTAAGCAGTTACATGCAAGAAAAAGCGCAGATGTGTCTTAATGCTGAAACGTTAGTTGCCGCTAGTTAACGTTAGCAGTTGAATGCACAAAAAGCCTTACCCTTAAATTCATTGACGTTTATTGTGCATATCTAGACTCTATTCCACTACAAATAAAAATCATGGGACTAGAGTAGATCTTAACTTCAGACCTGCTTATACCAATCTCTTGAATTTGTTGATACATATTTGAGGCCTCCATTTTCCCATGCTGAATTTACCAGTCAGGAATTCATTAGAAAATTTTAGCAGAGCTCCAACAAGTTATATGTACAGTGTATTTCCTACACAGAGTAAAATAAAGATTAAAGTTAGGCCTAGTTAGGCCCTAGATCTAGGCTAGCACATAGTCTAGCTGATTTAGGGCCAGACTAGGACCTTGCCCTAGCTCGGGCTCTGAATAAGGATGGAATTAAAAATAACTGCTTATCATCACAACCCTGTAAGCACAGACCTGCTTTTAGAAAAATTAAGAAATCAATAGAAAAGGATGAAGCTGGAATGGAGGGGGGGGCAGGGCATTGCTTATAATTGAGAGAAGAATGGGAGGGGGCAGATCATTATTCACAAAAAATGCCTCCCCCACCTTTCCCATTGTTATTGCTTGATTTGTCTTCAGTTTTGAGTGCATTTATTATCTCTGTAGACTTTCTTTTCTATTAAAGCAATTGAATTACAAACTGAATTTCAGTTACTATGCATAATGAAATATTTAGTTAAAGTTTTACTTTTATATTAATCAAAATTGAAACAATAGGCCTACTAATCACAAAACAACATTACTTAATGGATTAAATGTTATTGCTGTCTAATATTTCATATTAGAATCTCACTTTGTATTCCATACTCATTTAAAGCTATTGGTGTACTTCAGATTTTCTAAAACAATAAATCTGCATATCAGTGTCATTCATCTAAGCAGTTGGCTGCTTCTAGTGCCATTTCATGTATAATTAAAAGGGATTTTTTTTTCTTTTTACAGGCCATTGATATAGAGCAGCTAAGCCAGGTCATGCTCGTCCCTATCATCCTTGTCATCTCCAGGCAAATTACACTGTAACTTAGAGGCAAAGCTGGAAGGAGAGGGGTAGGATATGATAACCACAATTAATTCAATGATGCTGGAAATGTCAGGTCACTGCATTCATATCAGAGGAGGAAGCAGAGCTCTAAGATCTTGAAACAATAATTGAAGTTGGATTCTCTTTGCGTCAACCCAGGATGAACTTCACAATGATGGAGATCCTACAAAATAAACATGGGTATGGCTGTACAGGATGTCATTAGAACCAGTAGTGTTTGGAACTTTGGATGCCTTAATGGTCTATGATCACATCCTTTCAGCGGGTGAATGAACTTACCAAAACCATGAAAGCTGAGCATGACCTCTATTATTATGTGAGAACTGACTGACAGCGTCCAGCTGTAGTACAGAAGAAGTTATGAGGAAGTGATATTGCTACTACTTTAATGAACAAAGTGCAAACATTTGCTTTTTGTATCTTCATAATTTGGGTGACAAGTGCCCTAATAACTCATGACACATGTTTCAATAGGAGAAATCTCACTTTCAGGATGATATTACCTTTATTTCATAGATAATATTTAATTCCAGATATCCACTGCGTTTGTGTGCTTGCAAGAGCAGACGACTTGAAAAGTAAATTTAAAACTAACAAATTTGTAATTATTGGATTAGCAATAAGATCTCTAAATGTCATATAGGATTGTTTTTCTTCATTTATCATGTCACATGTGCAATGATCTAATTTAGATGGAATTGCTTCCTTGTATCTTAACTATACCAAAAGAAAAAAAAAATCTAGCTAAACTTTGTAAAAGAAGATAATGGGTAGATGTGAAGAGATATTTGGGGTACGTGATTTTATTCATTTTTAGTGAAAGGAAAGGAAAGGATGAATTTTATTAGGAAGACATTACAAACATTCTCCACTCTTGAATTTATTAGAAACAGAAAGTATTTGACATTTTCAGACTACAGCTTAAAAAAGAGCACCATTCCAGTCGGATTTAAATTCCTAATTTGAAGTACAGCGTATGTCAACTCTTGTTTTGAATAAAAGTTACTAGTGTGACAAGTGCAGTTAAGGAAAATATCATCTCATTCCATGTTGTACTGACCTATTATGTATTTCAAAGTTCACAGTTAATATCTTTTATTGATCCATATTTGAAGAGAACCCCCCCCCCCCGAAAATTGGACCTCCACTGGCAGTGCAAATACAAAAGATACTCTGTAGATAATAAACTGAACGATGAATTAAGACAATATAACATAATTTAGGCACACACTTGAAATAACTACTCATGATAAGAAGGTGAGTGAAAATAAGAAGAGAGATATAAAGAGAGAGAGAGAGAGTGAGAGAGAAAGAAAGCAATCGAGGGAGCTGATAGAGGGCTTGAGAAACGAAAGATAAGAACGGTGAAGCAGAGAAAAGGTGAGAAAACTAGAGATGGTGGAAATAGAGGGGAAAGAAAGAGGGAGAGAAAAAAGGAAGAGAAGGAAAGATATAGACCTAGTTGGAAGGTATGAAGGAGAGAAAAGAGCTAGCTGACAGAAAGAAACATGAACATGGAAAGAAGCACGGGAATGAAAAATAATTTGAATGTTGATGCCTTCTGAATGACTTGTGATTGAGTGGATGATAAATGGTTCTGATTTTTGATGGTGTTGTAATAATGAAAAAGCGTGCTAGTAATTATTAAATTGATTTTCACTGCATTTTCAACACAAATATTATTTAACAACAACGTAAAATCTATGACACATGTTTGCCAAATAGGGGCAAATCCATGCAAACTTTAAAAGAGAGGGGCATTAAAATTCTGAGAATACCCCACCCCTTCCCCCAAAAGACCACTAAAATTGAAGGTGAATTAAAGATGACATTTTTGCTCCAAAATTCACTTTAAGACAGACAGATGTTTCATGAAAAATATATGGTGAACAAAGGGGATTTCGCCCCCATCCTCCCTGGATCCGCCCCTGGTGAACTCTGACTCCTCTCTGATTATCTTTCTCTATATCTCCCTGTTGATATGAAAAAAAGAAGCAATCACAAATTTATTTTCTTAAATTTGTGATTGAAATTCACTTAATGACAAAAGTGTATATTTTACAAAAATTTATGGTGAGCAAAGATGATACGGGCCCTTCCTCCCTGGATATGACGCCCCTGAAACAGAGGCGGCGGAACATCGAGCTCGGACAAAGAAAGTGGAGGGGCACCTTTTGTCTGCCAAATAATAGGTGCCTCTCCACCTTTATTGTACGAGCCTGACGTTCCGCCGCCTCTGCCGTGAAATATGACCCCTCCCCTTTTCTATAATCTTTGCATAATATAATATTTTATACTTGCAACAGACTAGCTTTATTATCTATTTATATCTTTTTACGTAATATAATTGTTTATGAAAAAAAAAATTGATATGAGCTTAATTATGATTGGAAATGCAAGCAATTTGAAAGCCAATTTCAAGGCCGTCTCACGGACGTGTACAAGGTCATTTCAAGGTCATTTTAAGGTCATTTTGAGGTAATATGGGGTTTTGAGAAGACAAAGATAACAAGGAAAATAATACTCTCTCTATTATATAATGTAAATATCCGTCATGGTACTAGGAGAACGTTTAAGTAGCCCCTTAGACACGTTAGGAATCTTGGTTAAAATGGTATCGGGGAACGACTTGTTTAACCTTAGTCACGCGCGAATGTCAGAATAGCGCGCGTTGAGCAAAAAACATGTTTTTTTTCAAATTCCTCGATTTAGACACTTAGGGACGGAATTTTGGAAAACCGTTTGCATATTCAGATTCTGCAGCATTTATACTACAAAACAGTGTTCAAATCTCATTTTTGAAAAATTTTGCCCTAAGGGCCCTTTTGTCGCGACGCGGCCCATATGTATATATGTGGGTTAATATAAAAGAATAATAAAAATCGACAAGTCCGAACATGTTGAAACCATGAAAATATTCCGTAATTTCCCATAAAACCGTAACAATCAATGATTATCCGTTTGTCTTACAATTTAATTTTTATTTCAAAAAGCTTTTTTATCCCCCACATGGCCACACTCTTGGTCAGTATCAATATCCGAATTTAATTAATATCTGCACTTATGTTTAATGTTTGTCCATCCTTGCGTGTATGATGTATCTAAAATGTGAACAAAGAAAATTTCAATTTGGGAATTAAAGGTTGAAATTGAAATTGAAATTGAGGTGAACCAACAGCTAATCACCAAGAAATAATGTAGGTTGAAGGCTTGCCCTCATTGTCTTGCATATCGAGTTGGGGACTATATTTACTTTATTCCCTGAAAACAGAAATTCATCAATTATTATATATCCCACTGATTATACGCACAGCTTAAATCAAAGTGGGCTCTCAGCACTCGACAATAAATGAAATTTAACATCATACATTTTTTCCCTTTCCGTCAATTGACTATGTGGATTGTAGAATTTTGTTCCATGAATAATGTAAACTTTATTGCATCCTGTTTCATGACATGGAACTTTTTCTCATTCCAGTCTGTTTTATTTTCTTTCTTTTTTTTCACTAAGACTTTTATTCATGTGTTTAGGCCCATTACTAGAAAATAAGCCGAAGAAAGAAAAAAAACACTCTATATAGGCCTATGTATGTATATACGAAACAAACGCACCAAATGTCATGCATTTGAGAAGAAAGGGATTTTGCTTCGCCAACAAATCTGGGTATTTTTTTTCGGGCAGTGTCCTTTTATCCATAGGTTACACGTAATCAAATCATGGACGACCACTATATGAATTCCTGTCCAACTTTTTTCAAAATTATACACAAAAGAGAAATGCTGCAGTTACTGTACTTTTTCTGGCCATGTAGAATCGATTACGTTTTTGTTCATGTTAAATGATTTGTTAGAGATTATGTATTGGCGCGCTATGTGTACAAGGGAGAAGCAGGTGTACAGGTGAGAAAGGGAAACGTTTTAGCCTCAGATCATTCCGCTGAATTGGTGCATACATCGATAACCTAAAATCACCTGTCGCTGTACCGAATTTCTAGTATGAACTCATTTCTTTCTACCCATCCCTGTAACTCCATTTCCGTCTTCTCATTTTATGTCATCTTTCCGTTTCTTTCTCGCACTCTTTTCTTTATCTGCTTTACAAGTCCAGAAAAAGTCTTATGAAAATAGATTTTCTTGCACTCTGCTTAACTTGTTAGCCCCTCTCTCTCAATCCTTCTCGTTCATCTTGGCTCCTGCATGCGTATTTCCTTCCATAAATCATTTGCTACATGCCCATGCTAGTCAGTCTCGCAGGATAATGTACAAACTAAGGAAATACACCCTAAATAATGATGACCCAATAAGTCCTATAACTGTGTAGACTTTTACCAAAACGTGTTATGATTTAAATTTCGTAATATTTGATTTGGTAATGTGCGTTTGGTAGAATTCATTCTGCTACGGAGTACATTGACGTATAGATGATAGCGGAACCAGATCCTCATTGATAACTGCAAATATTCTCTCACGTTTCCCCGCGCTCATTCAATTTCCCTCCCTCCCCACATCCTAAATTCATCTAAGAGGGCGTCGTTATAACTTCCCATTTTCCTTCATCCTGCTCTAATTACCATGATGCATGCTTGTCATCTTAGTTCCTGACATCCCACGCCTGCATAACTAATCACACTACTACTCTTCACTGTCGTCCCGGCTTCCGCGTACGTAGAGAAACTATACCTTAAATATCATTTTGGCCTTTGCGCCCCTAAAGGTTCCATTATTATAATGTTGTGAGCGAAAACCACTCAATTTTAAGAGACACCGAAGTGCAGCAGCCCCTACCTGAAGGCATGAAACCTACTTCCTGAATGAAGAGAGAGAGAGAGAGAGAGAGAGAGAGAGAGAGAGAGAGAGAGTGAGAGAGAGAGAGAGTGGGGAGAGAGAGAGAGAGAGAGAGAGAGAGAGAGAGAGAGAGATGAAAACAGATTTTCAAAAGAGGGATGCGGAACAGGAAATGCAAATCTTTTATGTTTTGAAGTGTGATTGTTGCATGCTCTTGATTCACGAGACATGATTCAAGGTATTTCCTCTTTGACATGTTCCTAATCGATGCTTTTAATATTTCATGTTAATCCTCTTCATTCAGTATAATTTTTAGAGTATCCCTTACTTCCTTTTTGTGGTGTCTCAATTATTCTTTGTCCTAATTTCTTTGCACTCCATTTGGAGATAATGGGAAAATACAGACCTTTTCCTCTGAAGAATTTCGTATATAGCGTGTCATGTTACAGCAGAACATTACTAATAACTTCTCCTTTCTCTATGCCCCTCCTTCTCTCCTCCCCTCTATCTTTCTGTCTCTGTCTCTCTCTTCCTCTCTTTCTCTGTCCGTCTGTCTCTCTCTCTCTTTCTCCCTCTCTCTTCTCATTACAGATTACTTCGTGAAGATGGAGCAGCTAATGGAGACGGTGAAACATCCGAGAAACTTGCCGAGGATGAAGGTAAAGATTCTCAGCCCTTAGATTTTAGAGCGTAGCCTTAATACTGGCTCGCATTGTAATAATGATGATCATGATGATAATAATAATTATCATAGTGAGAATCATATTGGCAATAATAATAATAATAATAATAATAATAATAATAATAATAATAATAATAATAATAATAATAATAATAATAATAATAACAATAATAATAACAACAACAAAAGATATTGTCGAAAGCTATGAATCATGATAACGTTAAATAACATAGGATTTCCCGGTCAACTTCACACTTTCTGCAATCAATTTTGCGTTTCGAGTAACCAATCTCGTCTGAAATGCGATCTCATTAAAAAATCAGAATTCAAATTCGTCTTTGGCCGCTCAAAATCATCAACTCAGCAATCAAATTGCAAATTGTGCCAGTCAATTTGACACATTGTTTAATGGTATTCGTCAGTGGTAAATCAATTACGTCCATTCGTCACTTCAGTCTTTGTTGTCTGGGAAATTCGTAAATGTACATGATGTACTAAGAACTAAGAATGTGAAGTAGAAAATCTAAATGAGCAGGGATTTTCGGACACTTGTTCAGATAAATACTTAGCCATAGTGATGTTATGGTCATTCGGCAAATAGTCAAAAATATCAAGATCAGAAGAATATTCATATCAGATCTGGTTATTAATGAAATTAGGAACAAGGAAATTAGGAACTTTGTGGAAATAGTGATTGATTTCTTTAGGGATCTATGGTCTGGTTCTCCCCTAATTCACCATGTTCACTGTAACTTTTAATGTTCTAGCAAAATATTTTCATCGATTAAAAAGAAATATGGGGTAAGGGGTGTCGCAACTTTCTAGCTCCTGTGTTTCATATATCGTTCTATATAACATTAATTATAAATCAGTTACATATTTCACCCATTTGAAAGCGATAATAATATCCGTAGCTTTAAGATAACATTTTCATTTTTTGGAGGCAAACACAATACGTTATACATTAGATACCGTAGATGGCTCTCATCATATTATTATGATATTACAGTTAAAGTGATGACTTGGCTAGTTCGTGTATTAGTTATCCTTATTTACAATATCACTCCCGGTTTCGGAGATGTGTATGTGCTCTTCACTCAAAGTTATTAGGAAGATTTTTCTTTTCTTTGTTGTTTTCTTTTCGTTTTTCTTTCTGTTATATATTGTAAATTGTTTTATGTTTTTTTCCTTGTACGATTACTTAGGTATTGATTGATTTTCTAATGTAGCGCCTTGAGTGGTACTTTACTAGAATGTGCGCTTTATAAATATTTATTATTATTATTATTATCATGTTCAGGTTTAACTTTTGTTTCCATAGCAGCACAGAGTTTCATTATTCATATTTAATACACTATGTAGTGATTAGTGCTTCAACATGGCCTCGTTAATTGTCCCTAACAAGTTAAATTGATAGATAAAAACTACTGAAACATTGTTTGTATTTGATTGGTTGAAATGTGCTCTTTCGTTGATCAAGATTTATAATAAAGAGGGTCACGGGCAATTTAGAACTGAAATGTATGCATTTGTTGTATTGTTGCAGGAGAGAATCGTTGGACCCCTTCCGCCTACATACCCCCTACTTGTACACTTGGTGAGATCACAGAGTGTGATAGTGAGAACCTTGAGGGTATAGACACACCCCGTACACCATGCTCTAATCATACATCTAGGAGTAGAGAAGTATCCTTCTCTCTCTCAGATAGAGATAACAGGTAACAACTTCACCTCCTTCTCCTATTCTTCCTCCTCATCCTCTTCTCCCCTTTCTTCGTCCTCCTTTTCTTCTTTTTCTTCTCCTTCATTTTGTGTTTATTTCTTCTTTCTTCCATATCAGCATAGAGTTTTATTATTCATTCTTGAAACTCATCCTCATCCTTACTTTTATTCTTCTCCCCCCCCCCCTCTTCTTCTCGTTTATTGTTGTATTCATTTCTTTACTGTTCTTGTTCTTGATCAAGTTCGTCTTGCTCTTCATTTTTACAATGCTGTTTTTCGGTCTTTTTATCCGGGTTGTTCTCCTTGCACTGCTTTCAACAGCTAATGTAAAACCCAGACTACGTGTTATAATTCCGAAATTACGGCAATGCAAGGCTCCTAGTAACAGGCATGTGATGAACAGACGGTGTGGCAAAATACTAATTTTGTTCAGTGTAGTTTCTTTGCAAAGACATAGCCTATTTTTTGTTATGTTGCAAGAAAACATCAAGACGAGATAATTGACGCTTTGTCTCGAAACTCCTTTTTCTTCAGATACTTGGAGCATAACGGTGACGTATCAGACAACGCCCAAGTAGTGATAAGACGACACGGTGATGCCAGTCCTCTGCATCCACCGAGCGAAGAATTCGAGCGTTGTGGTCGATACCGAGGCAAGTCACCAAGGACGCTCCTCAATCCAGGAGAGGTTGTCAAGAGCGAAACAGCCAAGGTTAGTGATTCTCTCACGGTCCATGTTCAAGTACACAACCATCCTCTGAACGATTCAGCGGCAAAGCGAGAGCATAAATCACCTGATTTCAAGAACAGCAAAGGTGATATCAATCAAACACGGCATATGGATGACAGACAAAGGAGCCCTATTAGAGAGAGCGGAGTAAAGAGAGATCGCGACAGAAGTGCAGATGACAAAGTGCCTATCAAGGGAGACCGTTCGCCTTCTCGAGCACGACGGAAAGAAACGCCGGACACTGAAAGGCAGAATCACCCTCCTCCTGATGACATAGATCGGCGTCACGAAAGAAAGGAACCCGTTTTGGGTGGGAGAGATGAGTCTAAAAACCAGTCTACGCGAGCGAGTGAATATCGTGACCTTTGGCAACTGAGATCAACGCTGGAGATGCAACATTCTTCTGAAGAATCAGGGTCCTCTGAGTATGATACTGTGATAGGTGGAAACGGTGAAGATAACATGCTCCCACCTCTTTTGAGAAGTCCCACACTGGAGGAAGAGAGTAGTGGACAGGAGAAAAGCGATGGGAAGAGTGGTATTGATGACAGCTTTGAGCAAGCTGTGAGTAGCATTAGCGCCGAGGAGTCGGATATATCTGAAAGAGACCGCGACAGTGGTGGTTCCGGGAAGGATGGTCCACGAAATCTCCGTAGAATGCATGGCGACAGTGGATATGCGTCGATTGAACAAAAGACAGAGACAGAATGGAAGCGTCGTCAAATGTTCGCAGCCAGCGATCACGAAAGCACAAGCTTTGAAAGTGCGCAGACCTTTACTATGTCGAGTGATAGTAGTAGTCCCACGGTTGACAAACCAATGGTAAATGCAGTTGTAGGACGAGCCAGCGAAGATAGCAAGCCCATGACACGCAATAGAGGTGATCGCCGCACTGCGTCAACAAAGCGACGAGAATTTGTAGCCGGGAGAGAGGAAGCTATATTTGGTAGCTTTAGCTTTCCTGAAGAAGAGACTGAAACGTCTGGAACTGAATCCACTGTGACAACTGGGAAAGAGAGTGATCAAACATTAAACGAGAGACGAGGGGCTCTGCGAGAGAGAAAAATCCGTCGTACAAGTCCTCTTGCCAGATCTAGAGAGGATGGACTTAGTTGTTATCCTAAGGGTAGGGATTATAGTATAGATGAGAAAACAGATGCCTTGTTCAAAGAGTTTATAAAACAAGATGTTCTCTTCGACACTAATTCTAGAAGATCTCGTCCTTATAGGAGCCATAGATTACAACTTCATAATAAGCAGCACAGTGATTCCATGTTAGAATATCCAACTAAAGCGGTTTGTAGTCAAGGGGGTAATGAGCCTAGGAGTATTAGCTTCGAATCACGAAGCGGTGCAGAAAGCTCCGCTAAAGAACGGCTGACTACTCTCTTGCCTGGTACCGGTAGAACAAAATCACTCATTTCTCAAGATAGCATCGAAGAAGAATATTTGCGACAGGAAAGGAAGAAGGCATATAGCACAGAGGGATCACCCGAGTCAAAATCTTCTCGGGAACCTTCCCGCGAAGCATCAAGAGAGGCTTCAAGAGAGGCTTCGAGAGAAGCATCACGCGAGCCATCCCGTGAACCCTCCAGAGAACCATCACCAACTGGTGATCCTAAATCCCATGCAGCAACTCCTTTCAAACATTATGATCGGCCTGACAAGACCCCTTCCCTTGACTTGCCACCAAGGTTAGAAGACGTCAAGAACCGAAGAAGTGCTTTCCGGTTAGTGAAAAGGTCGCCACAAATCCGCCGAGCAGGGGCAGCTTCCTTTCAGGAATGTGCAGTCACTGCTTTCAGTGCTGACATGTGCGACATTGATGATGAAAGAGAACGAACGAGACGAGAAAGTATTCCTTCCAGACATTCATTAGATCTTAGAGATCTGCGAGATAGGCAAACTATCGAACCACCGACCATCCTCGTAGGAGGATATGAGACACCAGATGAACAACATACACCAGAAAGGGATGACAGATTACCAGCACGGCCTAAGGAACCCATGCCAGTCTCTCCTGGAAGACGACCCCCGCCTGAAGATTTTGCTAGACCGGCCAGATCAGAAGAACGGTCACGTAGCCCCAGAAGCAGAAGACATCAACGCTTTCATGATGCCAGTCCAAACAGAGGAGATTCACCGGGTAGGGGTGTTTCACCTGGACGTGGATCAAACAACGCCCACTACAGAGCATCCAAATCACCAACAAGGCCTCGACGTAGTATGGAGAGTCTTAGTATGGATAGAGGAGATAGGGGTTACCACGAATCACCAGACGGAAGGAGGGATTTTCTGCAAGTGCCTGGAAATCGAGGGACGGGAAGATCTGCAAGTTCTTCTCCTCGCCATCGGCTCAGGAAGCACGACACCTTTGGTGGTGTAAGTCGGCCATTCAGTGAGGAGTGTCTCTCGCGCAGTGATGAACCCATTCGTGACCATCCAGAATATCAACAAACCTTTCACCAAGGCAGGTATGTACGACCTATCGACTTCGAGAAGTTGGAGAAGAGGCATCCGAAGCCGCATTCAAAGCAAGCGGAAAAGATCCTTCGATTCGAAACAAGGTCTGGATCAGAAACAGCTCTTCTTGATTGCAGGGAAGAGAGAAGCAGAAGGGAAGCGCGCAGGTCACCTGTGAGGGCGCATAGCGACCAAGATGTCCTGTCTGACTGGAGGAGAAATGGGGAACACAAAGCAAGATCACCAGAGAAATTTTGATAAAGGTTGAATATTTCTCCCTTTGTTTAAATTTGGGTTTCTTTTCATTTTATCTTCAGCTTGTTAATTTTTTTTTTCTTTAATTATGCAAAATCCAAATGTGCTTTGCTTTGTCGTACACGAATTTAATGTCATTGAATAATCCTAACACAATCAGTATAACCATGTATTCTGCAGATCAAAACATCCCAATGTTGATGTACATGTATAAACTTTAAATTATTCATAGTGGCCATATATATTTTGAAGATTTATTCTCTGTTTTATATAAGAAATGCAGAGTTACAACTACCCACGGAGGAAGACTTCAAAAAGCAAGCTGGATCTAGGAATATTATACAAATAATCATCAAACTTTACCGAATCAGTGATCTTATTCACACTTAAGTAGTAATGGTTTTAAAAATAATAGGATTTCTTTCAAAGTATTAATCATATAAATCAGGTTATGATTCAAGATGCAACCGAAACGTGGCTACCTCAATACATTAAAACTGTCAATTCAAAGGTTAAGTTAGCCAGTTCACCTGGGTGCCGTTGCATAAAACTTGCTATTTTAGTAACTTTGCCATCAATGGTAACTTTCATGGAATACTGGATTTTGATTGTCTGTTGAGCAACGTTACCATGGTAGTTGTCATTGAGGGCAAAGTTACTAAAATAGCAAGTTTTTATGCAACGGCACACTGGACATTAGGGTAACCTCTTTCTTGTCTTTAGAATGGTCGATTTTCCTGAGGTAGACTTGTTTAACATGTTTAAGGTACCACTTTGTTGAGACAAACTGAAATAATACAGGAGGGTAGCAATTTACATTAACGCTGAACCGTATTATTTACTTCCACTTCCAGTCTAAACGAGGATGAGGAATCCTGTTGCCATTGGCTGAGAAACATATGACTATTGTAATGTTATCAAAGCACCTAGGTAGTGGCGTACCTGTATTTGGCAGCTTTCCCCCACCCCTCCGCCCCCAATAAAACTCGAACATAAACACGCAAAGAACATGTGTGTACATGTAGTATATTGATGAAAAACTGCGGAAGTGGGAATATTGAGTGAGATATTTAGGGGGCGATCAAACCTCGGCCAATGTAGCATTGCAGTGTATTCAGCAGGACCTACGACATGGTAATTCACATATGCATGTCATTGTTTTACCTATTCCTGGATACATTTCTGTGAATTTACAGCCGTCGCACGCAAGGACCTAGCCAGTGAGTGAACAAAGGGCCACCCCCCCCCCCCACACACACAGAGAGAGAAGGAAACACGATTTTAATGGACTGTAGAATGCAAAATAAACATGAAAATAAAATGTTAAGACTTCCCACCAACACCCCTTTGTTAATTTGCATTACATCCAACAGATGAGGTGCCCCCCCCCCCCCCCCACCCACATCCATGGTAGGCTACGCCACAGCTCGAAGGCTTTCTGTCTCTGGATTTATGGAATACAAAACTCTGAAATGAATAAACCTTAACACCAATTTTAACGATTGTGCAAACCATGTTCTGATTGTAATGCCGATGTAATTGTTTCGATTTTTCCCATTATGGATTGGAAAGGCTAATTAATCACTAGTAGAAAAGAATCTGTCGTGCCTTAAGTATCATTATCTTTTTCGTTTTCAATTTAAAGCAAAAATCGAAAGACTGCTTGACGCAAAGGAACAGAGACATGATTACCTGCATGGTGAAAATAAGGCAGAAATTCCTTCTTCGTTTTGTGCAATAGATATACCCTAATCCATTGATAGAATCTTATTTCTTTGTCCACTATCTTGTGAGTTCCATCTAATATCTCATTTAATTGCTGTGCATCTTCTGCCTAATCTTTTTCACGTAATTATGTAAGAAATGCAATTAAAAAAAATCATATATATGTGCCGTCACTGCGTGCGCAAAGATGATGAACACACCATTATGCAATCATTGTACGTAGAATGACATTGTAAAGTTTCAAGCGTTTGTTTCTGTTTTTGTATTACATTCCAAGACAAAAAGTATGTAACATTTGAAAAGAAAATCTTGGCTGCCTATATGTGTATATAACGTTACGAGAAATATTTTTGTACATACTATATAGCTACATTTTCGATAGGACTTAGATAATAGACGAACATTATAATGAAGCAATGTTGCTGACTGCACAACTTCTATTGCTTTTGAATGCAATCAATATGCAATAGAAGGATAATAAAATCATTGTACTATATGTAAATGATACACCTTTATTGAAATGCGTAAATAATTGTAAAAGTAGTTAATATGAACGTACTTTTAGATGAATACTTGAATTGGACAAGCCTTCGAATGAGTTTTTAATGCATGCAAGATGACTCATGTTACATTGGAACAACGAATAAAAATGAAATTGAATATATTGTTTAAAGTATTATGTATTGATTCTGCTTATTTTAAGTCTACTTGGGGTACGTGCCCTCAGTTCATAGTCGAATAAAAGAATAAATCTGTAAGTTCTAAATTTGAATGTTCAGGATAGCAAAACAAATTACTAATAACTATGTGAAATTAAAAGGAAATACCTACCAAATAATCAAAGTGACCCTGCTACAATCTACGTTATCTTAAAAGCTATGGCACAGCCACGGGGAGGGGGGGGGGGGGGATACGACCCAGCCTGGGATTGGTGTGTAAATATTTTCTTAAAGTATTAAGAGAGAAGAAAAATGGGAGAGAGAGATAGAGAGAGAGAAAGAGAGAGAGAGAGGGGAGGGAGCAAGAAAGAAACGACAAGAAAGGGATAGAGGGGAGAGAAGAGAGGGAGATTGCTGCAAAAGGTGAACGGGCGAAGAAGGAGAGAGAAAGAGAGAGAGAGAGAGAGAGAGAGAGAGAAAGCGTGAGAAGGGTACAGCGAGGAAATATGGGGAGAATGCTACAGCAGATTAGGAAGCGAAATAGAAAGAGAGAAGGAGAAGGAAGTGCATAAAGAGAGATGACGAGAGGAAAATGCAGATACACTTGATATGCCTAATGTATACGACATTTTCATGTCATGCCCATTGATTCCTAATCCTATTTCTAGTTCTGCATGTCTAATTTGAGAGCACCGACATTGAAACTCATGAAATCATTAATCTATTCAGTGCTGGGGTAATAATATCCAAGTCCTTTGGAAGCGCATAGAGACGTTATAACATAATGTGATATGCGCTATACAAGAACTATATAATTATTATTACCCATAATACGAATACACTAGACAGTACGGTAAACGTATAAAAGATATAATTTTCAATGATGACACGAAATAAAGCATCAGAAAGTATAAACACAAAGGAAAACAAAGGCAACACAAAGCGGAGCATACCCTCGCCGGATACAAATGTACATAATTAGCAATTTTCGCATATTTGATAAGCTGCGACCTTTCACCTTTTACTTACATCTATAGGCGAAGATCAAACTTGGCTATATCTTCGTACCATGTATCTTCTTACCAAATTTCATTAAAATCTGTCTAACAGTACTAAAAGGGAACCTTTTTCATGTAAGAAACTGGTGATATTTAACATTATAGTCGACCATTTGTTTTACTGTTTAAAGAGTGGCTAATTTGCTGATGGCCGGAATGTATTTACAATCATTCACCTATCAGAGGAAACTTTCGACCCAAGCGTCCCCGGTAGGATCTTGAGCTCGAACCCGAGCCATCTCTCTTGTAACCTCGCTTGTCTGATATCGCAGAAGAGGTCTTTCATCATCAACGATTCCCTCGATGAGGTCGATAACGTCTTCTACTGGCTGTGCGTCTTTTTCTAGTATCTTTTTCCTCCATTCAACGCGCTCACGAAAATATTGTCTCGTTTCTTCATCTATCCGCTCATCCTCCATTTGTGCCATGAGGTAATCGGTTACATCCGGATTGTGCTCGACCTTGGTAATAACCGGACCGGGTTGAACCGAGGTAACCCTGTTATGGTAAAATACAGGTTTCATAAGGTTGAACCATGAATTCGGTATGTATCACTTTCTCTTATGAAGTTCTATTCAGTACAGAGGCGGCGCAAAGGTTATTTTGATAGGGGACAAGATGACACATAGGTGAATTTATTGACGTTTCAAATGAATAAATAGGGGTATTATGTAGTTGCAAGCCCAAGGCCTCTCTTTTCCCACCCTCTTCTTTCTTCTTCCTCCTCTTTTTTCTTATTTTTCTCCTCTTTCCCCCCTTTTTTATCACTTGAAAAATCATAGGGGGCATTCGCCCATCTGCCCCCCTTTAGCGCTGCCCCTGATTCAGTATAAATATACAGGATAAAAGGGTTAATGACATATCAAAGAAACCATACTTTCGAACTGAAGCTCGCCGAATTATAGCATGGACGGTATTTTTTTCTTACGTAAGCTTATAAGTGCCAGCGAGATGACAAGATAATTTAGTCCAAGTAGACTTGCCGAGTTCAAAGAACTTGTCATCTCGTCTTCTCGTCCCAAGCAAGTTGACTTGCTGAGTTCCAGTGACTCGTCATCTGGTCATTTCGCCTTCTTGTCCGAAACAAATCGACTTGCCGTCTTCTTGCCCCAAGCAAGACAAGTCGACTTTCCGAGTTCTAATAACTCATCTCGTCTTCTTTTCCCAGGCAAGTTGACTTGCCGAGTACTAATAGTTCGTCATCTCATCTTCTAGTCCGTAACAAATCGACTTGTCGAGTTCCAATAACTCGTCATCTCGTCTTCTTGTCACTAACAAATCGAATTGCCAAGTACCAGTGACTCTTCATCTCTTTTTTAACTTGTCTTCTCGTCTTCTTCGACTAAATTATCTCGTCATCTTGCTATCACTTTTAAACTTCCGTAGTAGGTGCCCTTTTGAAACATCGAACATGTAATATAGCGATGCATGCAGCTGAAAATGCAATGACGTTTTATTTTGTTTGCAAGCAACTGATTCCTTTATTTCTATAACGCTGCATCTTTCATCGAAATAATTAATGTAGGGGGTTCAGAATGAGGCAACATTATCAAACATTTAGACTGACGAGAGTAAAGCAAGAGAAATAACTGAAGAGAAGATGACAAAGCAGGCACTGAAAATGTGTGAGATGTAATGGGACATCGTCTGCTTGTGCAAATTATGCTCAACCTGTGACATCACTTATACATGTCTTAGCAGCGTTTAGAGAGCTCTTCAGGTGCTATATGTCGGAGCTATATTGTAGCGTTTTATAACTGATAAAAATCATTACTTCGAATGATTCCAAGCGTTGAATTTTGATACCCTTGTCCACTCTAAGCTTCATATAATGCAATGATTAAAATCAATATCAGTTTTTAAAATCAGTCAATGTCTTCTTTAATCACAGTCCCTTTATTTGTTATTGTTTTAGTAGTTGTTGAAATGTCTATATTTCTTATTTTTAGAGTAACGAACAAAATTTGTTTGCAAGGTGCTATAGGAAACAAAAACAAAACAAAAACTCCCTCGTCTTGCCCTGGTAGTTACTAAAAACGTGTGACCCTGGTATTAAGCCTATGGGAATAAAATAATTGAATACTGAATGGTTTGAAAGACAGAATGTTCACTTGAATACCTACCAAATATTGAATCGTCTACATATCACTGCCAAACTTTCCGTGAAGCCTTCGAGAGCAAACTTGGAAGAACCATATAGTTCATAGAAAGGAAAACCTGGTCAGAAGATAATCAAAACAAGAATTAAGAACATCGATATGATCGATAAGTCATTCTTTTACTATGATATTTCTTAGTTTGAAAAATATTAACATCCAAACACAGCTCATAATAGGAGGTTAGATTCTCGAATGTACTTTCCCAAAGTTTGCAAAAGTTAACCTACTCTACTCATTAGCAGACTAGAGAAGTAGAATATGAAAGTTAAAGCATTATCAAAAACAATATTATATATAATCCTGTAAATTCTTATAGGATTTGAATCGAAGAATAATGGGTGAATGTACCAATTATTCACCTACCCGCAAATCCAGCGATAGAGCTAATATTGATGATTCTGCCTGACCGTTGTGCCTTCATTAAGGGTAATACTTCCTGTGTTAGTCGGACGACGCCGAAGAAGTTGGTTTCAAACATTTTCCTGAACACGTCAAGTTCGGTTGCCTCCAGAATACAAGGTCCAGCTATTCCAGCATTGTTTACTGTAACAAATAAATTCAGTGAATGGATATATCATTCGCTTAAGGGGGAATCTCACTGGCCTGGAGACTAGTTCGCGACTAGTTCGCGACTCGAGTCTCCGCTGGTTGCGGAGACGTCTCCGCGACGTCTCCGGGATGTCGTCTTGAAACTAGCCGTGTCTCCGGGGAGTCGTGAGAAGTTTGAACATGTTCGATTTTTAAAGACTTTTCCCAGTCTCCAGCAGGTCTCGAAGACGTCTCCGCGACGTCTCCGTCAGTTGTGGAGATTATTTTCATCCGTCGCGGGAACATCGCCGTGACTGAGAAGACACCTCGGAGACGTTGCGGAGACGTCCCCGCAACTTCCCTGCAAAGTGGTTGTCACCTTGTTTCTGAGACGTCTCCGAGGCGTCTACTAGAAGTCGCGCCTTGGTGAGAGCGCAAGCCATTTTTGCTTGGAGACGTCGCTGCGACTGCCGGGACGATAAGTCGGAGACGCCGCGGCGACGTCTCCGCCATTGAGTTAGGGCCTTTTAGCTAAAACGGAAAGGGAAGGGACCCATTTTCTCCACACAAATTCAAATGAGGATTCTACATCTGCACGCCTCCCCTGACTATGCTTCCCACGCCGATGTATATACACTATAGAGTTGTGTGTCAGTATTATTTACTTTGGGGGGGGGGGGGGGGCACTTTAAATCATAACAGTTCGATTTGATTGATTTCATTTTTTTACTGTTGATTTTTTATTCAGATCCATATATGTTCATTATTAAACAAGAGTATGAAGTCCTAAAAAACAATCGTCATGAATTGTGATTTATAATGATTTCATATGCAACAGATTCATAGTCAGTTTACCTAGTATATCTAATCGGCCATGTTGTGACTTGATATGGGAAACAACATCTACTATGGTATCTTCTTTTTTTACATCCAGTCTCCTGATAAATAAACACTTATCAAAACTATCCCTGGCTCGACTCTCCAGATCATTTTTCGAAGTCATATTCCTCATCGTGGCGTAGACGGTTAGGGGATCTTGGGATCGTCGGGCGAGTCGTAGAGCAGTCTCCATCCCGATACCTGATGAACAGCCCGTAATTAATGCGATCCGTGATGCCATGATTGTAGTGAGCTAACTAGAGTTTTATGGTAAGAGGTCAAAGAAAAAAAGTTAAATAAATCAGTATTTTGTATATACCACCCTTATCTTGAAGGTGTGTAGAGTCAAGATCGCACGGGGGGGGGGGGGGGGGGAGAGATAAAAGATGAAAATGAGAAGATATTGTGCAATTCGTTACATCGTATAAAGACCGAGAACATACCCTCGGGAGTAATATAATTCCGAAAGAAAAACACATAGTCAACAAAACAAGCAACAAACAAAGTAAATGGTTTTGAATTAACGGTGATATTGAAATATTAATGTGTTTCAATCTTAGATAAGCTCGAGCTTAATCAAAATATTCTGAAATTAACAAAATTCTAAATGCCCACAATAAAATGACAAAAAATTCTTAAACATACACATACGCTTTTCAATGAATAATCTGACATTCAAATCATCACCTGGATATTAGATTAAATTGTCCCTAGGAACAAAAAAATGAGAACAGCATGAGGCATAAAGACTAGCCATAACAATGTCAGATATAGCCTTGATTCTAGGCACTTTTTCTTTGCACTGGGTATAAAGACATGTCAGTTTCACACATATAAAAGCAACTCGTCTGAATGCACATATGTGACTGACCTACATCGGAAGATCAATGAAGTAGTGCACTATTTGTTCACTGATACCCAATCCATTGATGATTTCATGGCGTTGCGACTGTACATGCAGTTAACCCGACTGAACCACGGGGTCACAGGCCAGTAATTTAATTCCCTATTTACCCATAAGGTCATGTGTCCAAAATAAAAAGTAAAAAAAAAAAAAAAACCAACCAACAAACAAAAAACCAGCCAACCAACCAACCAACAAACTAACAAAAGCAACCATCACGAAAAAAAAAAAAAATCAACGCTTATCTTAAAATATCAGATTAATCAGGTCAAGAAGTCACTTTCGTAGTTCAGTAACAACACTCTTACTGAGCAAATCATAATTGAGAGTCTGTGTTTATGCATATGGTATGTATTATCGTTACTTTACTTTGTCTGTAACTCATGATTAGCTATTATCATTTTTAGCAGCAAATGTAAGGACAATTATTCACTGTTTTTTAAAGCTTATTCATGAAATTTGTTGTTGTTTTTTGCTAGGGGTCAGGCTCGACTAGCACATGTGCTATTATATGATCCCTTTTACCAACCAATGCCTTTCTTTTTCCTGTATGTTAAAGTCATTGCCTGAATGAAATGTATTGTTCTTGTTGTTGGTAAATAAATCAAATCAAATCAAATGAAATCAAATCAAATAGCTATTTTAGTAAATTGCATCACCATCAGCATGATCAGCTGTTATATTACACATCAGAGATTATTGAAAGTTTGCTGTTTCTTTGATGCAAATTAGTCTTTTTTTAATCCAAGGAATACGAATTCGATAACCAATGACAGGATGAAAGCCATATGAAGAATTTATATTTATGAAATAATTTGTGTTTTCATCATTCAATTTCGTCATATCAGTATTGAAATCACCAGTGATGAACATTTCTCTTTTTCACTAATAAGTTTATGTGTTTCATTTCAGAATAGAAATTAGTAAATGATATAGACCAATTTCACAACGCAAGAGGGCAGCAGACTGTTCGACCCAGTTCGACATACTGCGGTGGGCGCTCCAACTCTTATAGTACACAAGTCAATAGCGCGTTATGTACATTCGTTCGATTTTTGGTCTATTTTGACCAGTATATGCAGATTTATTTTAATATTTGCAATGAGAAATTATCAGGGAAGTTCAGGTCGCAGCTGTGTGGTGCTCAAATGCCACAATAATTAGAGAAAGTTTAAAAATTGGAAGCTAACTGAGTGCGAAATTCACTCGCTTTTGACTCATGAAGCCTGTTTGTGTGAGAAGCAGTACTCTCTACACAGGTTTCCGTAAGCAATGTGAAGGAATTCGTCGCCAGTGGGTAAAAACATCAACAGAAAGGAGTTTGAAGTCAAGAAGCATTATCATTATGTACTTTGGCGTAAAATTTAATGAGTGAAAACATGACTTTGTAAACAGGGTAAGATTTAGGGCTCCCGTTTACTACGGCTTCTATGCTGCAATCGAACTTTTACTGACAAAACTAAGTTGAAAAACCTCAAGGACCTTATCCCTCGCCTTTCTATTACTAAGTCGAAGATAATTAAAAGTATCTAACTCTAAACTCTGTACCAAATTCCAATCACCACAAATAATTTTGTGAGGGTCATCCCAATCCAGTAAGATATTTTCTATACGTCCAAAAAATTCTGGATAATCAGTGTTTGGCCCATAAAGTGCTATCAATGAAAAATCTAGAAAACCACATTGGATACTAACGGCTACAAAATTACCATCACTATCACACTTTACTCTTTTTATAACAAATTGTGTGTTTTGATCAAATAATATTGCAACTCCTCTTGCATTAGATGATTTATATGAAAAGAAACCTCTTCCTCCCCACTCTTTCAATATGTCTTCTTCTAATTCCAAAACAAAATGAGTGTCTTGTAGACAATAAATATTTGCTTCTTTCTTTTTCAAAAAATCAAACAGATCCTCCCTTTTACATCGTTCTCCAAGTCCACGGCAGTTTAGTGAAAATATTTTGATACCTTTACTACTCATAACAAATATAAACTATGTGCATGACATTATTCATAGCCGTTGCACACATGGTAGTAGTATAGAGAGAAATGAAATGCATAAATATACTGGAGGGTTTTTTATTTTTACACAAATACAACATACACACAATTACAAAAAACAAAAAACATGAACACAATACACACATAACTACACAAAACAAACAATACAACTTTGTTTCCAGTTCAAGATGCAACACAGTATACTCCCATGATAGATCACTTTTCAATGAGAGCCTTATACAAAAATACATCATACCTGCATCCGTCAGATATGACCATTGTCTTACCTCATTTACCCATGTATCCATGCTTTATTTTATTGATCTAGAATAAAGTAAATGGAACAATATCGGGGCATATGTCATATCTTACATTCATTTTGTACACAGAGCCAATCGCGGTCAGCGCGCTTGCCCACCGCAGCAATGGCGTCGCCGATAGAGGGCCAAATACATAAACCGGAGGTGAAATTGGTCTATAACATCAGTGCTAGGCTTTCTATAAAAAAATACCTACCGTCAACGTATCCCTGTCATGTCTAAATACATCCAGAAATGAGTATTCACGGGTGATTTCTCTTTCTACAGAGGGAAAATTACATTCAAGGAAATGCATTTCATTTTAGTGAGAGAAAAAAAAAACAGCATCCCCTCCTCCACTCCCACCACTCTTCAGATAAGCCCTCAGAAAGGGCGCCTCTTAAGAGCCTATGATCCCTCCTTTCCACATATAAAAAGCAGCTGTGATATGTAGAAATGATTTTATTTGGAACATATATAATTTTAATAACTATTACAACATCTTTAAAACAAATTTTAGAAGATGCACCTATTACCCAGACCTATAGCAGGTCTGGGTGATAGACTATAATGACAAGCACTTGAGCTACTCTAACAAACATCAACAGATCAACCACAGCACACTAACCAAAAGCAGTACAGCAATCAATCACAAACTCATATTTATATATAACATACATAGTCTAAAATAAAAGGACAACCAAATACATGTACCTGAAACTGTAGGGCCTTCATCTATCTTTCTGAAATATTGTATGCAACTGATACGGAACATAACTTGACAATAAAGGACATGACCTGAGACCTCTCACCTGAAAGGTTTAGAAATTGTAGAAATTAAAATCGTGCCGACGATGAAGTGAAGGTATACAGGCCTACTACTAACAGTATGCTATACTGTGGTATGAATGAACTTTTGCACTTGAACCATTGCCCTGGCCTTCGAACGGGATGAGTAGTCTCGTATTCCACAGACCGTGAGATCTTTTGTGCTGATGTCATGGTTACAGACTACTTCATGCTTTGCATGTATTCACTTTGCCAGAGAAATGAAGAAAAGGAATATCTATCATTATTGTATGCTTCATATTGGTTAGTCTCAATATCATGCTTAACAGCTTGACATTGTTTGCTGGTACAGAAAATTTGGGTACAAAGAAGAAGAAGAAGAAGAAGAAGAAGAAAACAATTATATATACCATCAAGAAAGGGAGAGAGAGAGAGAGAGAGAGAGAGCACGCAAGGTAGACACTAGGATAAGATAAGATGAGAGAAAGAAAAGGATATTAAAGGGTAGGAGAAAAGAAGGAGGGAGAGAGAGAGGGGGGGGGGAGCAGAGGGATTGAAAGGGTGTACTAAGTGCATGGTTTATCACCCGCTCCCCCCCAAAAAAAAAAAAAAAAAAAAAAAAAAAAATCAGGGGGAATGACACTTAACATGCTTAAAAATATGGTTGGCCATTGCTGCGGTAGCAACATTCGTTTGTTCTCTTCCATGTGGTTACTTCCTAGTTGGTAGACCTCCTTAAAACAGCTTAGGGCAAATCATCATCAATACTACCCTGCGTTAATTTTGGGTATGAAACGTCTTTGTTAATCGCAACTGATAACCTAGAAACGTCTATTTTAATGAAGCGTTGATTAATTGAAGCGACGAACTGACAATCGGTATTAGAGATTTAAAAAAAAAAATTCGAGACTGGACTTTGATTCTACTGAGTGGGTTATGTGACACCAATTTCTCCCAGATCTCCACTGATACATCACCATGACAACAGAACGCTGAGACGAAAGTTTGATCCAATATGCCAATATGTTCACTTTCTGCACGTACTTCCGACAACACTGTCTGTTAGACTGAATGAAGTTTGTTCTGAGTCGGGTGGTTATCATGATTGAGGAGAAAGCTTTTTGTCTTGGGTTTGTCCAAATAAGACTCACCTACGTTTGCATGAAATCATTTAGCTATCAATGTTAGTATCCTGACCGATGAGCTGGGCTAATATTTGTCGTCATACAATTATAGACCAAAGTCTATGATTGCCTTATTCATTATGGTGCGATGTTTGTAACGCTTGGGTGTGGAAATATCACGATGGACGTGTATTTTTATGACGACTGTGCAATTTGGTTTATGATTCATATGGTCACGAGTGGTCATCGACTAAAAGAGATATACCTTCTATGGGTGCAGTTTGGGATACAGTGACTAATTCGATATTCCGTCGTGAAATGGCTTCACCAAAGCAGTATTTCATTAGAAATGGATGCCATCATGGTCTTGAAAAACATTCATTATGAGCTTTTCAAGACGTACAGCTGTGGATTTTATAGTTTCAGCTTGAAGATGAACTGAAAGTTACTTTCGGTATGAACAAGGTAAGTTCTTTTCAGTCGACCATTACCTTCAGCCTTTTCATGCAGTATGATTGTCTTTAAATTGATAAGATATAAAGATAAAGAATAAATACAAATGACCATCGGCCCATAGTTTTAACGACATGGGTTCAAATCTCTGCATAGTAGTTTTTGAGGTTAGAGTCTTTACACGCAGCTGCTGGAGTTACTGAAGTAAAGCTCTTTGAGGTCAATGAAAAATTTCTAAGTCAGATTATTTCACTTTTTTTTCATAATATGCGCTTATCATAATGGTTATAGCATTGTTACAATCAGAATAATCATAGCTATGATTTCGGATTATATCATTATTAATAAAATGGTTTGTGTTTCCTCAATCTTTTTTTTTTTAGACAGCGATCCTTCGTTCGCTGCTTCTGCTCACATGCTGTTCCACGTTACTGATTATGATCTATACCAGCAAACTAGGACATCAGTGGGCTAATTACACTGACATCCTTCAGAGTACAAGGGACTACGAATTATACCGTGAGCGCGGGGTTCTGGACGATTTTCTTAAAAAGAAAGTTTCACCAATGCATGCGAATTGCCGCCAGGATAGTTCAAGAAGTACAAACATATCTAAAGAAACAACACCGATATGCAACAACACTGATGCAAAGCCTCGAAATAAAACAAAATTTGTTATGCCTCGTTCGCGAAAACCTGGATACCTTCTGTTGGATTCTAATAAGGTAAAGGTACATCTTATTGATTATTTTCGTTTATATTTTAATGACGCAATTATGACACTTCTACCTTGAA
The DNA here is from genome assembly GCA_029962745.1 of Echinometra lucunter. Taxonomy (NCBI): domain Eukaryota; kingdom Metazoa; phylum Echinodermata; class Echinoidea; order Camarodonta; family Echinometridae; genus Echinometra; species Echinometra lucunter. The sequence goes on along the minus strand of CM057157.1, from coordinate 2,917,034 downwards.
AAAGAATGTATTTCTCCTCGCTCGCTTCGCCTTCTCGTATGATATATAATTAGAAAAAGGATAGCTTCAGTAAGCACACGAATTCGGCAGGCAAGATGACCGAATCAAATATTTCAATGCACCGGCGTAAATCCACTTTGAGGAGTGGGATGATTGACTTTTTTGCCGTTTTTTTTTTCTGTCGAACTCACGCTTAAGTATAAACACACACCCTCACCCACCCGTACAGACCCCTTACACACGTTTTAATCTTTATTTTGCAAGCGAGCGAAGCGAGCGAGCCAAAAAATAACCACTTTTCCGTTTTTTTAATTGGATTTTTCTAAAATATGACGAGCGAGCGAATCGAGCAAGCCAAAAAAGTAACCACTTTTTTGGTTTTCAATTGCATTTTCAAATAGAAATTCTAAAATAAGATGGTTGTTTATGACAGATTATTAAAAGTTTTATTAACTGATTAATTCGAATATCTTTTCTTCCTTAAAAAGTGTGGGGGATATTTGTACACGCCATCCCCCCTCGAAAAAGTGGGGGGGGGGGGATATATCCCCCATCCCCCGGGATTTACGCCAATGTTTTAATGCCTTATAGGCCTATAGTGTATTTTGTTGAAATAAAAATTCTACCTGAAAAAGGAAATAAACAGCTAATGCATTAATGAGTAGAAAAAAAAATAAAAAGAACTACTAAACGATGACTGGGGGTAGGTATAAAGGGGTACTAAACAGCTCACTGAAGGCTTTTATTGGAAGTCCATGTGAGAGCGGATGGAAAAGCAGACAGTTCTCGTATTCTCATCTAGAAAAAAATATATATATAACACAAATGATTTTTAAAAATCTTTCATTTGAGAATTTCAGTCCACCCCCCCCCTTACCGCCTTGTTAATATTCTTAGTATTAATTCAATCGTCCAGTTCTGAATGCAACTTGATCTTCTCCAAACCTCACGTTTCCATTCTTGAGATGACAGTCATGACAGTGGAAGAAGTAATGAAGGTAATACTAGAAGCATACATGAATGTTGCTCAGGCGCTGTGCAAACAAAAGTCCAGTTTCCACAGCGACAGTCATGACAGTGAAAAGCTAATTGGATGGCAGGATATACCTATATCCTCATCAGACAGATATTTCGTTGGTTTGATGTAGGCTATAGACTGAACTTGAACTTTAAATTTATTATCCAGTAATAAACATTTAAGACATATAAAACACATACAGATATAGAATACAATCAAAGGATAAAAGGAACCAGAATATATAACACAAACCCTGCGTCGATGTTATACAAACGTGTTACCCTATATAATGAGGTGTTCGCAACGTAATAATAATAATAAGGATGATGATGATGATGATGATGATGATGAAAGCTATCTGAGTAATGATTACTTAGCTTTTGTTTATCATTATGATCATTCTAATAATGATTATGGTAAGAGGAAAACAAATGAGATTTAAAAAAAAAAACCTTAAAATATATATATATGTATTTTTTTTTCATTATTGCTCTCTAACTGTAATGATCAAAAGTAAATTTGGATGTGTGCAAAGTAGTAATATATCCAACCTTGTCTTCTATTTACATTTCTTCTTTTCTGTTCTTCTCTAAGGAGCTAGACCTGCACTGCAAGCATTGTGCCTTGGTCTTCAGTTCAGGACATCTCCTAGGCTCTGACATGGGACGAGAGATCGACCGAACCGAGTGCGTAATCCGACAAAATACTGCCACGGTCCGCAACTATATCAAGGATGTAGGCATGCGCACAACCGTCCGTGTGATAGGCCACAGTAATTTCAGGAAAAGCCTGCTCTCTCCTCGGATTGGCCAGAGTGAGATACTTCTGAGCCCACAGACAAGACCCTCCATTATATTTGTTCCTTGGCTGTATAAGGAATCAATTAACAGGACTACACACGATGTGTTCAAAACTGCAAGGAGGTTAAGTAAACGTTTTCCCAAAGTGAAATTCTTCTTCCAGAGCGATGACTTGATCAGAAAGATGGATGAGATGTTTATGGATGAAACAGGATTAAACAGGTAAATAGAATTAGGCCCTAATTGAAAAAAAAACAAAAAAAAAACCGGGATTTGATGCATATAAAAAAGAACATATTCATACTTGGACGGAAAACGTAATTTAGTCCATGAAACTGGCAGTATCTTAGTATACGATTTTTATTTCTTTGATTTTTTCCCCTTTTGAATGAAGTATATACATTTGCATATTTACGAGTATACATAAAATGTGAATGTTCTTTCTTTTTGTTTTTATAAATTGAATTTGACGATTGTTTCTGTCTGTTTTTCATGTATTTGTATATCTACGTAATTTCTAGTGTGCTTTTCAAGTGAATATGAAATGAAATACAATGAAAGGGGGGGGGGGTGTTATTGAACTAATCAAAACCATCTTAAAATCTATGTTCAACAACTCTTTTACACGTAAAAGTGTTTGTGTGACAATACGTTTGATATTATATAACTTGTTAATTTGTCTGGGGAGGAGGTTTCATTGGTTTCACCCGTTTCACCCATAAGTTTTGTTTGTTGTGGTGGTTTTTTTTCGTACGAACCAAAATTTCTTTAGTTATGATCTCTCAGAAAGCGTGGTATTCAAAGGTGGTCAGATTGAATTAACTGAGTAATAATTCTATTCTCGTTATGATTCAATTCAGAACGGAGATAGATACGTGGTTTAGCACTGGATTCTTGTCTGTTCTCTTCGCTCTTGATGTATGTGATAACGTGGTTTGTTACGGAGTCTCCGATGCAGACTACTGCAGGTAAGATCTGTATCCCTCATCAGGTGACCAAAATATTATACATGAAATTTGATGAAAATGTGGCAAATTGCTTAAAATCAACAATGCTACAAGGTAATCGTGGTAATCGGTGCGTGGTAAAGATACATTAATTCATTTGCACCCAAAGTTTAAAGTTAGAATATAAGTAGTACTAACATGCCTAAGTAATCATGCCAATGAAATACCATTTTGTCTCATATGGGTATAACAAAAATTATTATATATAGGTTCAATCGTGATTATAAGTCTAATAATGTGAGCAATACAAAGAGGAAACAGAAAAACTTTTACAAAAAATTATTTTGAAATTTTTATTTCAAGTGCGGATCTTAAAACATCAGAGTGTAGGATGATGGAAAGCATGGAAACCATGATCATACAGGTTTGAATAGTTTCTTGGCCTTCAAGTATACATGTGTTCTTTGAAATGATTTTTCTTACATTCTTGTTCGATCTAAAACAAAGGATGGACTTTCGTCAACATTATCTTTGTTTCAGATCCATTGAGTGGCTACAATTAGGCAATGAATGCTGTGAAAGTAAAAACATCAAAACAAAAACAAAACAAAATAATATATACGACATGTTTGAAACATTCTCTACCATCATTATGATCATTATACACAACATCAATGTTCCATCGAGGGATTTGGGACCTTTTATGTTGTTTCAAGCGAAATTTAATGAGACTGGTAGATATGTAATACGTCCTCATCCCGTTTATAGAAAATTGCCCAATTGTTTCGCTTGATTGCTTTTGATACAAACTGGTATCGCGCTGAATCTAGAAATTGGCCAAGAAATATTCATGTCAAATGTTGATTCTCTCTCGCTCTCTCTCTTTCTCTCTACCCACTTATATTGCCTTTGTTCCACCCCCTCTCCCTTTCTCCTTCTCATTTTCTTTCTGTCTCTCTACTCCTCGATTGTTTTTTTTTTTTGTTTTGTTTTTCATTAGTCGAGAACCAAAATCTCAGGTTAGCTATCACTACTACGACAAGAGCAAAGATCGCCCCCTGGAGTGCCGCTACACTACTGAGAGAGAAAACTTGGTCAAAGGCGGCCATAAATTCTTGACAGAAAGAAAGTTGTACGCTAGATGGGCACAACACAGAAACTTAACATTCCGCGCACCCATTTGGCCTAAAAGTGCATTCAACGAAAGCAGTGAGTTTGAATCGCCATACCTGAATGTGTACAGAAAGGCAAAGGAAGATGGATCCTTCTCGGCCTATGTGAAACCAGTCCCTGGGAATGATCTCAAACCACTTACCAATAATAAGGTTCGGCCACCTCTACTTAGAAGATTCCGTGTACTAAAGCGGAAATTACCTCAACATTTACTGAAGAAAAAAGGAAAAACGTAATGACAAAATCTTAAAGATGGTTCTAAAACAGATTTATTGAAACACGTGAGTTTTTAATTCACCGTTTTACAGTATAAACCATGCCGTTATAAACACGACCATCATTTTACTATGAACTTGTGGGAATACGATATAACGAAGAATGCTCTTTACTTGCAAACGAGAGATCATGAATTTCTTAGTATGCTCGGTGGTTTTATCCACAATACAAGATTTAATGACATTAATCATGTTCATCATCATTGCACCTGTCTACCCGGAAAAACCCCAGGATAATAATAATTATATAACACCTTTAAACACCGTAGTATACCAAGTTCGAGCATAATCTAATAATCGACGACATAAAAAACACTTTCAGATACATGATCATAGCTGCCAACTAGTAGGATTTTGACCTATTTAGTATATATATATATATATATATATATATATATATATATATATATATATTTGAAGGGAATATGACAATAGGAGTTTTGTCATTAAAATAGAATTTTCAAAAGTTCTGACAGTGATTCTTTATTACCTTTATTTCATCTTATTTTCATGTCATATTATCAACTTTCTTAATTTACCCCAATGCTCATTATATTCCACCTGTGCAATTCGTAATGTAGATCAATTTAAATCAAGAAGCACACTTAAGTAAGCCCTATATATTCAAAGCAAGAAAAGTGGTTACATTAAGTATATGTTTATATACAGATAGATATAGATAGATGATATTCTTCTGCTCACTACTACAAGTTAATATGTTGAAACATCGATGGATATATTACTATGTAAGATTGGTGACAATGTTGATAAGAAAATATAACCCAGATTCTTGAATATTAGCATATTCTGTTTGCAATCCTGTATTGTACACTGGGACGGCATCTTTACATTGCATGAATGTATAATATCATACAGGGATCATTCTTTTAAAGTGAATATTCCCTTGGATGACATCTCTTAAACATCGTGGTACGCCTACAAACTCCGGCATTAGACCAAATGGCTGTTTAACTGTTGTAGTTAATTAACAGAAATATTTAAAACTACAGTTGTATGGTATTTATGTAATGCTATGTTTTTACTAACATATATGTTATTTTTGTTACCCACCTTACTAGATCTTTCTGAAATAGCTTTAAATATTTGAGTAGAAGTAATGTAACTCATGATATTACCCATCAATGACATTCAGAAATCATGGAATAAATATAGTATTAATATATTTCAGTCTAACTACTTCACTGTATTTCTGTCCAATTTGATGTTTTAACCATTTACCCGCCTCATGAGCAGGACATATGAAATTTTATACTCTATAACTTGTGGAAAAGAATGATAGTTCAGACGAAACCCTACAATCAGCAGCCAGACATAAACGCTAAAAACCGATACAGGAAAATACTTTCAAAACGGTGTATGGTTGGTTTGTTCCAGGGAGTGCGTGCAAAAGGCATTCGCGAAAAATCTGGGAATAGCCAACATTTCATTTTTGTATGATTTTCAGAAATATATATATATACATATATATATATATATATATATATATATATATATATATATATATATAATGCTTTGGCGATGTGTTATTTCAGGTGTTTGCTGTCTAGAATTTAAATAATTTAGCTCAGCTAGCCCAGGGTAGCCGTAGTGCTCAGTGCATTCAAAGAATTCACCCACGCAACAACAACAACAACAAACTAGATGAATCACGACCGCGCGCGGTCGAAATTTATGCCTCCGCCTTTGCCAGATCAGAAATAATCACTTTTAATTATTATGGGAAATGTATTACGACACATTCAGACTGGAAAAATGGTTCTATCTAAATGACAGTGTGTGAGCCACATTTGAAGTTGATCTGTTAAATGGTTGTTAAGTTATCGCGAGAACGAGCCATCTTCCTGTATGTAATGATCTCTATGACCTTTGACCTTTGACTTTTTGACCCCAAATCTAATGAGATCATCGTTGTCTCTCCCGTATGCATACATGAGCCAAGTTTGAAGTTGATCCATCAAATGGTTCTATCGCGAGAACCAAAACGGGACGGACGGACGGACGGACAACCCGAAAACATAATGCCTCCGGCACCCATCTTCGGTGGGCGGAGACATCAAAACATATCCATCATATCAGTGGCAGGTTGACTATGCTAGATTTTTCTGTTTGCTTTGTATGATCGGTGCACCGAATGATTGATTGATAGATTTTCTTACTGGTTAACTTGTGCACAGTACCAAGAGTTGTTTTCATTTCGATTTTTTTTTTCGGATGTTAAACATTGCGATTGGATTACTATGAAAACATTGCAATAGGTAAATAACACTAAAATACCACTATTGCAACTTTTGCATTACTTAGCACGCTGTATTCAGAAGACGGTCCAATAATTCTAAAAACGAATTATATGAACCACACAGTTTTGCCATGCACTCATTATATTCCAATTACTTTGTTTGTTTTTTTTTCTCTCCTCCTGAGCCGAAGGGGAGGGGGTAAAGGGTTATTGAGCAAAGGAAACTGGGCACCATGGGTACCGGATCAATATAAAATCTAAAAGTGCAGTGAAAAAAAAATAGACTGCCATTTCCATTATTGTTTGTTTGTTTGTTGCTTTTTTTTTTTAAGAGAAGCAACTCTTACCCAGTAAAAACTAGATGAATCCTCGACCGCGAGCGGTCGAAATTTATGCCTCCGCAATTGCCAGATCGGATATATATGGCACATTTATGTTGATTTTTTTATTTTCATGTATAAAATGACATCTTTGACCTTGTGACCCCCAAATCTAATGAGACAACTATGAGACTTCCATATGCATACATGAGCCAAGTTCGGAGATGAACCGTCACAGAGTTGTTAAGTTATCGCAAGAACAAGCAATTTCCATGTATATAATGACCTCTATGACCTTTGACCTTTAACCATGAGACCCAAAAATCTAATCACATCATTGTCCCTCCCATATGCATACATGTGGCAAGTATGAAGCTGCTCCTCAAATGGTTGTTGAGTTATCGCGAGAACGGACCATTTCTATGTACATAATGACCTCTATGTCCTTTGACCTTTGACCTTGAGACCCCAAAATCTAATTAGATCATTGTCCCTCCCATATGCATACATGTGCTAAATTTGAGGTTGATCGGTCAAATGGTTGTTGAGTTATGGTGAAAACGAACCATTTCTATGTACATAATGACCTCTATGACCTTTGACCTTTGACCTTGTGACCCCAAAATCTATTCAGATCATTGCCCTTCCATGTGCATACATGAGCCAAGTTTGAAGCAAATCTGTCAAATGGTTCTTAAGTTATCGCGAGGACGAGCCATTTTATGTGTATTATTACCTCTATGACCTTTGACCTTTGACCTTTGACCTTGAGACCCCAAAATCTAATTAGATCATTGTCCCTCCCACATGCATACATGTGCTAAGTTTGAGGTTGATCGGTCAAATGGTTGTTGAGTTATGGTGAAAACGAACCATTTCTATGTACATAATGACCTCTATGACCTTTGACCTTTGACCTTGTGACCCCCAAAATCTATTCAGATCATTGCCCTTCCATGTGCATACATGAGCCAAGTTTGAAGCAAATCTGTCAAATGGTTCTTAAGTTATCGCGAGAACGAGCCATTTTTATGGGTATTATTACCTCTATGACCTTGACCTTTGACCTTTGACCTTGAGACCCCAAAATCTAATTAGATCATTGTCCCTCCCATATGCATACATGTGCTAAATTTGAGGTTGATCGGTCAAATGGTTGTTGAGTTATGGTGAAAACGAACCATTTCTATGTACATAATGACCTCTATGACCTTTGACCTTTGACCTTGTGACCCCAAAATCTAATTAGATCATTGTCCCTCCCACATGCATACATGTGCTAAATTTGAGGTTGATCGGTCAAATGGTTGTTGAGTTATGGTGAAAACGAACCATTTCTATGTACATAATGACCTCTATGACCTTTGACCTTTGACCTTGTGACCCCAAAATCTATTCAGATCATTGCCCTTCCATGTGCATACATGAGCCAAGTTTAAAGCAAATCTGTCAAATGGTTCTTAAGTTATCGCGAGGACGAGCCATTTTATGTGTATTATTACCTCTATGACCTTTGACCTTTGACCTTTGACCTTGAGACCCCAAAATCTAATTAGATCATTGTCCCTCCCACATGCATACATGTGCTAAGTTTGAGGTTGATCGGTCAAATGGTTGTTGAGTTATGGTGAAAACGAATCATTTCTATGTACATAATGACCTCTATGACCTATGACCTTTGACCTTGTGACCCCAAAATCTATTCAGATCATTGCCCTTCCATGTGCATACATGAGCCAAGTTTGAAGCAAATCTGTCAAATGGTTCTTAAGTTATCGCGAGGACGAGCCATTTTTATGGGTATTATTACCTCTATGACCTTGACCTTTGACCTTTGACCTTGAGACTTCAAAATCTATTCAGATCATTGTCCCTCCCATATACATACACAAGCCAAGTTTGAAGTTGATCCGTCAAACGGCTCTTAAGTTATCGCGAGAACGAAAACGGGACGGACGGACGGACGACCCGAAAACATAATGCCTCCGGCAACCACCTACGGTGGGCGGAGGCATAAAAATTATTCGTAAGAAAACCATTGTACTAATCATTATACAAAAATTGGAGTTGATTACTATGTAAGTAATTAATAGACTTGCTCCATCAAAATCTCGACCAGTTCAACCTTCAGCAATTTGCAAGGAACCTTGTACTGGATCTCACAAGCTCCACCCTTAGTGACAGAGTAATCCTGGAGCTTTCTGAATGCTCCTGGTCTTACCAGGTGGATCCTGGGAGGAGCTATGGTATTGGTATATCGCAGCTTCTCATAGTCGACGCCTCGGTCTCGGAGCTCCTTGTCAATCTAAGTAAAAATCATATCAAAACGAAACAAAACGGAATCAATAGACTTCTGTCTATCAAAGCTGTATGCAAATGGATATTGGGGAACACTTACAAAATAACTGAGAGATGGTATACGAATCCAAAATTAGTGGGGTCTTTAAAACACACAAATAGAAATAAAATCAGTGGCTTTTTCCCTCTCAGTATAGGCCGCAACGGGTTCTTTTGTAGAGTATCTCATAATAAATCAATCCGCATAATGCACAAAGAAAAATGACGACACTTGTCAAATGTTCGGGGGTCCTGAGGTGATACCTACTAATGGGAATTTTCATTTTTTCATTGTTCCATAACGGCTGGAAAGAATATTTTCTAAGCTAATAAAACCATTATCATCACCCCATCTTCTTCAATGACAAATCAAACTTAGAGGTATTCTCCCTCTCTCTCTCTCTCTCTCTCTCTCTCTCTCTCTCTCTCTCTCTCTCTCTCTCTTTCACACACAAGCGCCGTATTTTCCTTTGATGTAAAAAATAAATGGGGGAGGGGGGGGGGGGATATATTGGAATATAATACACACTGTCCCCGTAGCATTTTTTAACCGATCTTACCATTTCCTTTTGATCCTCAGTAACTGTTCGAATGCCATTCAGCTCGATGAAAATAATGTAATAGGGAGCAGCATTTCCTGTCATGTAAAGGAAACCAGACAAGCTTTCTAAATTTGAAGGGTTATTTCATCTGGCAATAAAAGTACGTTGCAACATTACTTCCGATCTACCGCGTGTGAGTGTACTAACTTAGTATTTGTTTATCAGGTTCTAGCCCTTTTCATGCATGTTGAGCCATCCTAAATGCTTTGTCTACACATGTGTATACATTACTTTGGTTCTCGGGATCACTGCCTCCGTCATGGTTCAGTCTTTGCATACAATTTCGTCAACGTTAAAGGGTGATACTACTGCAGCTTATATTGGGTACACAAGGCGAAGGTGGCTGGCATAAATTTGAATTTGTAGTTCAATTTGCGATAAAACCACTTGATGATTATCTAGTGTTTAACATGCGAGAAAATTGTCTTAGATTGTTTTGAAATCGGGTCAAGTATTTAGAAAGATAGAGAGGAAAAAAGAGAGAGTAGATCTTTGCGATAAGTACGTGTAAACCTGTTTTCAGAGTAAGCACAGACTCCCATCTCCCCGCTTAGTAGACAGCTTGCGGACGACTTGTCCCAAGAATCTTGGAAAAATCTGTGAAACAGAAATCATTGATTCCTATTTACTAAGTAATCTTTACCTTTGCTATCCTTACTGATTAACGTACTCTCAGCTACAGAGTAATGACGCAATTCAACGTCATCATTCCAGTGATCAACAACGGCTTTTATCGAGTCGTAGAGGACATTCTGGTCTATCTTTTCATAGTAGAAGTTCATAATCTGCCCGATCCTGAAAGGGTAACAGAAGAAAACATTTAACTGTTTCTGTAAGATATATACTGAAACAATAGTTCAAAAGTGTTTTCATATGGATCTCATACTCTAAAAACATCCACTGAACTTGATAAATCTTAAGCAGCAAAAGATTGGAAAACAGTGGGATTGAGAGAAGTGGTCAAGAGAGCGAGAGAGAGGGGGAGAGAGAAAGCGTGTGTGCGTGAGAGAAAAGCCTGTGTGCACGAGAGAGAGAGAGAGAGAGAGAGAGAAGAGGCTTATTATCGCATAAAAACCTGCACATAAATTGAGACGTGCCGAATGTCGAAAAAACAACAACAAACAACTGAATTATTTACTGCAATGTTTGTATAAAGCTTCACCACTGCATTAAACTGTATAATATTCTACTACTTATACTCTTTGAATACAAATCAAAACAAATAACCACTAATAAGGGCGAGGGATGGGAGAAGATTTCTGTCATTTTCATTTCTCCTCTGTGCCTTTTCTTTCCTTTTCTCAATATTTTTTTTTCCAGTTCGTTTGATGTAGCTGGGTATTCATAAACAGACAGTGTAAATGTTTCATTAACCTGTAACTGAATTCGAAGACGGGTGCTGCCTGTTCAAATCTTGTCACATTGATGACGTCACCCATCCGATACCGATAGAGCCCCGATGATTGGGTGATGACGATCTCATAACTCTGACCTACTTCTAGTTCTTCCGGTAAGAAAGTCTTTGGCTGTGCTCTTTCTCTGTTACAGAAAGGAAAGATAAAGAAATTTGTTTTATAGTCTTGAGGATTATTATTGTTATTATTTAGTATTACTACTACTATTAGTATCATCATTATTGGGTGTTCGCCACCTTCTCTGTATCTTTGGAGCTGCCATATTTTCATTTGGGGCTGCCATATTTTCAAGCACATTGCTTATAATGGCAGTCCTCCTTCTGCAAATAATCTCATTTTTAATTAAATCTTATGTTTAACTGAATTACAAAAAAAAAAAGAAATCACAATTTATCATTTGTTTTGTAAATGATTTTTACAAACAATTTGTGTTATGATTCATTGTAAGAATTATTTTGTATTCTATTTTATGTATGTTATCTGAAACAATTTGTACATATATCAAAGCAGAAGAAAATAAATAAATCAAATCAAATTAAATCATATATTGGAATTATGCACTTATTGTCTCAGAAGGAATGTGAAATTCAATTCAGTTTAATTTAAAATTGTTGTTGTTATTATTATCTAGTCTCAAGCACACATCACACTGAACATAAGAACAGTAAATTTTTTCCCATTTGTGGCCCATCTCCACCCCATGCACCCCCTCAGCAAATTTAGGTCTCAAATGGCACACTCTCTCTCTCTCTCTCTCTCTCTCTCTCTCTCTCTCTCTTCTCACTTTTTTTTCTCTTGTGACAGGCCCCTACCCATGTCCAGTGTTTAGGCAAGGAGTTTCAAGAGCTGGAGTAACATCTTACTTATTTCCTTTGAACCATGTTCGATGACGGCAGGGAAAAATATGTCAGGCTGAACTGGATCTTCCTTGCAGATACGTAGACACAAGTTTTCTGCCTAGCGCCTGGCTGCAAACTTACGGGCCATTTTCAAAGGGAAATATGCTTTTGTAATGATAATTACTTTTCGCTACCACTCGTCTGATAATACGAGCAGTACACAATGATTACCTTTACAGGAGGCAAGCGAAAGGAAATGTGCAAAATTTCCTGAAATGTGAATCAAAATTACTCGACTGGACATGTGTGGGCACTAATCTGACATATAACATAAATAACTGTACTTGAACAGATTCACATTTTATTTTCGTTTGCAGGACGTAATCGGAAAAGTGTCAAATTGCAGGTTTTAGGATTGTAAAATTTTCTTTATAACTGCTACCATACGACATACGCAGATTTCTGGACACAATTAGGCTTTTGTACATGTATTCATATTTCATCATCTGTTCAATTTTCTCTCTGTTAATTCAAATAAAAAATGAAATATTATTAACGATATTTTATTTGTGACGAAAATAACTACTAAGCTTTCCCATGATATTGGCGGCATCGAACGTCGGACATCAAAGGCAGCAGCACACCTGTAGATTCTATTATACAACCTTAGAAAGGGAAAGCTGCTTGAAATAATTTGTAGCCACTTAAGGACTCCTGGGCACCATTTCATGAAAGTTGTCAGCACCGACAAGTTGTCATTCTCTGAAAGTTTCAGGAAAATCCTTGGTTTTGATTGGCTGAGAATCACTGGTCACTGACTGTCACTATGGTAACTGTCAGAGACTGACAACTTGTCAGTGCTGACAACTTTCATGAAACGGTGCCCAGCTCTTGAAACTCCTTGGTTTAGGTCTTCTGTTCAGCTACACCACACGACCGTAGAATGCAAATTCGATATAAGATACAACATGAACAACGTAACTCAATCAGCGGTTTATGTGCAGATGGCACTGTCAAAGTTAATGTAAGACACCCTCATGGGTTGGGTATACTTACATCTCAGAGACAGGGATGAATTCGTAGAAATTGTGAAGAAACGAAGGTACATAGCCGAGCTTCTTCTCTAATGGCCATGGATTCAATGCAATGAGCCCCTCAGAAGCACCGATTACATAAGAGTATATCGGGATGTCTGAAAGTGAATCACATGAGTGCGAAGATTAAAATGGACATACCAACTATGACTCCTACATTAAAGTTCAGCAGTATTCCAACCAAAATAATGCGTGAAACACTTATGGAGATTACTGGGTGAAAAAAATGAAAGGCTAATTATGTCTCACTGTTGTAAGACTAGTTAAAACGCATCAGCAGGCATGTTCTGTTGTTTTGTCGTCGCTGTTGATGTTGGTGTTGGCGTATATGCAAAGGAAAATGACCGTGGCAACAACCTAAACTTAAGCCTACTGAACCCACCTCCTGTATACGTTCTTTCGAGCCGAAACCTGATATCCTTATGGTCCACACCCATGATGATCTTGACGTAAGGCCACACCCTGGGTATGATATCCTGGAAACCTTTCTCAAACTCTTTCCTCAGTTCCTCCGCCCGAGCAGGGTCACCTTTTCCTTTCAGCTCGCGGGTAAGCTGGTCACGTACTGCAACGTCGAGTGCAAGAGATGAGAGGATGGTCCCGTGTTCGATGTCGTGGACGATGCTCTGCCAGCATATCTCCAGTTGATGGATCATCGTCTCCAGGAGGGCTAGGAAGTTACAACCTATAATTCCTATAAAGGGGCAAGAGACCGGAAGGTGAGACCAATCAACCTAGCTTTTTGCCGTGCTCACATCTATTATGGTTATACGATCACTAAGGTTATAATTTCGATTAACATGATCAAACAGTCAGCTTGACCTGTGGTGTACAAAGATGTTCAATATGTTAAAACAAGGTTTTACATTGCTTGCTTACAAACATAATTCTTATTACCAAGTATTTTCTTATATGTAATCAGCCCTGGCGCTAATACTAAACACTGGCTTTGAATCAGGGAGGTATAGATTGTTTGGATTCTATCCGATAGAAAACCTGTATCAACATGATCAAGATTGTGCAGATTTCTTGGAGTTTGCATTGATTACTTAACAGATTTTTTCCCCACAAAATTAATGTCAACTTTTTTTTATCATACCATTTCATCATAACGTTCCATTCTGATAAGACAATGACCCAGCATTACTTAGAATTTGCTTGCCTTCAGTTGGGTCAGAGGCGGCGCTAAGGGGGGGCGGGGAGCAGGAGGCGGCTGCCCCTATCATGCCTATGAATTTTCAAGTGATCAAAAAATGAAATAAAAAGGAGAGGGGGAGAAGGAGGAGAATGCGGGAAGAGAGGGGCAGGGTCATGCAACTATTATAACAGCCATTAATAAACTCACCTGTGGGCCAAAGTTAAAAACCAGAAAAAAATACTCTCCCCCTGTCAAAATACCCTGACGCCACCCCCGATTTGGGTGTTTAGTTGCTTGTAATTTGTTTAAGTGCTGTTAAATTACAAGTAATAATGTGTGGTTTTTCCTCCAAGTCAAAAAATTGTTTGTTACCAAAGCCCTTGCGGCCACACCCACCACCACCTTTGTGTCAGTTAGGGAGATTATGATAGATGGGAGTATAAGATCACAGAAAAGGAACTTTTGAGATAATCCTGGGATAATCCTGGTTGATGTTTTCTCCTTCGTTTTGTTAGTTACCCATTTTCCCCAAATATCAACTTTTTGATGGAAGGGCTTCCATAGCAACAGCCATTTTTAAAAACATAGGCCTATCCGAGATTTCGAATGACCCAAAGTGTGATGGCAATTAACACGGCAGCTAAAACATTGGAAGTTTGCCATGTGCTTTTAGGTTCCTAAATTACAAATAAATGGTGCTTTTCGATATTCTAGGATTTCTCAATGTGTTACCACGGTAACGCCCTAGCGGCCACACCCCCTGCGAATACCATATCAAACTGGTAGATTATAATAGCTGAGGGTTTAGCCTGTTAAAAAATTACTTCATATTGTACAGACATTTGTTCTCTATTATATTTCAATTAGCTATGGCTGTTTTTCCCCCAAAACATACCTTACCCTTTTACCTTTCCCATAGCAATTTCTTTTCTTACATAATTATACCTGCAAGTGACCATGCAGTGTGGCGGAAATTGATCAGGCAGCTAAAAATGTGCACATTCGGAGCTTAACATGTATTTTCAAGTTGGGGTTAATTACAAAAATTGTCTGAATTTCCAGTATTTCTTGACATGTTACCATAGTAACAGTCCAAGCAGGTATGCCCACCACAAACTTTGTGTCAAACAGATACGGTCCAAGCTATTAGGAAAACATCGTTGAGGTTGCGCAGTCACTTGTATATACATTATATTTTACATCAATTAGTTCTACCCCCCCCCCCATACCTACTTTTCCATGGAAACGACCCTTTTTAAAAACATGATATAATGACTCAAATTCTGACTGGGAACGATTCAACAACTTTAAACGCATATTGAGTACTTAGCTTGTGTTTTTAGGTTGGTAAATTAGATAAATGACATTTCCGAAAATAACCCAAAATATACCATTATTTTCCTGATGCGTTAACTTATGGTAACAGCCCAACAGCCCTACACCAACTTCATGGCAAACAAGCAGATTATGATACCTGAGGGACCGGCACAAGCTAGCAGAAGAACAACAACATCATTTGATATTCTACCTGTAGGGGGAGGGGGTTGGACCTTTTCGGTAACTGTTCGAGTCTGATTATCAAGAATGTTGGACCAGTATTAGGCATACCTATGTCTTTGTCTCGAAGGGAGAACAGGAGTTGAATATAGTTGGCCTCATAGAGTGTCATGATTGTGAATCCTGCCGGTGGTGTGCTGAAGATGGACATTAAAAGAGCATTATCTGCTGAAAAAGTCAGTGCAGTTTCTATTGGGATGCCACCTTTGGATCTGGATGTAACTGGATGAACGTAATACTGCAGTCTCTTCTGAAGCGGTCCAAGGTCAGGAATAACCTCTTTGAAGAACCCCGAGACGACTGCTGCAATATCCACCAAAATACCTTGTCTGTCAAGCAACGGGAAGTGCTTTGGTTGTCCAGTGGTACCTGAAGTGCGGGTGAAACACTTAGGTCTCACCCTTGTCAGGACTTGATCTTCCCCGTCCAACATGCGTTGGATGTAGGGACGATAATGTTCGTACTTGGTAAGCGGGTGCTTACAACGGAAGTCGTCGACCGTCTTCATAGAGGCCAGACAGAATTCTTTACCGTAAGCTGTGTCTTTGTTTTCTGTGAGGATATTCTGCAGGAGACGTTTCTGGTAATGGTTGGGTCGTTTGAGAGTATCGCGAAATTTCGGAAGAATCGAGCGAGCTTTGAGAGAGGTTGCAGTTGACAACACATAGTGCAAGAGGAGTTTCTTGATACTCTGATGTGGTGTTGTCCTGAGCATCAGTAACCGAGTCAAAATCAGAGATACACCTCCAGACATCGCAACAAGAAGACCTGTAAGGACGAAATATAGATAGCCTCAACGTCATCATCATTATTATCAGCTGTCATTGTACATTATTATGAAATTATTTAAATTTTAATTCATGTATTGTCTGTTGTGAACCGGGGGGGGGGGTACTAACTCTATCTAAAGAACATGTTTTGACATCCTACTGGCTCTCAACAGAGATTGTTATGTTGTAATTTATTTGTAAATATCAGTTTATGTTAAGTTTTTGTAAACAATGCAAATGTGAGACCGTAAAATGATTTTTATGACTTTATGTACAGTTGCCATATTTAAGGGCCATAGTTTCATTCGAAACTATACGTTGGGTGTATGGTTGCATCATGGAGCTATTAACAGCTATTAATAGCTCCATGGTTGCATAGTTTTCTGCGTTCTGAAGCCAAGCTGGAGAGCAAGAGAGATTACCATCTGACCCCGACGAGAGGCAACGTCGTCCAGAAAGGGGGCTGCGCAATGACGCTTAAATTTTTTCCCGTTGTTAATGTTTTATGCCATTCTTTTAGCCATAGATTCAAAATACATGATATTAGTACATCGCAAAATCATATAGAACGAGACCATTGACATAAGATACATTCATGAACATTTACACTTAAAGGCATTGGCTAACTTTGTGAGTAGCTGATTTAAAAAATTCTCAAACTAAGATGAAACATGTGTATGAGTACTTGTATTTGTACTCAAAAACCCTGAAACCAACCATAATTTGGAATGAAAAAGTGTAAGTTAGACGGAAACGGCGATTTTATTATCCTTTGTCTCACGAGACAATCACTAAGAGGACCACTTTGCTTGAATTTGAAAATGCCGTTATGTGCCTCCCGCCGCATGATACGCCAATGCACACAGTACCGTAAGGTGAGTCATACGCGCATGCGCACTCCTTATGTCTATACTGTGCAACCGACCCTCGTATATTTTTCAATCATTAGTTCACATTTTTTATATTTAAAAATACTTCCTGTGGATATTATACTTTGAAACTTTCAGACTGGTATTTTTACACTATAACCCTTATGTTTATCCCATTTTCAAGTAACAAAACAAGATTTTTTATAATCATAACAATGTTAACCAATGTCTTTAATCATCTTAATAAAAAAATTGAAAAAAAAACTATTAATTATATCAGTCAATGACGTTACAAAAAATTATCTCAAATGATTCTTTATGATTATTTTTAGAAACACACACATACACACATTCGTATCAGTATGCCTATAGCACGATGATTTATTTAATTTACGATAAAAGAGCAATGCAGATAAAAATGCATTGCTCAAGGGCATAAGTGCTCTTATGCAACAATAGAAAAGTAGTACTGCGCCAACCGCGGGTGTTATCTGCGTTTTCTGCAAGATAACCTAACCCAACTAAAGTAGCGGAATGGGACGCTAATGACATCATAAGGAAGAAAAAATAACATGCTTAGTCCAGACTCAGTTGGTATCTTAAAATCCATGCAATGGAAACATAGAATCAAGATCATTCAGAATTAACGCATTAGCATGATTAGTAAGGATGAACAAGTGAAATGGAATTATTCGAAAACAACAACAACAAAAAACATTTTTATCATGATACCTTAGTACAGGAGAAATACAGATGAGATACTTGAAAGAAGGTTTCTGATTGGTCAGTTTCGCTCTTCTTTCCATTGCGTAATTCGTATATGGCCGGGACCGTGCAATATCACATAAATAGTGCATGGCCTATCGTGCACTATTATAATACTGGATTATGTGCACGACAAATACTAAAATATTCCGAATGCAGTTTTGTTTTACCGAGGCCAAATTTAGTATATAATTTAGTATAATAATTTAGTATTTGGAGTTCATATAGTCCAGTAATGGTGCATCATTAGAACATGCACCTTTTAGTATAGTAAATAGGCCCCTGACGTTAGATCTAGTACCACATGTTAAAGAGTCTTTCTTTCTTTCTCGATTACATAAACGATAAACCTATCTCGTTCACATCACAAGCGCGCAGCTAAAAAAACAATGGAAACAATGGGTACGCGCAAGGTGCTTTCATGATGCGCAGTCCCATACACTTTTGTGAGCGCCTAACCATGCAAAAATCAAAGCTATAGTGCACGATCGTGCACTATAACAAAATTTTTGCATGTCACGTGATGCAAATTTAACCAATCACAGCGCGTATAATACATACACTATTTACTATAACGCGTTTTATAAAACGAGTTCAAGGATGTAGTCAATAGCGAGTGCGTATGCATGTCACGGGTTCATGCTTTAATTCTACGCAACCTTCCAGCCGTGCATTTTTTGTGCAGCACTGTGCATTTTGGATGCATCACTTTACCTCTAGCACGTAAAAACTGAGAGGCGCGCCATGAAATACGCGTTCTTTCTATAAGTCTATCACAAGGATTTGGCTTACTTAGGGGCGCATCACACTGGCTACGCTTGTGATGTCATAAGAGAAAGCAGATGCATGCCTCCTTGTCTGGGCGATCTGAGGAAATTTGGAGCGGTTTTAACAAATTTTCCACTACAAAGTTATACTGCCGACGCGTTTTATAAAACAAATAATGCACAGATTTAAATTCGTGATGTTAGTGGCGATGCAGGCATCTCGGGTATTTACAATATTATGCAAAAGCACTCGGCGCAAGCGCCTCTTGCTAGTCGCACATTGTAAATACCACAGAGATACGATGCATACACAGTATGCCTTCCGAAGGAAGGCTAGAGAGGCAACTAAAATTGACCTTTGACATACCATAGGCTTTTGCATTGGGCCAAAATGGCGGCCGCGGCAAAATAGAAGACGACTTCGGAGGGTCAATTATTATTCATGAGATAAAACTCTCAAATACCGTTCGATGATTGGGTAATTGCCTTCATGTTTAATGTATAAGCTCATACATAAAACATTTTGCCTTCCCACAATTCCCTACGATTTGAGGCAGCAATTCGGATAAATGGCGGCTGGCAGAGGAGTGCAACTTTTTGACCATTTCAGCACAAACCGCTCAAGAAATTTGTTTCAGGAAATCTGCATGTTGTGAAAAGAATTCAGAGTAAACCCCAAGGAAGCAGAAATTCTTAAAAGGAGCATGCAGAATGGAATGAGATTATAAGATGACCTGAAAAGTAAGTAAAGCGACATTTTGTTAACCAGTCTTCATCGTAGTTGTTAATCGTCCGTCAAGCAGTGCGTAGGCTACCTGTACAAAGTGCATGGGACATCACCTCCAAAGCCCAAACTTAGGAAACTATTCTTGTATACAATTGAACTCTAAATCATGAGAGAAAAATAATGTAATGGCGATATTTTCAAAGAGATTACACTTATTCCGTAGAGAACTGTTTGTAGAATTTTCTCCGGTGGATAAAGTACTGAAGCTAGCTAAATCAGCGATAATCAGCGGTAGATGTTGACCTGTTAGAAACTGGAGTCGAGGCTGAGTGCACTGCAAGACGGACGGCTACGATATTCCCAAGCGTAATGTTAATTCTGATTAAGCCGTTAATGGCCGGCTGGAGTGAGTGTCCCTGTGCCCCTGGGGCCGGGCCTTGCTGGGAACATTGATCCGGACTAACTCTAGATCTAGACTCTAAGTAAAACTTTAGCCATGATTGTTCATGTTAAGCTATACCCTGGTTTGAATTCATGATACTCCTGTATTGGACCTTCCTTTGACTAGTTGAACTTGATGTTTTCTTTGTCATGAAAATCACCCATCATCGGACTAGTACTAGAGTAGTAGACGGTAGACCTAGAGTCTAGGCCTGGCATATTTAGACAAAGCCTGGCTATGTATGGGCTAGACATCATTCATAGACCTGTTATCACCACACTGCTTTGAAATAATCATGATATATACCTCTTTCTCTTTTTAATTTTTAAAGGGGACCTGAACCTGATGTAGTCTTCAGATGGTACAATACAGGCAGATTTGGTTATCAAGTCAACTCCACTTGATCTAGAAATATCTACTACTGCCACTGGCAAGGTATGAAGTAAGCCCATTATGATTTGTAGCTTTGAAAAGTGTAGATTTTTAAAGTTTTTCATTTCTGTAGTACGTTATTTAAGCTAAAATCTAGACAGAAATATCCATGTGCCGTAGATGTTTAAAAAAAAAAAACCAACGTATTTTACTACAGAGTAGCCATACAAAGTAAAGACTAACGAGTCTTAGCCTAATAACAACAACCAATATTTTTATTATCACAGACTGAAGCTTGCAGTCTTATGTGCAGACCTCCTAGTATAATGTACTGAACTACTTAGAATAAAGTTTCAGGCAGGTTCATCACGTCATTTATCATGTACTTAGAGAGGAGCCTTTCTTTCTTTCTCTCTCTCTCTCTCTCTCTCGACTCTGCAGCATGCTTACAAATTTTTCTCTTTTCTTTTGTTTTCTACTTGCAGGTTGTCTAAGAAGTTCAAGTACAAGGCTTGTAGAGTATCCAGCTGCTTGAAGACTAAGGAATTGCACCCTTCCCCAAGCCCTTATTTTGAAACTTCATTTGCATTTTGCCTAAAGATGTATACATAGATTAAAATTTGAGCCTTATTTCATGACAGGCTAATAAAATGTATTAATCTGTGAATTGAATTGAAACATGGACCAAAACCATTTTAGCAACTATTAAAAAGAAATAAAAAAATCAGGGAACACAAAAATTGTATATAGAAGTTGTGACTTCAAAATCAACAGTTCTAGGACTATTATTCCTCGGGTAATTACCTCCAGTGTACTGTCCGCCCCCCCCCCCCCCCCCCCAAGAAATAATTCTGAGGTCAATTACAGTAAGTAACATTTCCAAGTTAGGGGATGGGATGGGCATTGTAATTGGCTTGGGTTGATTGTCCAGGGGTAGACACTGAGGGGGGGGGGGGGGGGGGTGATTGTTTGGAGGGTAGTTCTGGAGCAAGTCTAGTCAATTATTAGGGATGGGTTGCTTCACGCTATTACCTGAATTTACAAAACTACCTATGCAGGTAGGTGGGGAACCATATGAACCAATATCTAAGTTTTTGGCTGAATTGTTTCAGAAATTTGTCAAACTTATCATTATTCTTTTTTACATTTTTATTATTATTATCATTGTTATTATTATGTAATTACATTGATAGGCTATATGGATTCACACTGCAAGAATGTTTAAATAGTAGGCCTATTATAAGTATTCCAACAAGAGCTTTCTGCCTCCAGAAATGTTTGCTGATCTCTTGCTGCATTGAAATTAGAGTTACACTTTTTTGCGAATAAAATAATTTTCTTCTCTCTATATTCTTATTGTCTTTCAATTTCTCTTAACCTTGAGTGAAATCTGATGTTGATGTTGCTTTTGTCAGTGTTTCTGATGATGATGAGGATGATGATGCTGGCACAAGATCATATGAAGTTGGTTTGTAATTGAGGTTGATTGCAGCCATATGGAGGGGGGGGGGGGCACTGTCTGAAAAATCACTGAATAGCGAAAGAAAGATAGTGTTGATGATGATGATGACGACGAGGTTGAGGATGATGATTCCGGCCAAAGATCATATGAAGTTGCTTTGTAATTGAGGTGTGATGGAGGGGGGCTCTGTTCAAAAATTCACTGACTAGCAAAAGAAAGAAGAAAAGACAATGATGATGAGGTTGAAGATAATGCATGATGCAGGCATAAGATCATATGAAGTTGTTTTGTGACAGAGGTGTTATTGTAGCCATGTTGGGGGGGGGGGAAGGGGCTGTCCAAAAATTCAGGGACTAGCAAAAGAAAGGAAAAAAAGCATTGTTGACGATAATGCAGGCACAAAATCATGAAGTTACTTTGTAACTGAGGTATGATTGCAGTGCATACAGGACGGGGGGGGGGGGGTACGGTCCTAAAATTCACTGACTAGCGAGTAAAAAAAATGCTCCTCAGCATTTTTTTATTTGGGGGCATACACCTTAACGGGTTTGCAGAAATGAAAAAAAAAATCCTTGTATCAAATTCTTTAGGGGGATACATTTATTATATGTCTATGATGATCCCTCCCCAAAATGTCAACGAGCAAAAATTAACGTTAAACTTTGCTGAGAAGAGAGGGAGCTCACAGCTTACGTATAGGGGGTGGGGAAATTTGGTTTCACTAGGTGTGCTTTGTTCCAGAATGTGGGGGACATACCCTATTGTGTCAACCCACTCTTAAAATATTAGGGACGCATACCGCGCCATGCCCCTCCCCCCCCCCTCCCCACATTGATGCCCATGATTGTAGCAGCCATATGCGAGAGGAATTTATCTGTTTGGTGGAGGGGGCCAGGAGACATGCATGTTACTGTTTACAGGATACGTTTACATAATTTGAAATATGAAACAAAGTTAATCTACAAAAGAATAATACAGTAGCCTCTAAGCTCTTATGTTATGGAAATGGAGGTGATCCACTATTAAAAAAAAAGCAATGCTTGTAGAGTGTGGATTCCTCAAATAATAATATTGTAAACACAGCTTTTGTTGAATTTAGTCTGCAAGTGATCAACACAAAATAAAGTCAAAATCAGAAATGCATGTCTTACTGACAGCATCGGCATCAGATAAATAGAAGTGGGTGTAAGCTATTGGGGTAAAATGATTGAAATGAGAGAGGAAATTAAATTAGGGAAATTCTCACGAGTCTGGGCGACGGTACGGTAAATGAATGAATAATTCAGTGCGCATGCGTTATTATGTTAATAAGTCACAAAAATCTAATACATATTCATAAATATTCATGAAAATGTGATACGCGCTGCGCGCAAGGCAAAACAAGCCTGATTTTCGCTGATACTCGGAAAAATGGTCTGCGCCATAGGTTTATAAAATTTTCTACATAAAACGCGGGATCAATTTGACCCTCCGTACCCCCCCTCCATGGCTGGACGGATGCAGAAGCGGAGTTTCAGCCCCCTGGTAAATACCCTCGAGTGCGCTGCATCGCCACTA
>CM057157.1:2877270-2887270 GCA_029962745.1 Echinometra lucunter | reverse complement strand
ATTGATTTTCGCAGAGTTTTAAAGCCTTTGGAAATCTTGATGACGAGGACTTTGAAGAAGACTGTTATTACGATCATAAAAGCAACGTTCTGGTTAAAAAGATCACCAGCCAAGGCTCGAAAGAAAATGCAACCGTCTTACATGACTTTGAAAGGGTGAGTTCATCAATGTCTATAAGCCTGGTCATGTTATTTTCAAATAATGTGAGTAGAATAGACTGATCAAAACTAGATCAGAGATACATTTTGATCAGTTCTAATCTAAAAGATAATTCATTAATGTTACAAGATCAACAACAATATAAATAAGACATGAGTGTTCATGAGGCAATACTGTCAAGATTACTTTACTGTTGGCAATTTATTACTCACCAACTTTGTATTCATCATTATTTTTGACATTATCATGTGATTATGCTATCATTATTTGACGGTAACAGTGGGAAAGATAAGGGAAAGAAGCAGGCCAAACTCCCTACATTGTCTTGCTAACAATCTCCAATTTACATCAGATCGTGTAAGAGCAATGATTGAATAAAAGTTTGCTTTACTAACATTTTCTTATAATCACATACTTTATTTTGATACTGACGAATAACTTCCAAATGTTTTGTAAAACATCAAGCCTAGGATATCCAGGGCAATACCAAGGGAAAAGATATTTGAATTCGTCACATGACGAATTAGGTGGTCTGTCGGCATCTTTTAAGTTTCAACATGGATAGTGATAAAGTCGTTGGTAAGACTTTTGACAAAATTTTTAAGTCTCGATAGGAGACTAACGTCATAGAAATTGGATGATTTGATATCGCAGCATAATGGAAAGGTGATCCAAAGCTTTAATCCACCTTAACGAATCAGATTTTCTATAGGGTTGTACATAAACTACTGTGCACTGCTTTGCAATTGTCATAATGGGCCAAAATCAGGCAGTTGATTTCACTGACAGTGACAGTATATGTAATCATAGCTAAAGAGGAAAGTAATATAAAATGTAGAAAGAAAGAAAAAAAAAATGCCCCCCCCCCCCCTCCGGGCCTCGAACCAGGGATCTTGAGCATGTGAGGCAAGTGCTTTAAAGGTATACCTGAAAACAGCTCATAGAGATAACACGTAGATGGAAAACGACATTCTAAAATCATATTTTCCAGTTAAAATTTCGACATGTTTCTGACATCTGGTTAAAAAACATATGGACGTATGATATAGAGAATTTTCTCAGCTACAACATACTTGAAATTAGGGGAATAGGATGACGTCATAGCATCGAAAGAGCAAAATTTTGTCATGGATTCACATCTACAACTCATAAGCTTTCAGAATATGTAAAAAAATGGGGGTCTCCATGCATTCTAAGGAGCTATGGCGGATTTTAAAGGGACATGTTTTTTCGTAATTTTACATTATTTCCCCCATAGACGCGCGCACGGATTTTGAACTTTGGCGCCCGCGTGCGACCTTATGGTTAGTTGAAATCGATTCTAAATTGATGGAAATTGTTAATAAAAGTGTCAGGAATGCAAATCAAGTGAAAAACGGCGTTTTTACGTTATTTAGAACCTGCGCGCGCAAATTTTTGAAATGCTTAAAATGGCCTGAAACGTATGTAAAATTAATTTGAAGCGATTCTGAGCATTTTTAAGTTTTGCGCGCGCTGACGCGCGGACGTACGCGTACGCGCGCGTATAAAAAGATTGTTTGGACTGATATGAACATTCATCATGCCAAATATGAATGAGAAGTGACCATCCGTTATGAAGATAAGACCCTAAGGTGATTTTTCACAAAATGGCGCCTGGATGACGTCACGATGACCCGATGAACTTGAAAATGGTTGGAAAACCTAGATCTCATTAAAACGGAGGATTGATGAAAATTTGACGAAAATTGACTGAGCCAGTTCTGAGATTTTGACTGCACAAAAGGGGGGAATAAAAAGAAGAATAATAAAGAAAATTCCAGCGAAATTAAAAGGTGATCTGTCAAATCTGACAGACCACCTAAATAAAGAAAGAAAATTCTGACGAAATTAAGAGGTGATCTGTCAAAGATGACAGACCACCTAATTAGTATACATTAGCCTTCATAAAACAGCACATAAACTGACATTCGAAAATACAAAAAGCATGGAAATTCGGTCATATATCGACTGCATCGGAATATATCAACTTATGTAGCAATAATGTTTGACTCACGTTGCGTCGAGAAATGTTTTTAAAACAAATGAAGTACGACGATTCTGCTGTTCAAGCCAAGGACAGTATATTGAAATAGCGAAGGAGATCTCTATAGACCCTGCCTCGATCAAAGCATGATGAGTGTATATCTGTGGCATACTTTTCTGTTTTTCCTTTCCTTGCATTTTCAATATTTGGTTCAAAAGGAAGTTCCTCCATTGAGAACAATTTTGTTTTTCAGATTGTTTATAGGGACGACGTCTGGCCTTTCAACAGAATGTTGCACTGCTAGGAATCGTTATGAAAAATTGTGCTTGATCTCGATCATCATTTTGAATTTGGAAACTAATTACTTCAATATTCTGTCGTGTCTATGACTGAAACATTCTTGGTCGAGTGTATTGAATGATTTAGGCACGAGTTAAGCACGAGTTTGAAAAAAAAAATAGTAGTGAAACACGATTCAATCGTATGCTGACATTTTTGTAAGCCATTTAATTTAGGCTCAGTTTAATTACCTTATTTTGTTAATTACTTTGGTTTCAGTATCATCAGTCTACCTACATAATCATATTCACTGTGCCTCTTGTAGTAATAGTATGAAATATGAGAAAAGTGAACTCTCAACCATTTTTTGCAATATCATCATGCAAAAACGCCATCTTTGAACAGATATTTGATAGAGGCAGCTATTTCCTTCGGCGATGATAGCATAGTTTCAGATTAACGTTTCCATTGTTCTTTTTGTACAACTGTAGGGTTTGACGACGTATGTGATTCCATCCCATCAGAGATGTTTCTTAGGAGTATTAGAGTCAGACAGCTATGACATGCTCTCTCATACAACCAACGGTGGTGTCATGGAGGTACATATCTATAAACGGGAAGAGAGTAGCAAGGGGGATCCTGTCAGCAGAGGAGATAGTGTGGATTTTCTGTGGGGAGAGGGGGGGGGGATCCCTTTGGCCCTCTCAGATTAACTCATTAGAGGGGTGTGTTTGTTTTTGTTTGTTTTGTTTTGTTTTGTTTTTGTTTTGTTAATTTTTTCTTTTCCTTATTTTTTCTTCAGTGTTGGGTGACGACCGTTTTCTGGGATGAGTTGATAACCAAAGACATAGAAATTCCCTAAAGAAAGAGAACTAAAATTGGTATTTAAAAAGAAGTAGGGACTGACAGATTGATAATGCAGAATACTCAATGGGGAAATTACGCCATCACATTAAGTGGTTTCTTAGCTCTGTGATGAATTAGAATTTCTCATCCATTCCCTGTGCGGACAAATCCCTAAAGACCTGCCCTCTTCCGTCCACTCCTGGACCCCCACCACCCCCTCACACCCATTCGTTCAAGATCGATAATTTACGTCACTGAAGCTATCGGTTTACATCTACTAGCGACAATCCTGGGTTATAAAGTAGTGATAAGGAAGTAGGTTTATGAAAAGCAATAAACGAAAGGGAATATGGATATGTGAACGAGGGATATAGAATGAATATTTCCAAAGTAGTCATGCAAGGCCTTTTTCATTCTCTTTAAATCATTATGAATGCGATGCAGTGGAGATAAACTGCATTGATGTATAGTGGATGATAGTACACGTCAAGACACTTTTCACATTCACGGACCTTCTCAAACTAACACCTGTACATTGCCCCCCCCCCCCCGAAAAAAGTTCACAGTTGGTAAAAGTCTTGCTATCTGAGCATGTCAAAATATATTCAGGAAATTTTTAAACCTGAGGATAGCTTATGGTTTCTTCTATCAAATGCCACAAAAAAGTTTTAAATATTTTCAGCCTGAGGAAGCAGAATTAATTTTTGTGAGAAGGGTGAAAAATTTGAGCTTGAAAGGAATTGGTATTTGCTCTGGCAGGTAGCAGCAAAGCTTACCGTTGTGTGAACATATGGTTATAAATGTTCATATTCTGATGGCTTTGTGACCATTCATAAATGAATATCCTTTGTTCTGCCTATGCTTCTACATATCTCACACGTCATGCTTGAATGAGCAATTCAATACTTGATTGTTTTGAAACATTAATTTCTGGTAAGTTTTTACCATTAAAGGCGGCGTAATTTGGAAGTCAGTACCAGCACACAGTCAAGGAGAAAGATCAAATGATTAATCAACCAATCAATCAGCCCGTATTGATAGGTCAATCAGTCATTCAGAAGAACAACCAGCCAATCATGCACTCATTCAATCCCAAAGACAAGTGAGTTGACACGACTGAATAACTGCAGTCTGCAATGCAAACGTAAAAGTTTCATGATCATTTCTGTTTACTTTAATGATGAAACAATGATACATATTTTGCCTTGTCTTTCTCCCACCTGCCAAACAAATCAACAAGCTAAAATTATTCATTATTTTCTCAAAACATTTTGATATATTTAGGCCTATCTGAGGAGACGTTTTTCCAACTGTAAACCTTTTTTATGGGACACACTGTATAAGTGTAATAAGCAGATATGTTGCCAAGCTGAGATATGGCGTAGAATTATTATCACGATATCCAGTTCAGGGAACATGATAGGATCGATCACATAGCACTCAGGAGAGTCCATGCTTCCCAGATGTTATTCTTAGTCGTGAATATCTGGCTTTATACAGACATAGATTGATAGATAGACAGGACGATGTTATATTTGATAAATGACCCATTTTAGGAGCTGCTTTCTTTTTCTGAAGTTAAAGTCTCCCTTGTTGGTTTATCATCATTTTCTACCGGTATTATCATGTTGTGTGTTATGGATGTTTGTGTGTGTGGAAGGGGTGGCTACATGTGTGTGTGTGTGTGTGTGTGTGTGTGTGAGGGGGCAAAGAGATTACCTTATCGAGCATATTACGTTTTCTATCTCCCGTTTTGAAGTCGAATACCTGCCATAAAAAAGGGTATACAAATTACCGCAAGTACTGCGAGGTAGATATAGAGACTGTTAAACTAACTTTTCTTTGGAGGGGACGGGGGAGGGGGGGGGGGGGGGAGCAAAGTGACATGTTTTTCTAACGTTCCTTCATCCTATTCCTTCTTTGTGATCCGATCCCCTCAATTTTGCTGCAGTTGACGTAGTTGAATCATTCTTCAATTGAACACTTGACCAGGTAGTGTGAGTTATATTTTTCCGTAAAAGAGCAAACCTTGCAAAAAGGATCGCACAGAAGGAAATCATAGTAGAAATGGGAATCAAAAATTTGAAAGGGGTTTGGTATTTAACATACGGGCAAATGTTTTTAGGGGGAGCGGTAAAAATCAAACGAGCTGGTCGCCTCCCTCCCCCCCCCCCCCTCCCCCCCTCAGAGTGGTGTTGATACATTGTTTTCCACTATTATCCTTTCTTATGACAGCTTTCCAGTCCACTGAATCACCATTACCTATCTCAGGGGATCATATCACCACCATTCCTGGAGCGAGCAGCTAGTCCACTGGTCAGCAACCATTGCTCAGGTATGGAGACTAGCTGGATAGAGCCATCGATAGAGGGCGCTTCCGTGCACAGGAGACAAGCTGAACATGGCTCACGACCTGTGATCAGAACTGCGGATGGTACTATCATCATCAGAGGAGGTTTAACAGGAGATAACTGAATACTGCAGATATGCAGATATGAAATCAAGAAATAAATGCCAGGCTCCAAAGACAGAAGATGGTGGGAGAACTGTATCAGGAATATCAAAATGCGAGAAATATGAATCTTATTTCGTAGAGCCTTGCAGTCGGTCGGAAATAGGATAAAAAATAAGGCACACCTAAAATTTGAACGTTAGAAAAAGAAACCCAATCTGCCAGTAATACTGAATTATTCTTTACGCATTTGGATGGTAGGATTTCTACTTTCAAAATATGAAGATATCACCCAAGATGTGCTAGAGATGAAATCAACTGTGAGGAGTAAACATGTAGGATACCCTTCAAATTGGACAACCTCAAAATGCACGATGACAACATCTGACCAAGCTTGGGTCACGAGAAGATTTTGAATGATTTCACCTTGTAATGCAAACGAATAAGTGATTTCCCCAAATAGAAATTTTATCCCTTATATTGATTTGCCTGTCAATGGTGACGATGAAGTGGTTAAAATCTTTCTTTTACTATTACGCCAAAGGATTGGAAAGTCCTTTGACATAATACAATCCCTTCTTTTTATTGAAAATTCAGTTTTTTCTTTACATAGTTTCATTCTGTGAAAGTCTATACACCTTGATAGCACTGAAGATTTTATTTCTTTTCCTCATCGATGTACATGCACATTTGACTTTTATTCAAAAGACGTATTGTTGAAAGAAACAGATATTTCATTATATTCAATTTTGTGACTCTCGAACTGAAATAAAAGTCAAATTTCCATGAATGTCATAGCAGACAAAGTCGATAGTCTCTGATAAATCGAAATATAAAGAGGAAAAATTAAAGCTGATGAAATAATTGATGAACACTCTGCTTTATATGTGACGGATCTCTCTCCATCAGAGTGGCACGTGACAAGATTACTTTTGTCTGGAGTCTAATTCGACGTGCAATTAAAAGTGCATTTCATTCAAGGCCACAAGCGTTAAAAACGGGATCCATTTTGACATTCAAGAGAGACGGAATACAGCAAAAAGATGGAAAAGTTGATAGAGAGGATAAAGATGGAGAAAGAGAAAGAATAAGAAAATCGTCGCGAGAAGAGAGAAAAAAGAGAGTGAAGTAGAAACTGCGCGCGCGGGTATGTGCGTGTGTTTGCGTGCTGTGGGTGAGAGAGAGAAAGAGAGAGAGAGAGAGAGAGAGAGAGAGAGAGGGTGGGGGGGAGACATGCATTCATGAATATGACCAGAGATTTTCATATTTTCATATTTATGATTTGTAAGTATTATTGTTGCCAAATTATGATCATGATTTTCATATTTTCCAAATTAAGGTGATCATGATTTTCATATTTTCATATTTATGATTTGTAAGTATTATTGTTGCCAAATTATGATGATCACCATGAATGAATAGACTTTAAAAGACAGAAGACAGAGTTTGGATCCTCTGCTAACGATGAGAAAGTCTGAACACAAGTCTAGTAGTTTATCCCTCCCTGATAAGTCTGATGAGGCTGAGGTAAGTGTCTGTATGGAGTGGTCGTACGTCTATAGGACACTACCCCTACTGAGTACCAACCCTGCTCGAGACATAGCACCGCAGGGTGTGCGGCTGACCCCTACTTCACATTCAACCACATAGTTGGGCTTGGAATGCTAACAAGCTTGCTTAGTTATCCTCGGAAAATTGATAAAATCAGACTCGTGACGTGGGTGTTAGTGATTTTTGCAAGGCTTCTTGAACAGTACATACAATATCAATAAACGGGAAACGATAATCACAGACCCATGGAGGACGGTATCACAAAGATCTAGAAGCCAACGTTTGACCAGTCTCTCACAGGATATTGATGCTTTTTGTTTCGATCGAATGCTCATGGACGTCGCGTCAACGAACTCGTGTAGGACGACAGTAACGGATTAGGTTCATCACTTTGTACTTTGAATGTCAAGTTATACCACCTGCCACTGTGATCCACCCATTTGCCCAAAGGATGAACGCATAGGAGAAATAAAGCTGATGAATTTTGAAGAAGGAGTAGACTAGAAAGTAAGTTCTTTGATACAGAGGTCAAGTCACTCATTACGAATATGGAAAGTAACTAGATAAAACTAACGGTTATGGTTAATACGTGTAGTTATACTGTGAATCATTGCTTTGACTGGTCAGTTGATTTAAGTAAATAATTGCGTGAATAGCCTATAATCAATTTTCCACGCTTTTGTTTGGGGAACATATACACATGTATTTCATTAACTCAATAGCTCATTCATTTTGTAACAATGAAACCATAACAATGACCATTATTCCGGCCAGCAAATCGCATCTCCCTTTTCAACATAGTCATGATAGTATACAGACTTAATTTCGCTACCTGTGATCCCCATTTCCATGTTTACCCCACAATAATTACATGTAGTTCAATAAAAGTTTTATCAAAATAATTAACTTATCAAAATAATTAACTTATCAAAATAATTAACTTATCAAAATAATTAACGATAATGAGAAATGGACTCCATAATGACAGGCCGGAATGACAGGATTTTTGTGTGCTCACTAGAGCCTACATGCTATAAAAGAATTGTTAAAATGACGAGTGCGATGATTGCTCCATGAACTAAATCCACATAGACCATCATTATTTTGGACTGTCGTTTTCTGTTCTATGAATACTTGCTAATTTTAAGCATGTGGCTGCCCTAGAGCAGAAGAACTTCAGAAATTCTGATGCAGGAAAATTAGTGAAAGGCAGTTCAAAGTCAAAGTTTGAACATTCTGAACTCCACTGTTTCTGTGTCAGCACTATATCTTGGAGCAGGATTGCTTCCATATAGCTAATCACATCTCAAGGTCAAATACAGCACCTTAAAAGATGATGATTGCATGGTAAATTATAGTATAATGACAGAGGACGTGCAGTATGAATGGAGGCGATCGCGCAGCAAGAGTCGAACCGAGAATCGAATAGAAGAAGAATAGAAGAAGGGGGAGGGTAAAACCAGGAGAGTGGGTAAGAGAGATTTGAGAAGAATCAGAAGATGAAAGATAAGGGATGATGATGAGGGAGATAGGCAGACAAAGAGATTCATGACATAAATAGTAAAGAGAGAGAGAGAGGGGGGGAGGATGAAAGACTGAGAGAGGCAGATTGACAGAGAGAGAAAGAGAAAAGGAATGTCAAAGCGGAATCATGCAGAAATAAAGGGATATAGACAGGAGAGAAATAAAGGGATAGGCAGGTAGAGAAGAGAGAGAGGGAGTGAGAGAGATAGAGAGAGAGTGGAGAGAGAGAGAGAGAGAGAGAGAGTGGAGGAATCAAACACAGCTGTTGCATACTAAAGCAGTTGTAGCGTCAGCATCTGCCGGTACCAGATGGAAATAAGGTTTGGGCGTATATCGTTCACCGACACTACTCTTTTAAAGTAAGATAAGCATGGTATTGGAAATGGTTGAATGAAATTGTTGTGAACTGCTTATGACAAGGTCCTAACTACTGTGTGCATGCTTGTCTGGAAGCGCGACGGTTTGTTGAAAATTAGAATTTCCTTCATATTTATTTTACCGTTTTTAAAACGATATTTCGTAAAAGCACGCCAGAGGACTTGGAGAAGATAATAGTTTTTCTTACATTTTTTCCCCCGAGAAAATTACACTCTAAACCGGGCATGTTGGCTCAATTGACAGAGCGTCCGCCTCATGAACGGGAGGTCGTGGGTTCGATCCCCGGCCGAGTCATACCAAAGACTTACAAAAATGGGACCTTCTGCCTTCTAGCCAGCCGCTCGGCATATAATAATGGAGAAGGGTAATAATAACATATCATGTTATGCAGGGCCTGCTGGAAGATCAGCTGATAGCTGAGTGGCCACCCTGGGTACATAATAGTTATTATTATTATTATTATTATTATTATTATTATTATTATTATTATTATTATTATTATTATTATTATTATTATTATTATTATTATTATTAATATTATTGGTATTATTATTATTATGAACAATATGGGGTGAACATGTGCCATGAGGGTAATTATGTGTCCAACCAAGTTTGGGCATTTCTTTGATGCTTCTTGCATTGGGCAAAATATGTTGTCCAAAGTTAATTGGACACATAATTACCCTCGTGCTGGTTAAAATTTTACCCAATATTTTGTACAGTGTATCCTATTAGGCATCCCTTTTTGGAGCATTCGTTTAAATGTAAGAAAATGTTTATACTTGACTATATCATGAAAACAGTTT
>CM057157.1:2814770-2872270 GCA_029962745.1 Echinometra lucunter | reverse complement strand
ACGTACATCCTTCCCATCTAGCCCCAGAGAGTTCAGACAGCTAATCAATTTCTCATGATTAACTCGACAAGTACGCAATAAAAAAATACCTGGAAATTCCCACACAGTAGTCCCAGCGAGTTCAGGCTCTCGGTTTATATGACCTCTATGACCTCTGACCTAGTAAACCAATCGCTTTTTCTCACTTTGATGATGCAAACTACACAAATCACACAAGAGGCTGACCAGGTTTATGGTTGCAATTTCAGAATTGACCTAGCAAAAATCAGATCGCCTTTTTATGATGATGCATACTGGCACCAGGTGTTTAACTCCATGCAACGGATGGACAGACGGATGGACAACTGAGCCTAGTCAGCCGACAACACCTTCGGCTGGGGTATTATATAGCTTAAAGACATTGGTTAACATTGTCATGATTTTAAAAAAAAATCTTGTTTTGTTACTTGAAAATGGGATAAACATAAGGGTTATAGTGTAAAAATACCAGTCTGAAAGTTTCAAAGTATAATATCCACAGGAAGTATTTTTAAATATCAAAAACTTGAACCAATGTTTGAAAAATATACGAGGGTCGGTTGCACAGAATAGACATAAGGAGTGCGCATGCGCGTATGACTCACCTTACCGTACTGAGTGCATTGGCGTATCACGCGGAGGGAGGCACATAACGGCATTATCAAATTCAAGCAAAGTGTCCTCTTAGTGACTGTCTCGTGAGACGAAGGATAATAAATTCGTCGTTTGCGTCTAACTTACACTTTGTCATTCCAAATTATGGTTGGTTTCAGGGTTTTTGAGTACAAATACAAGTACTCATACACATGTTTCATCTTAGTTTGAGAATTTTTTTAAATCAGCTACTCACAAAGTTAGCCAATGCCTTTAATGACCCAGCCCTCTCTTTCCCTATACTCCTTTTCTTCCTTTTGTCCTATTTTTTCTTTTTTAATCGCTTGAAAAATCCCCTGTAACGGCGCCCATGGTTACTGAGCATAGTAAAAATGATACTAGTATACTTGTTGACATTGTAAACTTCTTAGCCAAACATACAGGCAAATTATCAGCTACAGTTACAATGATCACAACTGACTTCTCAAAAGCTTTCGATCGAGTAGACCATTCTATTGTCATTTCGAAGCTTATAGATCTTTGTTGCCGACCATGTATCATCCCATGGGTCATAGACATCCTTACTTACCGTACCCAGTGCGTCCGCTACTCATGCGGTCATCATTTTCACTTATCTCAGTAACCTCACAAGGAAACACCTTTGATAGTTACGCCCATTATCAAGATACCTTCTTCATATTGTATTTAAAGACATTGGTTAACATTGTTATGATTTTTTAAAAAAAATCTTGTTTTGTTACTTGAAAATGGGATAAACATAAGGGTTATAGTGTAAAAATACCAGTCTGAAAGTTTCAAAGTATAATATCCACAGGAAGTATTTTTAAATATTTAAAAAGTGAAGCAATGTTTGAAAACTATACGAGGGTCGGTTGCACAGAATAGACATAAGGAGTGCGCATGCGCGTATGACTCACCTTACCGTACTGTGTGTATTGGCGAATCACGCGGCGGGAGGCACATAACGGCATTTTCAAATTCAAGCAAAGTGGTCCTCTTAGTGATTGTCTCGTGAGACGAAAGATAATAAAATCGCCGTTTGCGTCTAACTTACACTTTTTCATTCCAAATTATGGTTGGTTTCAGGGTTTTTGAGTACAAATACAAGTACTCATACTCATGTTTCATCTTAGTTTGAGAATTTTTTAAATCAGCTACTCACAAAGTTAGCCAATGCCTTTAAGTTTGACAAATATACCGAAAAATATTGTACACTAAACATATGGCACTTATCAGACCGGGGGGGGGGGGGGGGGGGGGTATGGTTTGTTGATTCAAGTGCTTGTCATGGAAGAATATGCTCGTTATAGCTCCGGCAACACTCCTTTTTTGAATTGTGAATATGACCTCACTTTGTTTTCTTTTTATTTTTTCTTTTCTTTTTTTAAAATCACATGTAACGGATTCAGCAACGTGGTTCTCGTGTAGCGTTAAAAACAACAGAATATCCATATCTAACATGTCTATTTCTCTCACGATACAACAGAGAGAGAGAGAGAGAGAGAGAGAGAGAGAGAGAGAGAGAGAGAGAGAAGAGAGAGAAGAGAGAGAGAGAGAGAGAGAGAGAGGAGGAAAACTTTCACTATTGCGAAAATGGGATCCCGCATCAAACGTCGTCGTCATCATGGTCATCATCATCATCACCTCCATCATCATCATTATCCTTATTTATCGACGGCAGCAGCAGTATGGTCATCATCATCAATTTATGGACCTAATGAACATAATGGGACCCTATCAAGTATCAATTCATGATAATTAAATTTAGCCTTTTCATTGCCTTCATCAACTCCGTTGTTATCATAATATTTATATATTGATGATACCATTGTCATATACTTTTTTTTTATGGTAATAGGAACCCATTGGAGGAAGTGAAATGTTCACCACACAAATGAGTAACTTTACCTTCAAGTCAACAACTCTTTCATATCTTAGGAAGGTATCTGTATCCCGAACTTATACTTTTATATCCTCAATATTGTGATAGTCGAATCTGGTATTCAAGTGTAATTTGCGGAATTATATAGCAACTGCCACACTCCATATTTCTATCATCTCACCAAAGCTTGTGTCGAACAACGTCGTTGTGCCTTTAATAGCAGACTCGTTAAAAAGTCAGAGGATGGTTTGGGACATAAATATTTGACCGGGGTCAAGACCACGTGTTACATTCAAGAAAACACTTTGTAGACAACAAGCACAGAGAACAGGGCAGAGGGGGCCCTTTCTTAGCAGATCGATCCTCAGAAGGCAGGCGCGCCGGAAGGGTTTAAGCTTTAGGGGGGCAAACAGTCTTGGGGGCCCATCTCAAACCTACATGGGGGCCATTTAAAATGCTTATAGTACAGCCTTATCAACATCCTCCCCCCCCCCCCCAGCAAATTCCTCCCTCTTTTTCATATTTCTTGGTATTTTAAAAGTGCAAAGATTAGGATTTGAAAATGAAAAAAAAAAAACACGAAAACTAGAAACCGATCAATATTATTGCAATGAGAGAGTTTTGAATGGAATATGCTAAGGCACATGGGCACATTTCAGCGAGGGGGCTAACGCCTTTTGTCGGAATATCAACTCTTCGGGTTTCAAAATTCTGTGCGCGCGAGCGAAGCGAGCGCGAAAACTCTTTACACTTTTTGGCAGTGAAATTAAGAAACTACATATATCTGAGTACCTCACTGCCCAAATACGTGCATCTCACTGCCCAAATTGCAAAATATTATTGCAAAATATGAGGGTACCCACTAATCTTTTCTTGTGGGGGGGGGGGGGGGTGTGATCGTTTCAAAGCCATTTACCGAACGAATCACCTAGTCACCCCCTCCCTTCTGGCATATTTTGTAGACAGGCTTTTTTCATATCAAGAAACACCTCCTGTAGAATGCGAGTAACGTAGCGACCGAGTGAGAAAATTTAGGGTTTCTTAAAGGGTCACTAAATTAGAAATGCATGTTGACTTCTATTGATCTGTGGTTGTATATACCACAAATCTTTGGATCTTTTTATGTACATTGGTGTCATTTATTTTAGATATTATGTATATTATTTTTGTTCTACTTGCTAAGCTCCACCCACAAAAAGCCCTCCAAAGCTAATTGTCTCTTCTGACAACATCAGCCAATCATCAGTCAGTACTATGAACATGAACAAAAAGACATAGGCAGGTCCTTTCCCATCAACTGACCACCTCTTCACTATAGCACTGCAAGTTTTTATAGCATGCCAATTCACAAAATTCATTTGTATTTTAAGCAGTTGCTATTTCAGAAATGCGAAGCAACACCATGAAAAGATGAAAAGAAGTCTTGTAATGGGCGCGCACAGAATTTTGAAACCCGAAGACTTGCAATGTTATTGTGAACAGGTGGTCAGTTGATGGGAAGGGACCTTCCAATGTCTTCTGTTCATGTTCATCGTGCTGACTGATGACTGACTGATGACGTCAGAAGAGGCAATTAGCTTTGGAGGGCTTTTTTGTGGATGGAGCAGATAGAACAAAAATAATATAATATTTAAAAAAATTATGACACCCATGTACATTAAAAGGTCCACAGATTTGTGGTGCATACATTACTCCAAATGAATAGAAGTCAACATGCCTTTCTAACGCAGTGACCCTTTAATGTTGGTCTGTGGGATTTTTGGATTTAAAGCAATATAGAGAACTTATTTACATAGGCCTAAAGCCAAATTGGTACGTGCAAAAAAGACTTGTGACATGGTGCGAGAACAAAACCCGTATGCCCCAATCCCTTTACACACTGGAAGTTTATTGAATGTCGAGACTACTTATTTGAGAGCACAAAATCTTTTCCCTTGGAAAATAAATAATATCCAAATGTTTTTTTTGTCTTGTGAGGGGGACTGGAAAAACGACTTTGCCCCCTCTTTTGCTGTCCCTCCAACCATTAACCGCACTTTGAATTTAGTCCAAGAAACGTTTCCATTAATAAGCGAGGGAGCATAGCGACCGAGCGAAAAAATGGAACGCTGAGGCCTTGTATTTTAGAGGTAACATCTACATCTAAATAATTCATTTTCTTGCGAGGGTGCCCAACTGAGGCGGCAAAATAGATTATTTCAACTTTACTGTAGGCTAGGGCAAGAAAATTCATAATCATAATGTGCTGAAAACTTGCATTACACAGCACCAGAAAGCTGTCTGTATACTGTAAATAATGGTGTTGGCGGGGAGGCTAAATCTCTTCGCCCCTCTTGATATCAAGGGGAAAATCTGCCCCCATCCCTGGTAGACAGGCTATACATTGCTCAATCCGTATGTATAATTATGTAAATGAGTGTAGCGACCATGTGAGAAAATTTAGATGTTGGAATTGATTTCCCATATAGAGCACTAGAAAATTGATCGCAGAGCAGCAAAAATTTATTGATATAGGGCCTATGGGAGGGGTGAAAAATCTTTCCCTCCCCCCCAGCCTGATGGAAGCAATGATTTGCCCCCTTGCCATGGGGCCTATGGACAGATAATAGACATTGTATTTCTAGTGACTGTTAAGGACTGCGTCTGTTAATATACGAGGGAGCGCAGCGACCGAGTGAGAAAAAAATAGACTTTTTTATGCTGAAATATTGCATTTTAGAGCACTTACATGTACATGCTTATTTAACTGTTTAACATGGTTGTAATGCAAAATTATTACACGTATTTTTTTTTTCTTGCCAAGGGGGCCCATGGGGGGGAGCGCAAAAATCGATTTTGCCCCCCTACTTGACTGATTGGGGGCAAATGCCCCCTATGCCCCCCTGCTTCCGGCGCCTATGTCAGAAGAGGAGGGGCTCCCGACATGATTCTTTTTGCCTAAGAAATTATTTCGTTAGCCCAAGCAGGTGGAGGGGTGGGGGGGGGGGGCAAAGATTCCCTGGATTACGAGATTATGAATTCTTGAATCCTACTGATATCTCATCCCTTGATTCCCTTCCCAAACGAAGTTGGATGGAGATGTCCATTGCCGACATTACAACAATGTCTACAATGTAAACAACGCTAACAGCCACAGACACCCTTTTTTTTTCTTGTTCTGCCTTCGGCAAGATCCATGCACCTATAGGGCTTTGCACTTGATATTTGATTGGTTTATTGATTGACTGATTGGTTATTGATAGTTGGCCCTTCTCGATATGTTTTTTTTCTTTGTTTTTTTTTTGTTTCAGAACAACATGTCTACCCAAGTTTCATTTTTCGAAATGATTTACGTCAGCTCCCCCCCCCCCCCCTCCCCGACATAAACGCCGGATAAACGTGAATGCAAATTTTGCTCTGCACCGATTATGAGCATTCAGACTGAGGTCTTGTTATCATATACGGAGGTACCGCCAATGCCTGTCTGAAACCTCAGTATAGTTGACATGTACTTCAATATATCTAATACCAGGGGCTAAGGTCAAAGTCGTTACTTGATTTAGGGCCAGAAATCTGTTTACGATAAGTCGCTCGCGGCGGAGAGGTTGACGGAACCTCATTATCCATTCATACTGAATTTCTCTTTGCTGATTTTCTACTTTTCGTTTCTTTGTAACGACCCCCCCCCCCCTTCTCTCCTTAAGCTGTAAGTAGTTAGGATTACGAACGGTTCATGCTGATTTCTAAAACTGCTTGTCTGAACCACTGGAAGTTAGAAACCTGCTGTAATCATTACAGCAGTTTCTTTGCAGCAATGGCATACTTACATTAGAGCAAAAGTACGACGAAAATATCCATGCAAGACAAGATGAAATTAAAACTGAAGGCATAGTATGTATGTAGAGTAAGTGCAATACATGTAATATCAAAACTATTTTGAATATTGATTTTCTTCTTTGAATTACTCCAAGCTGGCAATGTGAATAATTTGCTGTTTCCGTGAAAGCTTTACGCCATATTGTCGTCATCATTACTATGCAAAAATATTATGGTCTCAATTAACCTGATAACGATAATTCTGCTGATGAAACTCCCCTCGGGGAACGCGTGAAGTAATGAATTCAACATTTCGACAAGTTCGTGAGTGGGTTTATTTGTTCAGCTTGTTACAAAGAGGAAATCAATGTTAGTTCGATCATGAACTTGAACTAGAGCAATTTGATACATTGCCTTTGTAGTCTGTCTGACTGTCACTTTCAGTCGAGGATACTTCAAGAAGAGCAGGATAGTTTGTGGCGTTAATTTTAGGAGCAACGGGTAGGGAACGTTTAGACGGGAAAGTATGTTTAGCGGATATGGGAAATATGCGACGGAAATTGATAGAGTGTGGGTTTCATCCCCTGGGAAATGTGCTGACATTTAATTCTGGTTCCCTATTGGTCCATTCTAAACTTGCTTCATCGATGCTTAAATTAACAAGCCCAGCTAGGCTGATTTCCAGGCTCCGAAGTAATGTGAAATCGAGTCGTATTATTGAGCTTAATGACATAATGAATACTTCTGAATGACGAAGCCTGTATGGAGGCTAAAATGTGATTATGGTCGATCACTTTGTAAACTGTTGTGAGTCCTCTTGTAGGCAGACACCTCCCAGCACCGATTGTTCAAATGTTGGCAATGGAATTTACAACGATTTAGGATGATTGGGCTTCTGGCGGTTATACGGCAGCAGAAGTTGAATGAAAAACAGGGGAGGTGAGTTTAGCTCTAGAAATATTACTGCTGCTTAGAATAACTATAAACATGATGAATTACATGCGTGAATGCATTCGTTGAGAAAATCAATGTTTTTCGATGCAAGCTATACTGATGACAGATTGGTGTACAATTAACACTGATTCAAGAAATTTTAATCTGTAGCCCACGTTTCTTAAACATCATAGCATCTTTTATTAATGGATGGAGTGAATGTATTTCTATTACATCTGAATTTGGAAGAGCTGAATATGAATATAAATTGTAGCTTATAACTTTTTTTTCAGAGTCTGCTTTACCAATCATCATGATAAGGAATGATGTTTATTGATATACCATCAAGCAGGCCTAAACCATGGAATTACAACAACTCCATCCATGCCTTAACAAAACCGATTCTAATGCTGAGAGCATTCACGCCAAATCGAGAAATTACCTACTCCCGCTCAAAGCACACAAGACTCGTAATTCTCAATTTTAGTAATAGCTTTCCGCTCAGAAAACAAATCAATACACGAATAACAATATTGGTTAATACCAAACAAAGTCCCCCCCCCCCCCACAACACCCTTTCTTGACTTGAGGTCGATCCACTGTTTAGCAATTTATTGTTTCATCATGGGAGTTATTTGAGGCTATTATAGTCACATCCGACTGTATGTCGCACTTAACTTAGAATCTAGATCATGACAATTGCAATCAAGAAATCAAAATGTAAAAAAGGAGGAGAGGAAGAGGGTCTCACATACTCACAATATCATGAAATAAATTTCGATCTTGAAAATCAGGTTACAGTCGGCCAAGCGGTAATAGGGACCATCACAATGACTACTTCAGTCTCAATCAAGGGGCTCTGGATTATTGTTGGAGTACCAGGGAGTTGTCAATTGTTCAAGTAGCTGATATCAAGTTTGTCTCCAACCATGCCAAGCGTGACTATTCAAGGTATTCTTAGAGTGTCTCAGATGATCATTAAATAGCTCCCCTGCCTCCTCGCATAACAATGGAATATACAGTTTTAAACTATGATAGTTTTTTTTTCTTCTTATTAGGAATTCCATTATGATAAAATGTATCCCCTTTCAGCTGGTATATGCAATACAGAATGTTTCAAAGGTTGCAAACCATAAGTACTGCAGTAGCGAGAGTCGCAATGGTTTAGAAATACAGCTTTACTAAATCCAAATGCCACCTTTTACAAAAACAAATCTGTAAAGTATTGCCAATAAAAAAATACTGCTGAATATTTGTCATGTTTGGGAAATACATTAGACGATGACCATTTTAGAGATCAAAAGTTCATCGTAAACATACGATGTTTGTCTTTCCTGCGTATGGGAATATAATATATATCTGTGTAGACCCAGTCATTTTACCAGCGCCGGAAATGAATAGGGGAAAAAATTGAAAGAGGTATAGCACAGCAATGAAACTTTCGTATGGCGTCTTGAATGCCTTCGTGGTGCAGAGTACTTAGGCATTGCGTTCTAGTACCATGCTTGTAAAATCGTTTATACAAGTAGTATGGGCTTTTGCATCATCAGATTTACTAGAATGTTGGATGTGATGGGTAATGTACGGAACAAAGTGACTTGGGCTTATAAAACAAAGTGACTTGGGCTTATAAGATACATACACGATGACCTGTCCTCGTCATAAATACTGAAATTTCATAATCGTTTCAAAATCGATCTCTTGCATCAGTCGTAGGACTCGACCTAGGCTAATTTCAACTGTGCCCTTTTAGTCACCCCAAGAGAAGTTAATGAGTAATCGAGAAAACGCTACTGATAACCAAAGCCACTGGCTTCCCATGAACTTGAAATAACCTGGATAAAAATGTAGGCCTGTGTTTAGGAATTATAGCCACGATATGATCTTCCCTTTTGCATATGTGTGAGTTTAAAAACAACATTTTAGAATCAAGAATGAACTTAAGAGGTTGATAGCGGTTACCTTGGTAACTGCTAAGTATAAACAGTTTTAAAATAAAGAACAATTCATTCTCAAAATCAACAAAATAACCAGGACTACCGTAACAACAACGAACTCGCGATGAGTGGTCCGTAGTCAACCAATACAATGTTTAAAAACGCAAACTATTGGACGGTGGACATGATATATCTGCTATGTAATATTCCGTTTGACAGTTTTCAAAATGAACATGAGCTTTTATCATGACCGACCTTAAAGGTCAAACTACGAAGAGATTTAAAAACAACAATATTTCGGTGGATGAATCTTTAGGAAATATCTTGGTTTGACAGGGACGTTTGAACTTTATATCAACTATTATTATCCGCTTCCCAGCTAGGATGTTTTTGTTTCGCAGCTGTTCAGGTCAATGTTAGCGTCAGCGATACTAGTACGGTACTGTATAGTCATTTTCTAATATCAATGGCGGCGATTTCATGTCACGAGTGGGGGGGGGGGGGGGGGGCGGAAACCCAGAAGGCCTCCGCCGAAAATATGTTTTGAAAAGTGAGAGGGGGATAATTGATATTATGCGAGCAAGAGAAGCGAGCGAGCTAAAATTATCAACATATTTAAACGGTTGGCCTAAAGTTGGTTAGCTGACTCAAAATTGAAAAATAATATATTAAAAAACTTTGAAAATCGAGGGGGGGGGGGACGATCCCCCCAGAAAAAAAATCGAGGATGAAACATGTCCCCCCCCCCCCCCCCGGATCGCCGCCTATGTCTAATATCAACAAGTTAACCAAGCATATTCC
Source organism: Echinometra lucunter (assembly GCA_029962745.1). Classification (NCBI taxonomy): domain Eukaryota; kingdom Metazoa; phylum Echinodermata; class Echinoidea; order Camarodonta; family Echinometridae; genus Echinometra; species Echinometra lucunter. Next base: position 2,862,289 of record CM057157.1, on the reverse strand, counting down.
AAGTGTTTCTTGCGATGTCTCCTAGTTTATACCCGTTTTTATTTATTAATTCACAAAACCCACGTTTCTGGCTATTGGTTCAATACCATCATCCTTGCGATCTCCTCGTCACAATACAGTCAACATGATCTCATACTGTATCTCGCGATTATTCCATTTACGTTTACTGTTCAAAATCTCAAGGCAATAATGTTGCCAGATGTTATACCATTAACATGATCAAGCCGTATTTCTATCCTTTTGGAAAAAAAAAATATGAGAACGAGTGAGAGAGAAAGAGAGAGAGAGAGAGAGAGTTTCATTTGCCCAAAGCAAATTAAAAATAATGTTCACAGACATTTAAGTTATGGTTCTCTTTGATAATCATATAGATTGTTCTGGTTCTATAAATAGTTATGAAATATGGAAATGTATTCTTAACAGTGATGAAGTACACGTACCCTTTTATAAAAATATTCTGACAAAAGAAATCTGTCTGTATCACTTTGTGGATTGTTAGCTCATGCTTTTCCATTTTCAGTGCATAACACTCCCTGTGGAATACTAGAAGTATTCGAGCCAATAGTAAATAACACGAAATGGCTAAATTATTTATGGCAAGTAGTTGTTTCCCCTTATTTTCTAACATTTTCCCCTTTTCTTTACATCAGTGCTTGTGAATAGAAGACGTATGCTTTTTAGAAAGAGTTGCCATGGAAACAGGACGAGCTGCTCAAGAAAGAAGAAATCAGGGGTGATGTGGTCTTCCGCCACTAGCCTTGGTTTCAGATGTCTTGACATAATGTATTGGTCATCTTCCAACAGTGTGACCATATATTAGGAATTTTTTCTTGATAAACTACAATAACAAGGATCTTTCTGTAGATCAAATAAACGACGAAAACAAATGATGACTATACCCTATATTTATTCGCTCTTTTGTTTTGATGACCATTATTCCTTTCTTGGAGACTATAGGACGTTGACACCTCAGAAAATCTAGAATGAGTAGGCATAACTGGATAAAGAAAAAATAAGAAAGAGGAGGAGCAATGCGGAAGAGAGAACATAGAGGGGTGTGAGTAAATTCCGAGTCTGTTAGTTCTAAGCATGCTGAACGGGGGGGGGGGGGGGGGGGGGGGGTGATTCGGTGTAAATGCAAGCCTGGATATAGAGAACAGAACTGAAATGGTTTCTAAGAAAGATCGATACCATTTCACGTTTTATAATGTATTGGCATGAATAACTCAAAATGTAACACTAAAGATTTCCACATAAGCGCACGTCAGTATATGGCTGTCTTTGGGGTGGGGGGGGGGGATTAGAAATAGTAAGCAAATAATCAACGTTGGTGAAGGTTATGGGACAAGTCAAAATTATCTGCCAAACTGAGGAAAGATAGCGTATATACATTCAGATCGCCGAGGAAGTGATAGTATGTCTCATCGCCTTAAACCAAAAGGTGATTATCTGCTTTATATTCCACATCTGAACCCATTTTACAGTAAAGCAAGAAAAGGATATTTACTTCTCTATGAGAAAGAAAAGTAATGTTTACTTCTCTATACAGAGTACGGTTTTCCTTAGGTATGGGGGGAGAGAGAGAGAGAGAGAGAGATACGAGTAAATTTGTAATAGCCGCGCTGCTTAGTTATTGGTTCCAGGATCACCGGCCTAGCGCCTGTGGAACGTTTCATGAAGTGTCTTGTCAGTGATTTTTACTGACAACTGCTACTGAAATCCTTGCATCCGATTGGCTGAGAGCAAATTTGTCAGTAAAAATCACTGACAAGACACTTCATGAAACGCTTCCCTTATAGGCAAAAGATTGTCCGAATTCATAAGGTGCACCCTATGGTGCACCGCACTTTCTTTCATTTCGCGCGTACTCCAATCATTGATAACGCGTTGTGACTTTTATGGACTGAAGAAATCAGCGAAACACAAAGTCCTATCACCATCGTATGTAACTATTTTGGGGGTGAGTGACGGGCAAACCTACGCTTTATCACGTGATTAACTTTTGACCAATCCAACAGCAAGATTCTTAGTACATGTAGTATGTGGAATATAAACATAATTGATAACATCGAATGTTACTCCTGACTGATGCTATACTACATATTCACTGGCTCTCAACTTGTCGAAAGGAGATGGTCTTGATATCAGGCTAGTAAGAACTTCACAAAACAAATTAGTAGAGGTTCGTCTGCTCATCTTTACAGCAATCAGTCTTCGCTCATCAAGTGGCTGCGCACTTCAGGACCATCTTATTACGAAGTGCCGAAGGATACTAATGTGAGTGTTTTCCCTCTTCTTGGAACTCTTTTGTCTAACACTCCTCAACAACATACAACGTCATGTGAGTTGCTTCTAGGAGACATTTGAACAAACATGCTGCTACAGATATGATGATAGACCCTACACTTTGACATACACAGATTGATGAATGGAGATATCAGTGAGTTTGAGCGCAGATGCAAAACTTGATCCTGGCTAAGATCTAAGCTTTCCCCTTTCCCTTCTCATTTCTTACATTTCTGATATAGGAGAAAGTAACTTATACAGGCGTGAAATGTCACAGTCATCTTGATTAGCATTAAATTTGATTTGTCCTTTTCAACGAGAACTTTAATTTTCCGGAATAAGTTATTTTACTTGTACGAAGAACAGTCTATACTTGGGTTATAAAACTTTTTAGGCTGCGTCTCCAGCCGTTGTCATTAGATAAATTAATAACAAGATATATTCAGTTTTTTGTCGGAATTTCGACATCCAACTGAAAATAAACCCCTCATGTTTAATTACACTCTACTTTGGGAAAGCAAGAACCCAGGTGCAAAAGAAAATGTATTGATTATTGCTTTCTGAAATTTGATGCCACGAAGAATGTTCTCTTCCCCTCTTTTGAAGAAGAAAAATATATAACTCTTTGACATTGATGGCTTCATCTTATTAAATGAGGGTATACTGAAAGTTTTGAAAACATAAAAGAAATCTTGTTTCCTATCACACACTTTTCTCTTTTATTTTTTTCAATGGTATGACTCTCTTTAAGAAAATAAGGGCATAGGTGCACGAGAGAAAAGAGAGCGATATGCAGGAAGAGGAAGTATCTGATGTTTAAATCCAAACAAAGGATATCGGACTGACATATCTTGAAATATCTTGGAATATTGTTGTTGACCGTTCGTAACCTACAGGTAGTGACATGCATACAAGGACATTTCCCTATAAATTTGAATATGGTCAGGTTTCGTCCAAGTATCAATGTTTTGACCAATACAGGTAGTTATTATTAGGACAAATTAATGCGTGCCTTCTCCAAGCTTTGATGTTGAAATAATAATATTACTAACTTCGTAATTTTATCGTCATAGATACGTTATTATAAATAAAGAACCGCTCATAAGAAAATTTATGTTATTTTTTTTTAACAGAACTTCAGCAATATACCTCTACATGTAATGAGCAAGGTAGTATTATTTTGCACTATATAACGGTGACCTAACTTTAAAGTTTTCAAAAATGGTGTTTATTGGTTTTGCATAGCATAGACTCTTAAAAATGAACGCACTCGAATCCTCTTATCTAGTACTCGATCACATGTGCGCACCATACTCCCTCTCCCAGCCCCGCCTTCTCTTTCTTTCTCTCCTTCTCTCTCTTTCTGCCCCCTTCTCTTTGCCTTTGCCTTCGTATTTCTTTCTCACTCTCTGTTTCTCTTTCATTCATTCTCCCCCTCCCCCCTTATAAATTTAGAAGCGGGTATCACACCATCTACTCTACCTCCATGTCCGTGGACCAATGCACTTCAGAATGGAAAACCTGCTACTGGCATCAATATCCACGCCTCACTTAATCCATGTTAGCCCAACCATCTCCAGCCGTGCATACTACCTATGCAGTAACAACAAAGCTCTATTAAAATAAACCAGGTAAATCAACCCCTGTCCATCCATGCTTACACGTTTTGTTATTCCATCGCTTCTTCATCAGATTTCTCTTCATGTACCCAAGGCATATCCTCTCCTTCCACCTGTTCATCAATTTTACCCATCCCACTCTATTACCTTCGTCCTCATCCCCCCCCCCCTCTCTCTCTCATTCTCCTTCATGTATTATCTCTCTTTGTGTTCTTTTACGTTTCCCTTTCTTCGTGTTTCTCTTTCTTATCTCTTTCCCTCTCTTCCCTTTCCCTGCATTCGCCTTCTGGATAATCCCTCAAGGAATCTGTAGTCTTATCTCAGCTCCCGCCCTCCCATCCGATCCCCTCCCTCCCTCCCCTCCACTTCTCCCCCTCCCTCTTTCTCTCTCTTTATTTCTCTTCCTTCTAATCTCCATTTACTGTAATCCTCAAAGAACCTCTGGTAGAGCCGAGACACCCGAGATGACAGACCTCATGTCCAAGGGATAACTCACAGCTCATATCCCAGGGACACAGTATCAAGTATTATGTGCCCTGCCAACATCTCTATCCTTTCTTCTCCTCTGTCTCGCCTTTCCTATCCTCCTTCGTCATTGGAGAGTTCCAGCATGTTACTTTTCTTTTCTTTCGAGCTTTCTGTCTGACATATCGTTCGCTCGTGGCAAGGAGACGATCTTTTTTCCGTTTGCCAAGAATGATGGATTGATGGAGGGTAGGATAAAATCCGAAGAAAACAAGAAAAGATTGATAATGGTGTCATTATTCAGATGATGAAGCTATGAGATCTATGAAGCTGAAAGGAAAGTTAGAAAATATCATCATCTTTTATTGAATTCAATGAGATGTAGATGGATCGGTGGCTGGAAAAAAGACACCGGTGAGATATCTTTAAAGGGTATCTCTAGTTGCAGTAGTAAGATGGACACTGAAATGAAACCTGCTGAATATGTATACTCTAAATTCATTTGTATCAGAAGATACATTTGCTGGTTATGGTTATCTTTTTACCACCCGTCCATTACATAAATTTTAATGTGGACTTCAGCAAGGAACGCCTATATTGGAGTCTATCGATCATTTTTCTTAAAGACATTGGTTAGCACTGTAATGATTTTTAAAAAATCTTGTTTTGCTACTTGAAAATGGGATAAACATAAGGGTTATAGTGTAAAAATACCAGTCTGAAAGTTTCAAAGTATAATATCCACAGGAAGTATTTTTAAATATCAAAAATGTGAACCAATGTTTGAAAAATATACGGGGGTCGGTTGCACAGAATAGACGTAAGGAGTGCGCATGCGCGTATGATTCACCTTACCGTTCTGTGTGTATTGGCGTATCACGCGGCGGGAGGCACATAACGGCATTTTCAAATTCAAGCAAAGCGGTCCTCTTAGTGATTGTCTCGTGAGACGAAGGATGATAAAATCGCCGTTTGCGTCTAACTTACACTTTTTCATTCCAAATTATGGTTGGTTTCAGGGTTTATTAGTACAAATACAAGTACTCATACACATGTTTCATCTTAGTTTGAGAATTTTTTAAATCAGCTACTCACAAAGTTAGCCAATGCCTTTAAAGCGAACCACACGGAGTAATCTCTCTCTCTCTCTCTCTTTCTCTCTCTTTAATCTCCTGGTGAAGACATTACATAAATCCAGCTATTGATATCCTTAGTCTCTTGTTCATATCCATGCATGCACATGAAGCTAAGTGGCGGCTGGAATTAATATTTACTGGCCAGGCTGTAAAATTATTTAATTCTCATTGGGGAAATATGCAAAATAAAAAGAAGCATAGGGGCCTTGCCCAAACTATGCATGGTCATGCATTCTACACAAACATTGACAAACAGGCAAGTTTCTGTTGCTCTCTCTCTCTCTCGCTCTCTTACTTCTCTTAAAGTGCTTAAATGGTGTCATTTTCTTTGAGCGCCGCAATGAAAAGGATGCTGTCACATTTTCGTTTTTTTCTATATTGTTTTAAATAGAAAACATTTTTTTTTTCTAAGTTACTATAGCCATGGTACATCAGAGTAGGTATGATAATAATATTGACAATGCGTTAAGCATGTTGAGGTTTAGGGGGGAAATAGTTTGGCGTCAAATTTTGCGTGATAGAACCCATATTTCTCTTGATGGATAGGAGTAAGATGGTAAACCTTTTGAGCTGAATAACATTTATTACCCCCCCCCCCCCCAACAAGTACCCAACTTTAGCATTCAGATTTACAAGAATTTCCCGTCTGACGGGAATACTTTGTCTGTAAGATGCACCAAATTGTGCTTTCACAAAGGGTTAGTTAGTAAAGGCGTTCATATTATATGAGGCGACATTGTGGCGCCACAAAATCCCTGCAACATTTTTGGTGTACAAGTCAATGACACGTTTTGTTGTTGCTGTTGTTGTTATTGTTGTTGTTTTTTTTGCTGCCTAGTTGAAAAAAAAGCGCACCAATCAAATTCCTAAAAAGTTAGAGCAAATCAGGCCCCTAAAGCTCTGCCATTTTGTCCAGATCCATTAGAAGGCCGACCTAAGCACTATCAATATTCATGATCAAAAATGAATAATTCATTTTGTAAGATGCTTCCAACTAGTATGGTTGTATGCGTTATGAAACATTACACGCACCAGCTTACCGCATGTGCAGTTAATGCACAATAAATGCGCAACAAAATTAATGTGCATTAAATCTTGCCCCGCTTTCTGACGTACCAACTTATCGTATATTCATACGACGTATGGATATACGACGTATGAATATACGACCATTCAGACGCAACTGCCCATTATGCGATAATCGTATGGGAGCATTCAGACCTAGCTCGCGCTCAGTCGAACTTTCATGGGAAGCTCATGAATATATATCTAAATTAAACACCTATATCTAAATTAAATGCTATAGACCAATTTCACGGCCGGTTTATGTATTTGGCCCTCTATCGGCGACGCCATTGCTGCTGTGGGCAAGCGCGCTGACAGCGATTGGCTCTGTGTACAAAATGAATGTAAGATATGTGATATGCCCTGATATTGTTCCATTTACTTTATTCTAGATCAATAAAACAAAGCATGGATACATGGGTAGATGAGGTAAGACAATGGTCATATCTGACGGATGAAGGTATGATGTATTTTTGTAATTTCGATGGTTTTTCAACTTAGTTTTGTCAGTAAAAGTTCGATTGCAGCATAGAAGCCGTAGTAAACGGGAGCCCTAAATCTTACCCTGTTTACAAAGTCAAGTTTTCACTCATTAAATTTTACGCCAAAGTACATAATGATAATGTTTCTTGACTTAAAAGTCCCTTCTGTTGATGTTTTTACCCACTGGCGACGAATTCCTTCACATTGCTTACGGAAACCTGTGTAGGGAGTACGGCTTCTCACACAAACAGGCTTCATGAGTCAAAAGCGAGTGAATTTCGCACTCAGTTAGCTCCCAATTTTTAAACTTTCTCTAATCCTTGTGGCATTTGAACACCGCACAGCTGCGACCTGAACTTCCCTGATAATTTCTCATTGCAAATATTAAAATAAATCTGCATATACTGGTCAAAATAGACAAAAAATCGAACGAATGTACATAACGCGCTATTGACTTGTGTACTATAAAAGTTGGAGCGCCCACCCCAGTATGTCGAACTGTGTCGAACAGTCTGCTGCCCTCTTGCGTTGTGAAATTGGTCTATAAACTTCCTCGGAGTTATAGTTGATGAAAATCTTCGCTGGGATGTCCATATTGATAACACTGTACACAAAGTTTCAAAAAGCATTGGTGTATTGTACAAATTGAAGTTTTATGTACCACTGCCCATATTGTTTACTCTATACAATTCCCTTATTTTGCCTTATATTTCATATTGTATTGTTGTCTGGGGAAATTCCTATAAGGGAAAACTGGACACTTTGTTCAAATTGCAAAAGAAGGCCCTTCGTATCTGTACAGGAAGTGTTTATAATGCCCATTCTGCCCCTTTATTTTTACGTTTGAAATCCTTGAACATTTTTGGTTTATTCAAATATCATACTGCATTAATTGGTTTTCAGTATTTTCAAGATTTGCTTCCCAAGTGTATATCAGCTATGTTCTCAGTAAACAAGCAAATCCATACCCACGAGACCAGATTACGTTATGTATTTCATTTATGGAAAGTAAAAACTGCTTTTTCAAAAAAATCGGTTCGGAATACTCTACCCAATATTTGGAATAATATACCAGAGGCCATACGTTCATACAAAAATCTTGTAACATTCAAAAAGAAATTTAAATTAATCTTGTATTCTAATTACCATTAAAATGTCCACCAACTATTTCTCTTTCCATTTCCCTTTCATTTCTCCCTTTTTATATATATATTATATTCACCCTAGATTTTGATATCGTTTTACACTGTATGTCCTGTTTTTTGTCGTTTTCTCAGTTGTTTTGCTTCTGCCTTTGTATCATTTGAATTTCTTTTGATCTGCTCCCAAACTTTCATTATTTATCTGAAGGGAAACTTTGTTTTACAAGCCACTCCAGGCTTTCATTTGAGTTTCCCATTTCATTTTTGAGAATTGTTATGTTTTATCTGCATGTTTATGTTATATGATTGTATATATGTATATATAATTGTATTGTTTTTATGAAATGAAATGAATAAATGAATGAATGAATGAATGAATGAATGAATGAATGAATATGTATGAGTCCCTTGCGCAGTTCTCTTTCCGTCTTTCATTGTTATTACTTGTTTTATCAATCTTTCATTATATTATTCTTTATTTTAGCAACATCATTTCGTTTCTAGTTTTCTTATGCTACCCTTTGTTTTTCCTTTCATCTTCTTCTCTTTCCGTCTTTTCTTATGTTATTCTTTGATTATCATTTCTTCTTTTCCATCTTTCCTTGTTTTATTCTTTGTTTTCTTCTTCCATCTTCTCTTTCCGTCTTTTCTAATGCTCTTCTTTGTTATTCCTTCAATTTCCTTTTCTTTCAGTCTCTTCTTATGTTATTCTTTGTTTTCTCCTTTCTTCTTTTTGCTCTCTTTCCTTATGTTAGTCCTTTTTTATATCTTCTTTTTTATCTCTCCTTATGTTATCCTTTGTTTTTTTCTTCTATCTTCTTCTCTTTCCGTCATTTCTTATGTTATCCTTTGTTATTCCTTCTATATTCTTGTCTTTCATTCTTTTCTTATGTTATTCTTCGTTTTCTCCTTTCTTCTTTCCTATCTTTCATTATGCTATTCTTTGTTATTCCTTCTATCATCTTATCTTTCAGTCTTTTCTTATGTTATTCTTTGTTTTCTCCTTTCTTCTTTTCTATCTTTCTTTCTGTTATTCCTTGTTTTATCCTATCTCCTTTTCTCTCTTTTCGTATGTTGTTTTATTTTATCTTTCTATCTTTTTTTTTCTATTTTTCCTTATGTTATTCTTTTTTTTTATGCTATCATTTTCTCTCATGTTCCTATGTTATTTTCCTATAGTTTTTCTATCATCCTTATGTTGTTCTTTGTTTTTTCGCGAATAAGCCCCGGCTACTTATACGACGTATGGATATGAGAGCATTCAGACACGAATATACGTCATATGGATATAGGATAATCGTACGAAACGATGCCCAAACCATCGTTTCGATATACGTCGTATATTGAAACGACGTATCAATATAAGAGCATTCAGACGCGAAAAAAACGTCCTATATCGATACGTCGTATATCCATACGAGAACTCTCTCGTCTGAAAGCGAGGTAAGACCTCTTTTACACCAAGCCTTGGGCCACGGCCCGGCCTTCGTGTGAAAGGGGTCAAAGTGTCACAATAAAAATGATACGTGCTTATCGGCCCCTTCAAATGATCCGAAAGAGGCGGGGCCTAATGCCATTCGCGTAATGATATCCGCGCGTGCTGCTTTTCATCTAGTAAATTTATTTTATGTCCATTGAGCATGCAAATATGTTGTCATGAGATTGTCCGCGCAAAAATCTCTCTTTTATTCGAGAGTTGATGCGTAATGCGCGTTCATAAGTGGCGCCACAATTTCGCACCATATCTGAACACTAAAAAATTTTGTGGCGCCACAATGTTACCTCATATATGAACAACCCTTGATTGTTCTCTGAATAGTAGGTTCATGACCTGTTCAGCAATGGTATGATTGGCATGGCTTTCTTCTTGTTGTTAGTGAAGATGTAATACAATTAATGAAAAAAAAATACGTTGCTATTTCAGTAAAAATTTCCCCATACCTCATTTTAAATCTCCTCTATCTTTATGCCTTCGCCCCGATGGGTGCCGGAGGAATTATGTTCTATGTTTTATTTAGTTTTTGTTTTTTAATGTTCTGTTGTTACAATGGCAAAAACATTTCTTTGAACTTCTCCTTATTCTGACAGATTATTTCAGATATTGTGTAAATAGATTAACTTTCTTGTATTGCGTTTTGTTCAATGAATTAATTTTCTGTAGTTTTTCAATCAATTATTTACTTTCAATAAGGCGCGATAGGGCCGTTATGGACAGCAGTATGCTACCTTGTGTAAACAAAACTGCACATAAATGAATAAATAAATAAATAAACAAATAAATAAATAAATAAATGAATAATTAAATAAATGAATATGATATTGTGTTTCTCCTCTTTTCTCTCTACCCTATAAGGGATTTTGGGTTTGTCTCTTTCTCATATCAGTTTTATATAATTTGATGTTACTTTTTTTACTTCCTCATGAGTGAGATTCCGACTCCAAATAGGAAATCTCTTTCAGGCTAAATCAAATTCAGTTCAATTCATTAAATCGTATTGTGTCCACAATGGCATTTGCTTTCTTCACAAATTCCTCAAACGTTTTAGATTTTGGCAAATATCCTTGCGGTGCATCACATCACATCATGCTTGTCATGCTTGTAGGTGGACAGTTTTACTACCATGTATAAGTAAAATGCATTATTGGTCATGTTTTCTTGCAGTCGCTGTGCTAGCCGTCTGAAGTAAACAAGTAAAATAAAGAACTTATCACTATCGATGAAATACGAAGCAGTGGAGAAGTGAGGGAATGAAATGAAAAGGAAAAAGAAAAGAGACAGGAAAAAAATTAATTCATTTTTCCTCTCATCTGCTCATCTGGTTAGCAAATAACAAAATGAGAAAAACAAAGGTAAAGAACTACCAAAGCTACTATAATGAAAATTAGGTTGAGGAAATGATATAGAAGATAAGGCACTTTGAAAAGTGATTGTTTGTGACAGTGGACACAATGATCGGATTGAAATTTGATCTAATGCCCAATGATAGCATAGAGGCATGTTTGGTAGAAGGGAGCGCATAGACCATGTAGACAGGAAATGTAAGGTATCGATTTCGACTCTTATCCTGCCCGTGTCAATATTAGAAACCTTTAGGAATCTGATTCATCCTTTACGCTCCCCCCCCCCCCTCTCTCTCTCTCTCTCTCTCTCTCTCTCTCTCTCTCTGTATATCTATCTCTCTCCTCCCTTTACGTTTCTCCTTCTCGCCTTTTACTCCATCATGTTTTCAAATCTTCTTCTTTTTCTTGCTATCCTAAGAAGGTCCTGTCTGCTTCCCTGCATCTTTCTATCAGTTTACATGTTCGATTTGTTTCAAGCCTTACAAAGGGAGTGATTTCTTTGATCAACAGTTGTAACTGAAAGATCTATCTATTCATTTAGAACCAGTAAAAATGAAAATGTTGCTATTGATGACTAAGCATTGTGGGAATTTTTCACTAAACCCCCATTTTCGTTTTGTTTACGCTATCTAAACTAGATGTTCTATGATTGTATAAAAGCATGAAGAAAGTGATCCAGCGACAGATGCTTATTTACTCAGAGAGATGGAAGGGTGACCGATTAGCATGGTTTGAGATAAAGTTCATTTAGCTTTTTTTCTTTTTTTAGGTTAGGATTATCATGGTTATAGTTACTGTATTGCCCACATGCTTTATAGGTCCGTGGATTTGTAAGGTTTTGGCCGCTGAGCAATAATTGACGGAGCATGATTACGTCGTACGAGAGAGAATATTCGGGTGTAAAAACAATGACCAATCCTACAGAATGTCGATAATAACACTCTCAGAGGTTATTAAAGATAAGAGCCGCCAACAGATATTTAATCTATAGAGAAATGTACCTCAATGGAGGAATTAATGTATGACCAAGAGATGTGCACCTTAGCTCCTACATTCAGCAGCTATGTTGGATCATGTTTACAGGCCTGGGGGAAAGAGCAATTCTACATCCATTTAAAGCTTCCTAGATTGGAAATTCTTCCCTTGAGTTTTCACCAAACATGACTGTGACTGTAAGGTTTTGTTTCTAATAGCTTTTTGATGCATAAATTTGTGGGTACTTCTCTCTCTCTCTCTCTCTCTCGTTCTCTCTCTCCCTCTCTTTTACGCACGTACACACACACGCCCACACCCTCACATCACCTTCACCCAGTATGTATCTGTGTGTCTCCGGCTCTGTCTCTGCCATTCTCCTTCTCTCTCGTTACTTTTCTTATGTCATGTATGTACACTCATATTTCTCCCTCTGCCATGTCTGTGTCTCTCTGCTACTTGTCCTTTCTGACACTCTGCCTCTGCCCCCCCCCCTTTTACTTCTCCCTCTCCCCCTCTCTCGGTGTGTCTTCCTCTCACCCACTCCATCTCTCTCTCTTGCCCTCATCATCCCACCTTTCTTTATTTCACTTTTTTTCCATGCACTTCCCTCGGCAAACTCAATAAAGAAAACGATTAATTTCATTATTTCGACCATTAGTTTCGGAGCAGGCAATGTAAATCTTAAAAGCCAACTAAAACCCATTTATTCTGAAATCATTTTCTCAGAAGGGATCAGTAAGTGGAGTGACATCACTTATTTTTGCCTAGGATGAAGTGAGAAATATAATTTTATGTAAATTATTCATTCACGAAATCATACAAAATAATAGGAGACGTCCTGAATTCAACACATATCCAGCATGAAATACAACACAAGAAAATTCGTTTAAGATTTAGAGAGATTAAAAAAAAAAATAGCATACCATTTCTTGATTTTGATATCTCTTTTGAAAAAAAAAATGGTATGTGACATAATAATAATTATGACAATGATCTACTGATAATATTAATAATAATAGTAATAATAATAATAATAATAATGATGCTACTACTACTACTACTGATAATAATAATAATAATAATAACAGTAATAATAATAATGATAATGATAATACGAAACACACACACACTCATATGATTTTATATAGAAAGTTACAAATGGACAAGACGAATGTAGAAGAAAAAAAAACGTAGAGATGTAATTATTTCCTATATTTCGGGCATATATTATATTTCTTTTATGATACTTCTGATTTTATATAGCTCTTTATACAATGTTCCTAAGCGCATGAAAGAAGAATAACAACAAAAAAACATACCTTAACCATGTTAATTATGATAAGTGGATTTAGTGCCTATTCATTGAACATTTTTTAATGGTCGAATAAATCATAATATTTATGCGTATCACTTGCCATCTGTAAATAAAGTTCAAGTAGAATATAATTATACGTCGAAATTGTCCACCGTCGGGGATGGGACGGTATATCACGGTAATGAAAGTGATTCATGTTTGCTCCAGTTTTTATTGTACGCTCGCAATAGCACAGCATCTTGCAGACAGGTTCAGTTTTTTTTTTATTTTTTTTTTATTTTTTAAAGATCTTTTCATTATTATTTGTAATTCGTACAGTCTTGTTTAAATGGCCAGTGACTAATGAATTTCTATTTTCAATGGACAATAAATCAAATCAAGTCAATTCAATTCAACTCAAATTGTCTTTGTTAGTGCGAATCTTGTGAATAAGAAGTAGATAACAATAATTGTGTTATATTTAAGAGAAGAGCGGGAGAAGGGGGAGCAATGGAGAAAGAGAAAAAAGACTCATCTGACGGAAAGAGAGAGAGACAGAGAGAGAGACAGAGAGAGAGACAGAGAGAGAGAAAGAGAGACAGACAGACAGACGGGGGGGGGGGGGGGAAGTGAGATTTGCCTTGCAAGATTCTCTCTTTCCTCCGTGTGTTTAACTCGGTTTTCTCCCCACCCTTCCCCCTATTGTATGACATTAATTCGCTCCTTAATCGACAACCAAGTCGATGGATTTGTTGTTGTTGTTGTTTTGTGAGAACCTTTTTACAGAGGAAATCATACATTTCACGATATGTATTTGAGAGATTGCAAATGCATAAATTCCTGAGCTTCACATCCTTGTTGTGTATTCCTCGAGACACTCTCTAACTCCTTATTTCATTTTCTGTGATTACTCTGACTTTTCGTCTTGACAACAGGTTAGACTTTCCATTCAAATTTATATTTAAAAAAAAACATTCGAGCCCCCCCCCCAAAAAAAAAAAGAAAGAAAGAAAGAAAGAATTAGTTAATCAAAAAGAAGGAAGATGAAAGCATTTATAATGTTATTTAACGTCCAGTTAGCCATTGAACACTGTTGAATTAAGGGTACAAGTCGCCCTCACACAGTGTCAGAGCAAATCCCCGTTGACACATCTTCCCGTTGGATTTTGTCCAGCCTGCGTAATAACAATTAAAACCGAGAAGGGCACCGCTTTTCCGACGATGACGGCGGCGACGGGGGTCAGCATTTTAAGGAATACTCTTTCTAAAACCATTCGTTCAATTGTCATGAAACTTGCGCCCAAGGCTTATCAAGTATCACAGATCATGTGCAACAAGTTTCATGTCACAAAGTCAAAGTCATATGTCATTAAATTATATTGCCAAAACTTAACCTAAGTTTAAAGTTTTTGAATTTTTACGTTTATTTCAAAAGTATTCGTTCGAATTTCATGAAACTTGATCACAAGGGTTATCATGCATCACAATTCATTTGGAAAAAAAAATAGGTCACAAAGTCAAAGTCATAAGTCGTTTGGGATCAAATGATTTATATTATTGCCCTCATTTTCAAAAGTTTTTGGACATCGCCCCAAAAGGTCTATGGGCCTCGGGGTAGCATGCCTTATGTGCCCAACCACATTTTTTCACTTCATTAGAATGCTGTCATGCATAACGTTTTGCGTAATGCAGGCGAGACCGCCAAGGGCCGCGGCGTTTCACTTGTATTTTGTAGCCGTCAAAAGAAGAAAATTAAATCTCGGTCCAAGCACGTAAATTAATTTTACCTTTAATTTTAACAACTCTGTAACGGTTCAACTTTAAACTTGGCTCATGTATGCATATGTAAGGTCTCTCATAATGGTCTCATTAGATTTGGGGTTCAAAGGTCAAAGGTCAAGGTCAAAGATGTCATTTTATACATGAAAGTAAATAAATCAACATGAATGTGCCATATATTTCCGATCTGGCAATGGCGGAGGCATAAATTTCGACCGTGCGCGGTCGAGGATTCATCTAGTTTTCATTTATCAACCAAAATCAAAGGAATCTTCCGAAGCTTTACTGGGATCTTATAAACTCGGCACGCGTCGACTTTAAGAAAAATTGTCCTGAAACAGTATGATCTTTTGTAAATATTCATGTTATTCTGAAATCGCGATGTGAATTCAATTTGGTCGACTTCCGAGACTTAGGTGGTGCATGTCCTTAAGGTTATCAGAAACTAATGAAGCACTGTCTAAGATCAGACATGTATGAGTGGGCACATGGTGGAGATGGATGAGCTCTAGCAGAATATTGGCTGGCTCATCTGAAATTGTTGATGAATTTTAGACAAAGGTCTACGTACTTTACCGCATCCTTGGTCTGTCTCCAGTAATTTCTGTCGAGTTTCAGCATCATTAGCAGGCTTTGTATGTGAATACAGAAACTGGGTCAGAATCATATTTGTAATGCACATGAACACAATAACGTTGACGAAATATTAAAGATGGCGATGGATTGATCGAAAGAGTAAGTACAATACATCGAAACAGCAATTTAGAATGAGTAATCAGGGAATTGTATTTCGCAAATTGCAGTGTCCATTAGATATGTCCCTAATTTATCAGAAGAGTTAAAAGACAGTTTTGTTGCATCTGAAATTTGTACGTTAAAAAGGGTTAAATTGTACATGTTGTAGATAGCTGTTTACTGTGAGTACGGTCGTTATCTTTAAAATGTAATACTCGTAATGGTTCATGTTCAAGTTGAGACTTTCATCTCTGTCTGCCTGAAGTAATTACTTCGAGTTTTACCATCATCATAATGGAGAATGTACACAGTAATTTGGGAATTGTATATTTGAATTCCATAAATTCAAATAAATTTGACCGTTGAATAAAGCGTTTTGGTCAGCTGATAGAAACCGGTATTTTTATTATTATCTTGATCATTCGGAGGTTTTTTTTTCCATTTGAATGAAGAAACAAGGTCACAATCATCTAATGCAGCTGCACACAATAAACAATGCCGAAATATTAATAACGATGACATGGGATGGATCGAATCAACAAATACAATATATCGAAACTGCAGTTTAATGATTGAAGTGTTAATTAGATATGATCATTTCGCTTTCATTTCGAGATACTGGTACACATGCTCGGTTTCTATACGCTTAAAAATAGCCACATCCGTATATCGACATACATGATTGAAAACAAGATTTAAATAGTTAAAAGCTACCAGTAAAGCTATATTCATAGTGCTTTAATTTCATGTCCAGATTCATTTCGTAAATTCCGCACAGAAAAGTACAAGTAAATGAATAAACCACAAGTGGATCAATTTGTTACATTACATGAAAAAGTACTGTAAAGAAAAAGAAAATGATAAACTTGACTAAACTCAAGTAGAGATTATTGATTGCAAGATAACCGCTTGAAGCCCCGCCTAGGCAAAAACCATGTATATAGACAGGTACCTAAAAGTTATAGTACCTTGTGATAACCAAAGAAATAAGAATCATTTAGTTGGGTTCTATTGTAATAATCTTCCATTGTATCTATATCATTTCTATTCAAATAAGATTTTTAGAGGGAAAGCGTCGAACCGGAATGCCCAAATTACTGCGGTTCTTTAAAGGTAGTTGCCCGCATTTGCAAGTGACACCCACCAATCTGCACAAAAGTTTTACTTTAAATTTCTTGCACACAGAATAACACTCGTAAAGTTTTAGATCCCAGTATATTCCCGTTTAGGATTGAGCAGGAAATATTCAACACAAATTTTCTTTTTTTTTCTTCTTTGTTTTGTAAAGGCGTCTTCCTGACGCTTTAACGGTAAAACCATTCATTTTTCACTTATTCTTTGGAATATTATTGTAAATTTGATAACCCTGATAACATGATAATTTTAAATAAATATCTTTCATGTAAAACTGAAATTAGCCTATTTCTCTTCAAACTCTGAAACAATGTTGTGCAAATGTGGGCTACTACCTTTAATACTTGTAATTTATGACAGCATTGGCAGGACTTGGGAATTAACGTTGATGAACATCTGGGACATACCCATTTATTCCCTTATACATACATACATACAGAGTGCCGTGATTTTTATATTTTTTTTATTTTTATTTTTTTAGTATTTGTTATACTACGCTACTCCCAGAGGTAACATTACTTAGCGAGAAGATTGTTTTGGTTGACGAATGAATGCATAAAAGAGCTTTGAAATTATTTTCAAGACAGATTTAGAATTGTTTGCGTAGTTAGGATTGTCTGGATTCATTAGAGAAGAACGGTCGATGACCGCGGTTGACTTTGGTCATGTTTTTACAGTAGGGTTGGAAATACCTCGCAATGAACTATTCTTTTAATCATTATTGATTATTTTTATTTACTCATTTACTTATTTGGATAATTTTTTAGTCATTTATTCATTCATTTATTATTCATTTATTAATTTGATTTATTTTATTGTTGTAAATAGAATCCATTGAAAAGGTAAGCTGTTAAGAGAAGAACAAAAAGCAATAATTTGATGTATTTAGGAGGCAGTTGCCTTTATCTCCATCCCCTTCTGGCTGTCTTGTACGGTCATGACGACCTTCTTCTTCTTTTTATTTTTTTTTCATCCTTTCATGCCCTCATCATGAAGCTACAAACCGTCATGATGCTCTCATCAAACCTTTGCTCCTTCCATCACTGTATTTTCATTCCTGGAAGTTTGCTTCCATTAGCTGTGCGAGTAATTTGTAACACGTTCTTAATGACTTCCCACCTTTGCTGTACACGAATCCAGGCGTGAATGTGTGATTTGTAGTGGTAATCTTTGTCTACCATCAGCTGCAGCTTGTGTATTACTCATTCAGAACATCCACTCCCTGGCAAACCATAGCTTTATACTAGTTATTGCATTCAGTGAACAGTCGATACTGATATACCAGTAGGCCTACTCTACATTACATGATGAAAGGCAAATCAGTTTTAGAATTGAATCAGTAGTTTGGACTCAACCTTTTTGGTCGGATGCCAGTTTAGTGTTATTGCCTGATATCAAACAATGTTTGATCTCCGTTATTCACGTGACGCACTAAGAAAAATAAGGGGGTTCAGTTTTGCACCCTTCAGATGCAACAATGGGAGCTCCTTTCTGGCTCCAACTTTGAACCCTAAGAAGCATTTTGCACCTTTAAGGGTGCAGTGAACTACATTTTGCACTCTTAAGGGTGCAGAGTTGTACCTTCAAGGGAAGGTGCAAATTTGCACCCTCATGAATGCAAAAATGTCTGCACCCTTAAAGGTGCAATGTTGCATCTTTAAGGGACCCTTAAGATTTATTTTTGCACCCCAAATGCAACACTGCAGCACCTTTTGGGGTGCAATCTTGCACCCTACTTGAAAAAGGTGCAAAGATGCACCCTTTTGTATTGTTTACACCCGAAAATGCCCGTCTGCACGAACCCCCTTTTTTTTAGTGAGTACATTATCTAGCATATACACCGTCTCAATTTATTTAACATGCATGTCTCTTTCCTTGAATAAAACCAACTGAAATCTTTGAATGTATTTGTACTTATTAAAAAAAAAACAAAGACAAAAAACCCGTTTCCTACAAAATGCCTATAAAATCAAATATCCTTTTGAAAAAAAGAAGAGAACTACGAGTTATTTATAAACGTTCTTGTTTCTCCCTGATATTAACTAATAAGAGATCCTTTCGTCTAAACGGGGTCCTTTTAGATTATGTATGGGTTGGTGGCTATCTGATAAGAGGTACTATGATTGATATTGTAGCCAAATGTCAGTTCTCTTCCCTTGCCATACGTAATGATCTTATGCAAGGCTAATCAGAAATCAATTTGTGACAAGCTTACACTTAAGAGGTTTTTCAGAAAATTATTCAGTTTACTGCCTTTTCCATCGTAATGAATATGAAGGCATAATTTGGAGAAGTAATGAATTCAATGGACTTTCTTTGGAAACATGAACAGTTATGTTGACTGCGTTCGAAAATAATGAAAAATGATTTGTCATCCTAGTTCTCAAGAGGTCATTAAAACAGTTTTCTTCTCTTGTTATTTAGGTGATAATTACATTTCCCCAGCAATATCCTGTTATCCGTCACAGGTATTATATAGGGGCAGGCTTCTACATGCATGTTTTATGTGCAATTAGCCTATATTCAGTTTGTAATGAACCGTTCCTACTGCATAAATTTGTATATAGGAAATTCATGTGTCAAAAAACATGTAATTTTTAGTAGACGTCCAATTAGAAATATTTGTTCAAAAATTCTTTTAACGTAAAATGAAAAAAAAAAAAAAAAAACCCAAACACTTTGAATGTAAGGAGGTCTAATTTACATCCACTTTTATTCATAATGTAAAATACTTTAGTGCATCATCCATTATGAGTTTTTAAAGAGCTTTAAGCATGCTGAAACTACTTTAACTTAACTCATCTATTTGTACGCAGGCCAATGGCTAGGAGCAAAAACAGTATAAGAATTTATTTACAAAGCAAGCAGTGATGATCTTAGAACCAGCCTAACAATGCAAAGTTATTGAAACCCCGTTGATGTATGTATCTCAAGCATTTTCCTTTTCTATGCAGGCCAAGAAATGTGATCACATTAACAGAAGCAAAAACATTCATGCTACAAGTTATTTTGAAGCAAACATGGACTTGTCTAAAGCAAATCTAACCAAACAATATATCACATTTCAGTGATCTTGGCTAGAATGTTTCTGTGGAAGACAGGCGATGCTCTCAATTTAATAAACTTTCCAGAAAAATTATGATCTTGGCATGAATTTTGGCCTAAAGCGAATAAGGAGGGCAAAGTTCAAAATTTGTACATATAAATGAGAAATACAGGTGTACATTGAACGCCAAATACTTCTGTAGCATATTGTCTCAAACATTTTGCTTTTTCTCTTTTGGATACCGGAAGAGGATTTATAGTTCGATATCCGGTGATAAGTAAAACGAGAGAGTGGGGCAGCAAATAATGGAGAGAAAGACAGAGAGAGAGAGAGAGAGAGAGAGAGAGAGAGAGAGAGAGAGAGGGGAGGGGGGGGGGGAGGATGGACAGATTCAGGGAAAATTGCAACTTTGCAGAATAAACCAAATCTGAGATTGTGTTTTTATTACGTATTGTCAAAATCCATGCCACTCGCACATGGGAAGTAAATTACAATCAAAACGAACATTATGAAACATTTTATCTTTGCAGATCAATATTATAATTATCATCAGACTAGCCTCCAGTACCGTGTATCAATACCCTTTTTCACCACTGCAGCTCTGTTTTTTTTTTGTTGAGGAAAAATAAAATTTCCTCAGAGGTGACTTGTGCGATTTAAAAAAAAGAAAATTATGTTTGCTTTGGGCTGTTTTTCTTTGCCATTAGACCTCAAGAGGTAAAATCGCTCTAAGTTTTAGTGTCGTTTTCGACACTCACCCGCGGACATTTTATATTGACATTATCCTTTGAGAGTACAATGGACTGAAACGTTTTCTTTTCTCGATTTTATCTGGATTTGTAGAGCCCGCGTCAACAATAATCTTGATCTGATATGTGTCTGACAGGGCTCTTTTAACAAAATAAAAAAGAAAGATCTAAAAGACAATATAAAAGAGGTAAAAGAGAGAAAAAAAAATAAAGGAAAAAGTAGCAGCCAATGTAACTTCTAGAGAATTCAGTGCAACTTCAATTCAAAACACATTTCTTTCTTTCTCATAATCTAATACAAAGGAAAAAAGTTTACATTGTCACCAAAACATGGAGGAAGGAAGCAAGGTTCCCTAAATAAGCACAATGCTTGTGTTGGGGTCGCCATGATTATACATAACAAATCAGTGCTAATATCATATTAAAAAAATCATGGCATTTAGGTCCAATTCAAACTCTTTTAAAAAGAAATAGGTAATTTTAAAAATCTCTTTTATTTATTTATTTTTTTTGTTTGTTAAAGGAGCAAAATAGGATTGTTAATATCTCATTTGCTACGGAGAGAGTCATGTCACGAAATCTCTTTTTACACGGGGCCGGCATCCATTCAAGCTTTATCGCTCATGATGGTGGTCTCCTGCGTTTTACAGAATTATGATTTACCTCTTTAGTTTAATAAAAATATTATAATATGTATTCTTGTTAGTATGTTTTATCATGATTATTGTATAACATATTTTGTACATATTTTATTCATGTAATGTTTATGTAATCATGTATTGGTTTGTATTTATTATTATTCTGATCGCAGAAATAAGATCAATCAATCAATCAAATAAACTGTTCATTTGTGTTTCTTTGTTTGCTTATTTGTTGTTATTGTTTGCATTTTTAATTCTTTTATTATTATCATTATTATGATTATTATTATTATTATCTCAAAATGGATAGCTCAGGCATCTCATTCTGGCCACTACAATTTATTATAGACATGTCATTGCTGTGTCTGATTGTAGGTATGTCCATGGTTTGGTGAATGCGCTTGCCCGAAACGCAGTGTACCGTCAAGAATTGATCTAGAGCAATTGACTTGATATTACGTAACCGCCAAGAATGTGTATGTCTTAGGAGATAACGCACTGCACAGAGCGTGTGAACAATTCTTTACGTATTGATCCATTGCTCACTAGTAGAACCATGTAGAGGAGCGCCGGTCATTCGTGCGTAGTTATCGGTGAACGGCAAAAGGCGTCTGCTCTGTAATATCCACTCGGCGTTTCCCCGTTATTTAGGATTGTATTCATACCTATCAAGATGAGTGAGTGAGATGTAATACGGTTCTAGAATCTAGATTGTGAAAATACAGGTTCATTTAAGTAGGCCCGTGCTCTTACGTTCTTATTTGCAAAAGAACACTTTTATTTACGTGTTTCGCCGTACATTGCATGATTGTTACGAGAGGAGTCTCTAAGTTGGCTGGGACATCTAACCTCCCGGATAACTTGGGAAACGGAAAGAATTGTTAGAGGAATATTCATTATTACAGGTAAGACATGATAAAGATCTGGGCTGCGTTTCACGAAACCGTCATAAGTCTAAGTTCATGGACATCCCATTGAAACGCGTGTTAATTCTACAACACGCGTTTCAGTGGGATGTCCAAGAAGTTAGACTTATGACGGTTTCGTGAAACGCAGCCCTGACTGTTTGTACATCTCTGTCATATGCCTTCCCTCTGTTATACTGAGGAAATGGATATTTGACAAAATATATATTTATTTTCATTTTTCAGCGGTGGGTGTTTTAACGTCATAGAAAGAGAACCCAGAGTATCATGAATAAAGAGAAAGAGTATATATATCAAATTTCTTCTCCGTAAACATTGTAAAACATGAACAAGAAAATGAGTCGAATCGAGGAAGTTATATAAGAAAAAATTATATTCATACTTTACATGCACTTTCTACATGATGTCGAATCGAAAGTCACTAAAAAAAGTATACTGTTGCAATGAGCATTACAGAAATAAGTTATTAATGATTATTACACATAAAGCACAATCAGTGTCTAAACAGATTGGGCAGGATGTCATTATATTGTTTGAATTTTGTTCACTTTTATTGTTTCATACATCAAGATGATCATGTTCATACTCATAGTTGCCTCTATAGCCTTTAACTTGTTAAGGTTAGTAAGCAAGGATATCTCTATCGGTTTCCTTTCGTGTTTGTTTCCATGCAAGGGAATACCAATACATAAGCATGATGCACTTTGTATTTCCCTGTTGCTTTAACGCTTGACATTTCTGTGCATTGCAGTTAATCTGCCTAGAACCATACGGCATCTGCTGTATTGGAATGGTTGAAACCAGGCTGAAAACCTAAAGTTGCCATGATAGATGAACAGCCTCTACTCGTGCTATCTATAGGCAATGACAAGAAAGAAAGAAAAAAAAAGAAAGGAAAGAAAGAAAGAGAGATGGTTCGTATATCTCCTCCGGTGATAGGAGCTGTATTCACGATATGACAGAATGCATTTCTGCCAACCGATTCTAGCAAAGATAATTATCTTGAGTAACACTGAAGGCAAGCCATATGCGAAACTCTTCACTATCTCGACTTTACCTTTGCAACACGGGTTATCTATTTTCATTCTACGTGCTTAGTTATAAAATCTTCCTGTATCGAGTATATATATATATTCTACCCAAGTATTCGTAATGCTACTGATCCGATTATTAGGATGTTACGTCTTTATTGGCTTTTATTCTACATGCAAATGGGGAAAATAGTTTACTTTCCTATAGCTCTTAATCCATAGATAGTAGACTGTGTCTTTAACCACTTGATTATTGATTATTAACCGTTTAATCACAACTATGAAGAGTAATGTATTAAGTACTTACTATTTCATGTTTTGTTATGTTTGGAAGTCGCCTGGCAGGCATATCTTTCCCTATGCTTAAAGACCTTCTTACTCAAGATTTCGATGTATTGTATTCTATTGATCGCTCATGACTCAAAAGCTAAAGGAAGGGATGATTAGAGTGTGGGATCGAACGCATATGTCCACTTCCTTTGAAGGTGGGCAGTGCACAGGGGCCCTTGCTCAATTATTCATGAATATAGCCTACTATATATTTATACTCATCATTATTATTGAGGTTCACGAAGCAAGATGATATGTCTTGTATTCGCGTGTGTATATTAATCTGTGATCGGCATTTGGGCTACTTTACAGGCAACGTCCATACAAGTTGATAAGTCTCTGCTTAGTCAACTCTAATCCATTCTTAAAACGATTCAGTTAAAACTGACTGAACGATTAAAGGTTCAGCTGAGTGCAGCTATTATTTTAGTCATTTTTTTTTTTTACTCTTTTCCAGTCGTATTTTGATTAGTAGACAGTCAGTTGACTAGTCATTATTAGTTGCACCCAGCTGACCTTTAATCTACAGTAGTCACTTTGACTGAATCATTTTTAGAGTGTTGCCTTTCTGCCGTGTTCTATTCGTTGCATCTTCCTTACCAACAGTTAAAAGTGTATGAGCCCATAAATGACCGATATGAAATGAGCATAATGGGGATGAGTAATGCTCCGAGTTAAGCTCCTACATGAGCTACAGGTGTCTAGTTTGTTTGCTAGTGTTAGTTTGGTCCATCTCTAAGGTAATCCAATATCCGAAGTGGAAGTCGAATATTCGAATCTTCTTCTTGGTATCTTAGGCCTAATAGTACTGTGGGAATAAAATTTTCAAAGTAAGAAGAGTCTGATAATACAAGAGGGTTACTATAGTTAGTTCTAATTTTGGCCATTGGCAAGGTTAGTATAGGCTCAATTGTATGACAGGAATCGGAAGTAGGGTGGAATGGGCCATGAAATTGAAAACCGAAGTGCAAAGTTAGCTGCCTATAATAGGTCCCCATCAGCTCACAGAAATACGCTGTGCACTCTACTTTCTTGGGGCCGGTGTATTAAAAAAGACCCATGAAGCATTACACTCTAAATTTCTTAGATTAGAAATTAATCTAAGTCGATTGTAGTTAGGGACACCTCCAAAATTAGATTAAGAAATTATAATCAATAAGACTGATTTCTAAATCTATTAGATTAAGATTTTAAATAAAAAATTAGAGTTGTCCCTTATTTAAGTCGAAGAAATTTAAAGTGTACGTGTCCAAAATCAATGACCCAAAGGAATGAATATCGAGAGTTCTAATCAGTTTGGGCTGCGTGCATGGCAAACATGAGGGCTTCCCCCAAAACGCAAGCCCGAATGTCTGCCTTGCATTTGGTGTTTTGTTATAGCAAAAGCAACTTCTTTTCAATGTAGGAATGAGGGTAGGGGCGGGGGTCTCCTTGATTTTGCTAGGTATGCCCAACTAGCATGACTAGATTCATGGTGTTGGTGAGGGGGAAAGGGAGCAATGAGGGGCCCTCTGTGTAGGGTGATGCATTCCAAAGCTGCTACCGTCTCGCTACATAGTTCCATTGTCATCGATTAAGAAATTATAATCAATAAGACTGATTTCTAAATCTATTAGATTAAGATTTTAAATAAAAAATTAGAGTTGTTCCTTATTTAAGTCGAAGAAATTCAAAGTGTACGTGTACAAAATCAATGACAAAGGAATGAATATCGAGAGTTCTTATCAGTTTGGGCTGCGTGCATGGCAAACATGAGGGCTTCCCCCAAAACGCAAGCCCGAATGTCTGCCTTGCATTTGGTGTTTTGTTATAGCAAAAGCAACTTCTTTTCAATGTGGGAATGAGGGTAGGGGCGGGGGTCTCCTTGATTTTGCTAGGTATGCCCAACTAGCATGACTAGATTCATGGTGTTGGGGAGGGGGAAAGGGGGCAATGAGGGGCCCTCTGTGTAGGGTGATGCATTCCAAAGCTGCTACCGTCTCGCTACATAGTTCCATTGTCATCGATTAAGAAATAATAATCTATAAGACTGATTTCTAAATCTATTAGATTAAGATTTTAAATAAAAAATTAGAGTTGTTCCTTATTTAAGTCGAAGAAATTCAAAGTGTACGTGTACAAAATCAATGACAAAGGAATGAATATCGAGAGTTCTTATCAGTTTGGGCTGCGTGCATGGCAAACATGAGGGCTTCCCCCAAAACGCAAGCCCGAATGTCTGCCTTGCATTTGGTGTTTTGTTATAGAAAAAGCAACTTCTTTTCAATGTGGGAATGACGGTAGGGGCGGGGCCTCCTTGATTTTGCTAGGTATGCCCAACTAGCATGACTAGATTCATCGTGTTCATCGTGTTGGGGAGGGGGAAAGGGGGCAATAAGGGGCCCTCTGTGTAGGGTGATGCATTCCAAAGCTGCTACCGTCCCGCTACATAGTTCCATTGTCATCTTTCATGTCATATTATGTATGTCGTTATTCTTGTTGAAAGTTTTATGTTCCACATTCCATTAAAACATTCATTGAAGATAAACAATATCGACAAACATTATTATGTATGTACGTACATATAAGAACAATGCATGACAGTAAAGCGAAAATGTGGAAAGTAACCACTTAGGCCATTGGCCTTTCAAGGCAGAATCCTAACAAGTATATGTAAAAGCATGATGGTAGGCATGGTAGGAGCTAATAATATATTTTCTATGTTTTCTTTTAAAAGAAGTAAGTGATGGGCAAGATTTAGTTCAACAGGAAGGGAATTCCAAAGCTTAGGCCCAGTATATTTCACAGTGGTTCTTGAGATATTATAATTATGAAAAAGGTAACAACGTTTAACGAGAATTTCTGGTTTGATATCTTTTGGTGTACTTGTTGGTGATGAATATTCATTAAATGATGGTGGCAGAACACCCTTGAAATACATCAAGTTTCGCGGCCTGAGTAACATCAATATCAGATACGTTTAGAATGTTAAATTTATGAAAAAGAGAATCTGTCGAGGCCAGAAAATGAGAATTTGCAATAACACGTTTTGCATGTTTTTGTAATAAAAACAATTCAAGTAAGTGTTCACTAAGATAATCACACAGTCTATTGCTCGTTTAAGTATAAGCCCCAATTCTGTACGTATTGCTATAGCACTATGAACATGACCGACAAAGAAAGTGGACAAAATAAACAACCTCTCATTCTACCCTTCACAATGGTTCTGGTAGTCAAAAGAACATCCCTTCACTGCTATTATGTTTAATCAGTAGTTCCAGGTGAATATGCATGTTACACTTGTTCCACATATTTTAGATAATAGCAGTGAATGGATGTTCTTTTGTGAAGGGTAGAATGAGGGATTGTTTATTTTGTTCACTTTCTTTGTCCGTCATGTTCATAGTGAGAATACTCTGCTTTTCTCCCTTACTTTCATTCCTAAATTATTTGTTTGACTATTGCATTTTATTTATCAATGTTATGCACGTCGGAATGAAAGGCCTAATCATAAGAGCAGGGCCCTATACATTGACAATCAATAGTGGTTTTGTTTTGTTCTTAGAATAATGAACTTTAATTCCCTATCAATCTTTTATAAAGTACTATTGTGTTGAATATTCTCATATCTTGCTTAGAAATGTTTTCTAGCATTTGTACTTTCCGTACGCATAGGCTTCCATCTAAAGTTATTTTCTTTACAATCTCTATTCCATACAGATCTCGTTACGAATAATTAACATGGGAACTTCCCACATAAATCCAGGTGCATAAAAGATAAACTCCTGTTTATATTGTACATGCAATCTATTTGCTCGAATTACCAATCTGCCTTCCCGTATCTTCCTTTTTAGACCTTCAACCAATAACTGTAACAACTAAACAATTAATGTAAATGAGCCGTAGTTTGTTTTAAACATGTTTTTATCGTGAAACAATCATCATTGTCATGACATTGTGCTTATTATACGTATAACAGGTAATGAGACCTGATAAAGTTGGTGTCAGTTTTATTCAAATTTTTAAGTCCGTAATATTTAGGAGGTATGGGCGATGGGAAGACGGGAAGATGGTATAGAGATCCCGGGAGAAATTAATATAACTATTCGGTCAATTATGATGATTTTTGTCATCACCTGTGAGCCCTGAAGACTGTACAAGTATTCCATCTTCAGAGGAGACCGTCGTTTATGAAAATGGAAAGGGGCGTGGTAGAAAAGAAGAGTGAAGGAAAGGGGGGGGCAGGTATAGGGGTTGTATCGGTTCGCAGAGAGAGAGAGAGGGGGGGGGGGAAATGGGAAGGAGGGAGAGAGAGAATGGGAAGGAGGGAGAAAGAGAATGAGAGAGAGAATGAGAGAGAGAGAGAGAATGAATGAGTGAGATATGATGTAGAAAGACAGGCGGAAGAAGAAGTACTAAAAACATAATCATAATATAGTCCTGTTTTAAAGCTGCTTCGACTTGATTTATAGATGGCGCTTCACGAAATGCTTCTGAAAATCCCACAGGGCAGAGCCATGACAGTACACGAGTTTTGACGATTTTTTTTTTTTCATTTCTTCTTCTTTCTTTTTTCGGCTTGCTCACTTGCGCTAGTGTGCGATGCGAGATGCATGATAAGTTCGACGGGAAAGGATAGCTAAAAATTTGGAATCTGCTCGCGTATTCGCAACTAGACTGCATTCGTATGTGATGCTCGATCTCAGTAACACAGAATTTTCGCAAGCGCAGAGCCATTTAGTACAGAGTTTGGCCACATCGGTTTCAGTGGGTTACAACATGGCGCAACTTCTTCTGTATGGTGCTTGCCTAACAAAGCAATATGCGCCATATTGTGCCTTACTGGAGCTGAGTTGGCCAAACTCTGTTCTCAAGGGCCTTGCGATAAATCAAGTCCGAGTCAAACTTTAACCCACTGGCAACTGGAACCGGGTAGAACTTGTATTAAGCCTATAGGAATGCAAGAATCAAATCGCCAATGGGTTTCCCCATGTACTGCTTTTATCTCAGTATACCATGAACACAATAAATATGACGCCAAATCAGTGTAGGCCTAATGCATTTTCCTCCTTTTTTTTCATCATTATACCATCATCCGTGCCTATTACGAGACCATTTCCCCTCCCTTTTTCAAATAGTAATTCCTCATTAGTACTTCATTGTCGCGTAACCATGGTAACGCTGATACGAAACGAGTTCCCCGGAGTTTAATTGTGAAAATCTTTGTTTTTTCTCCTCCTTTCTATTGAATCAATGGCAGTCTATTAGCACGAACATAAGGGGCTGTTGAGTATCATAAAATACGCCTGAGCTTGTATTAGCTAACTATCAGCCCAACTCGTACATGATTGCCATTTCTCAATTTGTACGGTATGAATGTATTGTGACGATTAGATTCTTTTCTGGTGATCTAGACGTATAGAACAGGATAAGTGGTTATATTAAATTCTGAATTCAATACTTCTCTAATTGTAATGTTCCACTGTTCATTCTGCCCTTTCCCTATTTTGTTACTATGGTTACTATGTTTATTTTAGTATCTGATAAATTTTAACACCTTTTTTTTTTGGGGGGGGGGGGCTCATTTTGCTTTGGCTCCTTCCTTTTTTAGTAGTGTTTCTTGTTAACATAGATTTTTGATCCTGATACATTTAAAGTTCATCTGAACATTTCACCAAGGCTTAATTATTCTCCAAAGTTGCTACTTTTCTCATCCTAAAAGCGTGGTTTTATCGTTAACGTTCACTGTTCATCCTGTGATTGATAGAGCTCGTATGCTTTCCCGCTTTGAATCTCGACAAGTTCAGAGTAAATGACCTGAAAGCATGCAGGCAAGATTGAAAGAGGTATTTTTGTTGTCATTGACTGTGGCGGTATATCCTAGTCAGTGGGCTAATGAAATAAAGAAAGACATCTCCTTCCTTATTGACTTAAGATATTGGCCTTGTATCTTAAGTGCTTTCTAACTCCCTATTTATTTCAGTAATGAGATTTTTATTACAAGTGCTCCGTTCATATCGCTCAATTTTATGCACTTGTAATAGTCGTTGTTCCTTTACGATAATCCTCATTTTGATCTAACGCTAAATGGATGCATGTACTTTGCGAGGACACATTCATTTTCTACTGCAAAATTCGAAGACAAAGGCAGTCAGCAAGTAATTTAGCGGAAAGGATCGCAATAAGTATGTCGGCTTATTTCAGCTTATTATTGTCAATAAAATTTCAATATTTTTAACGTCCATGACCTTTGCCTAAACACATGTTCCATGATTCCGAAGTGTGGGCATCGAACTGAATTCAACTGATCAGAGTGCACTCTTTTCTGCTTGGTGCTCAAACGGTATGCTTATTAATGGAAAAGCGGTGTTTGCACTGGACATGCTGGAAATATGCGTTGAGGTACACTGGGACTAAAGTCCCCGTCACATATTAGCGAATCAAGCCAACGAATGCCTAGCAAACAGCTATTTTTCTTACAGTCCAGATAGAGTTCCAAAGGTGCCGTCACATATTAGCTAATTTGAGAGTATTTGAGTGCATCTGGACTTCAAAAAAAAAAAAAAAAATAGCTGTTCGCTAGGCATTCGTTGGCTAGATTCGCTAATATGTGACGGGGCCTTAAAGTACGGTTTTCACGGGCATGCGAACGTTTTGCGAAGGATGCGAATATCGAAAAAATTGTATACTTCGAAAACTTGGGCGGAGGTTCGGAAGCGTTGTCAGTTATTGTTCGAGGGATGCGGGAACCGTTCACAAAAATTTCAAACTTTTTTGAAATTCTGCCGAACTAATAACGAACAATTAGCGACGCTTCCGAACCCCCGCGCATGTTCGCCGAACTTTTGGAGCATAAAATGCGAATGTTGGACTTTGCCATTTTTTCGACATTCACATCCTTCGCAAATCGTTCGCGTGCCCCGTGAAAACCGCACTTTACACCCATCTCACGACTACGCTATCGTAAAATCTCAAGTCCATTATACAATCAGACTTGCAGTAAACGATTATACACCCTTTTCCTGGGAAGGGGGAGGGTAGAGGGGGAATATATGAAATATGGGTATTAATTTCATTAAGGATTTTTCTCCCAGAACCCTTGACTTAAAAAAAAAAAGAAACACACATGCACACGGTGATATCAATATGCCTATAGCATGTTAATTTAATTGATGTACGATAAAAGAGCAATGGAAATAAAATGCCTTGCTCAAGGGCATAAGTGCCGTGCCGGGGATCGAATCCCCGATTCTCACGTCTTCTGTCAAGCGCCTTAAACCAGTCAACTACGGCACCGTTAGTCATTTCCATCATCTAGTATTTTAACGTAGTATCGCTGTGGGTGGAATCCGTTTTTACTCAATTTACATTATTAGTTGCTATATTGGATAAGCTTCAGGCAAGATTACTCAGGGGTAACTGGTGGTAAAGTTCATCGTGAGTCAAATTAATCGACCTCTATTAACTCGAATCATGAAAATATATTACTACTTGGTCTTTATTATGTAGAAGTAATAAGTATTTATCAGTCATCTTGATATTTTGTCAGGATAAGAATGTTCATTTCAAACGATCTTTTTTATTATATCTTGCAGGTTTCTACTGCTACATAGGACCTGCCGCGGTGAACTATGATGATGTAAATTACTCTCTGTGTCTACACATCACAACATCCTTCATGATGACGTCATGAGCATATTGACCAACAACAAACACATGCATCCTGCTTCGATCACAAATTCGACACTACAGAAAGGCATTTTGGACCTATCTCTAGGAGAGGCACCAGTGAAGCTGGCGCTGCACCGAGGCTAACGGAAGCGTTTACACCAGCAAAAAATGAAGTTATGGCGGAAGCTCACGTCCTGCAAGGTACTTAGTAGCACTCAGACATCCGACTGATGGAAATTATTTATTGATTTTGCAGGATGTAGAAGTTTTAAACGTCCCCGGGTGTTGCTTGAAAATAACAAGGTAAAAACAGTCTGTGGATTTGGCGCATATACAATGAAAAGAGCCCTGGTCGAAATTACAGGTGCCGTGCGATTTTCGATCGCGATTTGCCCGAAGAGGTGCTGGGTAGGGAAATTAAGTTAAGTTTTCCAAATGAATTTTACCGCTGCAGTGCACCGTAGTAAGGACATTTCCGCCCAAAAACTACAGGAATAGCATACAATCTGGTATATAGATGGTCCGTCACTTTTGAACTTAATAAGGCCTAGACGAAATAGACGAAGCCCTTATTGCGTTGAGCCCCTTCCCCCGGAATATGTTAGTATAAAACAGAGTGAAATATCTCCCACTTTCACAAACGGGTTGAAGCGTTAACACACTACACTCCTCATAATTTTTTCTTGGGTAAAAAATTCAATAACTATCTGCTTTATAGCCCTATAGGTGCTTCGCTATAATGAGGATCTGCTTATTTCCATTTCTGATTTTCCTCTAACATTTCCCCTTTCGTCATCTAGGCATCAATAAAAAAAAAATCATTGCATTTCACCAGCAGCGTACCGACACAAATGCGGAGAAAAATATATTGATAAAAGTGCTAGATATTATACCTCGTACTGTAATCAAGCCTTGATACCCCTCACATAAAAATGTCGTGATTAAAATATACACATCTTTAGAAAAAAAAGAGTTCGGCATTGCATCGGATACTGAGAATACTTTACATTGTTTATTCTAACACCGTCCGTAATCTTATCGTTGTCTTTGTGTTGAAATTTCCCTCTCTGTTTTGTTTTATATTTGTTTTTGTTTGTTTGAGGTGTTTTGTTTTATATTTTTTTTTTGTTTTTTTGTGGTGGTTTTGTTTTGTTTTTGTTTTGTGTTATTTTTTATTATTTACTTAGTTTTCTTTTTTTTAAGTTTATTCATTTATTCATTTTATTTTTATTTTTTTTT
Organism: Echinometra lucunter; assembly: GCA_029962745.1. Taxonomy (NCBI): domain Eukaryota; kingdom Metazoa; phylum Echinodermata; class Echinoidea; order Camarodonta; family Echinometridae; genus Echinometra; species Echinometra lucunter. The sequence goes on along the minus strand of CM057157.1, from coordinate 2,829,723 downwards.
GAGGGGGCGTTAGTTGATATTTGTAGCATATTGTGTCGAAAAAACTGAAGTCTGACTCCCTCCTCCTTGTTCAAGCTTCAGTAATTATTTATTGTTCCTGTCAAAGTCGCCTCCATCATGTGTCCATGTTTTAAGAAGTCTGTGTATCTACGGTCAGGAGTGTCCCATTTGCTTGCTTCCTCATAGAAACCTTGATTAAGAGAAACCGACTCACTCAGCTCAGGACGAGAATCACGAGGAAATGACGTGATTGTGGGGAAACTGAGAATTGAGGCTGGTTTAATGTCAAGGTGTGTGTCAAGTAAAGTGAGTTAACTCTGACCGATATACAGCAATGACTATGCACACTTACTATCCTGTAGGTTTTCCCTTTGTTTAAAACGGTATATTTCTCTGGTGTAATCATGGTAATACAAATCATAATGTTTATATCCTATTGCTGAAAGGAATTATTGCAAGAAAGGGAGAAACTGGAGAGGGGGGGGGGGGGGGGGAGATTAAAAATACGAAAGAGAAAAGGGAGAGAGTAGGGAAAGGAATACCCAAAGGATATATAGGAGTGCCTTCTGAATGTTTTTTTTTTTTTTTTTCTTTTCTTGTCGTGCATGCATATCGATTTTCTTTCTTATGGGCACGGGGGGGGGGGGGGGGGGGGGCTGGGGAGAACTATGCACTTTGCAGACCGAATGGATATAAATAAATAATTTTCGAATTCGTGGCCCTAGTTTTCCAATATGTAAGGTTGATGGCGAATGGAGACTAAAAACATTGTAATCTCCGTTCCAAACCCGGCAATCTAAGGCACCCAAAAAATGACCAAAGCATCATAACTGTGTTTGGGATTAACGGTAATTTGTATCAAATTTGATAGAACTATTGACGTATCTCCCCGCAGATCAAAAATGTACATATAAGGCGACTGTATTACTTATTGGCAACAGGATTTGGGCACATACAATGTATTCTGTTTGAAAATGATTCTCTTCAAAAATGAAAGAACCACGTGACTATTCTGTTTCGTTTAGTTCTGGTTTAGTTTTCCTGACAGAGTAAATGGACGAATATTGAAGTTTCAGGTGGTCCTCTTGCCAAGCTCTAAATTAGTTTCGTCGCCACGCTCCTTGGCTATCTCACTTTCTCTCTCTCTCTCTTCTTTTTCTCCTCCTCCTCCTCCTCCTCCTCCTCCTCCTCCTTCTTCTTCTTCTTCTTCTTCTTCTTCTTCTTCTTCTTCTTCTTCTTCTTCTTCTTCTTCTTCTTCTTCTTCTCCTTCTTCTCCTTCTTCTTCTTCTTCTACTTCTTTAGTCTCTCTTTCTCTCCTTTCTCCTCTTCCTCTCTTCTGTCTTTCTCTCTCTCTCTCTTTCCTCTCTTCTCTCTCACTGCCTCTCTTCTATTTCTTCTGTTTCTCCTACGTGTGTGTCACTCTCATCTTTCTCCTCCCAATCTCCCCCTTATATACTTCTCTCTTTCTCTCCTCTCAATCTCCCCTTAACCATTCTGTCTGCATCTCTCTCTGCCCCCCCCCCCCCTCTCTCTCTCTCAGTTTGTGCCCCCAACCCCAAATTCTTCGCTGCCGGCCGGCTGCCTGAGCCGTTCTACATTCATTGCAGGTTGCCCCGCCCCCCCCCCCCCCCCCTGTTTGTCCGCACAATATTTTATCCCCTATTTCTATTCTTCGTTTGGTCGCGGTAGGGTCCATGGTTTGGTGCATTTTATGCCCCATTTTGTGCCCCGCCCCAGTTTTATAGTCTGTGCAATGAATATACGGTGTCAGTGTGATAGAAGTTGACAGGATGACAACGATTTTTTGGTTGAGATGAGACGATTATTCTCGAGCAGTCGAGGATTTCATTGCCTTCAAGCACACAGGTGTGTTTCGATTATAGGGGCTCTGTAACGAGAAATGATCCGAATATGAACCTTAAACCTGATAAACAAGACAATTCTAATTCAAGATGGACTCCAAATTACGGTCGACGTGCTGCATAATTTTTAGCATAACTTTTACTTTCTTTAAAGAAATGAGATAAAATGTGAACATGAATAAAATATACCTAGGTTGATGGTCAAAATATTCAGAATCACTCCGAAGTTAAACAAAAAAAAAATGCCCGATTTGAGAAATGGCGTAAAGAGGAGCACTTTTTTTGTTTGTTTGAAATATAGTGTTTTTGTTTGTTTGTTTGTTTTCGGAGAAAATCCCATAAGATTAATATTCAAGATTCAAGGTTCAAGAACTTTTGCTTCATTAAAATACAGAAAATCGTCCTCCACTGGCAGATCAGGTAAGGTCCAAGATAAGACAAGCATCAACAGGTTGCACAAATATATAGATAGCAATGATGCATAAAAATATATAAGAGAAAAATATTAGTAGTAGCAGACTATAAAAAAGCTAGACATACTGGAAAGGTATGCACTTCATATTTGGATTCTTCACCCTTACATTTAGTAACGGGGCGGGAGGGGGGGGGGGGGTTGATACAAACTAATCTGCTAATACAACGAAGGAAAGATTAGATGTGTTACTTTAAGACTTTGGGTAGGCCATAGAGCTATTACGACAGTGAATGGGCCAACTGCATAACTTCGGTCAATTTTATAGCCTGAACGTCATCATCATGATCATAAAATTGATGTAAACTCGACAAACAAGCTAATAATACATTAATATGAGAGAGACGATTGTTAGCTTCTTTTGCGTCGCTTTCACCATTCACTGATTTTTCTGCATTTTAATAATACACTCTTCAATTGATTTCTTTGATGTGAACATTTTCAAAGAGATTTCCTTAACGTTAATACTTTCCTTCATACGTTCTTCATACATTCTTCATATAGAAGTAATAACCGCTGCAGCTCCAGACCGTAATAACCTTTTCAAAAGACAATTATTCTAGACAAATGTTAATTTAGTAACAGCTGCTTTGCAAATTCACCCTTAATTTTCCGCGTTTACCGTACTGATCCTCGCCTTCTCTCTGCATGCACCGTCTTACCCCTTCCCGTCTCTCCCACGGCATCTCTCTCTCTCTCTCCCTCTCTCTCTCTGTATTATTCTTTCTTTCTCTCTCCTCTCCCCGTCCATCCCACCTGGCTCTCAGTCTTCCTTTATCTCTTCCCGTTCTTCTTTTTCTTTCTTTCATGCATCCTTCGTTTCTTCCTTTTTCCCCTCTCCCTTCACTCTCTGCCTCTACCTATCTCTTGTTCCCCCCTCTCTCTCTCCCTCTTCTCTCCTTTTCACCGTGTTCATTGAATTTTCCTCTTGTTTTCCATTTTGAGCTTATAAAAATATTTACAAACAAAAAAAATCGGCTTCGCAGCAGCTGTTCATTAGCTTTCCTTTACGAAGGCTAGTGTTTAGCTGAGTGCAAGACGCAATCCGTGGAAGGTGGATTGCACAAAAATAGACAACGGGAAGGGGGGGGGGGGGTGAAAAGTAAAGAAAAAATCAAGTGTTTTAAGATGTAGATTTGATCTGTTTTAAAACAGGTCTGTATTTACTGTTTCCATATACTTGCCGCTTGTAATAATGTCTTACATTTTATGTGGAAATAGAAACAAAGTGTTTTTTTCTCTTCTGTGATGTCTTGTCATTGTAAATTTAAGTTCGGTAAGACAGTAAGACGGGAAAGTTATTCAAAGGTTATTCTATGTATTGGTTGATGTAGTGGGCAAATGAAAATCAAACTTGGTAATAACGGCACGTCCTCAAAGCGTCAAGATGGTCTTATTAACCTCGACATATCTTTATCTTCCTTTACTTGCTTTGTTTTTAGTTTGTAATGCAAGTATTCAGTGTAGATTTCTTTCGATTTTTTTTTTTTTCATTTTGCTTCTTACAGTACATTATCTTTGTACAACACGAGACAGTCTATAGCGCTGATAATGATGCAGTGACCGGGGGGGGGGGGGTGAGTTCACTACTAATCTTCGATAATTACTGAATCAGAGGATGTATTGTCTTCGTAGATAAAGATCTGTCATTTCATTTCTGTATGATCTTTTTAGATCCCTCCCTCTCTCTCGCGCGCTCTCTTTCTCTCTCTCTCTCTTTCTTCTTCTCTCTCTCTCCGAATGTTTCCACTTTCTGTATCTTGCCAATTAAAAGTGAATGAGGAGTAAGAAGCTCCGTCAGCATTACTCCACTGCCAATCGCATATACAAGCTTGATGTTTGTACTTTTCTCGGGACATTAGTATTACATCATTAATATCAGTCCACCCATTGCTGTCCATTATTATCTAGAGCAAGGTCTTAGAGTCATTCACATGTGTTTGATTCCATTATTGAGGTATTATTGCCTTATGAAGTCAATAACTATCGACTTGTAGATATTAGATCGTAATTTATACGTGACACCATATGGGCAAGAGTTAATAACTGTAAGTTCTATTCCTGGATTATGAAAGGACATTCGATCCGATCGTAAATAATATCTGCTCCAACAATTTGTATATTGATTTGTAAGCAAATATAAATATTGATTGGCAAATTGGCATAAAAATCAATATCATTAAGTTGTAATGCTAATCATTAACCCTAAAAAGACTGGGGGGGGGGCCTAAAAGGCCCCCCCCCCCCCCGCCCCTGGACATAAACTGCGATTATTTTGTAACGATTAAAGATTTCGCACTGCCGTTTCATGACTTTTTTCTTTAAAGTTTTGCGCATCTTTTATTACCAAATTTGCATGCCCCGCATGTACGATTACAGAGTTACGTCACGTTTTCACATGGCATGTCAAGAAAAATTCGATATTTTGCATTCGTTTGTGTGTAAAGTCAATGGGGACTGGAATAAATATTACAGATAGTGTTTTCAAACTATATTTTCATTGGATTCTTTTTTTAGTTAATGTCATTTGTGAATACAAATAACTCTTCTAGATCATAAAACAATGAAATACATTAGATTAAAACAAATAAATACATAAGAAATAAAAACAAAAGAAATACATAAGGAGATAAATTAAATGCAAACGATATAGAAACGCATGCATATATTCTTTTTGATTACTAATTTGCATAAGTGTATCACATAATTCAAACATGAAATAACACAAGTTGACAATGATCACCTTCTTCTTACATATAAAAACCTTGAACAGGGATTTCTAGACTATTAAGGACACCTAAATATTTAAAAAAAAACACAAATTTTTGAAAAAAATGCATATTCGCATAATTAATTAAGAATATCTGTAAAAAAAATAAGTGTAATACCATTAGTTTGTCTATGCATTCATGTAGAAAACATAATGAACTGTGTGTATAACCAAATTTGGTTGCAATCGGACAATCAACAGCCGAAATCGGGGGGGGGGGCTCTTTAGCCCCCCCCCCCCCCTCAGTTTTTCCAGCCTCCAAAATACCCTAGTCTTTTTAGGGTTAAAGGCGTTTTCATCAGAGAACAGTTTTCACTTCCAGCCCTTTTTCCTTTCGAATAAGAGAAAAGGCAATATTGCATTTCTGTGAACCATCAGTGATTATCACAGGTCCGTTCAAAATTGCGTATTACAGAAGAAGACAAGCATAAGGGTTGTGGTGTTCCCGGGCAATTCCATGATTAGTAACGTTACATTTAAGTAAAATTTTGATACTTTTGATACAGCTAATTCAATAGCTATTTGATCTGAAGTCCTAATCTTGTAAATATGTATATATTCACCCTCCCCAGGTCTACAATAAATTAAGTAATCAAAAGTAACTGAATAATATCAGAGATGTTGTGAGAACGTTTGACCACGGTTAGTAAAGTTACAACAACAAAAAAAGACATGAGAAAGAAAACCAAAGTTTTTGAAAAAATATTCCTCCTTACTGTGACGTACCTCACACTTAGAGCCATATCAGTATTACTTCTTAAATGATGACAAATGTTTACCACAATTTTTAAAAGAGTTTACCTCTCTACTTTTCAAAGTAGGGACTAAGATCTTGGTTAGTAATGTTACGGGTAGTCACGTTACAATTCGTCCAGCACCACATATTTGAGATTTGTTTACCTTTTCAGCAACTTATTATCGAATACTTTCTTTTAATTTGGTGTGACTAAATGTCCTTCAGATTATCCAGTAGAAAAATTCACAAAAGAAAAAATATTTTTCTGTCCAGGTCTAAAAAACTGTGTATAGTCCCATATATCTAATTTTTTGTATGGTTCGGATTCTCCTATAAGGGGACATTTTAGACAATTTTTTTTGGTGAGTATGAAACCCCTTTGTATCAACAATTTCTGTATGAATTTTAATCCCCAAAACTGACCTAAATTTGAGAAAGAGCAAAAATAAAGTTTGGGCCAATTCATGGACCTGTAGTTAAACCATGGTTAAACGAATATAATCAGCGAAGTATCCGCGGACAGGGGCGTGGTATGGGTCTATAGGAGCAGTACTGTCATGCAGGGTGCTGCACTGGTCCTATAAGATGAGAGCTATACTGTTTAGGAGGAGGTAGGGAGGGTTCTGTCATCTTCTTTGAGGAAGAAGAGGAGGAAAGTTCCTTCCTCTTTTTCCCTTTCCTTCTTTTCTCTTAAATCTGATTGGGGACAAGTGACCCCTAACCCCCTTCCCATTAACTTCACCCGTTGACAGCAGGAGAAAGTGCGAATAGGTGTGGCGAAGAAAATGACATGAGACGGATGATCGAACGAACGAAATAGATGACCTAAAGTACGGTTGGATGTGACTGAACTTGCCTGCCCTATGGGACGTACTATGTGTAAGATCGTGTCCACTAACCCTGCCCACGTGGGACGGTATAATAGGATAACGATATAAGCTGGTAATATGATAGAAGGCTCAGATAGAAAGTAAGATTTCACGAGTCACCGCATCATTCAGCACTGTCGATATCACATAGATATGGATGGGTCGGAGAGGGGGAGGGGGGGGGGGGCTTCAAATAAGTCAGTGAAGTCATCGTCTTATCCACCCTTCCGAATTTAATTTCCGTTTTGTCTTTGCTATGCATTTAATTACATTTTATTTTGATTTATTTTGTTTTTTAAATTTATTTCATTTTGATTTAATTCAATTCATTCTATTTTATTTCATTCTGTTTTCCATTCTAGTCTATTTCATCTCCTTTTAGTTCATTCATTCATTATTTTTTCATCTTATTGTATTTCATTTCTGTTTTTCCCAAATCATCTTTCATGGCTTCATTTTCGAATTCTTTTGAGTCACTGTGAGCAAAATCTTGATTTTACACCCTCCCCTCTTTTTCATTATTTTAGTTGAAACAAGAAGTCTGATTTGCATCTGTATGCAATGATCTCGATGTTATCAATATGACGAATGGGTATTTACTCTTTCAAACCAAAGTCTCTATGATATGAATACAAAAAAAAAAATGATCAACAGCAACAACAACAAAAATGAATTCTGTCATGACTTGGTGCATTACACTACATCAGTGGTTTATTGTACAAGAAATAAGCAAAATAATTAAATCTTCACTTTAAGGCAGCTTTGAAATAACCACCTAGAGTGATCATGAAAAAAACAATACATGTATATGCATATAACTTAACAATAACGCTATGAACGCCCACGTAGCTATGTGTGCATGTTAATCAACGTTTGATTATATAGTATTACTTCACTACAACCATGACAGTGTGCCCGTAATATGAACTGCATAGTTTATTGAGTCTCGCTAGATAGCGTATACATCGAGATGTCAGATTTATATTCTTGCACCGTGAATTATTAATCATCGTTAAAATGATTTAATGAGATGAGCTCTAAGTAATATTGTGAAGAAAATGAAAATTACCGACACGTTCTCGCGATAGGAAAATCCGTTGCCATGGTAACAGTTCCTGCGTTGCCAAGCATGGTATAGCCTTTGTTTGCTGTACCAATATTGGATTTCTTTTTCCTATCCTGCTGTCGTTTGGATTGTCCAGTTTGTAAGAATTAATTGCTTTTCAAAACGTCGAGTATAATTATGCGTGTCCGATGAAATGTAAAAGCCTATTTCCATGCATATTGAAATTTTAGATGAAAAAAATATATATGTATTTATAACTTAGCGGACATCCGTCATTCAGAGTTTTCAGACTGAGATTCATTTTGGCGGTATCAGAAATGATTCCCTTTACAGCATTCACATAATGAGACAAAAAAGAGGGGGGGGGGGGAATTATAGATCTGTCAGTCACTCTTCTAAGAATGCTTGAGTGGTATGGTAAAACTAAATGTATTCCCAAAAGTGATAACCTTATCGAAAGAAGAAGAATTCAGTTTGACTCAATTCAAGATAACATTGATGAAGGAGGAATGTTTATCTTCATAATGTTTTCAACTACTACCCTCTCTTATTATGACATGTACTTGTAAAACTATGTTTATTTAACTCCTTTTGTTTTTATTCCCTCCTCTTCCACCCCCCCCCCTCTCTCTCTCTCCCTCTCCCCCCCCCCACTCTCTCTCTCTCTCTCTCTCTCTCATTTTCGTCACTTCATTTTTTCACGTTTCTGTCTGTCTTTCTCTCCACTCCTGTTCTTTGTCTGTCACTGTCCATTTGTCCGTTCTATCTGTATCTGTCCGTTTTTCTATATCTCTATACTAGACACGAAGCCGTTTCGTGCTGCTAACCTTCTGGTATACGATGATCGCCATCTCAGTATCCTTACTCTACACACTCAGAGACACCCGTCACTCCCAAGATGACTCGGGGATGACATCAAGGCGATCTCGCTTCTACAACTCCATCTTCCCCTTCATTCGAAACGACGTAGCAGACTACACGGCAATGTCACAACACGTCCTAGCAGACGACATCGGGGGTCCACCACATGTTCCCGCAACGGGAGGGATTGGGCAGGTGAAAAACGCCGCAATAGAGGATAGCAAACATATTCAGCAGCTGATTCTTAGAAATTCAGGTGGCAAAGCAGAACAGACGGGGGAGTGGATGGGTGACTTTTTAAATGACGAAGATGACCAGAGGACGTTTGAAGTATTAGAGGAAGAAGAAGAAGAAGAAGAGGAAGAAATCGCATTATTTAATGAATTTCATGATTTAAATGCAAAGCAGAATCCCAGTGGGGATGATCCTAGGGTACCTGTGACGTCGACAATTGATGTGACGTCAATTCATTTTGTGAATGCTACTGTGAAGCCAACCCCACCTCCTGAGGTAGACGGATATTATAACATTCAGACCAATGAGGTAAGTACTACAGCAGTAAGAAAGTAATTGTGAATCTTTGATACTTTGATTTTTCTGCAAACCACTCCTCGAGAATAATAATCGATTAGATTGAAATTACTTTATATTAGTTTGAAATGACTCCATGATGGAAAAGGGAATATAATGCCATTTCAAATTAAGAAACCAGTTCTCCTCGCCTGACTGTTACCACTGATGTTCATGGATAAATGGAATAAATTGAAATTTGATTCATAAAACTAATTTGGCCATTGGACTGACGATAATTCCTGAAGGACACTATTATAATGATGATACCCCAAGATAACCTTGGTTGATTCATCCGGACATAACTAAGTAAAGGTTATCAGATTATTATTATAATTCCAAGTTCATGATCGTGAACAGCTAAATCACGAAGCAAAGATTTAAAACATGTTCAGATATCACAATCCCTCGTCTTTCAGCAACATCAGTTATTACAACTGTTATGAATCATTCGTATGGTACAAATGTTCATCCTACCCTTTTCCATGAATGCCCACTCTTCACAACTAGTGATTCATAAAAAGGTTGTCAAGGTTACAAGATACTCTGATCATGTTTAGATTGGAATCAGTTTTAAACGATGACTCAGAAATTGCGCTCACTCATATCGACGGCCATCTTTTCCCTGATGTAGAGGTATACAGCTAAAATCAATCCAAAGTCTACAGTACTGCCACCCCCCCCCCCCCTCCCCCCCCCCCCAGTAACTCATTATTAATGTTATTATTTAGGAGAAAGGACTGTGCATGTGCCGCCAAATTTCATATGTACCGGCAAATAGTACCTCACAAATATGACTGAAACGCCGCGGAAATGGTTATTACAATGGAGGGGGGGGGGGGGGGGAGGGGATGTTCTAGGTACACTAAACAAATAGTTCATCAGGAAATATTTCAACCTCTTTAAAAAAATGCATGTGGATGTCATGGTTTGCCAGCATGATGGGAGGCAGCAAACCACAAAACAAGTTTTGTACATTTTTGGTATTGAGTTAGTGGTTTTGTATCTTGGGTACGTGCGGGAAAGTGATCCTTCTTCTCGAAGGCATGATGTGCAAATCTGCGGTAAAAGTTAACCACGACAGCCCTTTGTTTGCTACATATTTTTCCGCCATAAAACATTCAACACCCATTCTACACACTACTTTAAGATATAAAGATAAAGACACTTCAGCTTGCTTTTGACTACAATCATGCATGTACTAGTATTGTCTTGTGTGTCTTTGCAGTGTTTTATTAGTGGCGTAATCTGAGTAGGTGTGGTGTGTGTGTGTGCGTGTGGTGTGTGTGTGGGGGGGGGTGATACCCTCAATGCAAACTTAATGTTAGCAGATTGCAATTTAAGAGCGTTATCGACAAATCACTAATATGAATTATTTTCATGTCCCCCCCCCCCCTTGCTTGCTTATTTGGATGAACTAGCATGTAACTTTCTTTTCATAAGTACGTCCCTATCATCTAAACACTTTTTTTGGGGGGGGGGGAGGGCAAGGTATGATGTCTAGGTAGACCTTGCCACTCCCACCTTCTTGTACTCAGGAGATGACTGCTGAACTAATACATGCCATCCGGGTCTGGATAAAGCGATTAATGTGATCCACATATAAATATATGGAAGGCCATCACTATTCATATCCTGAGGGATATATGCATGCACGCACGCGTCTGGTTTCACCTCAGCTATTGTCATTCATTCATTCCCGTAAGCAGTCTAGAGCGCCTCGTAGAATGTAGGGGAAAGCTACAAGTGCATCCATCTCTTTCAATTTGTGAAGTTGTCTCCTTTTTCCGAGGGGGGGGGGGGGGGGGGAGAGTGGTCGTGGTGAAGTCGAATAATCGCAAAGGTTCACTGCTAAATACGGGCAACATTTTCACGATTCTTAGTTTGTAATGAAATGAAAACAGTAATGTATATGTTTCACCACCTTTCTCTAATGATGATTGAAATAGTTTTGCCCATAGATATGTGATGGCATCCTGCAAGCATCCAGAATAATCGATTTAGTAAAATGGAAACGCTTCAATCTAATAGAATCACATGGGAAGTTAAACATCAACGTGTTGCATTCATACCAGTGAAACCGTCTTCATGAAGATAAAAGCAAACCACACTCAGTTATCTCTTCACCGAGTGATGATATTTCATTTTCTTATGCAAGCAAAATAAAATCATTTCACTATGTTTAGAAGGATGATATCATTATTGGTGCATTGTGCGAGTAGATTGGGTAGAATACAAAAGAAAAACACTCGACACCGTGGGCACAGAGCATTGTTCTTAATAAAAGGTCACTTATTGAATTCGAATTGTGTAAAATGTTTTTGGTAATTTTTTTTTTTTTTTTGGGGGGGGGGGGGGGAGGGGTGTCTTTTTTTATTGAGTAATAACTGTGGTTGTCTACAAACTGTATACTTCATTTAGTTTTCATGCCATCATATTTTTTCATCTTGTAGAAACTACGAAATGCGTTGTTCGCAGTGCGCCCTCGTATCAAGTTCTGGTCATCTTGCAAACACGTCTGCAGGAGCCGAGATCGACAGTTACCCGTGCGTACTTCGGCAGTGAATTCGGCACCTGTTCGGGGATACGAAGAAGATGTCGGAAGGCGCAACGCCCATCCGAATCATGGGCCATGTGAACCTGAAAGGTTTAAATGCCAGTAATGAGCTTCAGGATGAGATTCTTACCATTCATCTACAAGAGCAGAAAAGGTAATGTTTGCAAGAACGTTGAGAGAAACAAAAATCTTTTGGATTTAGTGCTGATTCAGCCATTGGGTATGCTGAAAAAAAAATAGATTGAAAACGGTCGAAAACATCCAAGAAAGGGTATGTTTCAATTTTGAAGATGGTTGATAAACACAACTTTAAAACTGCCTTGATAAAACGGACTCTCCTTTTAGATCCTAATTCAAGCATTCATTACTAATTGATTAATATCTGGAAGAAAGGAAACAAATATGAGAAAAGAAAAGGGGAAAACATAGTGAAAAGAAATATGCCCAAAATGTAAGAGAAGAGGAATAAGAAAAAGGATGATGAGACGCAGAAATGAAGGGAAGGGGGTGAGAAAAAACGAAAAGAAATCAGGATGGAATATTAAAAGAAAACAAAAGAGGCTGCAGTCAGGAGCGAAAAGATGCATTCAGGAGCGAAAAAAAAAAATTTAGAACAGGAAGAACAGTTCTTCCTTATAAAGTAAGATCCTTGTGGATGTAAAAGTATGATAGTTTGTAGTAAACATTATCTGCCCTTTTCACTCTAGATTATTGTACCATGGCTGTATAATGTGAAGGTGAACCAAGCCACTGATATGTATTACAAGAGCGCTCGTAATCTCTCCGGTCTCTATCCTCACGTTGAGTTCTATCTACTTACTCCAGACAAGATGAAGATCGCAGAAAGTTTGTTCCAGACAGAGACTGGTCTAACTAGGTATGTTTAACTTAGGTCCGGGGACAAGATTTTAAGCAATAACAAGACTAAACGAATCAAACATAGGCAATATCAGTGGCATCAGACTGTTGTTGAAATGTGTGAATGCTATTACTACGTATTTATATAATCCAATCATGATTTCTTTGGGGTTGACCATAGAGCATTGAAATTGAAGTTGTTTGCTCGAAAGTCTTTCCGATGGCTGGTAGGACGAAACTTGTGTTTTATTGATACCACCTTCCCACCTTACTTGATTTCGTCTAATAGAATCGTATCAGTGTTTCAATACGGACCGGGTGTGCATCGGGACGCAGAGTCTCTTGCACTCACCCGACAAACCTCCACTCACATCGTAGTGCGGCTATGGTAGGAAATGTCCTGTCAATTCGTTTGTTCTGAGCGAGATCGGAAACCTCGACCAATTACCGGCACATTTATTGTTGCCGTTGCACATGACACTGAATTAATTCCGATCCACCCACGCATGTAAACGATGGCTATAAACATTTACCAGTAATTCATTCATCTGAAATGTGATATTTTAAATTTAATCGTATATCGTATGATGATAATATATAATATATGCCGTGTCTTGTCACATAGTGCATATCACATTATTATCTAACGGTCTCTATGCGCTACCAAGGACTTTGGATATTATTACCCCGACGTTAGCCCGGCAGCCATTCCAGCGCACAAGCATTCAAGGAATTAGTTCCTGTCAGATAACCCACATTTACTCACCTGGGTCGAGTGTGGCAATGTAGATGAATGTCTTGGCAAAGGACTTTAGTGCTGCGGCAGGGATTCGAAACCCCGTAACCTGTGGTTCAAAGTCCGGAGACTTTACCCACTGGACCATAAGCACCCGTCTGATGCATCGATGAAAAAGAATAAGTAACAAAAGTACAACTCTTTTTCCATAGTTTATCCCTTACTGCATTGCATAAAGAATGATATGATTAGGAAGACTTGCTTTCGCTTAAACATCGTCAGTATGCTATTATCATTTCATTTACCAATGATTACTTAATAATGGAAATATTTGCAATACATGTTAAATAAGAAAAACAAAAGCCAAATTATGGCCTGCACCAGGGCGTGTTTGTATTATACTCGTGTTGATATATATGCAAGGAAGCAGCGGAGGCGTCGGTTGTAAGTTTCAGCTGTAGATCATCACCCTCCCCCCATCCATGCACATGTTAGCCGTTTATTGGCAGATTGAGGCCCGTACCAGGGGCTGATTGGGACGATTCGGTTAGGGTATTTAGATGCGACTCCTTACAGGAAATAATCAGCCCCCATACCTCAAATCGACGGGACTCGTGCGAATTTATCGAGCGGCCCCGTGGGGAAAATGCCCCAAGCTCCTCCATTGAACATACAGTCCGCCCTAGCTGGTGCATTGGCTTCTCTACTGTGTGGTCTCTTACCCATCAACAGCACTGTTCATAAAGTATTCATGTCTATGTATGAAACTACACCTATGTTACGCTGCTATAAACGTGCTACCAAAGATATCCCTTAATCATAAGCACGCGAGATTTTAAATTGCCTATTTCCGACAGCGTGACAACAGCACATGAACTTTTCTTCCACATTGTTGTGGAGTCTCTGATATCCCGTCTTATTCTCGTGTCTTGCTTGACCGATATCCATAGCTTTATCTATCCTCTTCATCTCTTGAGGGTTTCTTGGAATGAGTTCAGATTAGACAGCACTTCCAATAGTTGTTTTAGGCACATAATAGTCAACAGTGCTCTGAGCATAAATGGCATTGCAATAACGGTTTCCCGCACGTCTATACTCAAATAGCTGATTGTGAATCGCTGTACGAAATCGATGTGTGAACATCGTGTCTCTAACAGGCATCGTTATCATCTAAATTAGACACAAATCTAATATAACCTATCGTTCTACTGTGAATCCGGTATGCAACCTGAAAGGCAACCTGAACTAACGGATAATTTCATTAGAATCTCTCACTCAGCCAATGAATGTTTGTCAAATTCATTGCCTGGCATTTACAGTTTCAGACGTTATAAAAATTAGATGGTTATTTCATAGATTGGACTACAGCAAGATATACTTTGAGACTGAATTACGGTATGCCTAATTTCTTTGTTCAGTATCATAGACAGATGTTGTGCAAATATCGGAACGTCCGGCCTTTACTCGTATTTCCAGGCATTACTACTGCATTATTGAATTAGTATCATCTGTTGAGGGCGCTGTCGCGACAGTGTCCTTGGGGAAAAGACACTCTGGGAAAACACGGTGCCGTTACAGATAGAGAGAGTCTGGCAA
>CM057157.1:2719582-2814270 GCA_029962745.1 Echinometra lucunter | reverse complement strand
CTCTTCAATTGATTTCTTTGATGTGAACATTTTCAAAGAGATTTCCTTAACGTTAATACTTTCCTTCATACGTTCTTCATACATTCTTCATATAGAAGTAATAACCGCTGCAGCTCCAGACCGTAATAACCTTTTCAAAAGACAATTATTCTAGACAAATGTTAATTTAGTAACAGCTGCTTTGCAAATTCACCCTTAATTTTCCGCGTTTACCGTACTGATCCTCGCCTTCTCTCTGCATGCACCGTCTTTACCCCTTCCCGTCTCTCCCACGGCATCTCTCTCTCTCTCTCTCCCTCTCTCTCTCTGTATTATTCTTTCTTTCTTCCTCCTCTCTCCCCGTCCATCCCACCTGGCTCTCAGTCTTCCTTTATCTCTTCCCGTTCTCTTTTCTTTCTTTCATGCATCCTTCAGTTCTTCCTTTTTCTCCCCTCTCCCTTCACTCTCTGCCTCTACCTATCTCTTTTTCCCCCCTCTCTCTCTCCCTCTTCTCTCCTTTCACCGTGTTCATTGAATTTTCCATACTCTTTGTTTTCCATTCTGAGCTTATAAAAATGCTTTATTACAAACAAAAAAATCGGCTTCGCAGGCAGCTGTTCATTAGCTTTCCTTTACGAAGGCTAGTGTTAGCTGAGTGCAAGACGCAATCCGTGGAAGGTGGAATTGCACAAAATAGACAACGGGAAAGGGGGGGGGGGGGTGAAAAGTAAAGAAAAAATCAAGTGTTTTAAGATGTAGATTTGATCTGTTTTAAAACAGGTCTGTATTTACTGTTTCCATATACTTGCCGCTTGTAATAAGTCTTACATTTTATGTGGAAATAGAACAAAGTTGTTTTTTCTCTTCTCGTGATGTCTTGTCATTGTAAATTTAAGTTCGGTAAGACAGTAAGACGGGAAAGTTATTCAAAGGTTATTCTATGTATTGGTTGATGTAGTGGCAAATGAAAATCAAACTTGGTAATAACGGCACGTCCTCAAGCGTCAAGATGGTCTTATTAACCTCGACATATCTTATCTCCTTTACTTGCTTGTTTTAGTTTGTAATGCAAGTATTCAGTGTAGATTTCTTTCGATTTTTTTTTTTTTTCATTTTGCTTCTTACAGTACATTATCTTTGTACAACACGAGTACAGTCTATAGCGCTGATAATGATGCAGTGACCGGGGGGGGGGGGGGGGTGAGTTCACTACTAATCTTCGATAATTACTGAATCAGAGGATGTATTGTCTTCGTAGATAAAGATCTGTCATTTCATTTCTGTATGATCTTTTTAGATCCCTCCCTCTCTCTCGCGCGCTCTCTCTTTCTCTCTCTCTCTCTCTTCTTTCTTTCTCTCTCTCTCCGAATGTTTCCACTTTCTGTATCTTGCCGATTAAAGTGAATGAGGAGTAAGAAGCTCCGTCAGCATTACTCCACTGCCAATCGCATATACAAGCTTGATGTTTGTACTTTATCGGGACATTAGTATACATCATTAATATCAGTCCACCCATTGCTGTCCATTATTATCTAGAGCAAGGTCTTAGAGTCATTCACATGTGTTTGATTCCATTATTGAGGTATTATTGCCTTATGAAGTCAATAACTATCGACTTGTAGATATTAGATCGTAATTTATACGTGACACCATATGGGCAAGAGTTAATAACTGTAGTTCTATTCCTGGATTATGAAAGGACATTCGATCCGATCGTAAATAATATCTGCTCCAACAATTTGTATATTGATTTGTAAGCAATATAAATATTGATTGGCAAATTGGCATAAAAATCAATATCATTAAGTTGTAATGCTAATCATTAACCCTAAAAAGACTGGGGGGGGGGCCTAAAAGGCCCCCCCCCCCCCGCCCCTGGACATAAACTGCGATTATTTTGTAACGATTAAAGATTTCGCACTGCCGTTTCATGACTTTTTTCTTTAAAGTTTTTGCGCATCTTTTATTACCAATTTGCATGCCCCGCATGTACGATTACAGAGTTACGTCACGTTTTCACAGGGCATGTCAAGAAAAATTCGATATTTTGCATTCGTTTGTGTGTAAAGTCAATGGGGACTGGAATAAATATTACAGATAGTGTTTTCAAACTATATTTTCATTGGATTCTTTTTTTAGTTAATGTCATTTGTGAATACAAATAACTCTTCTAGATCATAAAACAATGAAATACATTAGATTAAAACAAATAATACATAAGAAATAAAAACAAAAGAATACATAAGGAGATAAATTAAATGCAAACGATATAGAACGCATGCATATATTCTTTTTGATTACTAATTTGCATAAGTGTATCACATAATTCAAACATGAAATAACACAAGTTGACAATGATCACCTTCTTCTTACATATAAAAAACCTTGAACAGGGATTTCTAGACTATTAAGGACACCTAATATTAAAAAAAAACACAAATTTTTGAAAAAAATGCATAGTTCGCATAATTAATTAAGAATATCTGTAAAAAAAATAAGTGTAATACCATTAGTTGTTCTATGCATTCATGTAGAAAACATAATGAACTGTGTGTATACCAAATTTGGTTGCAATCGGACAATCAACAGCCGAAATCGGGGGGGGGGGGCTCTTAGCCCCCCCCCCCCCCTCAGTTTTTCCAGCCTCCAAAATACCCTAGTCTTTTAGGGTTAAGGCGTTTCATCAGAGAACAGTTTTCACTTCCAGCCCTTTTTCCTTTCGAATAAGAGAAAAGGCAATATTGCATTCTGTGAACCATCAGTGATTATCACAGGTCCGTTCAAAATTGCGTATTACAGAAGAAGACAAGCATAAGGGTTGTGGGTGTTCCCGGCAATTCCATGATAGTAACGTTACATTTAAGTAAAATTTTGATACTTTTGATACAGCTAATTCAATAGCTATTTGATCTGAAGTCCTAATCTTGTAAATATGTATATATTCACCCTCCCCAGGTCTACAATAATTAAGTAATCAAAAGTAACTGAATAATATCAGAGATGTTGTGAGAACGTTTGACCACGGTTAGTAAAGTTACAACAACAAAAAAAAGACATGAGAAAGAAAACCCAAAGTTTTTGAAAAAATATTCCTCCTTACTGTGACGTACCTCACACTTAGAGCCATATCAGTATTACTTCTTAAATGATGACAAATGTTTACCACAATTTTTTAAAGAGTTTACCTCTCTACTTTTCAAAGTAGGGACTAAGATCTTGGTTAGTAATGTTACGGGTAGTCACGTTACAATTCGTCCAGCACCACATATTTGAGATTTGTTTACCTTTCAGCAACTTATTATCGAATACTTTCTTTAATTTGGTGTGACTAAATGTCCTTCAGATTATCCAGTAGAAAAATTCACAAAAGAAAAATTATTTTTCTGTCCAGGTCTAAAAAACTGTGTATAGTCCCATATATCTAATTTTTGTATGGTTCGGATTCTCCTATAAGGGGACATTTTAGACAATTTTTTTTGGTGAGTATGAAACCCCTTTGTATCAACAATTTCTGTATGAATTTTAATCCCCAAAACTGACCTAAATTTGAGAAGAGAGCAAAAATAAAGTTTGGGCCAATTCATGGACCTGTAGTTTAAACCAGGTTAAACGAATATAATCAGCGAAGTATCCGCGGACAGGGGCGTGGTATGGGGTCTATAGGAGCAGTACTGTCATGCAGGGTGCTGCACTGGTCCTATAAGATGAGAGCTATACTGTTTAGGAGGAGGTAGGGAGGGTTCTGTCATCTTCTTTGAGGAAGAAGAGGAGGAAAGTTCCTTCCTCTTTTTCCCTTTCCTTCTTTTCTCTTAATCTGATTGGGGACAAGTGACCCCTAACCCCCTTCCCATTAACTTCACCCGTTTGACAGCAGGAGAAAGTGCGAATAGGTGTGGCGAAGAAAATGACATGAGACGGATGATCGAACGAACGAAATAGATGACCTAAGTACGGTTGGATGTGACTGAACTTGCCTGCCCTATGGGACGTACTATGTGTAAGATCGTGTCCACTAACCCTGCCCACGTGGGACGGTATAATAGGATAACGATATAAGCTGGTAATATGATAGAAGGCTCAGATAGAAAGTAAGATTTCACGAGTCACCGCATCATTCAGCACTGTCGATATCACATAGATATGGATGGGTCGGAGAGGGGGAGGGGGGGGGGGGCTTCAAATAAGTCAGTGAAGTCATCGTCTTATCCACCCTTCCGAATTTAATTTCCGTTTTGTCTTTGCTATGCATTTAATTACATTTTATTTTGATTTATTTTGTTTTTAAATTTATTTCATTTGATTTAATTCAATTCATTCTATTTTATTTCATTCTGTTTTCCATTCTAGTCTATTTCATCTCCTTTTAGTTCATTCATTCATTATTTTTTCATCTTATTGTATTTCATTTCTGTTTTTCCCAATCATCTTTCATGGCTTCATTTCGAATTCTTTTGAGTCACTGTGAGCAAAATCTTGATTTTACACCCTCCCCTCTTTTCATTATTTAGTTGAAAACAAGAAGTCTGATTTGCATCTGTATGCAATGATCTCGATGTTATCAATATGACGAATGGGTATTTACTCTTTCAACCAAAGTCTCTATGATATGAATACAAAAAAAAAAATGATCAACAGCAACAACAACAAAAATGAATTCTGTCATGACTTGGTGCATTACACTACATCAGTGGTTTATTGTACAAGAAATAAGCAAATAATTAAATCTTCACTTTAAGGCAGCTTTGAAATAACCACCTAGAGTGATCATGAAAAAAACAATACATGTATATGCATATAACTTAACAATAACGCTATGAACGCCCACGTAGCTATGTGTGCATGTTAATCAAACGTTTGATTATATAGTATTACTTCACTACAACCATGACAGTGTGCCCGTAATATGAACTGCATAGTTTTATTGAAGTCTCGCTAGATAGCGTATACATCGAGATGTCAGATTTATATTCTTGCACCGTGAATTATTAATCATCGTTAAAATGATTTAATGAGATGAGCTCTAAGTAATATTGTGAAGAAAATGAAAATTACCGACACGTTCTCGCGATAGGAAAATCCGTTGCCATGGTAACAGTTCCTGCGTTGCCAAGCATGGTATAGCCTTTGTTTGCTGTACCAATATTGGATTTCTTTTTCCTATCCTGCTGTCGTTTGGATTGTCCAGTTTGTAAGAATTAATTGCTTTCAAAACGTCGAGTATAATTATGCGTTGTCCGATGAAATGTAAAAGCCTATTTCCATGCATATTGAAATTTTAGATGAAAAAAATATATATGTATTTATAACTTAGCGGACATCCGTCATTCAGAGTTTTCAGACTGAGATTCATTTTGGCGGTATCAGAAATGATTCCCTTTACAGCATTCACATAATGAGACAAAAAAGAGGGGGGGGGGTGGAATTATAGATCTGTCAGTCACTCTTCTAAGAATGCTTGAGTGGTAATGGTAAAACTAAATGTATTCCCAAAAGTGATAACCTTATCGAAAGAAGAAGAATTCAGTTTGACTCAATTCAAGATAACATTGATGAAGGAGGAATGTTTATCTTCATAATTTTTCAACTACTACCCCTCTCTTATTATGACATGTACTTGTAAAACTATGTTTATTTAACTCCTTTTGTTTTTATTCCCTCCTCTTCCACCCCCCCCCCTCTCTCTACTCTCTCTCCCTCTCCCCCCCCCCCCTCTCTCTCTCTCTCCTCTCTCTATTTTCGTCACTTCATTTTTTCACGTTTCTGTCTGTCTTTCTCTCCACTCCTGTTCTTTGTCTGTCACTGTCCATTTGTCCGTTTCTATCTGTATCTGTCCGTTTTTCTATATCTCTATACTAGACACGAAGCCGTTTCGTGCTGCTAACCTTCTGGTATACGATGATCGCCATCTCAGTATCCTTACTCTACACACTCAGAGACACCCGTCACTCCCAAGATGACTCGGGGATGACATCAAGGCGATCTCGCTTCTACAACTCCATCTTCCCCTTCATTCGAAACGACGTAGCAGACTACACGGCAATGTCACAACACGTCCTAGCAGACGACATCGGGGGTCCACCACATGTTCCCGCAACGGGAGGGATTGGGCAGGTGAAAAACGCCGCAATAGAGGATAGCAAACATATTCAGCAGCTGATTCTTAGAAATTCAGGTGGCAAAGCAGAACAGACGGGGGAGTGGATGGGTGACTTTTTAAATGACGAAGATGACCAGAGGACGTTTGAAGTATTAGAGGAAGAAGAAGAAGAAGAAGAGGAAGAAATCGCATTATTTAATGAATTTCATGATTTAAATGCAAAGCAGAATCCCAGTGGGGATGATCCTAGGGTACCTGTGACGTCGACAATTGATGTGACGTCAATTCATTTTGTGAATGCTACTGTGAAGCCAACCCCACCTCCTGAGGTAGACGGATATTATAACATTCAGACCAATGAGGTAAGTACTACAGCAGTAAGAAAGTAATTGTGAATCTTTGATACTTTGATTTTTCTGCAAACCACTCCTCGAGAATAATAATCGATTAGATTGAAATTACTTTATATTAGTTTGAAATGACTCCATGATGGAAAAGGGAATATAATGCCATTTCAAATTAAGAAACCAGTTCTCCTCGCCTGACTGTTACCACTGATGTTCATGGATAAATGGAATAAATTGAAATTTGATTCATAAAACTAATTTGGCCATTGGACTGACGATAATTCCTGAAGGACACTATTATAATGATGATACCCCAAGATAACCTTGGTTGATTCATCCGGACATAACTAAGTAAAGGTTATCAGATTATTATTATAATTCCAAGTTCATGATCGTGAACAGCTAAATCACGAAGCAAAGATTTAAAACATGTTCAGATATCACAATCCCTCGTCTTTCAGCAACATCAGTTATTACAACTGTTATGAATCATTCGTATGGTACAAATGTTCATCCTACCCTTTTCCATGAATGCCCACTCTTCACAACTAGTGATTCATAAAAGGTTGTCAAGGTTACAAGATACTCTGATCATGTTTAGATTGGAATCAGTTTTAAACGATGACTCAGAAATTGCGCTCACTCATATCGACGGCCATCTTTTCCCTGATGTAGAGGTATACAGCTAAAATCAATCCAAAGTCTACAGTACTGCCACCCCCCCCCCCTCCCCCCCCCCCAGTAACTCATTATTAATGTTATTATTTTAGGAGAAAGGACTGTGCATGTGCCGCCAAATTTTCATATGTACCGGCAAATAGTACCTCACAAATATGACTGAAAACGCCGCGGAAAATGGTTATTACAATGGAGGGGGGGGGGGGGGGAGGGGATGTTCTAGGTACACTAAACAAATAGTTCATCAGGAAATATTTCAACCTCTTTAAAAAAAATGCATGTGGATGTCATGGTTTGCCAGCATGATGGGAGGCAGCAAACCACAAAACAAGTTTTGTACATTTTGGTATTGAGTTAGTGGTTTTGTATCTTGGGTACGTGCGGGAAAGTGATCCTTCTTCTCGAAGGCATGATGTGCAAATCTGCGGTAAAAGTTAACCACGACAGCCCTTTGTTTGCTACATATTTTTCCGCCATAAAACATTCAACACCCATTCTACACACTACTTTAAGATATAAAGATAAAGACACTTCAGCTTGCTTTTGACTACAATCATGCATGTACTAGTATTGTCTTGTGTGTCTTTGCAGTGTTTTATTAGTGGCGTAATCTGAGTAGGTGTGTGTGTGTGTGTGCGTGTGTGTGTGTGTGGGGGGGGGGTGATACCCTCAATGCAAACTTAATGTTAGCAGATTGCAATTTAAGAGCGTTATCGACAAATCACTAATATGAATTATTTTCATGTCCCCCCCCCCCCCCTTGCTTGCTTATTTGGATGAACTAGCATGTAACTTTCTTTTCATAAGTACGTCCCTATCATCTAAACACTTTTTTTGGGGGGGGGGGAGGGCAAGGTATGATGTCTAGGTAGACCTTGCCACTCCCACCTTCTTGTACTCAGGAGATGACTGCTGAACTAATACATGCCATCCGGGTCTGGATAAAGCGATTAATGTGATCCACATATAAATATATGGAAGGCCATCACTATTCATATCCTGAGGGATATATGCATGCACGCACGCGTCTGGTTTCACCTCAGCTATTGTCATTCATTCATTCCCGTAAGCAGTCTAGAGCGCCTCGTAGAATGTAGGGGGAAAGCTACAAGTGCATCCATCTCTTTCAATTTGTGAAGTTGTCTCCTTTTTCCGAGGGGGGGGGGGGGGGGGGAGAGTGGTCGTGGTGAAGTCGAATAATCGCAAAGGTTCACTGCTAAATACGGGCAACATTTTCACGATTCTTAGTTTTGTAATGAAATGAAAACAGTAATGTATATGTTTCACCTTTCTCTAATGATGATTGAAATAGTTTTGCCCATAGATATGTGATGGCATCCTGCAAGCATCCAGAATAATCGATTTAGTAAAATGGAAACGCTTCAATCTAATAGAATCACATGGGAAGTTAAACATCAACGTGTTGCATTCATACCAGTGAACCGTCTTCATGAAGATAAAAGCAAACCACACTCAGTTATCTCTTCACCGAGTGATGATATTTCATTTTCTTATGCAAGCAAAATAAAATCATTTCACTATGTTTAGAAGGATGATATCATTATTGGTGCATTGTGCGAGTAGATTGGGTAGAATACAAAAGAAAACACTCGACACCGTGGGCACAAGAGCATTGTTCTTAATAAAAGGTCACTTATTTGAATTCGAATTGTGTAAAATGTTTTGGTAATTTTTTTTTTTTTTTTTTTTGGGGGGGGGGGGGGGGGGGGGTGTCTTTTTTTATTGAGTAATAACTGTGGTTGTCTACAAACTGTATACTTCATTTAGTTTTCATGCCATCATATTTTTTTCATCTTGTAGAAACTACGAATGCGTTGTTCGCAGTGCGCCCTCGTATCAAGTTCTGGTCATCTTGCAAACACGTCTGCAGGAGCCGAGATCGACAGTTACCCGTGCGTACTTCGGATGAATTCGGCACCTGTTCGGGGATACGAAGAAGATGTCGGAAGGCGAACGACCATCCGAATCATGGGCCATGTGAACCTGAAGGTTTTAAATGCCAGTAATGAGCTTCAGGATGAGATTCTTACCAATTCATCTACAAGAGCAGAAAAGGTAATGTTTGCAAGAACGTTGAGAGAAACAAAAATCTTTTTGGATTTAGTGCTGATTCAGCCTTGGGTATGCTGAAAAAAAAATAGATTGAAAACGGTCGAAAACATCACAGAAGGGTTATGTTTCAATTTGAAGATGGTTGATAAACACAACTGTAAAACTGCCTTGATAAAACGGACCTCCTTTTCGATCCTAATTCAAGCATTCATTACTAATTGATTAATATCATGGAAGAAGGAAACAAATATGAGAAAAGAAAAAGGGGAAAATAGTGAAAAGAAATATTGCCAAAAATGTAAGAGAAGAGGAATAAGAAAAAGGATGATGAGAAGCAGAAATGAAGGGGAAGGGGGTGGAAAAGAAAAAGAAATCAGGAGGAATAATTAAAAGAAAAAAAAAGATGCATTCAGGAGCGAAAAAGATGCATTCAGGAGCGAAAAAAATTAGACAGAAGAACAGTGTCTTCCTTTAAAAGTAAGATCCTTTGTGGATGTAAAGGTATGATAGTTTGTAGTAAACATTATCTACCCTTTTCACTCTAGATTATTGTACCATGGCTGTATAATGTGAAGGTGAACCAAGCCACTGATATGTATTACAAGAGCGCTCGTAATCTCTCCGGTCTCTATCCTCACGTTGAGTTCTATCTACTTACTCCAGACAAGATGAAGATCGCAGAAAGTTTGTTCCAGACAGAGACTGGTCTAACTAGGTATGTTTAACATAGGTCCGGGGACAAGATTTTAAGCAATAACAAGACTAAACGAATCAAACATAGGCAATATCAGTGGCATCAGACTGTTGTTGAAATGTGTGAATGCTATTACTACGTATTTATATAATCCAATCATGATTTCTTTGGGGTTGACCATAGAGCATTGAAATTGAAGTTGTTTGCTCGAAAGTCTTTCCGATCGCTGGTAGGACGAAACTTGTGTTTTGTTGATACCACCTTCCCACCTTACTTGATCTCGTCTAATAGAATCGTATCAGTGTTCATACGGACCGGGTGTGATACGGGACGCAGAGTCTCTTGCACTCACCCAGACAACTCACATCGTAGTCGTATGGTAGGAAAATGTCCTGTTCAATTCGTTGTCTGAGCGAGACGAAACTCGACCAATTACGGCACAATTATTGTTGCCGTTGCACATGACCTGAATTAATTCCGATCCAACCACGCTGTAAACGATGGCATAAACATTTAACCAGTAATTCATTCATCGAAATGTGATATTTTAATTTTAATCGTATATCGTATGATGATAATAATAATAATAATATTCCGTTCTTGTACATAGTGCATATCACATTATTATCTAACGTCTCTATGCGCTACCAAAGGACTTTGGATATTATTACCCCGACTTTAGCCCGGCAGCCATTACAGCGCACAAGCATTTCAAGGAATTAGTTCCTGTCAGATACCCACATTTACCTCACCTGGGTCGAGTGTGGCAAATGTAGATGAATGTCTTGGCAAAGGACTTTAGTGCTGCGGCAGGGATTCGAACCCCGTAACCTGTGGTTCAAAGTCCGGAGACTTACCCACTGGACCATAGCACCTCTGATGCATCGATGAAAAAGAATAAGTAACAAAAGTACAACTCTTTTCCATAGTTTATCCCTTACTGCATTGCATAAAGAATGATATGATTAGGAAGACTTGCTTTCGCTTAAACATCGTCAGTATGCATTATCATTCATTTACCAATGATTACTTAATAATGGAAATATTTGCCATAACATGTTAAATAAGAAAAACAAAAGCCAAATTATGGCCTGCACCAGGGCGTGTTTGTATTATACTCGTGTTGATATATATGCAAGGAAGCAGCGGAGGCGTCGGTTGTAAGTTCAGCTGTAGATCATCACCCTCCCCCATCCATGCACATGTTAGCGTTTATTGGCAGATTGAGGCCCGTTACCAGGGGCTGATTGGGACGATTCGGTTAGGGTATTTAGATGCGACTCCTTACAGGAAATCAGCCCCCATACCTCAAATCGACGGGACTCGTGCGAATTTATCGAGCGGCCCCGTGGGGAAAATGCCCCAAGCTCCTCCATTGAACATACAGTCCGCCCTAGCTGGTGCATTGGCTTCTCTACTGTGTGGTCTCTTACCCATCAACAGCACTGTTCATAAAGTATTCATGTCTATGCATGAAACTACACCTATGTTACGCTGCTATAAACGTGCTACCAAAGATATCCCTTAATCATAAGCACGCGAGATTTTAAATTGCCTATTTCCGACAGCGTGACAACAGCACATGAACTTTTCTTCCACATTGTTGTGGAGTCTCTTGATATCCCGTCTTATTCTCGTGTCTTGCTTGACCGATATCCATAGCTTTATCTATCCTCTTCATCTCTTGAGGGTTTCTTGGAATGAGTTCAGATTAGACAGCACTTCCAATAGTTGTTTTAGGCACATAATAGTCAACAGTGCTCTGAGCATAAATGGCATTGCAATAACGGTTTCCCGCACGTCTATACTCAAATAGCTGATTGTGAATCGCTGTACGAAATCGATGTGTGAACATCGTGTCTCTAACAGGCATCGTTATCATCTAAATTAGACACAAATCTAATATAACCTATCGTTCTACTGTGAATCCGGTATGCAGCCTGAAAGGCAACCTGAACTAACGGATAATTTCATTAGAATCTCTCACTCAGCCAATGAATGTTTGTCAAAATTCATTGCCTGGCATTTACAGTTTCAGACGTTATAAAAATTAGATGGTTATTTCATAGATTGGACTACAGCAAGATATACTTTGAGACTGAATTACGGTATGCCTAATTTCTTTGTTCAGTATCATAGACAGATGTTGTGCAAATATCGGAAACGTCCGGCCTTTACTCGTATTTCCAGGCATTACTACTGGCATTATTGAATTAGTATCATCTGTTGAGGGCGCTGTCGCGACATGTCTTGGGGAAAAGACACTCTGGGAAAACACGGTGCCGTATACAGATAGAGAGAGTCTGGCAACTCGAAGTCGTAAGTAGAGATCAGTGGTTTCAATAGGTAACAACATGGCGCGTTTTGCTTTGTTAGGCAAGCACAATACAAAATAAACTGCGTCATGGTGTAGCCTACTGAAACAGAGTTGGCCAGACTCTCTATATACGGCACTTGGGAAAGAAATATCGCAATGCCATTCAAGCTTTCATTTTGCATCGCATAGTCTAAGCGTTACATCTTCCGGGATTATGAACAAAAACACATACTAACAAATAAACAAAGTAGAAAACATCCTTTAATTTTATACGATCTTCTGTCTCCCACGCTCACCAATAAGGATTTCAGACAAAAACCTTGGTCATACAAAGGCTTTACCGTTGTGTCAAAGATTAGTAGGAGAGGCATTAACACCTACATTGGTTATCCAATCACATGCAT
Source organism: Echinometra lucunter (assembly GCA_029962745.1). NCBI lineage: Eukaryota > Metazoa > Echinodermata > Echinoidea > Camarodonta > Echinometridae > Echinometra > Echinometra lucunter. The sequence continues at coordinate 2,801,681 of CM057157.1, read as the reverse complement.
GATATTTTTCTAATCAATTTTTTTTGTTTGCTTTTTTTGTTGTTGTTCTAATCATTTTTATGAGTAACTTTCTTTTCTGAAAATGGTATTTTGATTTCTGTTTTTATTACAGACAAGAAGCTCGTACGTGGTTATCAACAGGATGGATGAGCATGCTATATGCTGTAGACGTCTGCGATAAAGTCGATATCTTTGGATTGGTGCCAGAAAACTATTGCCTGTAAGAAACCTTGTATTCGTATGTTTTTATACGCTTATCATGGAAGTACTAGATGCTTAGTAAATGTTTTATCTTGATTACAATATGTCGTAAAATATGTTTAACCCTCAAAAGGCTTGGGGTGAATCCACCCCCCCCCCCCCCCCCCCCCTGACGTCGCGCGATATGTCCGCAACGCACTTTCCGAAGTTACGCAATATTTTGTACTGGCATGTCGGATCAAAAATTGCTCAACAACGTGATTTCATGTACAAATCCAATACAAATTCTGTTTTCAGCAAAAATTCATAAATGTATGATTATTTTTACTATGAATGATCAAAATCAAGTAGTTTTAGTCTGGTTATGATCCAAATAGAATTGCCGACGAATTTCGTCGAAAAAAACAATAGAAAACAGAAAGTCGAAAAAAAGAGAAATACATAAGAAATTTCAAAAACAATGAAATACATAAGAAATAAAATTTTGATTCCATTTTTTTCATGTATACTTGTTAACAACACTACAAAGAGTATTTACAACAAAAATAAGACTATTTGGAGCTTCATCTAGTGAAGCAAAAAGTCTGATTTACGCATAAATTAGCATAATTGATTACCTAATGAATTATTTCGTAAAAATTAACTACGGAAATTGGTAGATGACGTCACGGGTGACGTGCGTGCAGATTTTCGGCACGATCGCGCGATCGACGGCCGAGATCTCAAGGGGGGAGGAGGGTTGGAATCTGCCCCCCCCCCCCCTTTATAGCATCGCTCAGAAAGCCCAGCCTGATTAGGGTTTAAAGGAAATAATATTATTATCAAAGCATTATGGTGGTCACATTCCCCTTGGTTCGTCCTGTGATCTCTGATTATGGCAATGCCTAATGATCATGATAGTACTGCAAGCTGGGCATAATGTTTCAAATTGTTGATACTCCCCTTTCATGGTCGGAGACGTTCGACATTTTTTTGTCGTCGTAATTTTCATCTTGAATCTCCCATATTGGCCCCTTTTACAGGAAGAATCCGAATTCATCAATCTTGTACCACTACTACGAGTTGGATGGACTAAAGGAGTGTGACTATTACAGGACGAGCGAAGAGCGACTCACATCGGGTCATAAGTTTATCACCGAGAAAGCAGTCTTTGCTCGCTGGGCCACTAAGTTCAACATGGAGTTCCACATACCATCCTGGAATCTTACAGACGTTATGCATAATAATTCCATAGAGACACCTTTCTTGAAGAAGTTTTACGAGGCGAAGCGAAGTGGGACTTTGCCGAAAACGTCAAACGTTAGTAGGGTTATACGAAGGGTCGTGAAACGCGTAGTGAAAAAGGTTATTATTCGTAGAAAGGTGCCCATAGTTCAAAAGAAGGCAATTCCAAAAACTTGACGTAAATAGCTGTAGTGCAGCTGTGGGGCCTATATAACCTGCAAAATGCCATTATGTGCTTTATGTTTGAATTGTTTGTAATGGCATAATAATTATGATGCCCACCGAATGATACAGTATTTTAGTATTAAAAAGATAACGCTGTTCTTTGCGAGCAGAAATTTGCAGTTGTATTGTAATCGTCACTTGTCACTATCCTCTGTCCAAGCGCACAATAACCCATTGGTTGATTCAACTGGTTAGGAGTCGAAATGGGTCGCGTGATTTTCGAGTTGACTTCATCAATTTCTTTACGTTGCAAGGCCCTAGATTATTTGCAATGACGAGGAGCCGTCGAACCACATTTGCTAACAATAAGGCAAAAAATTCAATTAAAAGAAATAGAAGATATGTAGCTTGTCAAACACGTCAAGGGCGTTATCTGTTCTAAGTGTGGGTTCGCAGATGTTCCGAGAAACCGCCGTAAATTGCTTATTAAATGCACATTTCTGTTTACACTCCCACACTCGCTTCTAGTGACGTCACTTCAGATGATACATCATTAAATTATGTACTAAATTAGCAAGTGCTGACTTTTTAAAGGTTACATGTACTCGGACATTTTTCATGATGGGTATTTCCCCTACTCCATCCATTAAACTTAATTTGATTGAAGTTCAGTAGCCATTACGATTTGAGATCGTATGATACCCCCCCCCCCTCCCATCCCAGTTTGTCGAATGATGAGGTACGACAGTAAGCCTGTTTATCGTGGGCATAGTGCCTCAATTAATTCTTACTATAGGGCAAGTCCAAATCCTAAATAGATTGGTCTAAGGTATTTCGATGTCCCACACGTTATAGTAAGCCCAATAACGAACACTAATTGACTTAAGATTTTGCTTTATAATATTTTGTACTGGCCATAGTAGGATGGTAGAGTCAGTATCATTAAAAATGATAGCCTGGATGCGATCGGTAACTAATGCTACGTTTAAACTTTGTTCCCGGCGGCCACGGCAGCCCCGCTTGTAGTCTAGTTCTGGACGTAGTTATTTATCACTCTACACCTTTCTGTTACATTGATGTTACGTTTGCACTATGTTCCCGGCGACAGCAGTAAACTTTCTGGCAACCGTTGACACAACGAGATGAAGGCGACACAACGCAAGGGGACGGGATGAGCAAACATGGCAGTCCGTGATTGTCGGGAATGCCGGGCCAGATTTTTAAACTGTCAAAAAAATTGCCACAGTAGTCACGATGCGGATGAGAAACCTAGTGGGTCGGCAGCAAAATGTGACAGGACGTGATAGGCCGTGACAAAACATGGAGACGTTCCGTAGTGCGCCGTGGGACTTTGGACATTTTTGCTCCCCGCCCCACTACGGACCTTCTCCAAGTTTTGTTACGGCCTATAAGTCATATCACGTTTTGTCCCGTCCCCCCCCCCCCCCCCCCTCCCCAGGTTTCTCATCCGCACCGTGACTACCGTGGCAAATTTTTTGAATTGATCCCCGGCAATCACAGGCTGTCACGTTTGCCCATCCCGTCCCCCTGTGTTGTGTCATGTCCATCCCTTTTTGTCCACTGTTGCCATGGTTGCCAGAAATATGACAGCTGTGGCAGCCGGGAACAAAAACATAGCATTTAGAGAGAAATAAATAACTACTTCTAGAACTAGACTACAAACTGGGCTGCCATGGCCGCCGGGAACATAGTGTAAACCTAGCATTACGGATGGGACAAACATAGCTTTCACTAGCCGTGTGGCGATGCTTGCCCTACAGAAAAATGTGCGCCAAGTACAGGGCCATTTTAGTGATACACGGGATGAGACATATCGTTCCGACAGGGGGGGGGGGGGGGGGGCATTTCATTACGTAATTACTCGAGCTAATTGAAACTGTGAAAGCAACACATACGCCACTCATTAATTTGATTATTGCTTGCGATGAGCATTTTGCAACCAGCCAGCCTTTCTTTATTTTTATTTTTTATTTCACTGACTAGTTCCTAGGGTCAATTCAATGACGCATGCCACGTACGAGCCGGACCTTATATTTTGGCGTAATGTAGCGCAACAACATTGCCATAGTACCTGGAGACGTCATGGCCCTGTTCGGCTTTCATAGGGCCAGGTACGAGGATGTAACTTAATGAAAATGCTGGGACTTAGTGCCCTTCTCGCATGGAGTGGACTGCATAATTTTGTCTGATTTCGCTGTCCATACTGTGTCAGGTATGTTCGTGTGACAAACGTGGTGTTAGCTAACACAATATATTATCGAGGACGATTCTTCAAGCTATCGGGGCAATATTATAACTGTGTGCACAAACTTGGCTCATCGTGTCTTTCTTCCCAGATGACAATAGTCTGACTATCGTCTGCTCGGCAGGAATGTTTTTCACTAACCTAGAAACAGGGTGAACTACTGTCCTCATTTTGTTTCATGCTTTAGGCTGCTAATCTGTCTAACGATGGACTGGAGAAGTTCATGCATTTTGCCTTTCATGTTTGTTGTTTTGATGTTGCTGGGCAAGGACATTAGATAGACATATTTCTTTGGAATGCACTGAAAAAATGTATGGTCTAATTTCTCATCTCTTTCTCATATTTACTTTCAGTACCAAGTCATGCCCATTGTTATGTTATATCCTTGTAAAACATGATAAGTTATGATATTGCCAGAAGAAGGACATTGCTGTCTAGTATGCGTGATTTGAATGTGGTAAACATTATTTATATATCATGTATATAGATCAAACTAAGAAAGATTTAGGAAAAATGAATAGTCAAATCTTGCCTTTGAATAATGATTTATTTGTTTGTAGACTTATGAATAATTATCACGATTTAATGAATCTGCATTATCTTACGTGATCTAGTTATTTTGTTTGTGTTTTTTTCTTTACACACGTTCCAACATGATTTCCCTATGAACGAATGATTTATAATTTAGCTTGTTACTGAGAGGAGTGCAGTCTTGACAAACTGTCACAAGTTTTTCCTTTTTTACACACTGGTAAAACAGACATATCAAAAGAGAAAGTACTGATTTCTAGTTTGCAAAGAACGTAAAGGGGGGGGGGGGGTATCCCCATCCTCCCAAACGCAAATGTAACCAAAATGTCACCTGAAATGTGAAATGTAAATATTATTTTAACAATAATATTTGAGAGATTCCAGGATCCTATTATCACCTTATGGCGAGCTTATTAATATCGGGTCGATGAGAGGGGCATTAAAATGGGTATTGTCATTAATAATTGTTCGCCGCCCTTAATCTGTTCACTGCATACCTGTTACAGATCATGATTGTGTAGATATCAGTACTATGAATGCAATGCATCTAGTTTTGAAAGATTCATATGCCCTATTTGTAATATTATTGTCTTCAAACGTGTCATGAATAATGTTGAGCTGTGCAAAGCTTGGCAATGTTACTTAAAAGTTTTCATCACTTGAACTTCTTAAGGGGGCATGGGGGGGGGGGGGGGGTGACATGAGAGTACCACCAAGGGGGTCTGGAAGGGGGCCATATCCCCTTCTCATGTTGCCCCCTTCCCCCCCCCTCTCTCTCTCTCTCTCCCATCTTTTTTTTTTTTCTCATGTCTTTGCTGATTGCAATTAGAATACTGTCTTGTGCCGACGCGATGGTTAATTGAGGGATAAAATTCGCGTTTACGGATGTTTTTCCTCTTAGAAACAATCATGAAAAAGAGTGTTCAGTGTCAGAATGTGTACAGTAGTTTGTTCTGTAATACGAATGATTTATGATATTTATTGATGTAATCAATCGCCTTTGTGATAAAGTTAATTATCACAGATGGGTTCTAGTGTCAGTATCAAGGGAAGAACACTCGTTGATGTGTAGACCTTTAACTACTGAGAAGGAAAATAAAGGGTGGTCAAAAGTGCCATAAAATAGCCTCGTATGACTGAAATAATTTGTTTGCTAAGCTGTCCTTACCACACCACAGGTGATGACGGTAATAGAATTGATTTTCAGTTGCAATATTGCCCATACTCATCAAGTCATATAGAACACGATTCTCCATTTCAGGCTCAAGGGTAAGTTTTAAAGGCAAAGGAAATATCCTTACAACACTAAACTGAATTGGGAATGTCGAAAGTAATGTAGCTCTTCCTTACTTCAGAATATGTCTCTTTTCCTATTTTTTTTTTTTGGGGGGGGGGGCGGGGGCGGGGGGGGGGGGGAATTGAACTTGGATTAAATAGTTGATTTCTAGCTGCATTATTGTTATCATTATTATTGTGTTGTTGTTTTAATTGGTGTTGTTATTGATATAATCATTATTATTATTGCATAATCTAAACCACTGTTGTCTTGTTGGAAAGTTGTATCTGCATACGTATTAGGTTCACGTGCTGATAAGTCACTTCGAAAGAGGCGGTTGGGGAAGGGATGTGACTGGGATGGGACTAAGCTGTTTACTAGCAGAAATATTGTTTTCAGAAATTCTTTCATCCAGGAGACCATTCTGTGCTCTGCCAGGAGGAAACACAAAATTTTCTCACCCCAAAATGTGTAATCATTTATCATAATCTCAGTGTATGCCGTCATAGAATAGGTGATTTGGGTATACAGTCACAAAAGAAAAATCGTTATCTGTTTGCTTAATATACTTTTACAAACAGAGAGAAGTATCAAAGTGTGTAGGCTGGTATCACGACGAAAATTATGTTTTCTGTTTGGTGTTGTTTATATTTGAAATCACGTGCCTTTTCATTAAATTAAGAGCATATATCATGTATATCGTGATCAATGGCGTACTAGTCATTCTGGTGGGGGTTGCATTTGACACTTTTTATTCTGTTATTCTTCATTTTTATTGATTTTTCTCTTTTTGTTTGTCAGCAGTTTGACTCCCCCTAATTTTTTTGAAAGCGTAGCCCCCCCCCCCCCCCACAAAAGAGCTCATTACGCCACTGATCATGATTATGTGTAAGTATTATTTTGCTCACTATGTGAACGATGCCATGTATGTCATAAATTAATATTATTAAAATGATCAAAAATGGAATCCTTCTCATGGTTTGCTTGCCAATTCTTCATGTGATCTTTATTATGATAATCAATGGTAATGGGGTTGCACTTTGTTATTTTCCCCCGGCTTGTTTTTATGATATATGATAGTGCCAGGGGCGGCGCTGTATGGGGGCAGGGGGCGGCCGCTTCGCCCGCCCCCCCCCCCCCCCCCCCCCGCCGATATGAATTGTCAAATGATCAGAAACATGGAGGAGAAGGAAGATAAGAAGAGAGAATAATATGCGGGAGGAGACGGCAGGGTTATGCAACTACATGATAGCCCCATTTGTTCATTCAAAACGTAAATAAAATCACCTGTGGGCCAAGGTTAGAAACCAGAAAAATACTTGCCACCCACCCCCTACCAAATTGTCCTGGCGCCGCCCCTGGATATTACTCCAGTGGTATCCTATTTTGGCAAGGTTTTATATTGCGCTAGTTTGAAGTGGCTAACGAAGTACAGCTCATGGTATTCAGACATGAAAGGGATGTGAAATACGATATCATTATCATCATATTATTACTGTGTGAAACTTCCATCATTCTTGGACCATTATATACATCATATAGCAGGAATATTCTTAAAACATCTCAAATGAAAGAATATTTGCATTATGAAGCATTTCGTGATCATAATAATAATGACCATGACTGTGTAATTTGTACAATTAAGCTAGTCCAGATTTTTTTAAAGATAGAAAATCAGATCATTATTTAATGTCAGTGATAGATGCAATAGTACTTTTGTGACTTTCTCTTTTGAAATTCACTTGTTACACGTTCAAAATCTGTAGGCCGTCGGTCTTCTGAGCTGTGTATCTGCCAAGATGTCCCGTGAAGGCCCACTCCTCCTCCCGGCTCCTGCTCCATTACTACCCATCACTAAACAAAGTTTATTGTATTTAGTTATACATGATATGTAAGCAACAGAACAAGGGATAAACTTTTTATTCTAAAGATGCACTATAATGCGCTATAAAACACCCTTTCCCATGCATGTTCTGGTTTACATGATTGTCTTATTTTCCACTTATTTACAATTAGGGTACTTTTTTAGTTTATTTCCTCCTGCCATTCCTGTATTACGAAATGTTTGTGTACCCATTCTGCTGGGAAAAAAATCATTTTGAATTCAAAATGTAGTGAAAGGATGATAAAATAACGTCATGTCATGATCATTGATGGGGTCATTATGAAGTGAGGGCAGGGATAGAGGAAGGGTGTTGCAGAATTCACTAACCAGTGAGCGAAATATTTTGGACACCCCCCCCCCCCCAAAAAAAAAAAAAAAGGAAAGAAAAGAAAGGGGGAAAAAAACGAGGACAAAGCACAAATATTTCTGCCAATCTGTTCATCATTATACTTCGAAAAATAATGATCACAACGTAAATAAATAATTACCCATTGCCTTACTCTTCAATCTACACGTCATGCTAACTCGGGCCGCGGACAACGTGTTTTGCCTCCATCGTAGAGGGCAGTTCAAATATATTAGAAACAGAGCCTTAGGGCCTATGATTAGAAATAAAATTTATTTACGTTAGTATGCAATTAATTTTTTTCTGAATTTCTTCTCGAAAATCTTCTGCATTAGCATTTATATACGCAGGGAAGAAATTTACATTCCTAGTGCAGTAAAGAATGAATTCATATTTAAAAAGGGATAGTTATTTATAATTCAACATTCATCAGCCCCCTCCCTTCCCTTCAACAAATTACATGAAAGTAATTATGTGCCCATTTTAGAATTTAAAAACAACGTCCAGTGTATTATTATAAAAAATTACCTTTTTCGAAAATGCATGTTAAAAAAATCACCACAAAATCCCATTTTAGCCACTTATTGACCGGTTGACAACAAGCTTATAACGCCCTTGTTCTCAACTCAAATTTATTCATTTTCACTCTCTATTATTGAACACGGACTAAACCCTTAGTTTCCTGCAAGAATTGATTTTATGATTTTATTATTACTATTATTTTTTTTACATCAGCTGTTCCTGACATGGTTTCTACGCAAACAGTGGCATATAAGAGCATAAAAACATCTGTTATGAATTACATGGACTGCATACAAGCCATCATGTTTAATGGCAAACATGTGGTAACGGAGTGTGCAGATTATTGTCTATTATTACTGGACTTGTATGTCAATGCATACTAACTAAAGGGAAACTGACTTTGAAAGGCTTCGCCTACGCCTAATTCAATGATGAATTATTCTGGTGCATTTATAGACTTTAACGTATCTATGACAACACTTACGTATGTAAGGAGTTTCTATAGCCCATCTGATTAACTCTCATACCATCTGAAATATAAAAGAAGAAATTTATTCATCCGGAAAATAGCTTGCATGACAACTTCAAAATGGCATCTCTACAAAAATTTCTTTGATCGAGTTGCAGTTCAGGGCGTTCCTATATCAATCCACCTTAAGTTTGGTGCTGCATTTTTTATGATCTATCCGTCCTATTTATTTTCTGGCGGTGTAGATATTGATGACTTGAGAAAACACATTTTTCATCGAATCCATATCCTTGTCATTTACGAGCAAATCGTATGACAGGCAGGTCAGGAATTCTGTTTTAAAAAGGGGGTGGAAGTATATAGTCTGTCATGTCTGTGTAGTACAAAACTTAAACTTCCGCGTCTATAATTGAGTACTTGTGGAGCGTGAACGCTGTATTTTTAAGGATTAAATGACTTTCTCACCCTGGGCAGAGAGAATTTCATCGAAAATTCCTAACTGAATTTATGCACCAAGGAGGTGGATGAGAGACCTTCCTGCATATACACTGGAAAGAGAACAATATTATACACATTGGCAGTTTTGTTTTGTTTTGTTTTTCTCCAATCTCACACAATTTTATTATGGTCAATAAGTAGAGTAGTGCCATCAACATTCCTTCATTTATAAATAATGGATGCTCAACATCATTTTTGAATGGTGTAGGTCTTCTGCATTGCATGGATTACAAATTGCAATGAATGTCAATACCTTTGAAAGGCCAGGTCCTACCTAATAAAAATAAAAAAAATATGTACATTGTATATTTTTTAATTGAAAATAGTTATGACTTTTATGCTAGAGGGAGAATATCCTTGACATACCTAACAACGAAGTGTATAGAGACACAAAATTTATCTAAAACAAAAGATACAGAACTTTACAATTATTTTCAACATTAAAAAAAGATTTACAACATATTCTCCTATTTCCTAAAAAGAGTATTGAGGAAGCTACATGAAATCACTAATATAATTTATCATTTTTGTCAGGTGGGACTAGGCCTTATTTGTTTCATGCACGAGAAGTTTTGACTCGCATTTTTATGTACACTTCATTCATGCCATATCTCATTATCAGTCAACATTACTTACAGTGAGATGATAAAATCAAGAAGATAATGAAGACACATTTAATATTAGCAAATAGAGATAGAGAAAGGAAGGACAGAGAGAAAGAGGCAGAGAAAGAGAAAGGGAAGGACAAAGATAGAAAGAGAAAGGAAACAAGACAAACAGGGGGACAGAGAGACAGAGAGTAAATAATTGTGAGAAAATTGAGATTGTCTATCCAAAACAAAAAAAAAAAAAAAAAAAAATGATTTCAATACAACATGCACCACTACAGCCTAATCACAAATGAATGAATTTTGAAACACTAATCATGAGAGAATATAAGGGTGAAAATTATTACAAAAACAGCACAAAGAAAATTACATTAACTCTCATACATGATTCATTTTATTTTCATACAGACTTATCACATTTTCATAATAATTTCATTAAATTACATAACCAATGTATTTCAAATTGGCACAGCATAGAGTTTGTCACGGTGAATTATGAGTAATAATATATTTCAATAAATGGTATTGGCAACTAATTTTACATTCTACCTCTCTCTCTCTCTTTCTCTTGTAAATGCTGCTTAACCCGTTGAGCCCTACGCCCGAGATAACTCAGCCTAAGGTCTATGGGAAATGTGTATTATACTGAAATCAAATCGTGTTCAACGGGTTAACATGTAAGAGGTTCCTTTATGTTTCTTCCAATACCAGAAAAGTTCAAGAGAGATAAAGAAAGAAATCTCATTGCATATTTTCTTTAATTTCTATTCTATTTCAGTAATAGGAAATGCTCTAACAGAATCATATTTATATACAGTATGAAATAAATACAAAGTTCCAGGGCTTTGTCAAGAACTACCAGTTGGCAAGTACCAATTTAAAGAAGTGTAACTTTAACCATTCTTATAAAATATATCTTACTACAAAATGTAATACTTGTGTCACATACAAAAGCCTCTATGTTGATCATGGTCATTAACTTGCATATAATATTCTATGATAAAAAGTTACAGACCTGTCAATCATACACAGACTAAAACAAAATGCATAGCAGAAATATTAGTGGCAAATAGAAAACATCAAATCAAATCAAATCAAAGTGGCAGACAAAATATATTATTGTGGCAACGGGCTCAATCAAATACACTCGGACAAATGATTTTCTTACAAACAATACAATACATTTTTATGGATAAATCAAAATGCTGCAGAAAATAAATACATATGAAAGATGAATGGGAGAGAGAAATAAAACAAAGACCTTCCATTGTAAATAAACTTGTGAAAATATGCTGGATGAGAATATTATTGCAGGGGAAAGCATAGATTTGGTATTAGCAATTCAATGATTTGGTTTATCAGAATAACTGATTCACTGTTCATAATCATTATTTGATGTCAATTGTATTGTAACCCTTAATCTTACCTATTCAGTCTTATAATAAACTAATCAATAATGGCACATTCACAATCATAAACCGGGGGGGGGGGGGGGGGGGGGAGGGGGTGTTTCATAAAGATGTTTGAAAAGTTACAAATTACCTTACGAATGACATGAATATGGAAAGCCAAATGGAATTCTCAATTATTATAAATCCCATCAGCTAAAGGTGAAGTATGCGCATGAAGATACATTACTTTTCTTAAACATTTTTAATGCAAAGTATATTCCTTGCCACAATTTAATTGATATTTTGAGAAATGCAGTCGCACTTTGGTAAAACATCAGGAAAACTATGGGCATCCCATTTGGCACTTTATATTCAAGCTGCTTGTAAAGTCGTGCATAACTTATACCAACAGCTTTAGTATTTTTTATGTGGATTAATGCCATTGGTGATACTCATACATATTTGCATCCTGCTTGTGCTTTGCATAATCAGAAAGTGTGCTTCTATACATAAAACAAAAGTACATAAACAGCTATAAAAAAAGCAGTCACTGTACACAATGCAAGGGAAATAGGTCACACCTTATATCATAGTTACCTCTAGACACATGAAATTACTGCATAATCTGAAATAATGATTTGATATCATCCACAGAGAACATTCATGTACTGATAATCATAAAAACATGTACTGACTTTTACATGTTAACATTACAAGGCACTAGTACAGAAACATTCTTTTTCACTAAGTACTGACAGAATTTGTTCGTCAAAAGCAAAGTGACAATTAAATGTTAACAGGGAATGTCGCATAAAGAGTCATAATCCCCTTAAAGAAAAGAAATATATGTGGCATCAGTTGCGCTTATCAAAAGCTTTGTGAACAAGGGGAAAATCTTTTTGACAAAATAAAAATTTGTGAAACGTGTAGTACATAACAAATGAAGAATTACTTAGTAGAAATGATTTACCCTTTTTGGATTATGGGTAGAAGCTTAAATGCTTAAGTCCAGACTTAGTATGCTTTTACAGCTAAATATGAATGCTATCGGTATTAGCATCATTTAATCCTCTCTAAGGCTTCTTATCAAAAGTCTGAGCCCAATTTGAACGCAGCCTTTAGCATCTTCTCCGCTAAGTGCCCTTTGGTCCACTATCCTCCCGTTTCTCCATTAACAAAACAACAGTGGATTGAGAAAGAGATGTGAATTCCCGGGTGCAGGAAAGACAATAAAAGCATGATTTTTGATAAGGTGCCTAAGTTCAGACTTTTCAACCTACATGTACCTTTCTTCAAATTATGGCACAAAGTTTGATAAGGGATAACTATGAGGTAAAATGTCACCAATTAACTGAGGGGAAAATAATACAGGTTGTAAAATATCTAAGTACAATTGTATACACTAGTTTTTCATACATACATGAACTATATAAAGTTCATATGATTCTCAGCCTGATATTGTAAAGACAGGAACAAGATGCACAAGGCAGTTTTCTAACCCCAAAACTCAACAACTCACAGATATTACAAAACAAAAGGGGAAGTCCATCCACAAATACTTTGATGTAGTACCAAAAACATTCATTCCAGTGTACTTTATCATCTACATGTATAGTCTGGTGAGGAACACTTTTCACATTATGGAGAGAGAGTGAAAGAAAGTTGGAGATACAATTCCACCTATTTGTAAAAGTATTGATGACAATTGCATTAATGCCAATTCCCTCACTTCCTCCTCCGTCAGAAGCAATGCAATAAAAGTATTAATGCAGTTTACATGCACTCATTTTCACATTTGATATAGTGTATGTATATCATGTACTTCCTTTGTGAAATCAGGAAGACAACATCTTAAATCAAAATACTGTATGTACATGCATTACTGCAGATATTAATGTACCATCACATTCAGAAAAAAAATAAATTGCTGCTAAAATTCAAACTGTCCAATACAAGGGGGTGGGAAGGAGTTATCATGCAAAATAAATACTGACAATAACAAATCACAATTCATCACACCAGCGCAAGGACACCCCTAAATGTACTGTGCACAGACAAACATGACACATCTTAAAAACCAGTTGTAACACCCCTCTGACTCTTATGGAGTAACTATTACCTTTGCTTCTGAAGAAACAATGAAGAGTTCTACAGATAATTGTCTTCTTTCTGGTCTTGAGTCATGAACTCGCCTCCCCAAAAGGGTGGTACTGTTACATTTTGTGCTTTCAAACTGAAGTATTTTTTTATTTTTATCAGAACCATTAAGGCTACCATAATAAGTTTGGTATCGTCTTAAAGCTACATTAATATGCTATAAGCCCGCTAAGTTTCACAGCTATAGGCAATATATAACTTGGATTTTAGCCTTTTATATTTGGAAGGCCAGGGGTGGTGCCGGAAGCGGCACAGCATGTACAAAATGAATGGGAAAATTCAAATTGTTGATGTTTTGTCAAAACTTGTCATATGACTCCAAATGTTATACCAAATTAAAGCTAATATACTCCTCTTTACTTTTCTATGATTGAAAAGTGAGTTTAGCCAAGCAATGATAGTGTTAAAAACTGAATAACTTGGAATTTTAGGTCAAATTTGGCACTGACTGTACAAAGTCAATACGGAACTTATATTTTTCAATAGTTATTGGAAGATGCCAATATTTTGGACCAAACTTACAATATGGCTTCACTTCTGGTTCCAAATCAAAGCTATTATATTCAGCTGTACTATCTTATGATTGAAAAATGGGCATCGTTGTCATGAAAACATTATAGAACACTTATTATATGGTGGTTCATAAAAAATGTCTGATATTTTTGGCAAAAATTTTAATGAAGTTTTTAAATTATTACATGATCATAAACCCAAGACAATTATATCTTGTTGAAAAGGTCTGAATGTCTCCTGTAAGAATATAACATTAGAACTGCTCTAGGAGTGCCACAGAAAGTTATTTTGAAAACAATGAGATAACAGGAATTATTACAATTTTCATATTCATATCAACATAATTCTTTTGTCTTATATCTTGTGCCATTTTTAAGTGCACATTTAGATTCTTCTTGTAATTTCCTTTCAGAAAATATATACTTTTGCTATCACAGGGTTGATACTTAAGGAGATATCAGTTTTCAAAGTCAGAAGTACACTACTGATGGTAGAATCACCATGAAACGCAAAAGTAGGCGACCACATGACGCATGACCTTCTATGATTTACAAGAGAGCGTCTTCACATTGCACTATTTGCGTCAGGTCATTTCCGCACTGATGTGATGAATTGTTATCTTTTAATACTCTTAACGCACAGTTGTAGTTAATACAGTACTAGAATTTAATATATATAGCATGCATAATAAATACATATAAAGGTTGCATTCCAATGCAGTCCAATACTTGTATACACACACATCAATAAAAATTGGTGGTAATAAATGTACTGTGCAGGATATGAACTTTGATGATCCAGAGCTAACCCTGCTCACATTTCAGCTTGAAGTCTCATCAAATTGCAAATATATCTCACTTCAAACAAGTGAACAGGATGGGCTACATCAAAATACATTACAGCACAATGTAATATATGTATGAATGTAAGACAAATAATATTTTAAATCCTATTTTCTTTTATCAAATAAAACACATGAGATAACATTTATGCATCCAACAGTTAATACCTGTGAGCTGTCCAGATGTATTTCCTTCTACCCACACTCTCAACAACTGAGAATAACAAAGTACATATTCCTTAATAAACAGGAAAAGAAAACGACATTTATAGAATAACAGTGATATCTCTATACAATTAAGACCTATATCATATACCATCCATAAATTCACTTTTTTAAATCAAACTCCGTCTTTATAATGAGAATAGTTATAAATTACAAATTCAATTACTATGTAGTAAATACTGCAATTAGATCCCTTGATGCACAGCTCCTGCATAAAAAGTTGTGATTAAACGCAACTCAAAAAATTAAACACATTTACATCACTGCCAGTTTATCATGTTTACTCAAATTTTGAGGTCAACCATGACCAAGCCACAAATAATTTGCCAAAATGCATTGATTTTGATTGAAAATCATCAAAATTTTAATGTTATTGTTTTTAGAATTCTATTCTTGATCATATATCACAAAATTTTCAGGCATTGTGTAATCACTTTAATATAAGGACCACCTGGTTCCAGTAGCCACAGGGGTAAAACAAGGTAATAATTTTGTTTGATCCTACATGTACATATCTCTGCTATTAATACCAGTGATACTACATGTACATATCTCTGCTATTAAAGAGGCCAACAAATGGGAAATCAAGGGGAAAACGAATTTGCAAAAGGCATGTTTACTTGTACACTATAATCCGTCCATTATGCGAGCCCGTCGGACTAATGCGATAACAGTTCGGACAGCACGAAGTTTACCAAACTCAACCTAGTCATACAATTCGGGTTCTCACATTTCTCAACAACTCTAAGTGTCTAGACTCTTAACGGGTCTCATTGTGTTCACTCGAAGAAACGTCTTGTATAATGCTCCAACATTTCAAAATACAAAATATAGTTTGCTTCTGGTTTGTTAGTCTAGCTATTAAACTTCATTGCCTTTCCCCGACACGTCGTCGCCGCGGATTACGTAACACCCCTTAGGCTCTCCGAGGGAGCTGGCCATGTAATTGTTTTTCCATATGACTAGCTGTTTATTAGCTTTTTCATTGCGCGAAATTTGAAACACGTACGGCAATAAATCACAGTTGTTTAGAATGGATTATCCCTTTTCTTGAAACTCGAGCGGCCGACTGCATTCCCCCTCTCTCATCTGAGATCACCCTGCCTTTCCCCATGATTTCACATTTTCTAGCCCCTTTAATACCAGTGAGTAATCTGCATGCGTTGAATCTTCAATGAAAATAAACATAAAAATCAATCTCATGAGAGTGAAAACAAAACCAGGAAGTACTAGTCTGCAATCCTACTACTTACTGCATTCACAAATCCTGTAGATGCATATGAACATCTACATCATGCTGGGCACCCATGCAATAATACTTCCTAGTTCATGAAAATACAAGTTTATGATTGACAACAGAAATATGTCAAGCAGCAGTAAAAATAAAGATGCTCAATTCATCATTCTAAACACTTATTGTGTGGCTATCCTACATGAATATGGATCTTACACGTATTACATGTAGTTGAGTAAAATAAGCAACTTCCATGTATATTTCATCAGCTTTTAAAGGTAGTAGCCCACATTAGCAAGTGGCACCCAATCTGCACAAAAGTTTTATTTTAGATTGCTTTAAGCCACAGAAAAACACTTCCCGTTTAGGATTGAGAAGGAAATATTCAAACAATTTTTTTTTCTTTGTTTTGTAAAGGCATCTTCCTGATGCTTTAAGACTAAAACCATTCATATTTTCACTTATTCTTTGGAATATTGTTGTAAATTTGATAAAATGAGTTTTACATAAATATCTGTCATTTAAAATTGAAATTGGCTTATTTCTCTTCAAATTCTGAAAAAGTGTTGTGCAAATGTGGGCTACTACCTTTGAATATGAAACAGGGCTCAAAAGAAACCAAACCCCTAAAGTCAAGTAGTTTTTAAATCAAAGCTACATGGATAAGACAGAATAGAACAAATCAGCGAAATTTGACTGAAATCGGACATGAAATAAGAAAGTTTTGCTTATATGAAATTTTCTGATTTTGACACTACCGTAGCTATTGGTGATATAATTGGTGGACAACTTTCAATATGTTTTAGACAGAGAAAGTATATTCTTTATTTCCTTGAAGAAAATAGTCCTTGTCCTAGATATGTTGTGGAGAAAATACTCCTACGTACAAGAAAATGTGCAAATCTTCAGTAAAATGAAAATGTTAATGATAATTATGTGAGTAAAAAAATATTGAGAGTTGTCCACAAAATGATGTCATCAAAAGCTACATGTATGGTAGTGTAAAAAATTTAATATAGCCATTCCACGTCCAATTTCATTCAAATTTTAGCTGATGTGATTTATTCCCTCTTAGCTTTAATTTAAAACTTGATTTGAGGGTTTTGATTTCCTTTAAGAATGTAACTACATTCATCTCAACTACATGTATTTTCTCCTTATCAGCATTCATTTTAAAATCAAGATATGAACTTAATGATTGTTTATATAGTGTGCACTCTTTACTGGTTTGCATATCAAAAACCAATACCCATTTGATTGTAAGCACCTCTGAGGTAGGACAATGGTAACAAAAGAAAAATATATGTTTAAAAGATCTTTTTTTCTCTTTTGATTATGATTAGGTAGCCTAGCGAAACGGCATGGTGCAAAAAGACGCATGAAGAACACAAAATGCATATACAGTTGTCTGTAGTGTATTGTTTGCGATCTGAACGCATCTTTTCTCACAACTCCATTGCGCTATTAAAGCTACCTTGCATGACACAATGAAGGACATTAGCAGAATATTCCTTCCTGTGATCTATAATGCATTCATTAAAAAGGTCAGTGTCTGGTTAATCATACCTCCACGCCTGGCTAAACTATCTTAAATATAGCCATCTACAATATATCAAATACATTACCCACACCATGTTGACAAAAGTCATTAGCACTGTTTACACGAGAACAGAGAAGGACTCACTTTGCAATTAGCTCTCCACACAGCTTTAATGGTTCTCTCTTTAAGTTCAAAACTTATTGATTGAGAAAGCGAGCTAATTTCCAATGGCTGATACTTTTTGTACTGCTACTAAAAGAAGTCAGAACGACAAACTACTAGATATATTAAGAACAGCACACTAAAAGAAATTGCCTTAAAACTTGCAACGAATGCAGTGCAACAGACACACTATCCAAATGTGATAGCACCCAGTGGGTTAATTGCTTGAGTAGATAAAAATACTGCTTTGATGACACAGCAGGCATGTACAAACATATGTGCAGTGTTCTTACAATTACTTGATGCACTGATATATGGCTGTTCAAGAATTGCAATCAAATACATGTATGACTCATCAAGATTCATAATACATGTAATTATGAAAAAACTGTCTCCTATCAAATGCACCAGCATGGAAACCTCCATTTTCTTTCAGTCTCTTGAAGTATCAATTACACATTATCAACTTATATTAAGTTGATTTAGCTTGGTTTGAACCAATATGTTATTGGTTTCATCAGTCACCACTGAGATACAGGAATTCACTTCTGAGAACATGAATTGTCATATGCACTCTTTGAAGTGTACATTTGTAAATTAATCCTGTAACCTTCCAAGAGAGTGACTGCTACCATGTCTGCAGAGAGCCACAGGGGTGTCATTAATCACTGTACATAGCACTAAGGCCCCTCTGACTCAAAAGCCAACAGATGGGATGTTCTTCCAAAGGTGTAGGTCTCTAGATGTAAGCACTGTAGAACCTAGGTCCAAAGCAGGAGACTCTTTGCTTCTACATACATATATACATACCCGGTACATGTATAAATGGACAATGACAAAGTGTGTCCTGGTGCATTCTATGTGGTCTCCCTTGCAGTGTCCTCAAGGAAAAGTTCACAACATGTGCAGACATCCCAGCACAGACGGTTACATTTGTGCACTCTGTAAACTGTACTGAAAATGTGAAAAAACATGACATGGTCCATTAGAGCTCTGAGAGAACTTAGATTACACACCTATAATTATCTAATCATTATAAAAAATTCTGACTTGCTCAATGATCTTGCAGGTAAAAGGTGGCAATGGATGGTGGATGGTAATCACTTTTCATATTGTATACACTGCAAAGGAATGTAGCCTTCAATCAACGTACGTATATCTTTATGATTCATTTTCATAGTTCCTTGACTGATTAAAGAAAACATTTATATCATTTCATGTTTTAAATGGCACCAGTTTGCAGCAGCGGTGGAACGGATGCTCCAGAGGGTTCTTGTATGCAGAGCTGCAAGAAGATTGGCAGACAGCACCCTAAGCCTTGGATTCCTCATGAACATGTTCCTCAATCAAATCAGCATCAAGTTCTCTGACCCTTTCATCTCCATCACCTCCCTCTTCCTCCTCCTCCCTCTCCTCAACCACTACCTCATCTCCTTTTGAGTCTTTGTTACCATTTTCTAAAGCACCTTTATTTTTTGGTAGAGCCACACCCTCCTCTGCCCCCTTTTCACCATTTTCACCACCTGTCCTAACACCCTTGTCATTATGGGGTGGACTGTCCTCCCCTTCTTTATTGTTAGTCCTTGGGTTGTTCTCTGGTTTGCGCACCACCAGGGAACCATTTGCTTTCTCATCATTAGATTTGTTATTCATTCTCTCTTTGTACTGCATGTAGACCTTCTGGAAGACTGTCTCCTTCTGTACGTTAGGATTGTACTGGTGGTTCTCCCACGATGGTGTGTGGAAGCGGATGTCGTACATGGATGCCCAACGTGCAAATGCCACCTTCTCTGTCATGAACTTGTGACCAGATGTCAGTCGCTTTTCACTCTTCTCATAGTACTTGCACTCTGTCTGGACTTTGTCAAAGTAGTGGTAGTAGGTCTTGTCATTAGGATTTTCCCTGCAAAAAAATGACAAAAAAAAAGAAAGAAAGAAAGAATGAAACAGTTTACTAAAACTATTTTTCTGTTATAAATATGAAAATAATGGTACATAAATACCATCTATAGGTGAAGTGACAATCAAAATCTGATTCTAATTCTCACAAAAGTAAGATCTCTTATGATAAAAAAGCAACCAAACAAAAATGATAATAACCAGATATTCATAGGCATTTGTGGTCCATCTACACTGTACTTCCAAAAATGTAGCTGGACATAATTTGGGTTGTTCATACTGTATCATGCTTTTCTTTCAACACACATCCATGCAGGTCTTTGTTACATCATGGAGCCTGGCAGTATTCAAGTAAAGTTTAATAAACTCTACAACATATCAAAGAAGATGTTATGTTGCATACATGTACATGTATCAAGAAGTACAGATTTGTCAAGCACAATCCTTTAGCCACACCATGTTAAAATATCCTTGGGAGAATCTAAACCAATATCAACTTCAAGTTCAGAATATTAAACAGTCACAAGCTGTTACACATCAGTCTTGATTACAAAGACCATGAACTTCACATACATGGCGGGGGTGTGCATGTCTGTTGTACTGTACATGTAGGAATGCATGAATGCAACTGTACAATCTGTTGGGTATCAGTCTGATTTAAATGGCATCAAGGGCATATCCCAGATTTTGTAAAAGGAGGGGGGGGGGGCACAAATTGAAGAAAGATTTCTGATAAGCACATAATCACACATTTTGAGGTCTCTTTCACCTTCCAAAATCCCTGACAAGCCAGAAAGAAGAAGAAGAAAAAAAAAAGAAAAAAAAAAGAGAGAGAGAGAGGTTGGTGCAATTTACATGAGATGTACAAAAAAAAGTTGCACTTCCAAAAAGGATCTTCTCATCTTTTCAATTTGAAATATACATGCAAGAAACAAATTACAAACAGGTGATAGGGCATGGTACATGTATAACTGAGAAATATAGAAAATCCTTATGACACTTTTGTTGTTGTTGTTTTCGTTTCTATTTCGCTTGGCAATCATTTTAGTCTAAGAGTGTACATCAAACTGTATACACTACAATCACTTTGAACATGTTAATGCATGCAGGACTTTCAGTTTATTGTCCTATGCTTACATCAAATACAGGTGATAACTGACAACCAGCTGTAACTTTATAATTGGCATTGAGGTGCCATGTCATTAGAGTCACAATTGTCACAAACTTTAATTGGGCCGAGGCAAACTAAATCGGTTCCTACCACCTACTTCCTTGTGAATGTACTTACAACAAACACTCTGAGTGACAAGTAATTAGCCAGATATCGACCAAATGTAATTACTTGGCAACAATATTGTCTACCAAATATCAAATGGACATACTTCATCACCTGTGACAGGTTAGAATCAAGGTGAACTCTTAAATGCTGAAGGGGGAAAAGAAGAGGAGGAAAAGGAGAAGAAGAAGAAGAAGGAAAAAAAAAAAAAACCATGCACAACTTTAATAAATAAAAAGGTTTACATGTAGGCCCTACATTATAATAATGATAATAGCCCTTATTCACCCAGGGTAACCACTTTAGCTATCAGCTAATCTTCCAGCTGGCCGTGCATAACATATAATTTGTTATTATTACCCTTCTCCATATGCACTGTAAGTGTTATGTTGATACTTTCATTGGTCAATTGCTCTCCTCTGTATACTGGGTCTATATTTGGAAGGGGGGGGGAGAGATATTAAGAAATGAAAGTATTTCTAGTGTGCACACCAGGGGGAAAATTTTTTTTTTTTTTTTTTCCAGGGCTACTTTTGAGCCCACCGGCCCAAAATTTCTACATTGTATTACAGTTAACATTGGACCCTATGAGAATTTCAGGGGCTCTTTTTTAGTTTTCCAGGGCTCTTTTTGGCATTTTGGGGGCGAATTTGCCCTGAGCCCCTGTGTATTTTTTCCCCTGGTGCACACACAAACAGATCTGAAATGAAGTCAGAACATGAAATTCTTGTTTCATAGCTTGTACTTGTTATTGTTAAGGACAAGGCCCAACCTTTGTTATGAAAATAGGAAATTCAAATAAACTTCATCCAAAGCCTTGTTCACACGACTGCCAATAAAAAAAAGCCAGCACAGCAAAATACATATCATTCAACCTTAAAGTCAATGGCTATCAGGCATGAGAGGGGAAAAAAAAATCCAGCACCAATGATCTTTCAGAAAAAAATGATATTCTGTATGTTTGAGTCATATGCAAAAGATATATGAATGGAGGTGTTTTTTCCTTTTTTCTGTTGATGTATTTTTTTTCCTTCTCTCTCTGCTTTTTTTGGTTGTTGTTGTTTTTTTTTTTTTTTGGGGGGGGGGGTGCATCACCAATGTGGCAAAATCTTACAGGTAGAGCATTTTGAGTGATTATGACTGTCAAACTTGGCAACTACTGCACATGTACATGTGTACATGTAAGCCTGTGATTCAAGACAATTAACCTTTAAGAATGAAAGTGATCTCTACTCATGAATAGACAGAGAGTATTCAAAGCAGTCTTTGTACAAGACAGACAATCATGTAATAGATTGGATTAGCCTGGATACTGTCAGTACAGAAACTGCTGCACTCTTCCTTCAACCTAATTCTGTCCATCTCGGAGGCAGAAGGAAGTGACTGGTGTACACTAATGTACCTAGCTGGAATGAAGACAGCTATTAAGGTTGTCACCTCACAAATGAAAGTGTGCAGTATTGAGACTGATGGCTCTCCTTCTCTCCCCTTCTCCCCTATCTATATCTGTACCCCTGTGTAACTCCCTCCTTTCCTCCTCTCCTTGCATTCCTTCTCTTGACCTCTCTACCCCCTCCCTCCCCCCCCCCCCCCCCCCCCCTCTCTCTATCTTGACCTCTCTATGCTCCTCCCCTTCAATATGAACAAAAAACATCTTCTTTCTACCGTCATAAACCCTCACCCTCATAAAAAAACAACAACAACTAAAAAGCAGGGCTTACTATGGAGACAGCCAGACTACATACATGTACAATGTAGCTCTGGCATACAAACAGTAAAGCACACATTCAATCTAGAGTTCCTTTCTCAGAACACTTATTTGCTATCTTCCCACAAATGCATGCATGCGAAAGGATTACAGAATCCTATGGACAGGAATTGCACTACTCTAGACAGATTTGTGCATGCATGTACACATGTATGAGCTATTATGCTCAAAAGATTGGTCAAATGCAAGACATGCATGTATGTACACTGTACATGACTAGGCAGAGTTCAATACAAGGCCTTCACAGGTCTGAGAATATACATAAACGAATGCACTCCACTGGTCTATAAACAACATATCACTTCCAGTTTATGTACTGACAGATGTGAGGGTTAAGGTCAACCCTAACCAACCTATCTCTTATACATGCATATTAGAATTCCAACACTATACAATCATTAAAAATGATTTTTAGATATTGCAGGCTGTGTGCTTCCTAGTTGATGTTGTTTTGTGTCTGTTTGTTGCTTTTGTTTTTTTGTGTGCGGTTTTTGTTGTTGTTTGTTTATCAGAATCAGCTGGGCTTGTCTTCTAAGCAGCTACAATTGATCAATAAATAGAGTTATTCATTAAAAGAAAATGTGAATGTGCAATCATCCATGATATGTAGGCCTGTGGATGACTGTGCATAGGCTGGGGGCCGGATTCAAATCAATCATACTTTTTGATAGAACACAGTCTGTAGCTCAAGTTAGGTAGCTTAGAGCAATGGAGTGGCATGAAAAGACACATCCAGAACGCATTTTGCATTCTTTACTTATCTATCAATGCCACTACATTAAGCTACATGTAGCTTAATACCTCTAAACCCATGAATGACAACTGAATTCTTCCCTTCCCATATAATCTAACCCATAGAAGTACAGAGTTTTCTAAAGGGAACTAGATGAATCCTCGACCGCGTAAATTTATGCCTCCACCTTTGCCAGATCAGAAATATATCACTCTTAATTATTAGGATACATTTAGGATACATTTAGAGTACCAAACTGGAAAAAATGGTTCTATTTAAATGACAATGTGTCAGCCACATGGTTCTTAAGTTATTAGGAGAAAGAGCAATTTTCATGTATATGACCTCTATGACCTTTGACCTTGTGACCCCCCCCCCCCCCCCAATCTACTCAGATCATTGTCCCTTGCATACATGTACATGAGCCAAGTTTGAAGCTGATCTGTCAAATGGTTCTTAAAGACGCTAGGTTGTGGGCTTTCATGGGGAATTTGACACCATGGGTGCTTACCCAGTATTAACCGGTGTTGTCCATCACTGTGAGTTTTATGACCAACAGACCTTATGTAATGCTCTGTATACTTCACCCTTTCCCCATATGGCAAAGTCATTATCTCACTTTCCCTGGCCCAAGAATGCCCGAAGCAGGCCAAAGAATGTTTGTGGTGGGACAGCTTGTTTTGCTGTGCTCCAGAAATGTAGCTCTATTACAGGTATTTTTCACAAAGTCTGATATCAGCAAATTATGATCCATTCCCCATGAAAGCGCATACCTAGCGTCTTTAAGTTATTGTGAGAACAACCCATTTTCATGTATATACATGTAATGACCTCTATGACCTTTGACCTCTGACCTCCTGCATTTTCTTTACTTATGCCAATTTGTAACTGAACGCTGAGATGATGTATTTCCTGTGCATTGCCAATTTAGAGACTTTAATGATTAGTCACAATGAAATCACTCTTATTTGACAACACCAAAATACAGAATTGAAAATGGACTGATTTTTTTTTTCTCTCTTTTTGCTGATGTATGATGGGTAATTCCTAGCATTCTGGATCATGAGATACTACAAAAGTGTCAAAAAAGAAGACACTTTACTGCTACGGTTATGAGACTATTCAGTCCCAGTATGCAAGGGGATAAAATTACATACTGGTAGCCCATATACTCACTTGCAGTAGTCATCATAGATCATCCCATAGACATCGATAGAGTCACATACTTCCAGTGCAAACAGCATAGCCACCCATCCTGTTGACATCCAAAGACGACCTTTAGTTCTGTAATAAAAAGTCATATCACATTATATTGAATTCAAACAGATCCATGTCTGGTGGTGCAATTTACTTACTAATAGAACTATAATGAAGAAAATTAATGAAGTGTATTGGACGAGTTGCTGTTTTTGCTTTATACTCAGATATTGAAGCTTTAATGAAGAAGAGCAATTCAATGAAGAACAGCAAGAAAGCAAATTGGCAATTTTATCATTTGATGGGACAGTTCACATGACATACATATGGTGGCCCTGAAGTATGCTCGACAACAGGTCATGTGTGACGTGAATTTTGCATCCCAGGTCCTGAAATCTGCATCCCAAGCTGTGAAATTCACGACCCGCGATGCGAAATTCATGACCCGTGGCACAAACTTAGCATCCCAGTCCTGAATTTCGCATCCCGGGTCGTGAATTTCACGACTTGGAATGCAAAGTTTGTGCCACAGGTCATGAATTTCATGACCTCGGATGCGAAGTTCAGGACCTGGGATACGAAATTCATGTCGCACACGACCTGTTGTTGAGCGTACTTCAGGGCCACCATACATACATGTATATGTATGTATTTCAGAGTACATTCTTGATTAAATACACCAAAGCCCAACATCAAACTGAAAGTTATTTTAGAAATTAGAATGCTGAAGAGGGAAAAGATAAGGAGTACATGTATGAAGTTTGCACTTACACCAATTTAAAGCATTCTGTATAGAGCAGAATAGGAATCCAAAGTAGACTAGTATAATACAGATTACTTGCTTTTTGAAAGCCAAATCTTAGCATGATTACACTGAATAATTCCCATAGAAAGATTTTATTAACTACTGCACATGTACCTTTTCAGTTTTTTAAAGAAAAGAGAAGAATTTATACTTTCTCTAATTTCTACCATGCTTCCCATTTTATTCTTTTCTTTTAAAAATCTCTCTTGCTTCTATTATTTCATCCTTACTCTTGTCCATCTTACATGTACATGTACATCTTCTTTTCTACCTTTCTCTCTCCCTTCCCTTTCCTTCTGTCTCTCTGTCTTCTCTCCCTTCTTCCTTCTTGATTCTTTTCATCAATCTCCCTTTCCTTTCTATTCTACTACACCCCCCCCCCCCTCCTCGGGCCCCTCCCCATCTCTTCTTATCCTTACCCTTTTTCTATCAGTCTCTCATTTTTGTAAAGTCTTTCCCTGTCCCTTAAATGTGTATCTATTCTCATTTCACTACATGTATATCCACTTTCCTTTTTTTCCCTTCCCCTGCCTTCTCCTCTATTCTTTTTCTCATTTTTTCTTTTAATAATCCTCTCTCTCCATAGTTTTTTACAGTAAAACCAAACATGATGGTGGATATTTCTAGGCCATTTGGTAGTCTAATAAGTTCGGATACATGTTGCTATGATAAGCCAAAACTGTAAAGGTACAATGTACATGTAGCTTAGAAAAGCAGAGAGCCGTAAAAAGATGCATCCAGAATACAAACTACCTGTACATGTATACAGTGTATACATGTATGTATAAACAATCCGCTTTGGGGTTTAGAGGGGGTTTGTCTATAGTATACCACTACATTTTTGCTATATACATGTACATAGAAAAGAAAGCAGAAGCAAACCAAAGAATATTATCAAGAATTATGATTTTTACCGTGAAACTAGAAACTCTTGAATTGCAATTTTTGCACATTTAAGGAGTTGTCTGGATTCAAACAAGTTTCATGATGCAATGGAGAGGAACATCTGCAGAGGCAAGTATCATACACTATTTGAACAGAATGAAATACTTTTTAAATACATGTAGAGGTAGATTTTTCTGCACTGTTTCAATGAGCTATTAATATCTTCTTCTAGATGGTACACTGTACATACATGTAATATCTGTAGTAATCACTTACTGAGGTCCAAGTTTTGGTTTATCAGACGGAAAACCTTGTTTTGTTTCTTCTCTAGAACAGAAAAGACACCATTTTATCTTCTTTTGAGGAATTTAGAATGTAGACTTAAATGTTTAATAAAAGAAGAAGAAGAAGAAAATGAAAAAGATGTTACTTTGCAAGAAAAATAAAAATCTTGAAGTGTTTAGGAAATACAACTTACAAACATGTACATGTTACTAATTAATGCAATTGATCAATCACATTATTTTACTAATAACAACTACATGTACATGTATATGTAAAGAGAGACAAATCAAATAACAAAATTTGCCTTTCAATTGTTTCAAAAACAAGTTTTACAAAATAAAAACAATCTTTATTGCAAAGAAGTCAAAATGCAAGGCTGTTGAGAGTATACTTTCAATTTCATTGACAAATTTCATGATTTTCCCCATACAGTGGCAGTCAGCATTCGTTGATTGATGTTGTGACCACCTGCACATATGCTTGAAAACAGGATAACACAAATTTCAAAGGCTTCTACAGTGTACATGGATACAATATTTTTTTTTTTCCAGGAAAGCAGACAGATTGTTATCCTGAATAACAGAAGGACAAAAATGGTACATGCATCACCACCACTGGAAAAAAATTGTCTGAAACAATTGCCTACTTTCTGTTCTTATTCATCCCGTTTCCCCATGTTTGTGGAAATCAATTTTATGAAGACAGGAATAAAAAAAAACATAATGGACAGTACTAACATGTAGTAGTAGAGACACTGAGGGTATTTTGAGAAAAATTATAATTTGCATGTACTGTACATGTTACAAACTCAGACTGAAAGGAGCATTAATGATAGGACAAAGATGAGCCATATGTTCTTCTCATTATCTTTGATGGACTTAAAATAGCTTCCATCAGACATCACCACTCCTTGGGTTTAAAGGGAATCTCAACCATGGTAAGATATCATCAACCTTTTAAAACTCTAGTTACATGTACATGTACTTCGAACTATTGAAATTACAGGTGATATTTTACAATTCACAGAAACTTTACAACATCACGTTTTATAAGTTCATATCATTTCTTTCTTTCTTTCCTTTTTCTGAAGTACAATGTACATGTAAAGGTTTTCATTTTGTCCTAGCACAATTCATACAATGTAGGGCTCAATATTTCCCAGAACCAAGGTTCATTCCAATTTTCTGCCTGCTATATTATGGGCTTTACGGGAAGATACAAGAAAAGTCTGATGTCCTCATTATTGACTTTGAAAGCATCTACTGGTCAAGAAAGGTGAAAGAGACTCATGTCAGTGGCAGCGATTTAACGAGTGGGGGGGGGGGGGGGACGGAAACACTGAAGGTCACGGCTGAAATCTGTTTTGAGAAGTGAAAGGGGGGTGATTGTTGTTCAAGTGAGCTAAATATAACTGCAGAAATAATGAAAGAAGCCTCAAATTTTGCCATCACAATACACTCTAGACCTACAAAAAATTTAAGTGGTTGGCCTAAATTTGATCACCTGACTCAAAATAGAAAAATTA
Organism: Echinometra lucunter; assembly: GCA_029962745.1. Taxonomy (NCBI): domain Eukaryota; kingdom Metazoa; phylum Echinodermata; class Echinoidea; order Camarodonta; family Echinometridae; genus Echinometra; species Echinometra lucunter. The sequence goes on along the minus strand of CM057157.1, from coordinate 2,773,254 downwards.
AAATATTAATCTTCAGTCCAGGTCAATCGCAAGACAGCAGTCAGCAATTAGAAACAGTGTGACTGATCACTTGGCTTGAGAAAGTTCACAGGAGAGGATGAAAGCTTGTCTACAAAATTCAAGGTTGGTAGAAGCTGAAACTACCATTGTAAGAAAAGTCTGTTTTTTAAATTTTTTTTCATTTTTTTATTATTATTATTTTTTTCCTTTGAGTATTTAAGTCTGACAGTCCATGAACATGTTAATGCATACATGTATGTAGAGGCCACCGTAGAGGCATGTCTCATGAACAGAATATAAATAGGTTTTGAAAATAGTTACAAGGTGATTGATAGTTATTTTTTTGGACAGCAATTTCTTCCTCACTGAGATCCCTAGGTAATTCTTCTGCAGTCAAAGGCATTTTAAGCCGGACAAGAGGGAAGGACCCCAAACTCCATAAAGTCACTAGTCAATTTTGTGAAATTGATTTGACAACACTGACATCTTTTCTATCCACTGGTCAAGCATAGCATTATCATAACTTCAAATATTGTCACTCATGTTGCCATTGAATACTGAATTCCCTGTTTCCTGTAGACTTATACAGGGGTCACCTGGTTCCAGGAGCCAACAGGTTAACATAAAAAGTACAATATCTACATGTACATGTAATCTGCCTTACTTTGACAAAAGGAAGCAAGTGACAAAATGACATTTTTTGTAAAAGAGCAAAATGTATCTTCCAATATATAAATATAAAAAACTCAAATTTGGCTGATATGTCACTTGCTTCCTTTTGTCAAAGTAGGGCAGATTAATCCTTTCCAAATTTTCTTTCAAATTCTACATGTAGTCAGTCTGGTAAAATACATGTATATGGTCTTAAAAGTTTGATGACTTACTTTGGTGTTCCTAACTCCTGGTAAAAGAGCTCCACATTTCTGTTCATGACCTCTTGATTAGTAAGATAGAATGAGATATCCTTGTACTTATGCGCAAACTTCCTTGATAAAATCAGCTCCAAATTTCTGTTCACATTCACATTATACAGCCACAATACCACGATGGCTTCAGACTTTGTTGTTGTGTTCACAAAATAGAGTCTTCTCTCTGCTTCTGTGTCAAACATTCGAGGAAAGTTTCTGTGCCCTATGACACGGAATGTAGTCCTTCTTCCGACATCCTCTGTGTAATTTAACGTGGGAGCTGCATTCATTCGTATAACACACTCTGAGCTGTCTATTTCTTTTCCCATCCCTTTTCCACTGAGATGCCCGGAGCTTGTCACTAGGGCACATTGCCTGCAATGCCGAAGAGGTTTCTTTAAGAGAGAATGAAAAAAAAAAAAAAAAAAAACAAGAATAAAAATGCAACATGAAAGTGACAAAAACAGCAATATTCTCATCATCGTGAAGTTATAGTGCACATGCATACATTTACAATGCAAATTATTACCCAAGGAATCAAAAGGATTTTGACACCACTGTGGTGGCTTAGCAAACTTCTAATCCTGGCTCTAACTACGGTGCCCTGAATTTACATGGCATTTGACATTTCATAACAACAAACAGGTACAGTATATCACAGCCAATGTGTAATGGACATCAGCTTAATATCTTTTTTTTTTTTTTTCACCTTGGACAACTCAGAACTTACCTGCTGAATTAATTTTGAGGGAAAAATAATGTCAATGGTTCTCCTAATATTTTATTTCAAAGGTGCTTTTCTTAGCACTGTACATGCATTTACACTGACCATCACTTTATCACACTACTTGTACATGTACATGTACATTTTAGCTACTTTTTAGTTTCTCTAGTACAATGGTGACGGAGAAAATCAATTATTACCAATTTACGATTGTTCAATTTAATAGTACGAATGTACACTGATGACAAACGAATGCTCAGCTAACCAGATTGTAGACTTTTATCACTTGAATTTGTTTCTGCACTAAAAATAAAATTGCAGTGCAGGCACAGGAAAATCATGAAAGATCAAAAGCAAAATCAACAGAGTGAAAAAATAGAGTAAGATATTGAGAAATCTGTCAAGACCCAAATTAACTCAGGACAATTCCATATGGGAAGAACAATCAGCTCACTTCAAATTTATACATGTAGTAAAAACAATCATGTTGACAGTGCTTAAAAGACAAATCCTGGAATTACACTGTAAAAGAAGCTTAAACAAAAAGGAATTCCACTGTCATAGTAATGTCGGTAATGGTAAAATGCATGTTTGATTTTAACAAGACATTTTTGTTCTTTGAAAAATGGCACTTTTTTCTGGTAATTCCGTTACCAAGATTGTATACCAAAATGTAAGTAGAAAATTGTCGGTATGAAAGAGTTCAAATGAAAGAATGGGCATGTTTTCATATAGTATCAAATGGTAAAAAGGAGGGCAAGGTACAAAACAGGCACACAAACTCTAAAAAATGTTAGTAACGGAATTACAATCTCTAAGTCCGTTACCGTGGAATTGACCCTCATTGATTACAATCTCATGTGAGTGTACATGTATGTATGCAATTTCCACAGACCCTGGCCTGAGGTAATCTCAGGCTCAGCGTTCAATGGATTATTAAAGAGCATGGATATTTACATACACTAGATCCACAAATAAAAAAAATAAGAAAAAAAAAAATTAAAAAGTTATTTTCTATGCTTCCATCGTTATCCTAATGCACGTAGCCCGCACATGCATGAATGTTAAATTTAATCAAGCAAAGTACCCTGATGTCATGTACATGTTTAAAAATAAAAGGCCATTAGTGGGATGCTTGGGTTCATATTATGCTCGAGACAGCATTCTCCATCAAATGTTTATGAAACTAATGAAGAAACTACAGCCATCCTCCAGATGCTATGTCCCTGGTGGATGTGTGCAAGTCACGTCCCCGAGTCACTTTCCTTGGGATTCATGGATTAAATTACAATCATTGCTTATTACCGATCAGCATCTACTACCTCTGGCAATGCTTTGGTATCAATCTCTGTGTACAGTATACGATACATGTACATCTGACTGCCCGTATGGAATACATGGATGAAACAGAATTCGACGGGCTAAAAGCATAATTTACATGTTGCCCTGTTTTTAGTAAACACAAAACACTACATGTACATGTCTGCCTTCAGGTACATGTACTTGTAAGCAAAGTGTTGTCTTGCAACGATGCTCACAGGTCTTCATATTATCCCCCAAATTTGGTTTTCTGTGGGGTTTTTTTTTTTTTTTTTCCTTGACATAACCAGTGGAATAATGTGGGCAATGTATGCTTAGGCGTCTTATCCTTATGTCATTGTGCGAAATAATGCGTCACGGGTGCAAAATGAAAAATTAATGAAAATCAATATTTTAAACAATGGTTGATAATTTCACGGGTAGCGTGCAGACTTTGTAAATTGATATACGATCTTTTTGTGGTATGATCTTTGCTAGAATTCTATTCCAATATGTCATAATAGATATTTTAAATTTTGCATTTTTACATAAAGATAAAACGCCTTAGTACTACTTACTAATACTTACAGTATCAAGTCTACTACTACTACACTATCACTACTACTACCACTACTACTACACCCACCACCACCACCACCAACACCACCACCACCACCACCACCACCACCACCATCACCACCACCACCACCACCACCACTACTACCGCTACTATTACTACCACTACTACTACCACTGCTACTACCACTACTACTACTACTGCTACTACCACTACTACTACTACTACTGCTACTACTACTACTACTACTACTACTACTACTACTACTACTGCTACTACCACTGCTACTACTACCACTGCTACTACCACTGCTACTGCCACTACTACTACTACTACACACATGTACTACCACTGCTACTACTACTACTACTACCACTACTACTACTACTACTACTACTGCTACTACTACTACTAATGCTACTACTGCTACGACTGCTTCGACTGCTACGACTGCTACTGCTGCTGCTGCTACTGCTGCTACTGCTGCTACTGCTGCTACTGCTGCTACTGCTGCTACTAGTACTACTACCACTACCACTACTACTACTACTACTACTACTACTACTACTACTACTACTCCGACTACTACTACTACTACTACTACTACTACTACTACTGCTGCTACGACTGCTACTACTACTACTGCTACTACTACTACATGTACTACTACTACCAGTGTACATGTACGAGGGGCGACTGAAAAGTTCTGAGCCTCACATGGAAAGGAATAAGATATGGAGGCCAGTTTTGGTCCATGAAGTCTTTCACATATCTTAATCCTACCCACCAAGTTTCTTGGTCATAACAAATTTTGTCTTTATTTTATAGGTTCATAAACTTTCAGTATCAAGTGTTTCATAAAAATGGACAAACTTGAGTATCGAGCTGTCATCAAGTATCTGCAGCTGAAAGGCATGACCCCAGCTGAGATCCATAAGGACATGATGGACACATTAGGTGAACATGCCCCTTCATATGCCACGGTGAAACAATGGGTAAATGAATTCAAACATGGCAAAGACAATGTTAAAGATGAACCAAGGTCAGGCAGGCCATTAACAGCAACAACCCCAGAGAACATTGACCTCGTCCTTGACATGGTTATGGAGGATCGGCGCATCTCAACTTATCACATTGCCAAGAGGTTGGGCATCTCACAAGAGCGAGCAGATCATATAATCAGAGATGAACTTGGAATGTCAAAGGTGTCTGCGAGATGGGTACCACGTCTTTTGACTCCCGAACAGAAGCGCACCAGATGCAGAATGTCAAGAGAAAATTTGACACTCTTTGAGGCCAACCCATCCAATTTCTTGGATCGATTTGTGACTATGGATGAGACCTGGGTTCATCACTATCAGCCGGAGACCAAGGAGCAGTCAAAACAATGGAAGCATCCCACATCACCAACCCCAAAGAAGGCCAAGGTCACACCATCGGCTGGCAAGGTCATGGCCTCTGTTTTCTGGGATGCACAGGGAGTGCTACTGGTGGACTACCTCCAAAAGGGTTGTACTATCAACGGACAATACTACTCTGACCTACTGATGCACTTACGCGAGAACATCAAGAAAAAGAGGCCCGGAATGATCACAAGGGGTGTCTTGTTTCATCAAGACAATGCACCAGCACACTCATCAATGATTGCAATGGCAACCATTCGCGACTGTGGCTTCCAAATTGTTCCGCATCCACCATATTCACCAGACCTAGCACCGTTGGACTTCCACCTCTTCCCTAAACTAAAAATGGAGTTGGCTGGACAGCGCTACACCACCGATGATGAGGTCATTGATGCCGTCGACTCATACCTGGAGGATCAACCAAAGACCTTCTACAGCAGCGGCATAGAGGCACTTCGTCACCGTTGGAAGAAGTGTGTCGACTCACAAGGGGACTATGTTGAAAAATAAGACAATAAAGTACTTCTGCCTTTTATGATCTCTGGGAGGCTCAAAACTTTTCAGTCGCCCCTCGTATGTCTTAACATCAGAAATTTAGTAAGTCATTCTTATAACTTTGCAAGGTTTACATACAGCATAGTAAATTGCAATTTTTATTTTGAAACCCTGTATATAAAAAGCGTAGTGCATGCATGCCGTATTACAATGTATATCAGTAAATACATGTACTATATCTGCAAACAATCTGCTACATGAACATAATAATAAGTGTTTGCACATGTACAACATGATGACACTTGATATGTCATTATTGGAAGTGTAAACATGAGAAAAGAAAGGGTCTATTGTACAGTTCTTCTTCAAATACACTTAAAGTTGATATAAGAAAGCGATCACAAATATTGAGATAATTACATCAATGGAAAGCTATCAACCCCATAAATAATATTGAGTGGTGTTGAACCACAAAACAAGTTCAGAATGGTGAATTTAAGCGACTAAACTTCAACAAAATCTCGAAGTCAGAAACGCCGGGTAGCACACAGAAACCAAGGGCCTCGATTGTGAGGTTACCAAATGGGATTGGATGCGCCGGTGGAAAGTAGTGGCAATGCTGTGCCTTCTGATGACGAGCTTAGATTGTCATTGTAAATTCGTAAATGGGATAATGTGAAGTACTTTATGTTTTTATTTGAATGAAGAAACACAAAACAACATATTCAGTAGCTGATTTTTTTTTCATATGGTCACAGTTTCCTTTTTGTAGAGTTTTAAGGCGAGTTTACTGTCTCGGAAAACAAGGTACAATCACCATCGAACAGTCAGGGTGCAACGCCGCACGTAATGAGCTATATGCGAGCCTACACGTACGAATAGTAAATGTTAGATGGGTTTCGTTGGTCTGCAGGATCAATTTTGTGAATCAGTAATTCCTAGAACTATGATCATACTTATCATTCATATGTGTGACTGTCTCAAAAGGATGCAGTAAGCCTAAAAAACAGCAAAACATTCCAAAAATATATATCAAACTTGATACAGAGATCTTCAGCTGATGACGTCGTTGTTGAACCATATTCATCCGCGAGTGATTCGACTCCTGCCTGGACGTTTTTGCAGAGAGCGGATTCTCGGCTGGGAGACCAGCTGCCTACACCCGGTGGTGGCTTGATAGATATTGCGCTGGCTTATGCAAGCCACCAACCAAAGCTCGCTGGGTACACACCCTTTGGTACACACACTTACTACTCGCAGGGAGATAGGAGTTTGTCAAACTCCCATCTCCCTGCTACTAAATAGTATACGCAGCATTTTTTTGTTTTCGACACACGCGCTATACACACGCAACACACCATGCTATACTATACACACACGAGCTTCCTACGTTCTTCATGCACTTTCTGTACGACCGGCTGGCCGGATCCAATTTCAGAGCAAACTCTCTCGTTATCTCACCAAATTCGACACACACCAAAAAATAATGGTGAAAATATCAATTTCGCATTGTTAGCATGCATATATCATAATTCTAAACCAGATAATTGATATTCACACTATGAACTATAAGGAGAAGGGAAAGCATTGATCATAGAGTTCTAAATCATTGACTTTTCAGGCTTTGGAAAAAAAAACTCAAGAAATCTCTCTCTCTCTGCACATGCTTTGTATGGAACATCCGGGTATGTAAAAATACTTATCCCCTTTCGTGACGTCACGCATAGTGGACTTGTTCCGTGACTGGTTTTCCAGGCTGACTGAGGAGGGTATTTCTCGACATTTCAGTTAAGGATATCCAGGAGCAAGAAAACTTTTCTGATTTGCCATGTGAATAAACACCTTATGAATAGCATATGCTTTGCATAGATACCAAATTCATGGACATTTATTCCCTTCTTATATCTTATATCTACTTTAAAAAGGATGTTCTCAATTGATAATATACATGTACCTAAGTAACAACTTGTGCACTGTGGCTACATGAATAGAGACACCATGAATTCTGTTACTCAGAAACTCTGTCGTAAAAAAACAAACTTACGATCTTAGTAGAAATTATTTAAACTCCGTCATGTTTAACAAAAAAAAACAACATACAATAGAAGTAGAAATTATCTAAACTCTGTCATGTGTAAAAACAAACTTACGATAGTAGTAGAAATTTTTCAAAGTCCGTCATGTTTAAAAACAACTTACAATAGTAGTAGAAATTATTTAAATTCTGTCATGTTTAAAAACAAACTTACAATAGTAGTAAAAATTATTTAAACTCTGTCATGTTTGAAAACGAACGCACGATAGAAGTAGAAATTATTTAAACTCGGTCATGTTTAGAAACAAACTTACGATAGTTGCAGAAATTATCCAAACTCTGTCATGTTTAAAAAAATAAATGCATGATAGTAGTAGAAATTATCTAAACTCCATCATGTTTAAAAACAAACTTAAGATAGTAGTGGGAATTATTTAAATTCTGTCACGTTTAAAAAGAAACTTACGATTGTGGTAGAAATTATTTAAACTCTGTACTGTTTAAAAACAAACCGACGATAGTGGTAGAAATTATTTAAGCTCCGTCATGTTTAAAAACAAACTGAGGATAGTGGTAGAAACTATTCAAGCTCTGTCATGTTTTAAAACAAACTTACGATAGTGGTAGAAATCATCTAAACTCTGTCATGTTTAAAAAAGAACGCACGATAAAAGAACAAATTATTTGAATTCTGTCATGTTTAAAAACAAACGCACGGTAGTTGTACAAATTTTTCAAACTCTGTCGTGTTTAAAATCAAACACACGACAGAAGCAAAAATCAATTATAAAGCATAAATGAATTCAGGACAAAGACTTCACCGTGGGCTGAATCAATGATCCTGTGTTGTAAAATGCCAAACTGCTGAACTTAGCCTTTCAGTTCGGTACGCTACGGAAGTGCCATGTTCGGCGAATTTCTGTTCGGTTCGGCGGTTCGGTATTAACAGCCCTACAAAACAGCGGAGTATCGGGAAAGCCGATGGGAAAAACCGGACACAGAGAAGCCGATAAAAAACGATGGATGCGGCTTTTGATAAGTTTTAATAGCTACCTACATGTAAGGGTGAATCCACAAAGACCATGGTGAGTAACAATGGTAATAAAAAAAAATAAGCACAAAGCATTGTCAATCTGCAATTGTGCTTTGATGGACCTGGGGGGTGTTTCATAAAGCTGATCGTAAGTTAAGCACGACTTTACACACGACTGGTGGTATGTTCTTGTGCTACATGTAAATGACTGAGAATCTGATTAGCACCCAAGAACATGTTCCAGTTGTGCGTAAAGTCATGCGTAACTTACGCACAGCTTTATGGAACACCCTCCTGGGATGCTGAAAAGCAAATTGGACTGAAGGTAAAGTAAACAATTTTGTGCAGAGATAACCTGGACAGCAGTCTGCATACAATCATGCCTCAGTTCAGTATCCCTTTAAAATCAATACAGGGGGTAGGAGTGTTTTCCAAGCTTAAATGTCAAGTAGGCCTACTGTTTGAACTGAGAGCATGTGAACAAAAGTTTGGATATTGATACCTGTATGCATGGAGAGCAATAATGCATAGAGTAAAAATTGTTGTTGTCACCTGGTCCAGTGCAATTTTCATTTGAATCGGGGTGGATGATGTGTCTAATTCCTGTTGAATCCATCTACTATTACTGGTCACATACCATTATCATTTTAAAGAGAAAGAGAGAGAGAGAGAAGGATGGAATTGAAAGAGGGATGGAACAAGATGACACAAGGTACATGGAAGAGAAGGGTGAGCTGAGGGAGAGGAGAAAATAAAGATTCAAGGGATGGAGATAAAAAAGAGGGGTAAGAGTGAAGGGGCAATGGATAGGGGCAAGTGACAGGGACAAGAAAGAGAGAGAGGTAAGGGAGAGGGGGCAATGGATAGGGGCAGGGGAGAGGGACAAGACAGGGAGAGTGGTACGGGAGATGGGGTGGGGGGGGGGAGGAAGAGGGATAAGGGAGAGGTATAAGAGAGAGGAGTATTAAGGGTGAAGGTTGAGATGGGGCAAGGGATACAATTAGGAGAGACAGGAAAGGGAGAGGGGTAAGGGAAAGGAGGAAATAGAATGGATGGGGCAGGGGAGAGGGACAAGAGAGAGAGAGAGAGAGGGGGGGGGGAGGTGGGTAAGGGAGAGATTGGAAAGAGAGGGAAGTAAGGGAGAGTGGCAAAGGGTGAGAAGGAATAGAGAGCAAGGAAAAGGGGTATTAAGGGAGAGAGGTGTGCAAACAGGAGGTACTAGTGGGATAGTGGGGTATAGAGCATAGAATAGAAAATGATAAATTTACACTTTACCTTATCAGCTGATACTGGCATATATCCCTGGCCATTCCAGTTCTTTGGTTCCAGTCTTTTTTCTTTCTGCTCCTCTAATAGGGGTGTCTTGGTAGTTACATTAATACGCACTGCCTCTGTTACCCTGGCAACGGGCAGGGCCGATTCCTTGTCATCTCCACCTCTCACTGTACACCCATGGGATCCAGTGCAACCAAACTCCCTGATGTTGGTCTTACCACTGATAGGCTCTAGTCTTTGCTCTGGCCATGCGTATAGAAGCAGTGCTGCTAGTATTAGGGTGCTGTAGAACAGCAGGTGGCTTAATGTCAATGCTTGCCTCTACAAGTTCAGAAGAGAAACAAAAAAGTGACACAGACAACAATTTAAAGAAAACTTAAGGCATCTTAAAAGCATAGTTGATGCCCTGCATGTTTGTATTTTTTAAATATACACGTAGATCTCTAACTACACTTTCATCATTTTCACATCAATACTAGATACTTATAATCTACAGACATACACATGTTCCATTTTGATTCATGTACATGTACATGTGTACTGTAGACCCAGTCTGTAAGTACATGTAGCTTGGCATGAAACAGGGCAAACTTCAAGAAACAGATGCTTTCCACAAGAGATCTGCAAACGCATCACCTTGCCAAATGAAACGAATCATGCATGTACTGAACACAGAGACAAGCGAATTTACAGCACAGTCCAAACAATACATGCTCACTGTATGTGATATTGAACAAGAAAATGGCTCAGCAGATAATGCCAATTACTGACTGTGCTAGTGAGACAGGTGAGATCTTATGAAAACATACCTTCTATCAATGGACAACAAAATACATGTAATGCTCTAAAATACAAGGAAGAGGTAAGGGCAATTTCACTTGGTTTGGCTTTATCCCAGGATATACAGTACACCATGGCTCATACATTAATCAAAGTCTATAAATAACTGTAGGTTTGATTTCTAAAGCAGAAACAGAAACATGTATGAATATCTAAACATATACACATTCAAAACTAATCATTAAAGAAATCATTGCTTCCTTTATGTACAGCGGAGCATGCATGGACGTGTACATGTGCAGTAGGGACAGTGATTTTCCGTTTCAAAAAAATGCGTTTTCCGTTTCATAAAATCTTAAATTCCGTTTCAGCAGGTCAGAAAACGGAATTTCTGTTTCCCCATAGACTTTGTGTACAAGAAAAATTGCCAATTCCTTTTACATAGAAGTCAATGCAAATTACCGGTATACCATTGCAATACCGCACTGGGCAAACTTCGTATCTGCTACTGTACCATCACTGTTCTAGAATCCACTTTAATCGAAGAGATACGAGCTTAAAAGCTATTTTTAAAAACACCTTTAACAAATATACATCCTTACCTTCCGATAAATTAGCTTTATTTTAGGACCGAATTAGATTTCATCGCTAATTTGAGGACTTTTTTACATCGTTTTGTGCAATCGACGATCTTCCCGTAGTCGCCATTTTGAACTTGAGTATAAGCACTGTTTAATAAATATCGTAGAGGGCACATTTATCCACACGTTATGTAATGGAGCCTCCTCCATGAACCATCACCCGAGGCCGAGCGAGGTATAGAAATCAAGTAAGTCAAATGCACTTACCGCACATACTAAAACAACACAGCACTGCAGGAACATACACGTCACACGAGTGAACAGAAAACGGTCACAAAATTAAAAAAAGTACAGGAGACATGAACAAGGGGAAGAAATCCGTAGAAAAGTCAACAAAGCACAGAACTGCAACATAAAATTACTCCAAAAACCTCAACGAAATAAGAAATCCGAATGGCTACGAAGCACGGTCTCACTTAGCAGCAATCATGACAACGCACTCGACTCCATAAGCCATCCGAATGTTTACAGATATGTGCACAATACATGTATTGCATGTGGATACGTCCGTATCGGACCCATCATAAATATGACCATGATGCATTGCGTGGCCAGCTGGCTGCTGCGTCTTGTTTCCTGACAAATTAAGTTTCGCTGCCGTGGAAATTTCGTCAAAATTAAGGTTAGTAATGTGAATTTCGCAACTAGAATTTTGATGCAGTGTGCATTTCAAGGAAAATTACGTTTTCCGCGATTTTCCGTTTGAAAAGCCACTTTCCGTTTCAAAAGGCCAATTCCGCGAATTCCGTCCGTTTTCCGCGATCGCGGAAAATCACTGTCCCTAGTGCAGCTGGGTGATGTTTGCTATTCCGAAGGTTCGTGACTTCGATGGTTCGATAATCCGAAAATGAAATAAGGTTCGTAAGTCCGAAAATAACTAACCAACTAACGGACCTTACAATGTATTTCATTTTTGGACAAACGAACCTTCGGAGTATTTGAACCTTCGGAATAACATTTCGGAATATACGAGCTGTAACCGTACAGCTAATCCCAAAAGAAAAGCTTACAGCCTACAGTACATGCAATATTGTGAGGCCAAACACAATCATACATAGGCCTATCAAAATTTCATGTAGGCTGTAAGCTTTTCTTTGGGGCTTAACTGTAGGCTACATGTACATGTGCATCTACCAGCTGACTTCAAAAGTAAACATTATAGTAAAAGCAAATTCAATACAGGCTTACCAATGTTTGACACATTATGCTTCTCGAGCTATATCCCGATCAAGATTACTCAAAATATAATTCCAAACTGATTTCCAGTTCACACATGAAAAAAATACATCCTGGCCACAGTAGGCAATTGCACAACTACATGTACAGTGTACATGTAAATGAAACAATGGACGAGCTGTCAAAGAATACTTCATGACCTGCTTCCTATAATAAAAACTGTAGACTGCTTTAGAACAAAGGGAATTAAGTCTACAAAAAATCAAAAGAGCAGACCCTATTTCTAAGTTGAATCAACAGAATAATTTGTACCAGAAACATTGTGCAAATAAATGAAATACAAAGTGAAAATAAAAGTAATAATTTTGTGATACTGATTAGGTCTATATGCTGTGTGTCTCTAAGAGACCTAAAAACTGCCAGGAAAATATATACACTGGTAAACACATTTAAATAGAAAAACAGACAAGAAACCTTCTGGTACAAACTCCTCATTAGAATGTCACAGGAAATCACATGTGTGATACGGACAAGATAAAAATGATAAAAATCCTACCTGACAAGTTTGTTGACCCCTTTACAAACATCTCTTTGAAATAAATGGCTCTCACAGGTTAAAGTTTATCATACTCAACTAGATACAAACTGTGTCAAATAATCTATATACTGTTAATCAAAGTCATCTACAAGATATTTTTTGGAAGAAAAAAGACACATTACGGTTGAGGCATGTGTTGGTTAATGGATTACACTTTTTTTGTTTTTTTTAAAGAGATGAGAAATACAAGAAAACAGACAAAAAAAATGTCATATTATATACTACAGAGTACATTGCAAATATCTAACAAACCTTCATGTACATAGACATGTACTGTATGCTATGCCTATATGAAATAATAATGAAATGACATACTACTAATTTTCTTGCCTGATTCTTTCTGACATCATGTGGTTGTAGAATCTCAGGTAAAAAAAAAAAAATTCTAAGAAATAATAACAGCACAATAACAGCACACTGTTTAATTATGTGCAGTACTTGAGGTTTGTCAAAAAAAAAAAAAATGACCAGTATGACTAATAAGCACAAGTTAGTACATACACGTAGTATGTCTATGTTATTCTAGGCATGTTGGTGCTTGCATCAAACATAGATATAAATTTAAACTTGCACATTAAAATGCAATGTATTAAGTAAAAAAAAAAATCACCAACACATTGTGTGCTATTTTCCAAATATATTGTACATACCCTGCCATAGAATGGGAGAAACCAGGTGATCTTGCGCACTGGCCTTGCAATGAAAGACATGATGATAAAGCACCCCACAGCACACCCCTCCGCTCACTGCTTAGCCCCCTAGATGTCGTGCAGATCAAAACTGGCATGCCCTGCATAAATAAAAAATAAAAAATAAAAAAAGAACATGACATCATGATTTCTACCAACTCATTTCTCTTATGGAAACTGCTTTTTTTCCAACCACGGCAGCAAGAAAGAAGTTTTCATTTTCTATTTCATTTTTGACAAATGATTACTCTTGTACATAGCCCATAGTACAAGGGTCTGCCCTTTTCTCATCTTCTGAACAGTATAGTGCTCAAGATGATGTACATGTACATGTAAATATAAACATGTATTTGTACCTTCTTGCTGTGGAGTATCAATGGCAGCAACTCGTTCACAACTGCACTGTTAGGTACTGACTCTCCGCTCAAACCAGATTAATTCAACAAAGTGCAAAAGCTCCACTGTTCCGCACGTGTGAGTGGCCCCATTATCCAAGCGTATCCAGCCATGCACTACTTACTCCCGGTAATTTCAGTGCGCTTACAATAAACGTAAGTACATGTAGTACGTGGATCTATGAAACTGAAAATCTGTATTTCTCTTCGCTGATCCTGTATGGAATCTATGAATCTGGATCCACAAACATATATGCAAATCTTGTCCATTGAAAGAATGATAGGTTTGTTTCAAATGCTTCAAAAAAGAAAGAAATGAAAGGCAGCAAAAGGTTAAACTTTCCAGAAAGTGTAGTTGATAAAATAACCTTTCTAATGGTACCACACAAATTACACAAAACTTATCTCAAAAGGCGTATTTACATGGAAAGCAGTGAAAAGGATCAAAGTAACTGGTCTTTGGGAATCAACTACATACGGCTCCCATAAATGAATGGGTTTTACGGAGCTGTATATACCTGGCTCCCATTGGCAACGGGTTAAGCTGTATACCATTCTCACATGTGCAGGTCTATGTGTAACTGGACACATACATGTATAAATAGCCCATGCATCATGTATGCCTATTTGTGAACCTTGGCCGTATATATACATGGCCACATGCAGGGGGGGGGGGGGGGGGCAGGGGGGCAGTTGCCCCCCCAGAAATTTTAAAAACTTTATTTCTTTTACTGAAAATTTTCACAAAATCAACAGTTAAGTTTGTATGAAATCACCTGCCAGCTAACCCAACAGTTACCTGGGGGGAGGGGGGTGTTTCATAAAGCTGTTTGTAAAGTTAGGTATGACTTTACGAACGACTTGAATATGAAGTGCTACATGCAAATGGGATGCCCAAAGTTTTTCCTGACATTTTAACAAAGTGTAACTGCCTTTCCCATTATCTCGACTAAATTGTGGCAAAAATATACTTTGCAATAAAAATCTTTGTAAACAATCATAATATCAATCTACTTCTGCATATTTTACTTTTTGCTAATGTGATTTATAATAATTGAGAATCCCATTTGGCTAAGCATATTCCAGTCATTGTACAATGTAAAGTCGTTCGTAACTTTACGAACAGCTTAATGAAACACCCCCAAGGCGTGGTGTTATACATGTATGTACAAGCATGATCTGTAATAAAGACATGATGAACCAACGTGAAATGATCACTCTAGCCAATAAAATCCATGCTTAGCAAACAAACATTATCAAAGAATATAAGAATGCTGGAACCAGCTATATGTACCATATCATGATCAAGTCAGAAATTTCCAATCTAAACATGCCTTAGCAAATTTGTACTGGAGACTTGTTTAAACATACATGTAGTATGTAAATCAAGTTATCCTGTTTCTAGCGCCCATCTTTTTCTTGAACTTAGTTATTAATATACAAATCTTTTTTTGAAAAACTCTGCAGTATTATACTAAAATGTAATTGCATGCAGTCTTTAATGTTTAGCATGCTGGTCTGATATTTTCCCCTATTCATTTTATGTGTTTCATAAGGAAAAAAATATCAATGTTTACGTGGATTTATAGTGTAGTATGTTTTTCCTACGATTTTATGTACAGGTCCTCTTGGGAGAACAGTTTTAAACTGAAAGAGCACCTGCTTACATAGAATGAATGAATGAACAAATTAAATAGATGATTTCACTTTATGTAAAGTGCAATATGCAAGCATTATTTTGGTTTGAAGTTTGAAAATATTTTATCCATGGTTTCGAAGGTGGCACAGTAAACCATTCTTACAACCTGCAGGTGTGTATAAAAGTACGTACATGTATGTCTAGACATTTGCTACCTTGTACAAGGTAAAATAGGAAAAGGTGGCCAAGTTGATTTCCCCTCTTATTTCTTTTCAACAACTCCCCCCCCCCCCCAAATCAAAATTTTACAAAATAATTTCAGAAAACTATCAGACCCTAAAACAAATCACAGTTCTGTCAAAGTACATGTACATGTAGCCTAGGGCCCTAGGCCTACCCCGTACCTCCACGCAAACACATTTTACCATTTGATTTTAATACGTTCAATTGGAAAATTGCATATTTTCTTCATTATACATGTATTTGATAGGCAACACACTAACATAGACTATTAACTTTTGAAAATCTATATATGTTTTGAAAACCAGTATTAAGCCTACTCCTACACATTGATCCCTCCTGTCAGAAATGATCTATGTGAAGCTTATTATTACCATGACAACCAAGATCAGTACGCCTCAAGACTTGGCTCTAGGATGCAGTACACAGGATCTTGTAGCCTACTTTTCTCAATAACAGTAGAATATAAAATAAACATACACACAGATAAATAGAAACATATTAATAAATATTTAATTGTACAAACAAACATACAAACAAGATAATAACCAGGGGCCCCGTCTTACAAAGAGTTGCGACTGATTCAAATCAATCGCAACTTTGAGATTGATCTCAACGGTGTACTTAAGAGATAGGAGTTGAGATTCAATCTCAGAGTTTCGATCAATTTGAATCAATCGCAACTCTTTGTAAGACAGGGCCCTGATGGTTTTCTATATTACGAACTACGAAGACACTGTCCATGTCATTAATCTTAAATTCATTTATTAGAAACACAGTGTACAGACAGTGGGATTCTCAATCATTTTCAATCGCATATAAGCTAAATTTGAAATGTGTAGACTAACAATACTAATGTTACTTACCACACATTTTTATATGGGAAATATATTATTTTCCACAATTTAATCACTGAAAATAAAGTGAAAAATGTACTTTGCTTAAACATCAAGACAAAATGTGGGCATCCCGTCTAGCACATTTAATGCAAGTCGTTTGTAAAGTCATGCGTAACTTTACACACAGCTTTATCTCCCTGTAAACATAATGCCTCTGTCACTATGACACCACCTTCGGAGAGTAGAGGCATGGAAAAGTAAAATGATAGTCTACACATTGGGTTACATGTGTAAAGAGAAAGTAAACTGATTTAAACTTTTGTTAACCTCTATCATCAACAGCTAGAATTGCAATTTTTTATGTTCTGCTTTGTTTTTGTTTAATTTCTTTTAGTTTATAAACTTAACGTTATCCATTTTATGTTGATTTATGATTATTTCATGTCTATGTTTATGTAAGCAGAACAGAATATTGATACATCTATATATCCATGACATTCAATAAATATACAATTCAATTCAATTCAATTCATGTAGAATATGCACTTGCTGATGAATTAAAACAACACAACCTAATGGAGGGTAAACAAAGCAATAATTTTGGTGATTTTCTTACTGCATGCAGATGACACAAATGTTTTTGTGTGTGCGTGTGGTTTTTTTAAAATATTTTTTTAAAATGAAAGTTAATGAGACTGTGACTAATGCCTGCCCAGGTGGGAGAGTCTTAATTTAGCAAACAACTTGACTGAATAATCATCTTTATTCCACAAGCAATATTGTTACCAAGTGAATGATGTCATGATCATGATTATCAAACACTCCCCAAAACCTAATTCCAGACAAAAGGAAAGGCAAAATGAAGGAGTTCAGCAAATATTAGGCAAGACTTGAAGAGTTGCAACCCACTTAGTATACAGGAGGGGACAACAATCAGTATTTGAACATCTTCTTCAATTGCCTTTGGGTCATTTCATACAATGATGAAGCAGTACAAAAGTCTTTACTGTGAAAATACATGTAGGAACTGTTTGAAAGCTTATTACTAAAATCACTTCAAATGGGGAATAAAAATGAGAGATCCCAATTACAGTAATTGTGAATTACAAAAATGTACCAAACTTTTACAATGTAACTTCTACAATTCATTTCAAGTTTCTTTTTCAGATGTGCTGAGGTTCATGAAGGAATAGTAATATGCAGTGTGTGTAAATGTTAACACTAAACAGGCATTTTTTTTTTTACATTCCTTCATTGTTGTTGTTGGGCTTTGGTTTTTTTCAGTTTGCTTTAAATTTGTTCATGCGGAGGAGTTCCTTCAAAACATGGTTCTAAATTTCTTACTTTCTTTCTTTACTTTTTTTTTCTAAAATAGAAAATTTAAATTACATGTACATATATAATTGGTGCTCAACTTGCAGATTTCATGCAAGTTGTTATTTGAAATTGAAATAACAAAAATTAATACAAGTAAGATATAAAAATACATCTCTACCCAATGAAAGAAAAGAAATTCTAAGCTAAAACACAAGAGCCATAATTGTACAGCCTTCATAACATTGCTACAGTGTACTTAATATGACCATGTTTCATTTAGCCTAAAAGGTATGTAGTAGCCCACATTTGCGAAACATTGTTTAATAATTTGAAGAGAAATAAGCCAATTTCAATCTTAAATGACAGATATTTACATGTACATGTATAACTATCAAGTTATCAAATTTACAACAATATCCCAAAGAATAAGTGAAAAATGAATAGTTTTACTCTTAAAGCATCAGGAAGACGCCTTAATAAAACAAAGACTTGATGAATCCTCGACCGCGCATGGTCGAAATTTATGCCTCCGCCATTGTCAGATCAGAAGTATATGGCACATTCATGTTGATTTTTTTATTTCCATGTATTAAATGACATCTTTGACCGTGTGACCCCCAAATTTAATGAACTATTATGAGACTTCCAAATGCATACATGAGCCAAGTTTGGAGATGAACTGTCACAGAGTTGTTAAGTTATCGCAAGAACAAGCAATTTTCATGTATATAATGACCTCTATGACCTTTGACCTTTAACCTTGAGACCCAAAAATCTAATCACATCATTGTCCCTCCATATGCATACATGAGCCAAGTATGAAGCTGCTCAGTCAAATAGTTGAGTTATCACGAGAATGGACCATTTCTTTGGACATAATGCCCTCTATGACCTTTGAACTTGAGACCCAAAAATCTAATCAGATCATTGTCCCTCCCTATGCATACATGTGCTAAGTTTGAGGTTGATCGGTCAAATGATTGTTGAGTTATAGTGAAAACAAACCATTTCTATGTACGTAATGACCTCTATGACCTTTGACCTTTGACCTTGTGACCCCCAAATCTAACCAGATCATTGTCCCTTCCATGTGCATACATGAGCTAAGTTTGAAGCCAATCTGTCTCATGGTTCTTAAATTATCACGAGAACGAGCCATTTTTATGTGTATTTGCCTCTATGACCTTGACCTTCGACCTTGAGACTCCAAAATCTATTCAGACCATTGTCCCTCCCATATGTATACAAGTTGATCCATCACACGGTTCTTATTTAAAGTTATCGCGAGAAGGAAAACGGGATGGACGAACCGAAAACTTAATGCCTCCGGCAACCCCCTATGGTGGGCGGAGGCATAAAAATAAAATAAAATTTGTGTTGAATATTCCCTTATCAATCCTAAACGAGAATGTACTGGGATCGAAAACTTTTTTCATTTTTTATTTCCCCTCCCATTGACACAATGTACAGTTAGGAAGCAGAATTTAAACAAAAGTGAAAGTTGGCCTTTTTTCATCGATGATTGTTGTTCAATCTACTGCAAGTTTTTCATGAAATTTGGCACATATCTTCAGGAGATCATTAGCTATTAAACAGGATCTTGTACCAAATTAAGTATCCAATGCAGCACGGAGCAGGGACAACGCCCTAAACTTTTTGCTCATTTGCATAATTTTTTTCTTGTCTCTTTTGCTCACTGAAGCATAAGAGATCGGGATTTCGATGAAAATCAAATCAGAGGAACTCCCCAAGAAGACTTATGATGATTAACCACATTAAGCGATTGAATTTTGGTCAACAAGTGAAAGAAGAGCTTTTCCAGTCCCACATGCTCATTGAACTTTCAAATAAAATGCCATGAGATCATTGATACATGTACATCGGTCATATAAACATGCTAAAAATATTATCAATAAGATATTTAGTGCACAAAAATAAGGCAATAATTACTGGATAATTTCAAAATGGTGATATTTTGTTTTTATTATGTGTTCATTCAACCGTAAATTTGCAAATGTCGCAAACATCCTTCCAAAACATGAATTCCTCCGCATTAGATCAAATTCACCGCGCAAAAGATGTCAAAACTGCAGTTTTTGCCATTTCCACCTCTTGCTCACTGAAGCATGAAATTTGGTGCACAACTCATTTGGCATGTTCGGTAATGAATAAAATTTATGTTGCATGCCTTCAAACGCCGAAAACTTAAAGTATGTCCCGGTATCACTACATCAAAGTCATGGCACGAGGCTTGTGAACTTCAAAAAATGACAATTTTGCATATTTGTCGTGTTCACTGAAGCGTGACTGAAGGGTTTGCCCTGAATTTTCCAGGAAATGTAAGTGAGAAGTGTAGCTACATGATTCTGTATCAGATTTCATCAAAGGTTCCTGATTGAAAAAATACAGGGATGTGTTTTAGGGAGAACTTATTTTTTGTTGTGTGTTTAGAAAGATTTGCACATGTATGTAGTCTGCTACATGTAAGCCCCTACAAGTCTGAGATTGTGTGAGTACCCTTTGACATCAAGGTCATCAGATCAAAAACATGACAAGGAGAGCATTTTACATGCTGTTACTATGGTAACCCAGAATGTTAATGGCACGTGAAGAAACACAAACTTTTCTACTAGTGACATACATGTAAGCACTTTTACCCAAACAGTCTTTTAAGTCCTCGCTTTTTGACTGGTTTGATGCTTTACCTGCTCTTCTCGCCACTGGCTAGATCCTCGCCTCTAGTGGAACCTTGTTTCTTCACCAGCCAAGACCAGACCAGATCAGAGAGGAACCACATCGAGACAATATCATGCACAGATCAAGCAGAGATCAACATTTAATTACTTTATATCTGGCACCCACATTTCGCTTGAAAATAAACATCTTCAGTGCTCTTTTGTGATTTCGCTTTGGCTTGTGCAGTTTATCTTTGATTTCTTCATCTTGAAACACCTGTCCTGTGCAATGGATGATTTCATGCGTTGGCTTAACTGTGCTCTCAAAGACTTTTAGTGCGAATAAAGGATCCCGCTCTCGAGTGAATATATAATGAGATGTACATTGTACAGGGAATATAACTTTTAAATTTCATTATTTTCATTTATCATCATCATCGTATATCATTATTATTATTATTATTATTATTATTATTATTATTATTATTATTATTATTATTATTATTATTATTACTATTATCACTATTATTACTATTATCATAATGATACATTGTTGTAAAGATCTGAATGCCTTTTGCAAGAACATGACATCATTGCCACAGGGGGCCTTAGAAAGAGTCGTGATAAAAACAATGGGATAACCAAAAAAAAAGTAATATCAATCTAAGTACATGTACATGTAAAGTAAAGTACATGTACAGTATAAGTAACCACCATATAACACAAAAGTACGTGAGGCAATAAATGCCATTAATTTGTTGCCAATAAAGGTCAATTTCAAAATTGTTGTTATTATTAACTGAATGAAGTCAGTCTAGTTTGGTCTATAGATCTAGTAGGTTTAATAATTAATAAAACCTAAGAATCCCCCATTGCATCACAAAGTAAAAAGAAAGCTGGTATTGCAATTCTTAGTTCCTTTCTCAAGCTACATGTACATGTACATGTAAAGTTCAAATACATACATGTAATGGTGCACAACAAAAAGCATAGACTTATTAAGCAGGCGCTACTTTTTATAAGTTCCCTGGAGTATCTTGTCACTGCTGCGCAGATAACACACCGATTCATTTGTATTTTACAATGGAAATGCCGGCTGCACTTACTCACACCAAAGCTTCTCTCATATGGAAGCATGTGT
Source organism: Echinometra lucunter (assembly GCA_029962745.1). NCBI lineage: Eukaryota > Metazoa > Echinodermata > Echinoidea > Camarodonta > Echinometridae > Echinometra > Echinometra lucunter. The sequence continues at coordinate 2,751,375 of CM057157.1, read as the reverse complement.
TAATCATAATGTGAATGGATGCTGAAAACAAACTCTGCTAAATGACATTAAAACTGAATTATTAGTACTTTCAACTGGATATAAGTTGGAAGATCTGAATAAAAACCAAAGATCTTCGAATGCAAGACATCTTGGAGTGCTTTATTACAATCACAAATGAATATGGAAGACACATCACTATGCAAATTATCATACCACATAACTTCAGACGCATCAAAACATACATGTACTTTGATGAGGACAGTATGAAACTAATTGTTCATGCATGCATAGACTAATGCAACGACTACATGTAGCAATACGTTCTTGTATAGACTACCCTATTCTCAAATAGGTTTTGTAACTGTTCCAATACGAATAAGTTACATTTTCTCCTAATCTCCTTCCCCCCCCCCCCCCTCTCTCTCTCTCTATCCATACATCTACATGTACAGTACATGTATGATCTAATGTACCTCTTTCTCCTCCTCCTCCTCCTCTTCCTCCTCCTGAGTCCTCCTACATGTACTTCCTTCTTTAACTTGGCCGAACTTCGCATTAGTAGATCTAGACTCTACATCCTGACATTTCATTAGACTGAAAGCTTCAGTCTCTCATATCGGTGGTTTTTACACTTAGACAATGTCTGGCTCCACTGATCACCTCCATTTAGAGACTGAAATTGATGCATGTAGCAATGTAGTAAGGATCGTTCAGCTATGATTGCATATCGCATACCGTTATAATCGTGAATCTACATGAACTAATTTTTCTTTGAAAACAACCGGGAGATTCACAGAACTATCTCACTCACATATACCAGATGATGATGATGATGTGATTTTGTTTGACGCAACCCGGAAGTAAAAGTCAGCAATTTTTTATCATAAATACAGACAACCGATCCAGGAGGGACAAGTTTTTCTGGTGAACAGCTCAAAGTAAGCCCTTAATTTTCATATTTGTTCAATTTTTGAAATGTTTGGTAGATCTAGACAATTCAAAATCCATAAGAGTCGGGACGTAACTTGACATTAATGTAAGTTAGTTAGGCCTAACTTTAATGGGGGGGCCCTATGTACATGTATGCGCACCTAACACTTCACTTGAAATTGACAAGCCCTTTCCTTTGGTATTCCTCCAATGGCTGACCTCATTTTAATCCTCATACATTGTATCCTAGAGAATAATTGTGCCGAAAATCTCATTAAAATTCAAATAAGAAAAGACGACGATGTCAATTTGACACTAGAAAAAAAGGAAGCTTCCCATGTCTGCACACTATAATTCCAAAATTTGTTCCCAAATTTCAAAGAAAGGTTAATCCAAGAGTAATTTTAGGTTGCTCTTTCCATTGCTACAACACTTGTATAAGACTTTCACAATCTTTCCCAACGATAATTTTTCTAAAGTTAACTGTTAGTTTTTGAGATACACGTATGACCTTGCTGTGGCTGTGGCCACTCATCCTGTGTACTCGGTCAATGAATTGTTCTGTAAACGTGACAAGTCTGTACCAAAACTAAATATCATGCTTTTTTGTTTGCTACTCGACAGCATGCTGTCGCCCTAGTGGACCTACAGTACGAGTCGATAAGTGTCAGTGTTTTTTTTCTTAAAATTCACCATTTTCAGCTCATTCATCAGATATGAAGCAGAAAGGGGAAAATTGAGAGCCTCAGGAACATTGCTGGCAAGTAAAATCGAAACCTTTCTTCTCTATTATAGAAGATCTAAGTCAATGTATTTTGTGTTCGCGTCAGGAATAAGTTTCCCTATTCAAAACGCCGTTTTGACCTACGGGTGGGTGGCTGTGACCATGGCATGGTCACACAGGGTTACAATGGTACATGTATGCTGAGCTGTGCAAATTTATGTGACATGCTGCCCTCTATAGTCAAAGATTGAAATCACTAAAATAATCAACAAGTTCATATCAAATATTTGCTATTTACACCATGTAGGATAATAAAATATGCTATTTTTATTTCCATTCCTTTCCTGCAACTGGATGTACATCTAGAGACTAGACTCTAGAGTAAATTATCCTAATCAAATGAATTTTGAAAAATATTTTTCTGATCACGGTGACACAACTCTTGCTCCTCTGTCCCCAAAAATTCATTGGTAGAACACTACTTTCCTATTGTCAGCAATTTGCATGCAACAGTACGTCTGTTGTGCGAGATTAATACTACCGAGTACTAACGTGTGACTAGCGACTTGAGTGGGCATGGCGACAGTGTGCTAACATGGCAAACTTTGGACATGCGCAAAGTTAGGCAAATATCAGAGATTTTTAAAGGAAATTCCCCACACCAGACAGATTTTGGCCATATCGTGGTTTAGGAAACCACTCGTTCATTTGATGCACGCACTTGTGTACAAAGAGAATGGAGGTGGAAATAGGAAACCACTGTCCAATGCGTGTGACTGAATAAAGCGCTGCTGTACAAAGTGAACGGTGGTTTCCTATTTCACGATAATGCCTAGATTTTTCTGTCCACAATTACAAAGTATAATTTCATAATGATTTAAGAATCTAACTTTTGACTTAGTAATGCATGCAGCGGGATGGTACTGGCGGGTGCACGTGCACTGCAATGAACATGATGAATGACTGCATACATGTACATTTGTAGCTTGTAATATACCGTACGTAATTAGCCCTGACCGGACCGGTACCGGCGGCATCTGCTCCTCCAGTCCATCGGGATCGCATCGGTGGTGTCTCCTTGGCACTGCGTTACCGTACATCTTATTCTTCCTTTGTGAGTAGGCAAGTCTGTTTAATTAAATTAAGACATTCACAAATACTCTGATAACTACTCACCTTAGAATTCCGAAAGCATTATGTTCTTCAGTTCGGAAATATGAAAAAACAAGAATAGATCAAGGGCAGATCAAAGCCAGCGAAGCAATACGTGCATGCATATAAATGCACGCATGTGTTTTGTTGTGTGGTAAATATGGTACCATACCGGGCGATCGACCACCCGATAATATCGGGTAAAAATGCAGGACGTGCTAAAAACCACTGATCTCTCCACTAACTGGATGGGCGGTCACACCCCGCGGACTGAAGCTAGCGCACCGCGGCGTCGGCCATCTTGGGACAATCAACGCTGCGATTCAAGCCGCGGGGTACATGGGTTTGAAATGTATTCCTTGTATACAGAACAGTGTTTAGCATCGCGCAAATAAAAATTCATCAATTCTACAGGCCTGATAATCCCTCTCCACACCTACATGTTTATTTCACTGCCCATATTTTCATAATGATGTACCAGGCTTCCAATAGGTTATTCTGGATTGTGTGAATACTAACGATGATGATGATGATGATGATGATGATGATACTGATGATAAAAACAACAACAATATGAATAATGATAGTAACAGGCTTAAAGATAATCATAATTATAATAATGATAATAATGATGATGATAATAATGATAATGATAATACTAATTATGATGATTATAATAATAATAACAATAATGATAACAACAACAACAACAACAACAACAACAACAACAATAATAATAATAATAATAATAATAATAATAATAATAATAATAATAATAACAATAATAATAATAACAAAAATAATGATATTTAGAATAATTAATGATGATAATAATGATTAAATGATACCGGAATAATGATCATGATGCCCTCCCTACCGCTCTCAACTCCAACACCCTTTTCATTATTTCTCTCTTTTTTGATGTCTCCTGTATCTAGCTCTCTCCGAACACACTTTCATTTTTTTTTTTTTTGTTCCTAGGGTTCTCACTCATATGATCATATCTGCCATTTTTTCCCCTTCCTAATATACATTACCATTATTTTTCTCTACTGCAGACATCTTATCTCCAAATGCTGTCTGTTACTCAAAATATTGACATACACCCAAACTAATTATATCAAGACCCAAGACCTAGTCTACCTTCGTTCTTGCTAATCCGCCAGATCCCCCGTTCATATTTTTTTCTTTTGATTTAATCCACCGTCCAGTGCACGCACAAAAATTCCAATAATGTGATGGTAACTTTTCATCGCTTCAAGTTCTTTCTTTTCAAAATCTTGCTTTGTTCATTTATAAAATTTGATTATACCGAGTCAGGGAGTCGACATGAGCGCTCAAAAACTATTTGATAAATCCCACTACAAACGTAGGCCTAATTATTATTATCTTTCCACTCTCAGACATTTCAGTTAAACTAGTGTAACTATACTTAAAAAGAACAGCACAGTGAAAAAAAAAGGAAACGGTTCTGTCATTTAAATGGTGGAGTTATAAAGCAATTACAAAGGGTATACTTCCTCCTAAATACGCATGAAAACAAATGATGGAAACTTCTTCAAGATATGGTTTTAGTGTACATGGTGTACGTCGTTATCAAGTAAATTCAGATAACGTAGGTCGTATGAAGCAATAACAAATTGTTGCAAGAACTTTGAAGAAAACAGTATATTAATTCTTTGCGAACCCACTGTTGATAACCATTTTGTTCACGTATCTTTTTTACATAACAACATAACATGCAGATTTGAAATTTCGTGCAAAGCAGAATCGTGAATTTGAACTTAAGGAATATATGCTCAATTCATTTCAATTAAGTTGCCGATAAATTTTGTTTAAAAATATCATGATGAAAAAGGGAAAAAATAATGTAATGCCGAACCATCATGTCCCAGATAAAGGAAATTCTTGAAAAAGTAGTACTCAAAAATATCCTTCTTTACGGCATGGAAAGAATTGTTATCTGAGCCTCTATGGAAAACGATTCGTATGTTTATGTATAACATAAAATCAAATCGTTGATTGTGAAATGGTCATTGCATGCTAATGATTTGCTGAATGATTGTAAAATCATATTTATCATTTCATCAAATCATTATGAAATAGGCCTATATAAAGTGGAATATAAAACAGAAAAAAGTACTGAACTTATATGCAAAACATCAATGGTATATAATAGTGTAAATGACATGGTTCGAACTTCACAGGAGCATCACGTTTGCTGACGAGGTTAACAGTATTTCTCATAGCATCACACATTCCAATCATGCATGGTCATAGTTTGGTTGGTATTTCATTTGATTCATTTAAGGGATATTTTATAAAGAGCAATTCAGATCGCCAAAACTAACGCAAAAGATTACATGTGGAACTATGCCCCCTCTAAAAGCACTGACATTCCAGTTTTTCTACAATTGCTCGCATCACGGTTTGTGAAGAAATAGGCCATACCCGGGGGCCATACATGTCATCAAGAGCCAAGTAAGAGTTTCTAAAGTAAAATCAGGTTTTTAAAAATCCGAAATTCTAAGTATAATGAGCACTTTGAATAAAAGATCTTGCTCGCTAATACACAGCCGACGGCTTTTTGATGGTCTTAAGATGGCGGCCGCTCCGCATCGGTGACCTCATTTGTGAATAGCCCATCAGTGTGCGGCCGCCCATCCAGTTAGTGGAGAGATCAGTGGCTAAAACACAGTCGGTGCTAATTCACTCACTACCGCCTGATCCTCAAGGCGATCATCTTTTCAGGATATTCACTCAAGTATATCACTTTTTAAAAATCTATTTTTTTCATTTATTTTTCGTCATTTCTTTTTTTCAGCGGAGTAGTATCATTTCTCACCAATTTATTCACTTTCTCACTCGCAGGCTGACCATGATTAATATTATTTTGCCCTGCCCCTGAAAAAAAGAGCCCCATGGACAAATCGTCCGGCCATTTCAGAATGTATGATCATCTTTCTATAACTTTAACATCCCTTCCCCCCCCCCCCTTATTTTGAATTTTGCTATACTTTTTCACAGTGGAGAAGCGATCATGTGTGGGATATTTCGTACATTTGAACTAGACAAGTTCATGTCTGTCGACCGCCCATTGTGTGAAAAATGGACACTTCAACATAATTAGATCTACAGATCACTGGGTCATGAAAAATCAAAGAAGTCTGCAGATCTATGTCTATGGTCTATGCACGGGCACCTTCAATTCACTTTGACATGGGGAGGGGGTGGGGCGCTATTTTACACTTAAGATAATCTTAGAAATAAGCAGAGCCTACTTAAGATCAATGCACGGTCAGTGGTGAGGGGGTCCGTGACTGTTTTTTTTTTTTTTTAACAAGGACTCTAGTGTAAAAAAAAAAAAATTACACTAGAGTTCTGCCATATTTGCGATAAAATTCAGGAAAACCGATGGCAAATGAGTCTAACTCGTCAGCGCACACAATATTAGCAAAAAATGTACTGTACGTAAGTATTATGCACACAAGGGAAGGCATATTGTGTCATGTCTGACTGCTCAGATATGGAGTAGGCTATTTAATAATGGAAAAGAGAAAGGATCATAAATTGAGAGGAAGACAAAGAGATGCATAAGGAAAATATAGGATGAAGGGAAAACAAATAAATACACAAGGAAAAGAGCAGGATAAGCAAAAATATTAAAAGATAACTGAAAACAATGATAAAGGAACGCAATCAAATAACGTAGGCCTGTATAAGGAAATAGGCTACAGTATAGAGAAGAGGAAAGGGAAAATATTGTTGAAATAAGAAAGGAAAATAGAAAGAGAATAGAAGGTATGATCAGAGGGATATAAAACCATTTAACAAAACTTTTCAAATAGAATGTGCGAATGAACTTTACTTCATGCTGTAGCCTAACCATTACATTTTATACCATTTTATTTGCAAATAATAATTGTTGTAGTTTTCATTTCACATATTAACCCGAAATTTAGATAATTGAAAACAAAAAGAAAAATCGATAATTGGTAAAGATAAAGACTGATGAATTTAAACAAAACCGTATAAATAATGTGGTCCAATATATAAGGTGTAGTAGTAACATTCTACAATTATTATTATGATTTGTTTCGTACCAAAACAACATGCATATTGATAATATCATTTATTAAAGTTCTATGTATATCAAATAATGAGTTTCTTAATGAATAATGTTTTGTGTGATTGTGTGTGTATGTGTGTAAATGTGAAAAAATAATAACAAATCAGAACGAATGCAAATACAACTCGACTAACCATGAACAAAATAATGTTGCAAGAGAGAATCGTTTCAAAATCAATGATAAAATCTATGGCAAGCTGTAACTGAACCCAGGTAGCCAAAAAGGAAGACGCAAACGGGAGCGATCGCCCAATCCAAATACGCAAAAAAGGGGGAAGAATGTGAGTAAGAAAATAAAAAAGTAAAATAAGGTAAGAAAAGCGAAAGAAAAAAAAAAAGACAAAAGCTCTGCATTTCTCCCACCTGACAGGCCGCGCACTTAATCATCACTATACCGCCCCCTCATTTGCTACTAAAATTATAACTGAGAGTAATCATCACTAATACAAATCATTTTTAAACAAATTTTCTTCCACAGATGGCTAACAACCCGTGGAATTTTCCACGGGTACTGCTGCTATTGTATTCAAAGATTTATAGCTCTAGTGGAGAAAACAATGAATGTTTGCTTTGTCATGTTCTGATTAATGTTCCAATGTTCTAATCACATGTTCTGATTAAAATAAAGAATGTTTTATCTGTCACGTTCTGGTTAATAGACATATACGATGCGACTGAGACTGCAATTTCCAGTCAACAGGTCACCTGGTTTAATATACAGCTTTGTTTTACCCATGATGAAGTCTTTTATGTACCTTGCCACTATCTGTACATTGACCATTTTAAACATAAGTATGCCAAAAATGTTAACATGAATTATCCAGCTTTAGCTGCTTTTCATGTGAAATGACTATGTGCACGTTTATTAAAAATAAAACCATTTTTGATTGATTGATTGGCTGAGGATATATACTGTTAGGATGTTTCTGTGAACCAAAAAGTTGAAATATTCTATAACAATTAGCGGTCAGCTTTAAACCTGTAATTCATACATGCCCTGTGATGACAACTGAAAATGCATTTCATGCACATAATGGGCCTATACCTGTTTCCTAGATCATAGCTCAAATTTGTGTGACTCCTTCAAAGGAAGGGGAGGGGGATATTGTTGCTGCCTTTGTACATTGTGTGAAACAGATTTAGTAGAGTGTCAGAGTGTCATTCATCTTTCTGTGAATTTCCTTCCCCTTCTCTCCTATTCTCTTTCAATCATACTTTTAATTCTCTTTCTATTTTCCTTGTTTATTTCAATCTTTTCTCTTTCCTCATAGCTGTTTTATTTCTTTGATTTCTCATTCACTGTTTTTCCTGTTATCTTTGTTGTTTTCCCTTTACCCTGCTCTTTTGCTTATGTATTTCTTTGTTTTCCCTTCAATCTTTCACCTCTATTCTCCCCTGCAGTAGCTAGTTTGTTTTCCTTTCAAGGCCGCTCTCCCATTCTCCTTTCCTTAATTACGTTTTCCTTTGTTTTCCCTTCAATCTCACCCCTGCTCTTTTCCTTATTTATTTATATGTTTTCCCTTCAATCTATCACCTCTTAAATTCCTTATTTTCTTGATTCGCTTGTCGTGTAAATACTCGCTGCAGTATTTCCCTTCCCTTGTGTGTACATTACATGTACGCTCGTACCGTGCACAAAGTCACGTTTGCTGTTCGACGTTCGAGATCAGTGTTCGCTGTACATGTGCGCTGACGAGTTAGACTCATTTACCACCGATTTTCTTGAATTTTATCGCAAGTATGGCAGAACTCCAGTGTAAAAAAAAAATATGCGCGCACGGGAGGGTCACAAGTCTGATGATCATTAGACAAAAGAACATAATTGATCATGATTATGACCATCATGATAATCATGATGATAATGATGATGTTGATGGTGATGATGATGAGGATGATGATGAAGATGATGAAGATGAAGATGATAGATGCCTGATGATAAAAAAAAAACCCAGCCATAATGATAATTATGGGCCTATCGCAATAACAACAAAATGACAAGGTAAACAAAAAATTAAGATTTTCATATTAATAGTGTATGCAGGGTTTGGGTACTAGATAAGATGCTGGGGAAAGATGGAGGGACACTTTCCTATGTAATTACAAGTGATTATGAACAAATAAATAAATGAATGTGTAAATAAAGTAAAAACAATTATGCAAGTGCGTTGGCTGTGGGAGGGGGAGGGGGCATAAATCTCATCTGACCCCCCCCCCCCCCGATCCGTCAATGCCAGAGCCGCAGGGATCACTGGGTTTGGGGTTGCAATAGGATATTTTCATGATTGTCAAGGCCTTTTATGAATTCAAAGTACTACATAAAAATAATTTGTATCATTTGTGGAATGATGAATTGACATGCCGGGAAAGGGCACCATCAAAACAATATTAACATGCAAGAAGTGACCATGAAATGGCCAGCTAACACAAAACGTTTTCAGAACGTTCACAAAACGTTTTTATTATGTCTGCTACGTCTTCGTCTTTAATAAACGTTCACAAAACGTTTTTATTAGGTCTGCTACGTCTTCGTCTTTAATAAACGTTTAAAAAACGTTTACAGAACGTCGAAGTTTTGACTAAACATATGCAAATATTCCATAAAATTCATAGAAAGTATGTACAGGTGAGCGAGCGCTCTCCCCCCTCTCTCTCCTTCTCCCCCCCCCCCCCCCCTCTCTCTCTCTCTCTCTCTCTCTCTTCGCGTAAACAGACAGGGGAGGGGGTCATGTGGAAGAAGTTTTGGGATAAATGCAAACCCTAGTATTATTTCCAACTGGAAAAAACGATGATGAATAAAAGAACATACTGAAAGATAATCGTCCTTCTTCATTTGTCTTTCTTTTCTCACCCTTATCTATTTTTGTATTACATTATTCATGACTTCTGTGTGCAAACTAGAGAGTATTCTTATTCATTCATGCGTGGCAATATCATGTGATGTCATGAGTGAGGAGCAATTCATTATTGACAAGAATAATACAAATTCATGACGACATAATCATTTCTCGAGTAATTGATGGGGAAAGTTGGGTTTACTTTGTTAAGAAACGTCTATACTCTGCATTACGTCAACCCCCTCCTCCCCTCCTCCAAAATGTACCCCTCTTTGTCGAGAACTCTGAATCAAGTTTAACAGGACAATGACCTTTGACCTTGGCTTAAAGTCTTTATAGTGTTCATCAGGGGGAAAATGGCTACAGCTTTTTTTCTGATTCGTGCCGAAACCAATGCATTCATAACTTGCTGCCAAATAACAGTGTACTGCACACGTCCTAAAAAATTGCTTTGCTAAACAGGCCCAAATCCGTTGGTTAGGCATTTCTGAGCTATCAAGCAAATAGATCAAATAAAGTTATTAGCACTCCAGCCTATTTATTTCTTTACCAACAACAAGTACAATACATTTCATTCAGACAATAAACATACAGGAAAAAGAAAGGCATTGGTTCAAGTTGGTAAAAGGGATCAGATAATAATAGTTCATCATCGAGCCAGCTGCAGACATTCACCATGTTCCCTTTCCTATTCATTAAAAACATGTGCAATGGAGTGCTTTTGTTGATACACTGTGAGGGGACAATACCTGCTCTGCAGCAGTTTAACATGTTTAAGGAAGTTTACTGCAAAAATAATATGGACTGAAAATGAATCTACTGAAAAACATCAACCGCCAAATCGCATGTCGTGATCGTGGGTATTATACCAATGTACAGTGATGTACTTGGTAAATAACCAGCATGACCAGAAAGAGGAAAAGCTGTTTTTGCAGGTTTTGTGTTGTCTCATCTGATATCTGAATATGGTCAGAATGGAGGCTGTTACGGGAGGTTTTAGCCAAAGATATACCTTAATTGCAGTATTGCTCCTGACATTCTTCTTTTTTTAAATTTTTTTTTTTAAAAGTATTTATTAAAGCAATTCTCATACATGATAAATAATACGTTTGCATGAACATAATTTGTGCACATCATAGAGTAAAATACATAACATCACAACAAAATGTTTAACATATTACAGGTATTCGCCATTTCTTATTATGGACATCGAGACGATTATTTTTAAAAGCAATTGTTCTTTCCAAAGTCTCTAAATGTTTAAGCGCTCTTGAAAAAGAAAGCAAAGAAGGGGTTATATTTTGAATTTTACAGGTCAATATAAAATATTTAGCAAAAATAATTACTGTATTAACACAGTAGAAGTGACTGGTAATGAGAGTACCAAAATAAGTCTTCGTCTGAGAATGGAATATTGCGTATGTCTTTTTCTTTTAACCAATTAGATATATCCGTCCAGAAAGAACTTACTTTTTCACAGTATATAAATAAATGAGATAAGGTTTGATTTTGATTTTCACAAAAAGTGCATTTGGGAGATGTACTTGCACCTATTTTATAAAGAAAATTTTGGGTTGCGATTCTTCTGTGAATAAGTTTGAATTGGAAATTTCTCAATCTATTGTCTATGGAAGATTTATAAATTAACATAAAACGGGATTTCCAAATTAATGAATCGTTTAAATCATTCAGTAAATCACTTTGCCATTTATCTTGATGGTCTGTTTCAGAAATGTTAAGTGAAAATTCTTTCAAGAAAATATTGTATGCAAATTTAGATACCTTCTTAAGTTTACGAAAGTCATCCATTAAAGTATCAACATAACTAAGTGTGGAATTATCTTTTCCGTATTTCTCATATTTTAAAATGTTTCTCCAATCACTAGGTAATGCAGAAAGAATAGAATAGTATAACATAAACGATTCTGACAGAAAATTCTCCTTTCTTCGCATTTAATCAAAGTCATAAATGAACCGTTAGCATTCAAAATATCTTTAACATATAACATTTCAGAATTACAATGTTTCATATGAAGAGGTTTTCCGTCGATCAGTATATGAGAATTAAGGCAAAGAGGTTGATAAATAATTTCTTTAAATTTAACCGGATTATAGTATTTGTAGTGAGTCCATGCAATCAACACATCATTCCAAAAAGGGTCTGCGAATTTATTGAGAATCAAATGGTCTGAACGGAGATTGCCCCTAAAGAAAATATCTCCTCCCATGTTTGTAAGAGAATGTGCAAAAAATATTTTCCATTTACTTTTGTTTCCTTCTTCAAAGTATCTTTTTACCCAAGAAACTTTCATGGCACGAGTGAAAGATAATAAATGGGGAATTTTGAGACCTCCTTCTTTATATTCATTGTAAAGAAGGGGGCGTTTGATTTTATCCTTCTTATTACTCCATACGAACTGAAAAATCATTTTTTGAAGTTCTGTTAAGAACGATAGAGGGGGATCTGGAAGAATACAGAGCAAATAAATCAGTTTAGATATGACTAGAGACTTGATAATGGTCACCTTTCCATATAAAGTTAAAGACCTACAATTCCATATATTTAAAGTTGTCTTAATTTCTTCAAATTTAGGTGTAAAATTGAGTTCATAAAAACTCAAATCGCCATTCAGCGGTATTTTGATACCCAAATATGTAAAATTATCTGAAGGCCATATGAATGGAATGTCTTGACATAAGGTCTCATCAAAATTTCCCAGCTTAATCATGTTACATTTTTCAAATTAATTTTCAAACCAGATACCTTTTTAAAATCATTCAAAGCTTTGACACAATTACGTACATTCAGTTCATCAGGTTTCAGAAAAATAACAGTGTCATCGGCATATTGACTAATCTTTACCTCCTCATTTAATATCCTTAATCCATGAATGTTTTCATTTTGTCTGACATAACACCCTAGTACTTCAACAGCAATAATAAAAAGATATGGAGACAAGGGGCATCCCTGTCTAACTCCACGTCTTATCTCAAATATACCTGATGCATAACCATTGTTGATGACTCGTCCGAATATCTCAGTGTAAAGTAATTTCACCCAGTTAATAAAATGCTGATCAAATCCAAATTCATAAAGTGCATTGTACATAAAATTCCAGTCAATCATATCGAAAGCCTTTTCAAAATCAATACTCAAGGCTAAACCATCAATATTTTCTACCTTACAAATATTTTGTATATCAATAAATAATCGTATATTCTCTCCAATGAAACGACCTTTAATAAAACCATACTGATCATTACTTATCAAAAACCCTAAAAATTTTTTAATGCACACGGAGAGAAGTTTTGCTAAAATCTTGTAATCGCTATTTAATAGCGATATTGGACGCCAATTCTTTAAAAGCAATAAATCTTTACCCTTTTTTGGTAACAACGTAATGATACTTGTGCGCATAGACAATGGAAGTATTTTATCAAGCAAGGAGGAGTTGTAAACCGAACATCTTTGATATCGTACCAGAATGTTTTATAAAACTCTATAGGAAGCCCATCTGATCCTGGTGACTTATCATTTTTAAAAGTTGTAATAACCTCATAACACTCTTTCTCTGAAATCAGATCACCTAAAGAAAAATTGCCTTCATCGGTATTCAACTTCGGTAGAACGATTTTTTCCATCAAATCACAAGGAGTATTATCCTCCTTACCAGATGCATATAAGTTTGAATAAAATAACCTTTCTTCTTCAAGAATATCTTTGTGATTTGTAATAATTCCATTTGACGTTAGAAGCCTAGAAATACATTTTTGCTGAAAATTCCTTTTTTCTAAATTAAAAAGATATTTTGTGTTACGTTCACCTTCTGAAACCCATTTAGCTTTAGTTCTTACAATAACACCTCGAACAATATCTTCATGTAAACTTTCATATTCTTTTTTCTTATCATATAAATCCCTGCGTAAACTTTCATTTTCTAGACTTTCATGTTTGTTTGTTAAGTCGTTTATTTCTTTCTCCAACTCCTCTAATCGTAATTTATTTTTCTTTTTCTTCTTCTTGGCGATTTCAGTAAACTTACAACGAACTTTAAATTTCAAAAATTCCCATATCTGACTACAATGTGAACTTGCATTTTCAGTTAAAACTTTCCTGATTTCTTCCCTTATTGTCTCGACAACATCTGCGTTTGTCAGTAGTGAAGTATTTAGTTTCCAGAAACCTGGGCCTCTTTTCATAATCAATTTTACCAAATGAAGGGAAACAAATAAATGGTCGGTTTTATATCCAAAGGTAATTTCACATTTTTTAACAGACTGTATCAAACTTTGAGACATCAAAAAATAGTCTAAACGACTTCCACTTTTACAATCAAGAGACATCCAAGTATATTTTAGTGCAGTAGGGTGGAGATGTCTCCATATATCGATTAATTCAAAATCTGAAATTATATTTTTGATAGCATTATGACAGTTAATGTGATTTTGTATTAATCTCGGAAATTTATCTAGCTTTGGGTTCAAAATAGTATTAAAATCTCCCCCTAATATAAAAGGCTCTTCACCATATTCGCAAATTAATTCATGCAACTCTGAAAAGAACATACCATCGTCACTATTTGGGCCATAAATATTGACAAGGGTGACTGGATTATCATTAATCTTTACTATCACTAGAAGAATACGACCATTACTGTCAGTATGTGTATCAATAATATCAAAATTTGCGGAAGGTTTAAAAAGCATACAGACTCCTGCACTATCTGAGCGACCATGGCTAAATATTATCTTGTATCCCCACTCTTGACACCATCTTTTCTCTACAGAAGCAATGGAATGTGTTTCTTGCAGGAATATAACATGATGATCAGAATTCCGTATCCAATTGAATACACAACGTCTTTTAAAATTATTACCTAGCCCACGTACATTAATCGACCCGATCTTTATATCAATAGAGTCATTTATCATGGTCAAAGACCTGTCTCAGTATAAAAATGACCAGTGGGTATATACCAACGTATTTCATAAGTACATACACCCTCTTTGAAAAAGTTGTATTGAACGATGTTACTACCAGTAGAGAATTGCTTAATTTTGGAGGTAGAGTAGGGAATAGTACAGATAAGCAAAAACAAAAATTCAAGAAAAAAGCCAAACAAAAAACAAAAACATCTAAACAGTGAACAAACCCTTTCTTGGATTGTCCATCTATCACCATTTTAAAGTGAATAAAACAGGAGCAAATTTAATGTACATGATGAGGCCTTATACAAAAAACATGCAAGTTTGCAAGCAGTATGAACTTTGACTAAAATATCAGAAATAGTCAAAATGACATCAGTGTTCGTTGATGATTTATACTAAGCTGATTGTTGTAATCATAAGTTTATTTTCACAATTAGAATACGCTAGCACCATCTTCTTTGCTATTTTCAAGATCGGATAGTCGGAGAGTTTTCAAAGACCCTGGAGCATCTTTAGGGCCATCTTTATACTTGATCACTCTTGGGATGGAATTGGGAATGAACGCGAACTTGTTTTCAGCACGAAGTTGCCTAACTTTTGCCATCAGCCCCTCTTTGTCGAGAACTCTGAATCAAGTTTAACAGGACAATGACCTTTGACCTTGGCTTAGAGTCTTTATAGTGTTCATCAGGGGGAAAATGGCTACAGCTTTTTTTTTTCTGATTCGTGCCGAAACCAATGCATTCATAACTTGCTGCCAAATAACAGTGTACTGCACACGTCCTAAAAAAAATTGCTTTGCTAAACAGGCCCAAATCCGTTGGTTAGGCATTTCTGAGCTATCAAGCAAATAGATCAAATAAAGTTATTAGCACTAGTCCAGCCTATTTATTTCTTTACCAACAACAAGTACAATACATTTCATTCAGACAATAAACATACAGGAAAAAGAAAGGCATTGGTTCAAGTTGGTAAAAGGGATCAGATAATAATAGTTCATCATCGAGCCAGCTGCAGACATTCACCATGTTCCCTTTCCTATTCATTAAAAACCTGTGCAATGGAGTGCTTTTGTTGATACACTGAAAAAAAAATCGGGCATGCATGTGAGGGGACAATACCTGCCCTGCAGCAGTTTAACATGTTTAAGGAAGTTTACTGCAAAAATAATATGGACTGAAAATGAATCTACTGAAAAACATCAACCGCCAAATCGCATGTCGTGATCGTGGGTATTATACCAATGTACAGTGATGTACTTGGTAAATAACCAGCATGACCAGAAAGAGGAAAAGCTGTTTTTGCAGGTTTTGTGTTGTCTCATCTGATATCTGAATATGGTCAGAATGGAGGCTGTTACGGGAGGTTTTAGCCAAAGATATACCTTAATTGCAGTATTGCTCCTGACATTCTTCTTAGAAGGTAATGCTTTTTATCACGATCTGTGTACCTTGTGTATTGGCAAATACATGTACAATCTTTCAACTACTGATCCACTTCTTGATTAAGTCAAACAGCAGTTTTTAACCTATTATATTTTTCGTTCAGCGGATGTTTATTGAGTATAGCTGCTTTGATATCAAATGATACACAGATGATTTTGTTTTTGTTTTGTTTTGTTTTGTTTTGTTTTGTTTTGTTTTGTTTTAAATAGAGGTGTTTGGGGTAACAGCAGATACAAAGAACTAGATTTAATGAAACACAGAACATCAAAATGAATGTTGTGTTCAGTCCCTGGATAACCATGGATAAGGAAAATAGTTGAACAGAATTCAAAGGAACTTGGGTTATTTCCAGTTGTACTGGACTACTGGCCTACGTGAATACTGTCATGCAGTAAGACCAGGTGCGGCGCTACAAGGGGGGGGGGGGGGTTTGGCCCTCTATATTTGTTTAAGTGATTTTAAAAAAGAAGAAGAAGAAGAAGAAGAAGAAGAAGAAGAAGAAGAAGAAGAAGAAGAAGAAGAAGAAGAAGAGTATGAGGGAAGGGCGGGCAGGGTCATACAACTATATAGGCCTGTATAATTTTGTTTATTTAAAACGCATATGAACTCACCTGTTGCCCAAGGTTAAAAACCCAAATACTTGCCCCATATGAAAATACCTTGGCGCCGCCCCTTGTTGTCTCATTTTTGGTGATTGAAACATTTTTAATGTCAATGAATTTCTATTTGCAATCAATGAATTAATGAATCTCATCTCTCCAGAGGTTTTTCCCGGCCGAATTCGTCAAAACAGCATTCGATTTCATGATCAAGCATTCAAATTCAAGCAATTTATAGTCCATCGGTTTTCCAGTGTTTCTATTTAACACCTTTTTGGGTTCAATTCTTTTAAAAACTTTGGAATAAGTAAAATTATCATTCAAATTAAATGTAATTTGATTCAGTATTTGGTAATGAATAACCGTCATTCAATTTCGCCAAGTTTGAGAGGAAGAATAAAATTTCTCACTGTATTGCGATTTCATTTTCATTTTCAGGCAAATCACTTTCGCACTTATGTCATTCAATTTGAACAACGAAAGTGGTCCCTATCTCTTTTTCATTTTCATTTTTCATTCTCTTTGATTCTTTATTTCTTTTCTGTCATTACATATTTGACATCAACATATCTATTTTTTTTTCTGCTTGTATGTTTTATTATTCTGTGTTCTTATTCTTTATCTTTGCATACAAAGTAACAATTCAGTATAAAATGCCTGTCAGACATGTATGTTGTTGTTATGTTTATTTGCATATTTGTGAGGGGGTTTCTTTTTATATTTTTTTTTCCATCTGCTAAATGCTAATGAATGTCCAGTGGCGGCACCAGGACTGTTAAAGTGGGGGGGGGGGCAAATGGAGGGCAAAAGAAAATGGTGGGGGGGGGGGCAGGGCCGGGCAGTCAATTTTATTTTTTTTTTTGCGTCCTCTTACACACATTTTAACATCAATGTGAGCGAGCGAACAAAATATAACCGCTTTTTCGGTTTTTAATCGCATTTTCGAATAAATATTTTGAAATATGACGAGCGAGCGAAGCGAGCGAGCCAAAAATGGCTACTTTTCTTGTTTTTAATCGCATTTTAGAAAAGAAATTTTAAAATATGACGAGCGAGCGAAGCGAGCGAGCCAAAAAAGCCACTTTTTTGTTTTCAATCGAAGTTTTGAAGAGTGGAAAATGGTATTTTAGAGCACTTCACAGCTTGAATATGATGTTTATGACAACATCTACTTATTTACAAATTACAGTATAATTTTTCTTTTCAGTGCTCAAAATTTCTGGGGGGGGGGGGGCAACTGGGGGGGGGGGGCAAAGCTTCTGAGTGGGGGGGGGGGGGCAAATGCCCCCCATGCCCCCCCCCCCCCCGTTTTGCCGCCACTGTGAATGTCAGTCTTGTTCTTTCTACATCCATATT
Source organism: Echinometra lucunter (assembly GCA_029962745.1). NCBI lineage: Eukaryota > Metazoa > Echinodermata > Echinoidea > Camarodonta > Echinometridae > Echinometra > Echinometra lucunter. The sequence goes on along the minus strand of CM057157.1, from coordinate 2,733,295 downwards.
TTTCATATAAGCAGAAACACACCGTCCATTACCATAAGATGGAAAACACTGCACAAATGTCAAAACTGTATGCCTGTTCATGAAATTGTATGCCAAGATTCTTCCCATCTCATGTCCTGTGTGAATTGAAATGCTGTTTACCCGAATTTGAATGTTGTTTAAATAGATAATTTGAATGATCTTTCTGCACTTTGGTATTCTAACAATAGTAAATCGCATGCTAAAAAATCAAATTGAACGATAATTTTTGGTTTTTAAATGTTGATCGACATTGTCAATCAATTTCGCGTGAAATATTGAACGAAAATATTTTTGATTCCGATGATAAGTTTTTTATACGAAGATGCGCGGGAAAACCTATATAGTAGGTATTATGATCGATATCGATCTACGTTAACTAAAATGAAGATGGTATAGGGAAAATGAACATTAGCACACCAAACATGCGAATGAAAATCATCAATGTATTAAAGTGCTGATACTTCAAATTCAAATTCAAATACAAATTCAGTTTGGTTTATTTCATCTCGATCAAAAATCCGAAGACTAAAAATGCGAGTTTACAAACATGTCATTTAAAAACAACAATATTCAATTGTATGCAAGGAAAACATACAAAATGGGGATAAAGGAATATCAGAAAGGTAAACTAAGAGAAAGTAGAAAGCCCTAGAAGGGGGAAAAGGAAGAGGGAGAGGGGATGAGGAACATAGGCGGATTCAGGGGGGGCCGAAGCGGCCGCGGCCCCCCTATTGGCGGAGCAACAAAAAAGAAAGAAAAAAAAAAGAAGAAAGAAAAAAAAAGATGAAGAAAGAAAGAAAGAAAATGAAAGGGCTATGGCAAAATTCCCGCTTGCGCTCCACGCTCGCATGCTTTCATCTTGAGAGTCATAGAATTACAAAGAAGTATGATTCATTTTATGGGGATTTTTCCGCTCACGCTTTGTGCTCGCATATAGGAGGAAGTTGATTAGGTTATCATCAGTTTTAGAATGAGTTCAAAGTAAATGAGAGGCAAAATTGCTCTGCCTTCGCGCTCGCAATTGTCACTTCCTCAAAAAGGTCTACTATTTCCAAAGCTGAACCACAGTAAAAATCCTAGGTACAGGACTGACAGAGACTTACACCCATATGTAAAACTAGGGTAGAGGTACCATTCCCAATCGACAAATTCGCGATTGCTGTCGGCAAAGAGAGAGAGAGAGAGAGAGAAAGAAAGGAGAGGGAATAGGATGAAGGGGAAGAAGAAAGAAAAAGAGGTGTAAGGTGCCCATATTCGGCTTATTTGCTTGTTCATTTTGACGACGAAATAACACCGGTACCACGAAAGAGAGTGTATATTTTTCCTCGCTCGCTGCGCTAGCTCGTAAGTTCGGAAAGCAAACACATTCGGCAGGTGAGATGAACAAATATATAATCTAGCTACTTTTAGGCAAATCATGTATTTGGATGAAGAATTATCACTTCTACCACAAAAAGGTATTTTCCCCGCTCGCTTGTATAATGCAAGATGGTCTTTGAAAGCAAATAAATTAGGTAGGAGAGGTGACCACATATTTCAAAATAGATATCTTAAGGCCCCATCGTGTATTCTGATGAAGCTTTCACTTCTACCATGAAAGGGAGTATATTATTATGTATTTTCCTCGCTCGCTATGCTCGTTCGTACAATATTCAGATACAAGATGGATTTGGAAAAGCAAACGAATTCGGCAAGCGAGGTGATCAAATGTACCTGCAATATATCAGACAAGGTTAGTTATCTCATAATTAATACCATCGTGTATTGGGATGAAAAACTAACACTTCTACCATGAAAAATACTATATAGAATTTTTCCTCGCTCGCTGCGCTCGCTCGTATTAAATTTAACTCGTGATTAACCATCGTGTATTTGGATGAAGAATTATCACTTCTACCATGAAAAAACAGTATACAGTATACAGAAAAAGTCAGATATTTCATGATTAATACCATCGTGCATTGGGATGAAGAATTATCACTGCTACCATAAGAAAACAAAATAGTACATATCTCATGATTAATACCATCGTGTATTGGGATGAACAATATCACTTCTACCATGAAAAATAGTATACAGATTTTTTCCTCGCTCGCTGCGCTCGCTCGGATTAAATTTAAATACAAGATGGCATGGAAAAGTTAACGCATGCGGCAAACGAGATGACCAAATATACCTGTATACATATGAAAAAAGTCAGATATCTCATGATTAATACCATCGTGTATTGGGATGAACAATATCACTTCTACCAAGAAAAATAGTATACAGATTTTTCCTCGCTCGCTGCGCTTACTCGGATTAAATTCTAATACAAGATGGTTTGGGAAAGCTAGCGAATTCAGCAAGCGAGTTGACCAAAATATGTATATGTATAACTAATATATCTAATAGTTAATTCTTCAGTGTATTTGGATGAAGAATTATCACTTCTACTATGGGAAAGGTATATTTTTTCCTCGCTCGCTGCGCTTTCTCGTATATCAAGATTTAGGATGGTCTTTGAAAGCGTATCAGGCGAAAGAGGTGACCAAATAGGCCTATGTTATCTTTAAGCTCATCATGTTGTTTGATGAAGAACTATCACTTCTACGAAAGAGAGTTTATATTTTTGCTCGCTCGCTACGCTCGCTCGTATTATATTTAAACACAGGGTGTTTCCGGAAAGCAAACACATTTGGCAAGTGAGGTGAAAAGTAATGTCACCTTAGAAGAAAAATGTGATAGAGACACACAATGTCTCGTGGGCTTATACGGTTGAATTTAGTTGTCGGTAATCACTGGCATTGTTTGTTGGCAATCTGGCCTCTACACCAGAGGGGACTCACAACATATTTCCATTTATTACGCCACTGAGTACAGCTTTAAACCATAATCGGTTTGAGCGGTTTTTAAAAATTTCGCCCCCCCCCCCCCCCTATTGGAGAATGCTGGATCCGCTCCTCCAGGAATGAATATTAGGGAATGAAAATAAACAAATGAATAGTATTATAATGTTCCATGCATTTCTCCATCGAAAAACGTACATCAAGCCAAACACAAAACCCAACCCCAAACCCAACACCAAGCCCAAATCCCCCCCCCCCCCCCACACACACACCACCCTGAATCAAAACCCCAACCCCAACCACCACACGCCCCCGAGGAAATCAAAGACAGGAACAGTTGCAGCAGGAGCAAATATCTTGTCACCGAATAAAACAGAGATAAATGAAATTGATTAAGAACTATATTAAAAACAGCAACTAAAATTAAGCAATTCAGGCATATTCATCAACATTCAATGCATATTCATACTCACAAAGATTGAAAATCTGAAAAATGTTAAACGGAGTACATGCATGCTGATCACAAGTGTGACGTGAGTACAATGATCTCAGGGAAATCTGAATTTAAGATATTGAATTAAACTTGCTAACATTGTACTTGTGTTACCATGGATGCTGCATGCACACTGAGAATAAAAGGTTCAATTTTGTACCCGTCAAAATGCAACACTGGGAGCTCCTTTAAGGGTACAACTTTACACACAAAGGAACATGTTAAGGGTGCAGTGAGCTACATTTTGCACCCTTTAGGGTGCTGAGTTGTACCGTTTAGTAGGGAAGTGCAAATTTGCACCTTTTTGAATGCAAACATTTCTCCACCTTTAAAGGTGCATGATTCTGCCTTTAAAGGTGTATAATTGCACCTTGAAGGATGCAGACGGGCATTTTCGGGTGCAAACAAGTACAGAAGGGTGCATCTTTGCAATTTTTTTCATTTACAGTGCAAGAGTGTACCCAGAAAGGTGCTGCCATTCTTCATTTAGGGTGCAAAATTGAACCTTTCATTCTAAGAATGTGGGGCAGAGCATGGATCCGAGTTTGCAGACTTATTTTAACTCTTACCATGCTTAAACACAATCCCATAAATCCGTGAGTAAAGCCTGTCTTTCTCATTCTCTGACTGTGTCGACACAGTCACAGGGCATATGCTAACTATATCAGTTTTAGATTTTATACACTAAGTACCTCAGGGATGGTGTTAGCAAAATACATGTATATTCTCATATAATTGGGAGTTCAGGGGAAGGGGGGGGTAGTCCCCACTCCACTTCAGAATGTGAGATCTCTTTTCATAGTTTTTCTCGCTCTCAAATTTTGTCGCTTTCTGTCACATTCTCTTTCTCTCTCTCTCTCTCTTCTTTATCTTTTTTCTGGGGGGGGGGGGTGGGGGTCATATTTCCTTCTTTCTTGTTTTATATGGTTTTTTTTTTTTAATTTTTATAACAACATGTTAAACATTTTTCCCAAATCTGTGTTTCTTTTATTTTTGAAAGCTCATTGCCAGACTTGTGGAACGTCTACATACCGAGACTTCGAAGATTCTACATATTGCCATGGTGATAACTATGCACTGCCTTTTGATGATGCTCGTACCTACTGTCAAAGCATTGGCGGTGATTTACCCATCATTACCTCTGAACAACAAAATGTAAGTTCAGATGCTTCCAGTGGATATTTCCATAAGTCTAAGATCATCCGATAAAATGCGATTTTTTTTACACTGATATACACCATCGAAAAGGATGCTTTATGTAGAATATTTGGATTTAAAAAGAGTGCAGGACACATCAATACTGTGAATCAGCATATGAATATATAATAAAATACTGTGAATCATTCCATTACACTTCAGTTCTTTATTTCTTTTCGAAGCCATGCAAACTACATAATAGGCTAGACCGCTAGAGCATTTGAACGTGACTGTAAAAAATACATGTAGGCCTATATTGGCAAATTGAAGAAAAAAGAAAATATAACAACAATTAGCAATAAGCTTGAACAGAACAGCAAATGAGAGAAAACTAACAGAAAAGAAGAAAAAAAGTACGGCCAAAAATATGCAAATTGAAATTTCAAAATTTCGATTATATACATGTATATTTTCTTAATCAGTGGCCGAGCTTCAGTTTATTCTTCTTCAGTTTATTTGAAAGAGGGCAGCAAACTGTTCAGAAGGTGAATTTTCAAACATACTGTATCTGTTTCAAGGGGGGGGGGTGGTCAAATTGAGAGTATCCTTTCTGTGATTCTACCTGTCATTTACATTGATTCCTATACAATTTTCAGTAAGAGATAAGAAATTGATGATAAATTATTCATACATATTTTTTATAGCTTTCTTCCTGAAAATTCAACAGTTTAAACAAAGTAACATGGATTTTTTTTCATAGTTGAGGATCTGGAAAAGTCGTATAAATAGAAATGCTTGCATGTTTTATATGTTTGTGTTTACATGCAGCAGGACAACCACAGAAAAATATCACGGAGATTAACATTTTTTCCGGAATTTTAGTAAAGTTAAGGACCCTTCTTTGTGTGTGCGTGTATGTCTGTTCCCCAGAGAGTTTGTTTACATATTTGGTATGAACAATGAGGAGGGTCAGGCATATCTCCAGAAAGTGTTGAATATTGAATTTTCTGTAAAGATAATAATCATGAATGTATCGATCATAATGAAAAAGTTAACACATATTAGCTAACGTAATTTTTTTTTTCTGTATGAATATTAAATAAGATGGTGACTTCATTAGGGCTCATGGAAGTAATATGGACTATAACACATATTTAATGAAGATTGTATCTGCCTGGTACAATATTTCCGGCATCATGGACACCTGATGGACGACGGCTCGCTCTTTGAAAGTGGGAGGGGGCACCAGAGAAAAGGAAACGGTTTTTTTTTCCTAAAAGGTGCACTTAAAAAGGGTAAACGCAAGAAGGAAAAAAATACAACTTTGAGGCTTTAACATACCCTAATATTCCATTTAAAACACTAAATCTTTTGAGGATCATTAAGGATAATTCTGACAATATTTCAATTTTTAGTTTTCTTTACAATTTGTATACTGCTCCGATTACTCATTTGCGAGCGAGCAAAGCGAGTGACCAAAAATGTCATTTTTTTTTCTTTTGCTGAAGGTCGCGGTAAGAGAATTATTTACAGTGCTTTGATGATAGTAACGTACAGCTGCAAACTCATTTTACGGATCTATATCATTGCTATTTTGTCAATTATACGTGTCTTTTTCCTTAAAATGCAACAAGCTATAATTGTCAATGCTTTTATGAGGTCTCATCGCGACCGGTTATTAGAGAAAATAGTCAAACTGAATGGGGTTTTAGGCCTAATATCACTACAATTAGAAGAGATAAGACTATACACAATGTTAGAAGTTAAACGCACTTGTATTAAACTAATCTAACATTCTCAATTGTTTTAGAGCATTTTTTAAACATTATAATAACATGTAAATTTTATCTTTAAAATAAATCATTTATGAATTTATTCGACATAAATTTTTATTCAATTTTCCTTTCTTTTTAAGGATTTTGTTGCCAAAGATCTACTGAAACGTTCACCAAGATATCGTTTTTTCATTGGTTTACAAACAAGTGGTGAAGACATTTCTACTTGGATCAACGGATTGACACCAAGGTAGTATTACAAAATTTCGTGCTAGACACTTCATTCATACAGAATTAATAACCACTAATTGACAGATATACACACACTCCAACATACTCTCACACCTCCGTAGACGCCTCTACCGGGCATATAAAAAAGTTACACTTTAAAAAAAAAATTGTCAAAATTATATTTAAAAATAATTTTGAAGAGATTTTCATGTCGATAGATGGCTGGTATAGTCTATCAAGTGTCGCTAACAAAAACATTTTTTTTTGTTCACGCTTGGGCGAACACTGACTGTTTTAGAGTATGAAAAAACTACTTGCGCCAAATTATAAAAAGATGGATGATTGAACCAGCAGTCCGCATAGGTACTCTTATTCAAACAAATTGCTCTTTTGCATAAAATGATGATAATGTTTTGATAGTCTAGGTGGCTTGAATCAATTTTCTATCACAATTTAAATTATTTCACTGGTTTATGCATGAGTGAGAACTTATGTGGAAAATTACTTCAGGATCTTTAAAGCACAGGAGTCACAACTCACAGACAAATCAAATCCACATGACAATGATTCAGTCAAGAATGAAAGTACCGAATTGATAACTTTTCAGATCATTCATTCAGTCAATTAATTAATCAACAATCAGCCCATGAATACATCAACTGATAGCTCAGTTAGTCAATGCATCAGTCAGCAGTCAAGCAACCATTCAGTAATTCATTCATTCAGTCAGTCAGTCAGTCAACCAGCCATTCAACAAGGTAATCATTTGATCAACAATCAATATTGATTGATCAGTTAATGAATAAAATACTCAAACAATCGATCAGTCAGTCAACCAGTCAGGCAGTCGGGTAACTCTGTGGCAAAGAGCAATTTCTTTGAAATTTTGTTTACCATTGTGTTATCACTTTAAAGTGATTACACAATGGTAATTTTTTTTTGGATACATGATCGAGAATAGAATTCTAAGCAGAATAACATTAACATTTTGATGGTTTTCAATCGAAATCAATGCATTTTAGCTAATTTTCTCATAAAAAGTCAAGAGTTGACCAATAAATTTGAGTATGAGGTATGACGTCAAAGTGGGTACCCAGCTGCGCGCATTGCAGTTGTGCTGCGCGCTAGACTGTACAATATGTATTATACCTTGCGCGCATTTTGCTAGAATTGCGCGACATGGTACCCACTTTGACGTCATTTTGACGTCAAAGTGGGTACCCAGTTGAAACTGGGTCACAGCTGAGGGGTCAAAAATATCCTGAAATCTTACCACATTTGGGGGTTTCCTTGGCAACACGACTTTTAAAAAAACTTTAGGCAGATGATTTTCTGCTAATAAAATCATGCTCTTTTAAATGAACTAACATTGTTTCAGCATTGGGTACCCCCTTTAAGCCCCGTCTTAACAGACGTTTCAACTGAATTGTCCGGACGTATGACGCTTCACACGGGTGTCGTCCGGACGTTGTCCCGACAACTTTTGCATAAATTCTACCCTAGTAGGGCCTACGCCCAGGGTAAATTTCCAGAATTACCCCGGCCCGACAATGTCCCGACAACGTCCGGATAACCCTCCTGTTAAGACGCTCTTGAGGTAATTTTCGGCCCGAACACCGGAAGCTGACAAGACGCATGCGGAATAAGCCATCATGATTTCAGTAACGGCAGGCACGTGTACGAGATCGCATTTCCCGCTTTTGGCCTGAATATTGCGCGCGACCGGCAAGTCAGGTATACGTTGCTATGGAAACCTGCCAGGGTAAGGTTTTCAGCGTTTGTCTGTGAAGACGGTGCTTGGTGCTCTCACCCGTGTTTTCATTGCCTAATTGAGGAATGTTACCCTGGATTTATTGCCCGGACGGACAAAATCTTGAAAATATTTTGAAATTTAATTTAGACGAATTTTACAAAAAGTGTAACGTGTTTTTTTTTTCTGATACGCCGTGTATAATGGTTGTGTGTGGATTGGTGAGTGGGTGTGTGTGCGAGGGTGTGTGCGAGGGAGTGTGGGCAACTGTAGAGAATTTTATTTGAGCTAAGGTACCATTGTTCTTTCTTTCCCACAAAACATCCAATAACAGATTATTCCTCAAGACCATTTTAGTGAGTTTTTGTAAGAGTACAGAGTCGGTAAACAAAAAAAAAATCGAAGAGCCTGATAGAGCCTTACAAAAGCGATAGCACAGTGATAGATTATACCACAGGGGAAACAACTGTTATTGTCTTTCATGAATATCATGATTTCCTCATTTAACCCTGCCTTCTACACCCCAATGGTTCTTATTTATTGCAAAATAATGTGCTGGATGTCTTTTGTACCACAAGGGACACGAAGTGCCTAGATTCCTATTTACATAATATTGTCATGTCATTTGGTTGTTTAACTTCTTGAGCCTCTCATTCTGTTACAAGAAAAAAGGATCTAACGAAGGCAAGAAGTGAAAGAGTGAAATGTCCTTGTTTGGACCAGGAGTGATGTGGTCTGTGGTGTCTACAGGCTTGTTGAAGATGGCTATATAGTCTTCAGTTTTAACTTCGAACCTGCCGAGGAGGTCACACTAGTTGCTCGATCATATCTCCAATTTTTGATGGGTTATGGGCGAGGAGCTAGGGGAACAAAATCTGGTGTTGCGTTTTTGTACCATTCCCAGGTGATCAGTACATATGGACAGAGAGATAGCACTTCACATTCCATTAATGAAAGGATGAAATGGCATAATGCAAATATGCCATGTATGCTACAGCATTTAGCGCAGGAGAGTCCATCTCATAATTAATTTCTCTAAGAAAATGTTATTTTGTTTTGTTTGTTTGTTTTTGATGTTTTTGTTCTTTCTCTTGACTTCATTGCTTAGAACATCACTGATTATTGCACTCCTGGCCCTGTGTGATGGTGATGCCAGTGATGTGTGACTAGAGTCCGGACTTGAGTCCGTTTGGGCTGGACTCGGACTACGACTCGGACTCGAAGGTTCATGACTCGGACTCGAACTCGAGGCCTATGACTCGATGGCTCGGCGACGAGTCCGGCACGAGTCCGGGACTTTTGGCGCTAATGCAGTTTCGTATCCAAACGGATATCTCATTTTCCACTTGCCGAAATTTCATCAAAATTTCCCACCATCTTTTTATACCAATGCAATATGGGAATTGGTATACTGGAATCAACGGTTTCCACTTGAGAAATTTCAACTGGTAGGCCTACCAGTTGTCAACTGGTGGTCCCAGTTGGAATACCAGTTGTCAACTTATACCAGTTGGAAGTATTGATTCAACTGGTACCAGTTAGGACCAATATATCAATGTCCATATTGAAACCAGTTTACTGGAATCAACTGGTATCGGTTATGACCAGTATACCAATTTCCATATTGAAGCCAGTTCACTTAACTGGAATCAACTGGTACCAGTAGGACCAGTTTACCAATATCCATATTGAAACCAGTTCACTTCAGTGGTATCAACTGGAACTAGTTCCAGTTGTTTGAACTGGCTCTTACTGGATTCTTTACCTGAATACCAATTGGAACCAGTTTTGACCAGTTACAAACAATTAACTTCCAGTTGTGAAACTTAATTTGTAACAGGTACTAATATTTCTTACTAATCATGTTTGTTAGTGCAATATACAGTGACAACTATAATAGTGACAAGTCTGTTTCTCATATACTTGTAGGCCCTATATAAATCATTGCCGTAAATCCGGGGGGGGATAGGGGGATATATATCCCCCCCCCCCACTTTTTGGAGAGGGGGATGGATGGCGTGTACAAAATATCCCCCACACTTTTTAAGGAAGAAAATATATTTTAATTAATCAGTTACTAAAATTTTTGAAAATCTGTCATAAACAACCATCGTATTTTAACATTTCTATTTGAAAATGTGATTTAAAACCAGACAAGTGATTATTTTGGCTCGCTTGCTTCGCTCGCTCATCATATTTCAGAATTTCGATTTGAAAATGCGATTGAAATCCAGAATAGTGGTCATTTTTTTACTCGCTCGCCTCACTTCGCTCGGAAAAATTGAATATTAAAATATGTGTAAGTGGGTCTGTGCGGGTGGGTGAGGATGAGAGTTTATAATTAAGTGTTAGATCGACAAAAAAAAAAAAAAAAATCGTCAAAGTCGATCATCCCCCCCCCCCCCCCCCACTCCTCAAAGAGGATTTACGCCGGTGATATAAATGAATGCACTTTAGGTTCTGGTTAGTATTTCCTCATTCATGTTTAATTACTTTTTATGGATACAAATTGATGTAATGTCATAATGATTGTTGATTTTACTTTCATTGTAGGCCCTATTTTGGGAATGTATTGCACGAGACTAAATAATTAGTGATTCAGAATCATGCTGAAAATTCAAATATATTACATTACAATATGAATCTGCACAAATCCAATAGTCACTTTTGCAAATTAACAGGGGTGGTATTCTGAACACCGTTTTAACTGTGTTTTAAGTTCTGTTGTAACTTCTGTTTTAAGTCGTCGACTTACAACACCGCTAAAATAGTCTTTAAACGGTATTCTGGGAACTGTTTTAACGGTGTTACCACACTGTCGCATCATGTGTAAAAGCACCTTTAGTTGTGCAAATCATGATATTATCGCAGACAATTGCCAAATCTCTCCACACGAGGCAAAATTCTCTCGAAATGTTGTTTTGCAATATCAGCAAGGTTTACTAGATCTCGTTATCCCCCTCATTTCAACTAAAAACACAATGAGCGAGAAAAATTGCCGCCATGACATACCACATACAAAGTTAAACACCACCCACCCTGTTTTATCTCATGAGCATGAATTGTCCAGTGGAAAAAGTTATTGCACATGGCATTTTTACGCGCTTGCGCACGATTTGCGCGCGCGCCAGGCATGTAAATATGCGCGGTTAGAAAGATAAAATAAAAGTTAAAACAAAATTAACAACAGAGATAAAACGATGCTAGTTGCTCAGAATACCGAATTGCTAAAACAGACTTAAAACAGACTTAAAACAGTCTCAGAATACCACCCCCAGTCAGCTCTTTTGGGTGCTAGCAAAGAAGCCCGGATTCAGCAGCAAGTGCTAAAACAGCACGTCGAGTGCAGTCACTATCCGAGCTCCTAAAGTGCTAAAATTGAATCTTAAAATGCTTAATTTAGCACTTTTTTGAGTGAATCTAATGTTTTTTTGGAGGACAGCAAAAAAGGATAACATTATCAGCAAGAGCCTCAGTGACATGGTATGCGTTCAAAAGATTTTGCGGAAATAGGCTGTCTATTGTTGTTTCGCCCTTGTAAACCGCGGTGGCGTAGTTTATGGTAGGACTTTAAAGGAAAATGCAACCCAGACATCAGCGTGCTTCCAGCGAATGAAGAAAAACTAGAAGAGCAATCAGTGAAAGTTTGCGGAAAATCGGACAATCTGTTCAAGAGTTATCAACTTTGAAAGTTTAAGTAAGTCCTTATTATGGGGGTCCTTGAACTGGCAACTTTGCCAGCATAGAGTGATGTCATTGTGGACAACTCTTCATTCATTTTGTACACAGAATTTAACCGTTTCTTTATTTTCAAGAAAAATAAAGATTATTTTGATTTATTGTTTGAGTATGACATGGCTATATCAATTCTGCAAGCGTTTTGACATGAATTATATTGATCCCTGACTTGAAATTTAATAACAATCATTTTTTTTTTTTGGGGGGGGGGGGGGGGGGGGAATTATGTACAAAATGAATTGTCCACGATGACGTCAGAGATGCTGGCAAAGTTGCTAACTAAGGGATCCCCATAACAGGGATTTACTGAAAGTTTCAAAATTCATAACCCTTGAAAATATCGTCCGATTTTGCCCAAACTTTCACTGTTTACTCTTCTTGGTCATCTTTATTCACTAAGAACACACTGATGCCTGGCGGGTTGGATTCTCCTTTAACTAAAGAAATCATTTCCCTCATGACGCATGGGATGTACATGGGAACTGACCCTTCATATCGCCACCCGCAAAACCTAGGAAAAAAAAAACACCTGCAAAAAAAAAAGCAAACCAAAAGTAGCATCTGCAATATTGGAGAAACACAACACGATGACGTACTGTTTCGACGGTTTCGACGCAAAATGTTTAGTAGCAATCTGGTGAAATACTTCTTTGTATTAGTGTGAGTAAAAATCTCAAAGCAGCGAAACTTTTGATCCACCTGGAACTGACTGCAAAATACTTGAAAGCGTTCCTTCATCTTTTAATAAGGATATTATGATGAAAACGTCCCTTTGATAAAGGGGGTTCTTCTGCAGATGGGTGAGGGTGGGCACATTCTGTATAGGAACTAAGGTCCACTCTCGTTATCGGGTAAATGACCAAGTCGTCTCAATTTCTCAATAGAAACCCGTGATGTGGTTTGTATACTGGGATATAAATGGAAACATTGAGTGGCTATTGATGGCCATTGGCATATTGCAACGGAATCGTACTACAGGGTTCACGCTTGTTGGTTTGTTGGTTAGTGTTTTGTTTTGTTTTGTTTTGTTTTTTCAACAATAATCTTAGGCAAGTCGAGCTATGCTGCTGCTGATTAATGTGGCCGTGTTGACCTAAATGGCATGACAACATTATCAGCATGAGAGAGAAATTGTAGTACAGTGGAACCTCGTTATAAAGAATATAACATTATAACAAACTCTCGTTATAACAAGGTCATTTTGCCAGTCCATCTTCCTTGTATTTTTTTTTTTGTTTCTGTTTTTTTTTAGCCCTGATATAACAAGGTTCCGATCTAAAGAGATAATTAGCTTGGTCCAGAGGAGTTTGTTATAACAAGGTTCGTTTGTATTGCACTTACGTTATGAATTATTCATTTTTCAGGGCTGGCTAAATCTTATTTATGACTGAAAGTCCTAGTGACGCCACGTAACAGATTTTAATCAAAAAAGTCTAGCAAAGATTTATGTCAAATCTACTTTGCTTTAGCTACACAAACTGGTTTTCGGCAGCGCAGGCTCATGGATGTGCATACATGATCGGATCAACAAGCAGTCATGAACATAGCCAGTGGGATCGGGATCCCTGTGATCGTCATCGTCTATTCATATGTCAACTTCCAAACGGTAAATCGATCGCTTATGTTAATATAAATCTAGAATTTTCTAAATGAATCATCCTAATTCAATCACTGGGTGTTTTGTTTTTCAGTCGGGTCCGGAATTTTACATAATATACACCAGGCAGGAAAATTCCACAT